>OY101448.1:9675578-10875578 GCA_956483635.1 Panzeria rudis | reverse complement strand
CAAGTATAATGCCAAAGGCTTGATTGGTTCGTATTTGTAATTTAGTGCTAGTGAATGATACGGTTCGCTCATACTTGTTGCAGATCTCTGTTGCATGCATTAGTACACCTAGAAAAAAGATCGGTTGGTTAGGCCGATAAATTATTAGTTCAATAGACTATATTTCAAATCACGCGATCAATTTTCTATGAACCCAAAAAACAGTCCATGTGCATTACCTTAGAAGCATAATTGAGGGGGTGAAAAGCAAAGGGGTACAAGTACCAAAATTAATAAAATTGAGTTATATGCAGGAATCAACCCTTAATACCAATATCTATCACTCTACAAAAATTCAGGCCTGTAGGATGATCTCAAAAGACGGTATGTATCAGAAACCAAAAATATTATGTATGAAATGCATGAGAACAAAAAACTTTGAAGCTTAATTACTCAGAATTTTCTTTTTTTCACTTGTACTCCTATGCATTTAAGCCCCTCAATTATAATAAATATATGATTCTGACAATTCATAAATTGATTAGATCAACCGATCGTCTACTTTTGCCATGACTAATCAATGAATATGATGATCACACCCACATAAAATATTATGAAAATAATTTTAGTATCAGTTATTGGGATTTCCAACTAAGAAAATTGTCTTTATTGTCTTTCTAAAATTATATTACTTTTTATCGGTTGTTGTGACTACCTACACTCTAAAACACTTTTGTTGAAAACTAGGTCGAAAATAGTCGGCAACACTTCACAGATTATTATCGACCTAAAATTACACACGCATTATTTTTCAACAAAATGTTTTTACTAAAAAAGGCGATTGGCTGCGTGCAGGTTTGAGCAGCGACCCCCTGACTGATAGTCTGACGTTTGAACCATTTTCAACACAAATTTAGACAATATATGATCGTATATTTGAAGCAATGTTTTAGAGTGTAGTGGTTAGTTATATTATCATTGCTACACCTAGCCGATCAAACGGTTCGCATTAGCAATTATTTATTATTGTAAAATAACTTCCTTTTCAATAACGATTCGTTGATAGTTGGTGCAACTGCCAAAATTCGATTGGCAACAAATTCGGTTGTCTCAATGAATCTGTTTTCTTTGTGTAGCAAAAAGTGATCTTACCTATTAATTATATAGATTATCTTAACTAATAGGATTGCCATGTAATATATAAACACATTACAAGTATAAATTTTTAATATCAAATATTATTTTCCATTAAATTTTTTTAACAAACTAGCGAATTTGAAATAAAATATTTCAAGCCTTGGCCTTAGTCGAATTAATTAAAGCTAAAGGACATTCAAATAGTTGGTTGTAGCTCCCGTAATTGGCAGTGAGATGTAAGCGGACAAGAATTCTGATGATGTAGACAAAAATTTTCTTTGTCTTTTCAATTGTTCTTTCTAATAAAAATAATTTAATTCAAAAATTAAATTGCACGAACTTAAGCCATAATAATTAAATATCTTTTTAGATGTTATTTTTCAATAACAAAATTTCCTTAAGGCTTTTGTTAAAACATTATGCTAATTTTATTTATGAATACCTCAAGTAAAATAATATATTTATCAAACAAATAACAGTTTGCTTCTATGCATTTAATTATTTAATAGTTTTTTAATATCATTCCATTTTACTCTTCAAATAATGTCATGAACATAAAAGTCTATATAAATATTTATCTAAATATTTAACAGCAATCAATGTTCAATGAAGAATGCAATAAAATATAATAAATACAAAAGAGACAATAGAACACAGAAAGGAAGCTGGAATAAGTCATAAGGAATCTACTAACAACCAACTAGAACAATCAAAACTAACAAGCAAAAGTAATGAATAACAACAAAATAAGTGATAGATAAATACTCGTATATACAAACAGGCACACTTTCATAGAGACAAGCAGTACTAAAATTTATAGGTAACTGGGTACTACCCAGGTACTTTTGTGCTTTGAAACTTGAATTGGAAAATTTTTTGTATTTAATTGATCAAAATAACTATTTCTGGGCTTTATTTCATTTTCCCTTAAATGGTGGCCTCTAACATGGGTCATTCCAAAGTTTCTTAGTTTCGCTCTGAAAATTTCATCATGATCCTTTAGCTTGCAAGCAAACGAACAAACATACCTTAATTTGTATATGTAAAAATGTCAGCATCTTGAAAAACATTTGCATTTTAATATCTACATGGTAGAAGAGGGATACACAACTACCAACTCACAAATACCATTTGATAAATACATAAACTTAATCTAGTTAAAAGTTATTTGTTTGTTTGTTAACAAAATATTTGTATAGTTTTATTTATGTACATATAAATTCATATATATTTTTATATTATATGACAATCTTTTGTAAATCTCTTTTATATTTATATACTCCCCACTCTGAAACTCCCTCTTTGTAAGTCAGCAGGAATTGAACAGTAAAAACTTAAGTTTATTGCCGTTATTTGCTAATACAGTACAGTTTAGTGTTTTATTCTACATCTCTCTTTTATTAACACATCACTGTTTCTCTGTACACGAGCTTGGGTGGGTGTACTTGTATGGAGTTATTTATATGTGTATGAGTATTAGGAGAGCTCAGTTTATGTGTAGTACAAACTATTATTTATCGCCCAATAAAATCAATATATACAAATGAATTTTGTATGACGAAGACATTTTACAAATAATATTTTCCGATACATAGAAATACAGCGATTTTTTGCAACCCACCATATTCTTAGAACATATTTTGATTGGATTATGTATATATATGGTTGTAGTCAAATCATATTATTATCAAACTAAAGCCGTCAGAGTATTATATTGTTGTAACAATAACATAAGATATGTATGTATAACCATAATATTGTTTTAATATGTCATACGTTGAAGCTTGTTAAATTTTGTCTTCAGACCATGCACAAAGTCGAAGCAACACCACAACACTGGTGATATATAAGCCGCCATTACGAAGTTCGAATGCAGAGTTGGCAAGAATTAATGTGGAGAAAAGTGCTTGCTTCGTGAACCACTTGGAAAAGGTTTTGCTAATATACACTGACACAATTTCGCATCTTAGATCCAATAAAACGTTTTCGCTAGAAATTTTCGCAATTTCAATGAAATATTTCACAATAATCTATAAGGTAAATTATGCAAATCAAGAGTCTGAATTTGTCTAATGTTTATTATTGTCTATCTTTTGTATTTGTAGAATTGAACTGTTAACAAGCTAAAATATTTATTAAAGCAGTTCAATTCTATGGCCCTGAAATAATTTCATTAAAACAATGAAATATTTTAACTGAAATAATTAAAGATTTTCATTAGTTTAGCTAAAGTATTTCTTTGGATCAATAAAACTATTTCATAGATTTAGTGAAATTTTCATTAAAATAATTCTAAGGAAACAAACCATGACGTTGTTTGAATTTTAATTAAGTTTTTCATTGGATTAATGACGAAATTCAAAAAATTTATGAATAAAATTCGTTCATTGTAGTTAAATTGCCACCAGTTATTTCTGTAACAGCTTTAGATTTCATAATCGAGATATTGAAAATACTATCGGTGGCTTAAGCTCGAAGAAAGCTGAAGTTGGTAATAAAATCAACAACAAGATGCCTTTAGAATTATCCTGCACTGAAAAAATTATATTTTACGCACAGAATACTATGCTACAAAAAGGAAGGTTTCATTGATTGCTATGATAACTACGAAGGTGAAATCTTATTGGTCTACAAACTTAGTATCTATTTTATAAAATATTTTTCAGTAAGCTGACTCCGATACTGAATGCAAATGGATATATTCCAGATCATCAGCTTAGTTTTAGGAAACAATATAAAACATACAACACCATCAAAAGACTTTCGAAGAAAAGGCTTTTGAAAAAGTATCACACGATAGATTAATCTAGAAATTAAAGAAAATCTTACCCGACAACAACCTTAAACATTAGTTTAAGGTTGTTTTCTTTTTCTTAACTGGATGAAAATATATCATTAAGGAAGGTAATTAATTTTCTTGGCATTGGAGATCTTTTGTTTTCGTATGAAAATATTATGCGAAAAACTTAGTCCTTGTACTATCCTAATGTGTATGAAAAACGTATATTTTTATTTATTTTATGTCTATCGTTATGGTATTTCACTTTACGCTTGAATTGTCTGCCTTTGTAGGTTATATATTTTTATACTACATTAAACTTAGAAAATGTTCGAGTTCAGTGTGTAGTGTGCAAGTCTGACTAACTTGTTTCAAACACTCTAATACACACAATCTTTCAAGCTCACCTGTATGATTGTTCAAGTGTTCGTGTGTGTGTGTATTGTGTAATCTTTTCTAGTGGATTATTGTATGAAAGACTATATGTGTGAGTATGCGTTTATATTTATATGTACCCAGCGGTAAAACTTACGAGGCATTCACTAAACAGTTTTTTTTACA
This sequence comes from Panzeria rudis, assembly GCA_956483635.1. Classification (NCBI taxonomy): domain Eukaryota; kingdom Metazoa; phylum Arthropoda; class Insecta; order Diptera; family Tachinidae; genus Panzeria; species Panzeria rudis. The sequence goes on along the minus strand of OY101448.1, from coordinate 10,871,122 downwards.
GGCCTTCCAAGACCTGAATTTAAGATCCAAAAGTAATTATTTTCTGCCTTCTCAGGCCGGCATTCTAGAAGGCCTCTACACTGGCTTCTTTTGGAAGGAGTATTCTATATTTAGATTTTTGGTTTTGTTTAATAAAAAATGTTCTTTAGATATAACAGACATTCTCGCATTCTTTTTTCGCAAATAATTTGTATATAACACTGAAATTTACTTACAAGAGGCTCATACATGCTGCTATTATGCCGTTTATGTTGTAGCTACTACATCATGTTCAATTCGTTCCAAATAAATAATGAAATTTAGCCTCCCTCATATGTTAAAAAAACTACTTTGGATGAAAAGGAGTTCGAAATAAATAAAACATCACGATAATCAAAAATATAGAAGCCGCTATAAAAGTACCCAGATTAAAAAATGTACCTCCATTTCATTTTTAACAGACCTTACCAGACCCTTTACTCAGCAGGCCTTTTATCAGGCCTGCTGAGTAATGGGTGGAGGAACGCCTTGGTCCGCAATGACATTGCGTGTAAAAAAGAAAGGAGTATGTAATGAGAGTGGAAGTAATACAGACTGCTAAATAAGGCCTTATAAGAGGCCTCTTTATTCCTTCTATTTACCGCTGGGTATGTATGATGCGTATTTTCCCAGTTGGGCACGCCTTTAAGACATCATCAATGACGGGTGCATGACAATGTTAAATCTTCGACGACAAATGTCGGACAGCATGAACAAATCATAGATGAACTTTTCGAACAAGTGTCAAACAAGTATCGAACAAGTGTCGCGAAAACCGTGTACGATTCAATGAGCGACAATGTCGCTCAAATTGTCGTTCACATAGCACAAGGTGATTACGTGGCCGACATTGTCGCCTATTTTGTCAGCAATGACTATACAACAAAGTGACAATGTCGTTTGTCTTCTCCTCAATGATTCAATAAGAGACAGTGTCGCCTATTTTGTCGCCAATGATTACATAGGCAAAAATGTCGCCTATTATGTAGTCAATGATTACACAGGCTACAATGTTACTTACCTTGTCGTCTACGACTACAGCTAAAATGTCACCTAGGTAATTATTTAATATATTTGCTTACCTGTTTTTTCCGTTTCATTTAAATTATTGACTGACTTAGGTGCGACTCGAACTGAGGCTGCATGTTTATAAGTTTTCGCGCTTACCACCCTGCTGCTGCACCACTTAAAACATAGACAACAAAAGACCAACATATTCATTTGCTTGATTGAAGACAATATGTAAGACATTGTCGCTCATATTGTCCTCAACAAAGTTGGATTGAGGACAGCAATTAAGACATTGTCCCACATCTTGTCCTCCACAATGTTAATGGAGACAAAATGTAAGACATTATCGCTCATATTGTCCTCAACAAGGTTGGATTGAGGACAGTTATTAAGACAATGTCGCTCACCTTGTCCACCACAATGTTAATAGAGACAAAAGTTAAGACATTGTTGCTCATCTTGTCCTCCACAATGTTAATGGAGACAAAATATAAGACATTGTCGCTCATATTGTCCTCAACGAAGTTGGACTGAGGACAGCAATTAAGACATTGTCGCTCATCTCGTCCACCACAATGTTTATGCAGACAAAATATAAAACATTGTCGCTCATATTGCCTTCAACAAGGTTGAATTGAGGAAAACCGAAAGATGTTGTCCCTCATATTGTCGTCAAAAGTATTTACTAGAGGACAACTTGCAGGAATTTGTGGCTCAGATTGTCGTGAACGATGATTTCCTTTAAATTGTCGATTGGAGAACCAATCAACGGGGGACAATTGGTACAAGAATCTTAGATGACAATGTCGTGCAAAGCAGTCTGGCCAACTGGGTTATTGAGATAAAAAATTTTTGCTTTTCATATTATATATTTTGATTTTGCTTCACTTTCAAAAGTTTGGGCGTGAATTAAATTTGTGTTAGTGTTAGTAACATATTAAAATGTTAATGGGGTTTCAAGAAGACGAGGACAATTCAACAAGTGTTAACTGCTTAAAAGTGCATCCTACGAATACATGGAGTTCTAAGAAAGTATATTATCTGCTTGTAACATAATTTTAAATTTACTAAATAAGAATTTCAAGTCCGTTAACTATTTTTGGAAAGCTTGTATAAAATATATTTCATTTTCTTCAAATAAAAGGTGTTCAAAGTTCGTATTTGCCTAATCTTCCTTAACTTGAATTTTTTATATTTATTGCAGACAAATACTATCATTTCAAACTTTTTAAAATTGTTTGTCATTACCGTTTTACAATATATCTATCAAGGAGTTTCAATTCTCTTTAACTGTCATAAGCCTCTTGATTATATACATACCCAGTAAAAAATATATTTTTTTTGAAGCACTAAGATAATAAAGCGCATTATAAATGAAAGGAACTATACAAAAAAGGTGATTTCTCACTGCTTACACAATGCAGGGTCTTAAGCGATAAAGATCCATATATTTTTAGTTTTAGTGCTGAAAATTGTGATGATTTTCTGCTCTTCAAAAAGCGCTTTTTGTATCAAGAATGTAGTATTTCAAACCTGAAGCTCGCTATACAAAAATCACCAGGGCTATCGGCATGTTTGTAAGCGCTAATACTACTCTATAATAGAAAAAAACTGATTTTTTGAAAAAAGTTTTTTACTGGGTATGTATGTATATAACAAAAAAATCTTTTGTTATACACGATGCTAAACTGTTTGTAGTAAACTAAAAGATAATAAATTCCTTATAAATAAATCAATACTGAAATATTAAAAATGTATGAGAAAGATGATGGAATTTTACGATAAATACTATTAAACAAGTGTGTAGCTTGATTTGATATAAATGCAAAATTACTTTTAAGATTTATCTTAATGTAAGCTCATAAAAGATTATCGGTTTATGAACTTTTTAATTAATTATTTGGTAAAAAAAATTACTCCATTTGATAATAAAAGCTTTAAAAATTAGATTAGCCTTTTGCCTGCACTGTTTTAAAAGTTAATTAAAGCCAATAAACCTTCATTTAATTAAAACATTATTAAATAGAGAAAATATTTTTTTTTGAAAAAAGTTGGACAATAATTTTTTCAGTGTAAATAAACTTCGGTTTAACGTAACTTAGTTACACCTAATTTAAAGTTAAACATAGTTTAGGTTAAACTTAATTTATTCTTTTTTAGAGTTAAACCTAGCTTATGGTTAAACTTATGTAAAATAAACTTAATCTGAAGTAAAACTTAGTTTGAATTTAAACCTTATTTAAAGTTAACCATAGAATAAAATTAAGCCTAATCTTAGTGTAAAGTTAAACTTTAGCTTCAAAGTTTAACTTAGTGTAAGTTTAACCCCAATGTTAGATAAACGTTTTTAAAGCTAAACTAAGATTAAATTTAAGCTCTGATTAAAGTTAAACTTATACAAAATTTTTCATGAAAGTTGTTGCGCATTGATGGAGTGGAGTAAGAAGTGGGGTTAAAAAAATCTGTTTAAAAAAATTTTTTTAAAATTGGGCAAATTTTATTACCTCACTTAAAGCTATACATTAATTTTCGTCAAAGAAGTCATATTATAAATTGGTAAAGTTATACCCAGTATAAAATTAAACTTAGATTGATGTTAAACTAAGTTTAAAAATTTAGGGCTAAATTTAGTTTAAAGTTAAATTTCAGTTTCAAAGATTAAATTAGGGTAAGGTAAGATAAAACTTGTTTAAAGTTAAACTAAAATTAAATTTAAACTCTGATTAAAGTTAAACTTATACTAAGTTTATCATGAAAGTTGTTGCGCATAGATGGAGTGGTGTAAGAAGTGGGGTTAAACGAAATTTCTTGACAAAAATCTAAAACAAAATTTGGCAAATTTTATACCTCATTTCCCTTCATCCGTCTCTTTTTTACAAATACTTAAAGCTGTACACAATAATTTTCGTGAAAGAAGTCATCTTATAAATTGGTAGAGCTATATCTAGAATAAAATTAAACTTAGATTAATGCTAAACTAAGTTTAAAAATTTAGGGCTAAACTTAGTTTAAAGTTAAATTTTAGTTTCAAAGTTTAACTTAGTGTACGTTTAAGCTCAATGTTAGACAAAACTTTTTTAAACTTAAAGATTAAGTTTAAGCTCTGATTAAAATTAAACTTATACTAAGTGGAGTAAGGAGTGGGGTTAAAAAAATCTCTTGAAATATATTTAAAAAAAATTTTATTACCTCACTCGCCTTCATCCGTCTCATTTTAACAAATACTTATAGCTGTAAACAATAATTTTCGTGAATGAAGTCATATTATAAATTGGTAAACATATATCTAGTATAAAATTAAACTTAGATTGATGTTAAACTAAGTTTAAAAATTTTGGGCTAAACTTAGTTTAAAGTTAAATTTTAGTTACAAAGTTTAAATTAGTATTAGGTTAAACACAATGTTAGATATAACTTTTTTAAAGTTAAACTATGATTCAATTTAAACTCTGATTAGAGCTAAACTTATACTAAGTTTTTCATGAAAGTTGTTGCGCATAGATGGAGTAGAGTAAAAACTGCGGTTAAACAAAAAATTTCTTGACAAAAAATTCCAAAAAATATTTGGCAAATTTTATTACCTCACTTTCCTTCATCCGTCTTCTTTTAAAAAATACTTAAGCTGTACACAATAAATTTCATGAAAGAAGTCATAATATAAATTGGTAAAGTTATATCTAGTATAAAATTAAATTAAGATTAATGTTAAACTAAGTTTACAGCAAAACCTGGTTCACATATAAACATAGTTTATAGTTTAAAATTGAACATCATTTAAGCCCAGCTTAACCCAGCTCTATTGGTCTTTGTGGAGAGGGGAAAAATGGATATATGTATACTTACTTTATCCGTTTATCTTTCACTAGGTTAAAGTTAGATATAGTTTAAATTCAAAGTCAATTTAAAACAATGGTTTATCTATTGTTAAGCCCAAACTAAGCTGAAACTAAGCTAAACTAAGTTGAAAAATAAACCTAGTTTAAAGTGAACTTAATTTAGAATTTCGTCTAGTTTAAATTTAAAACTATAATAAGAGCAAAAATTACACATAGAAAAACTTAAAATTAATTAAAAGTAAACTACGTTTACTGCGTTTAGAGTAACACAAGTTTAACTTTTTTAGAAAGTTAAATGTAGTGTGACGTTAAAACTAATCTAGGGCTAAATCTCGTTTAAGTTTAAACTAAATATAAGCCTAGTGTAAAGTTAAATCTAGTTTAAAGCTAAACTTTGATTATAGATAAATCTTGTTTAAAGCCAAACTTATTTTCAAGTTAAACTTATCTTAGAATTAACTCTAGCTTAAAGTGAAACCTTGTTGAATGTTGAGCTTATTTCAAATATTAAATTTATTTAAATTTAAATACAGTTTAACGTTAAGGTGCAGATCAAATCAAATATTTTTAGTTTTATTTTAAAAAATAGTTCTTATCTGTTGACGGTTAAGCTTGTTTATATGTCAGTATATCATTGGTGCTTATACCAAATCATCAGTAAACTTCAACCATATTTTTGAAAAGTTCCGTATGAAAACTTTTTTTAAATTCAATTGGGAGTAAATCTCAAATAATAAATTCATTGAATATTTCTAATATCTTTAAGATAAATATTTTTCAAAATAAATTGATTTTTAATTTTAAGACTAAAGCTAGAAAAATTTTTAAACAAAAATAATTGGACATAAGACATATTCGAAGTTTTAAGAGAAAAATTGCATTTAGCTTATTTGACAACTTATACGCCAGAATATAACAACTTTGTTTTCGGATGCCGCAATATTCCCTCATCATTCTTCTACAAACAACTTTACCTGGATCTCTGTCTTTCCCCAGTTGTTATTGATTTTTTGCATTCTTTCCTTCTCTATTTAAAAATATAACGTTTTCGATGGTCGCTACACCAAGTAATCGTCTTACATCTGTTTAGGAATATCTACGACTTAACCGAATTATTTAATGGTAAAAAATATCAAAACTATTTCTTTATTCGGCTCTGAAAAAAAACATAGATATAAAGTTTAATGCAGCCAAATTCTAAATTTTTATTTATATTTTGCTTTCTCTCCCTGTCTTAAAAAAAATAACACAACATCTTAAACCAAAATATACAAATACTTAAGCAATTTCCTTATACGTCTTTTTAATGGCAATAAATAAGAGATGGAAAACAAAATTGAAATCCAATACAACACTTTATATTTCCTCAACAACGTAACCAACGAAATTTAATATTTGTTCAACTTGTTATTTCTTTTTTTTTTTGCTTTTGTTTAGTGCTTTTTGGTAAAAATCTTCATCCAAAATAAACAGAGCACGTTAACCTACTTGTTTTAAACATTTCTACCTGGTTGGCCATGTCTTTCAGACATCTTGCAAGACCGATGCCTGACAATGTTAAGGCATCAATTACCTGTTGGTGACAACTCAAACGGACAAGTGAGGACATTTTCGAACAAATGCCCGCTAAGTTCATACATGACAACAAGAGCGACTCTGTCACTCATCTTTTCATTAATCACCATATAAATGACAACATCCTCAGAAATGTCCCCATTAAAATTTTTCGTTTGTTTATTTTTTACACTTGTTATACAATAACAATTTGAGCAGTTTGTTGCTCAGACAGTATTTAATATAAGAAGTTTTAATAGACACTGTAACAAAACTTTTCATCAGCTCAATTCCGCTTAATATTAGCAAGCAGGAATGTGTCAGAATTATTCAAACTGGTGACAGATTAAGCGACAATGTCCACAAGAAGTTCATTTGCTGGTATACAAAGAGTAGTATTTTTTTCTTTTTTTTTTGTAACGAAATTATATAAAATTTTAAATTGAACATTGTAAGACTAGCTTGCGGACAATATCTACCAACTAGTTGTCATGACCAGTTGAGTAGTTTTTCTTTTACGCATTCTTTGAGTACGGTTTCTGTTAGATTGTCTTAAAAGAAGTTAAATCGACAAATATCGTGCATGACAATTGTCGAAATTTCCTTAAGTAGTGCTTGATGAAAATGTCCTCAACGACGGGTTGGCCAACCGGAATACTTTGGTAGATATAAAAAAAAACATTGCCATTACCTACAATCACACACACACACTCGCATACACCCAGTTAGTTACGGTGACCAACCGTACACTATTATAGTGAACATTACACTACGAGTATTTTAGCCTCTTGTCAACTATTTTTTTTTGTACGATATTTGTGCATTTTTTTAATACATGCCCCTTATGTACATTATTTTTTTTCACAAATATTCACTTTTGTTCACTTTTTTCATTACTTCCAACATATTTAGCAAACAATTTGAAATCAGCTTAAATTACATAAAAACTGTAGCTGGAAACCCAAAGCGTTTGATATTATCACATTCAACAGAGCCACTTGACAAGTGGTGATAAGCAAAATAAATACAAGTGAGCACTGACGATGGAAGTGTAGCGGCTTCCGAAAGTAGCGCTACTCTGTTCTGCTGTGTACATTGAAAAATTAAGTTGATGTTAATTTTTCCCTTGTTCCTTGGCATATTATTTATGCCCAAGTCTTTCTGAATATAATGTTACGAAAGTTCGCCTAATAATCGTAAACAGGGAAAGGCTTATTTGGGCGATAAATAGTTTTGGCCCGTTCAAATCACCGGAACCGGACGGCATTATACCAGCCGATCTACAGCAAAATGCGGAAATAATTGCGCCATGGCTAATAAGGATATACACAGCCTGTTTTCGGCTGTCGTATATACCAGCTTCATGGACTAGGTGTTCGGTAGTATTCATCCCCAAAGGGGGTAAAACTTCTCACACCTCCCCGAAAGACTTCAGACCTATTAGTCTGTCGTCCTTTCTTCTCAAAACCATTGAACGGATCGTCGATCTCCATCTCAGAATGAGGATAAATCCGAACCTGCTATCAATCTGTCATCACGCCTACACCAAAGGCAAATCGGTTGAGACGGCGCTCCACTCGCTCGTTGGTTTCGTCGAGAAATCAATGGAGCAGAAGGAATATGCATTGGTGGCCCTCCTAGATATTGAAGGTGCTTTCAACAATGTGAAACCAGAGATCATTACAATGGCTCTACGCAGACTGAATATTCATCAGTCGATAATAAGCCTAGTCTGGAATCTACTAACCTATAGGGTTATTGTATCCACTCTGGGGCGGGCTAAAATATGCAAGGTAGCAACCCGAGGTACTCCGCAGGGAGGGGTTCTGTCCCCTCTTCTGTGGAATCTCGCTTTAAACTCGCTGCTAATGGAACTTGATTCCAAGCTGTTTAAAACCGTGGCGTATGCCGACGATATAGCTGTGGCAGTTACTGGTAAATACCCGGATACTCTCTCACAGCGACTGCAGGATTCACTGAGAACTATCAGCAGGTGGACTACCGAAAGTGGTCTCAGTGTTAACCCTCAGAAAACGGATCTCGTACTCTTCACAAAAAGATACAAGATACCATCCTTTCCACTTCCGATTCTAAACGGAATTGAACTTAGGCTGTCTGACAGTGCGAAATACCTGGGAATATATCTGGCCATATATACATGTAGAAGAGCCATTGGGAGAAACTGGGGAATAAATCCAAAGAACTCAAAATGGATCTTCAGAAAGGATCCTGCGTACATCAGCTTTGATGATTACAGGCGCTCCACGCACCACCCCATCAAAAGCTCTCTTCACAATGTTGCATTGGCTGCCAGCTGATCTCATGGTCAGACAACTGGCCATGAACTCTGCGATCAGGCTTAATGCAGCAGGTGCATGGAAAAAGGCACCCAAGGGACACGCCAACATTTTGGAACTCCTAAACGGTCTGCCGGAAAACATTGATTACTGCTCACCTATTCCTCTGCCTGATAAAAGATTTACCGTGGTGCTCTCGGGCACGTCCTCCCCTCGTCAGGGGGACGTGCTGGAGTTTTACACGGACGGATCTAAATCGGACGTGGGAGTGGGTGGCGGCGTCTTTATTCCCCGTTATCAACAGAGAATTAAGTTTAAGCTACAGGATAAATGTAGCGTGCTACAGGCCGAAATATCAGCCATAAAAAGAGCAGCTAAATGGATGATGTACTATAGGATATACGACGAGGATATCCAAATTAGTACGGACAGCAAAGCTGCGATCAAGTCTCTATCGGGTGTTTATACGACATCCACTTTGGTGTATGAATGCCGGATGTCTCTGAATGAGATAGTGAGACATACAAACCTAGAGATACTCTGGGTCCCAGGGCATAGCAATGTGCCCGGAAACATTGCTGCGGACGATTTAGCCAAATCCGGGGCTCGAATGAACACTCGAGACACGGACCAAATGGTAGGCGTACCGCTAAACTGCTGCAAATCTCATATTCAGCAGGAACTTTTTGGGATCGCGCAGACCAGATGGTCAAACGAGGTCACCTGCTCGATTTCGAGGTTAATATGGCCCCAATATGATTGTAGTAGATCTGCAATCCTGGAGGGGATCAAACTGCGACATCAGACGGATAAACTCTTTCATTCGATCGTCGGGTTGGTTCAACGCTGATCCGAATAGGGAAACGTAGTAAGGGGGTTTCTACTTATTTTTCATGTTCCCGCTTCAGGTAACACAACGGGACCTATAGGGACCCAAGTAGGCTGGTCTTTTTAAATCTTTAAAACTGGCAACCTGCACAACCTAACCTAACCTAACCTAGCCTAATAATCAATTAGTTTTGTTATGTTTTTTAATCCATAAAATATGTACACTATTTGTCCATGGAATTAATGGTCACCGTACAGATAGTACTTACCCTGAAGAAAATATCGATAGTAAAAGTGTACTGATTCACTATTGTCTTTGTCGCCAGTACTACTGACTAATTGTACCACATTGTCTTTGAGATTCCACTAGTGAAGTCGGAAAAATAGACTAGGTGATTCTTATGGCACCACATTGAGACATTGGCACCAGAGATTCACTAGTACATTTTAATGATTATAGTCAACACATATGAAACTTTATACTAGGTAAGGCAATCAAATTAGATTTTTTATGAAAATTTTTACTTTTGCGTGCAGCAGCATTGATTTTCAACACAGCAAAATGAACTAGCTCTCAAAAACTTCTCTTCCCTTTAAAGGCTAAATAAAAAGTGTAGACGATTCGTTGACAATGTCACCAAAAGGTCACTAAACTTGTCGACAAAAGTGGTGATTTGGAGACACTTGGCTTCTGGCTTCCTTCAGGGTACTAGCACACTCCTTCAATAAAATGTCTTTTAAAATTTTCAAGTGTTCAAAAATGATCTCAAACACTGCTTAGATATTTATTTATATGAGAAAATAATATGAAATACACATACACACACACACACACAAATATACAAACACACGAACCCACACACACACACAAAATATGTAAAATAAAACAAACAAACCGGAATAGGAAGCGTAAAGTAGAAAAGAGCGAGCAGCATGAGGGAGTATGACTGAAGTATGACGATGATGAAATACTACAAGTATGAGATGTTTAGGGTATTAAGTGTCTTTTAACAAGCACACCCAGGCTCTCGAAAATTTGTATACGTATTAGATGTTAGCTATTTAAATTGTTGTGTGATAGATTTGCTAAGAAATAAATAAATTCCCTTTAAAGACTTTTAAAGTGACAATTCGTGTCCAATATAAAATTTTTAATTTTTCGTCTGAGCTCAGTTGAAAATAAAATCTATTATATTTTCATCTAATATACAATATGAATTTTAAATGTTATATTCTTAAAGTTAGCTATTGGAATTAGATGAAAACTCAGACAGTGTAAAGGACGTCTATATGGATATCTATGAAAATAAAATTTCCCTCCTCCATCTGAATAACCTGTTATAAATATTACTTTCCTATCCGGAACAATATTTCGCTCTTTTAATGTTTTAAAAAATATATTTTTCCTGTTTGTATTTCTCGTCTTGATTGTTTAGGTGTATGAAAATATTCACACTTAAGCCAGAAACACTTTAGACAATTCTCATGTGTAAATAATGCCATTTTTCGCTTTTCCAAAATATAATGTTGAATGGCATAAAACGTTTTTTTTTGTTACACTCACTATAAATACGTTTTAAGCTGACAACTGAAATTATGTTTTGGAATTGATATCAAAACAACAATTTGTTGGCAAAAACAATTATTTCTCTTCGTTGCAGCCTGTCATTTTGATTTGAATATGTAAAGAAGTGTGCTGTTTTAAGGAAAGCTCGAAGCATAAGGTAATGCACAGTGGTATTGAGGAAACGTATTTCGATCTATATTCAAAATTATTTTCAAAGTGTAGCCATAATAGTTTGCTCCCCCGAAATATTAATTATCGTATAACTGCTTTATTTATTGACCGATTAGCAAAATTCTTTTGTTATATGAAAGGGTTTGCTTGCAGTTTGGTCCCATTTTTTTCGAAAATTTGTAGGGCCAATGTGCTATTCACATATTAGGTAAGACTATTTTCGGAGTTTTTGTACTCCTCCCTCCTCCCTTCGTAACGCTTTTTACAAAACTTTCAGTATAAATTACCTAGGTTGTAGCATAGCCAATAACGCGACGCTCATCGCTTTGCTTTATGTAAACCTGTAAGAGAGACAAAATCACAAAATTTTTAGGTCTCATAGAATTAAATTAAGGCTGCAAAATATTTTTTTTAAAAGGCTTTTTGTTGAAAATTTTCAAGGATATAGAAGGATTTTTTGAAGAAAATTTTTTTTGCTCAAGGCAAATGAAGGAAATATTTTTATAAAGTTCTACAGAGCCTTCCCTTTTATTTGGTACTATTATTGCTAAAAAAAATTTACATATTAATATGAAAACAAAAATTAAAATAAATATTCTCAAAAAATGTAAAGTTCCTTAAAAAGGAAAAGAGATGAGGAAATGAAAAACCCAGCACGCAGTTTAACTATGTTTAGTATCTAGATTAATTGATGTATAATGGTTTTTATCCCAAGGATGTGGAAGACTAGTTGTAGATCAACTGAACAAAATCTTTAAATATGTCCTTGGAAACAATTTTTCTAATATTTCCTTCAAAATCTTTATTCATTGTTTTGCAAAATATATAAAATAAATACATTAACTTAAAACTAACTCTAAAATGTACACACATTTTGCGATTTTATTGCTCTCGGCTCAAAAATAATGGTTGTTTTTAGAAATTAATTTTCTACATGCAATTTTTATAGAAATTATATATGTGCCGCAAAGAAACCACAGCCACAGCTTTTGAACTAAGAGAGATAAAATCATAAAATTTCGAAGTCTTATAGATCTAAATTAAGGCTACAGCATATAATTAAAAAAAAATTAGTGAAAACTTTTCAGGATATGGAAGGATATATTTTTAAAAGGATATTTTTATTATATGTTCTTTCAGGGGAACTGAAGTAAATATTTTTATAAAATTGTGCAGAGCCTTCCCTTTTATGTGGTACCAAGTTTGCTAAGAAACATTAGATACTAATATTAAAAAAAAATTATTTAAAATAAGCATTCATGAAAAATGTTAAGCCCTTTAAAAAGGACAAAAGATGAGGAAATGAAAAATCAAGTACGCAGTTTGACTATGTTTTGTCTCTAGATTAATGGATATATAGTGGCATTTCTACCAAAAAAAATGCTCTCACGCGGTGTAATCGGTCTATCAATATTTTTTTTTTCAAATTAAAAAAATTTTTATAACTCCAAAAATATGCATTTATGTATTGGCAAAATATGCCAAAATATGCAACAACAAATCGATGCCAAACTCCTTAAAATTTGATTATTCGCATAGATAATTAATCAATACCTCTTTATCTATCGCCACAAAAAACATGCATTTACATGAACGTCCGAGCCCTGTTAATAAGTTTCAATTTAGCAAAAAATTGTAATTTATAAATAGCATAAATTTAATAGCATTTGATTAACATAAAACCTTTTAGTTTTCGAAGCAAAAACAATTACTATTTATATGTTAATTTAATATTGCAAACAATATTTTCCACAAGCCTGCTGCTGATGTTCTCGTCATTTGAATAATATTTATTGACAGTTTTCGTGTGGTATTTTATCAGTGTAAAAACCAAATGACACAAAAAAGAACATCCTCTAATTAGCTTTTAGCACTTAACAAATAAAGGACCACAGAGCTAAAAAAAACGTTAAAAATAATATCAGGTGTTGGTTTAAACGAACACATGTATAAATATTTAGCATTTTTAATTTTATTATTTGATATGTGCTGTTTTACTCGGTTGTTGATTTTTTTTTTATTCACTAAAAATGTGTGAAAATGTTTATTACAACAAGTGTTATAGTGTTAAAGGTATGCACGATTATGCGTGCGGGGAAAGGAGTGTGCGTGAGTTGAAGTATGAAAACATGCACACAAACATATCCGAAATTTACACGTTACATGTGTTAGAGAAAGTGGGGAAAAGAAAAATGCTGAGCGCTAGTGAAAACGCTTTTGCAGTGTTGTACAAAATAAAATCATAAAAATATATATAAAAGCTGAGTTTAATTTGATTTGGTTTACTAAGATGTATAATGGCTGTCTTATTGTCTTGCCCTTTGCCATTTGGACTAACTTTTTGTTGTCTCTGAATTTCAAGATATGCTTCTGCTTTAGCAAATTTGATTTAAGATTAATTGACATTTTTATTGGCCTTCAGATCATGAAATGTCCTTCGTCACTATATTCTATAAATTGTGTTGAATCCATCACCACTTCATATTAGGCTTTGTTAAAACTTTATTAAAAAAAAAAGAAATGACAATCAGGCTACTTTTGTTACCCACTTTCTGCCCAGTATTGTATGTTTATAGTTATTAGGCAATTTGCATAAAATATTACATGAATTATTCCATTATAAAGCTAATTAACTGCAAAACAAGATGTTTCCGTAAATAATTTAATACTAAGTCGCGTAATAACAATTTACATATTTTTAAAAAATAAATTAACCAAAATTTACAAAATAATTATAAAAAAAAATTTATTTGTTTGCGGCTTAACCTTTATGTCAACAGCAACATATATGGGTATGTTTTGAGTTTTAAAAGCACTATATGTATTTGAGAAAGTAGCAATTATATCGATATGAAATTTTATGATATCCTTAACAAAAGTGTTATTCGCCATATTCCAATGTTTGGGTGAAATTAGATGACTTAGTCCAGAGATATGCCCACTTTTCGATTTCTCCCCCTTATGGAAATATATATAAACCAGGCAACAGTACAACAAAAAAATAATGAAACAAAAAAAATTCCGTACAAAATGTATGCCGAAAAGTGGTCATATCTCTGACATAAGCTGTCCAGTTCCACTCAAACGTTGGAATAAGGCCTAGAACACTTTTGTTTGGGATATCGTGCAGCTTTAGATGAATATATGTTAGCTGCTACTTTCTAAGATAGATCGCTCTTAAGCAAACGTTTTCTATTAAAGGTGTGCGAATTGGCTAAGTCGGCACTAGTTGGGTTACAGTTTAAGATAAATTTGAGTCGTAGTATTTTGTGTTGGATACGAAATCTGGAAAAATGTCAAAAAAGCTTAGAGTAAAAGATATGGATTTCGATATATATTTCAAATTAGGGCCTATTCACATATTACGTAACGCTATTTTCGAAGGTTTTATGCCCCCCCCCCCCTTCGTAACGCTTTTTACAAAATTTTCAGTACAAAGTATCTAATCTGTAACATATCTTTAACCCCCCCCCCTAGAGCGTTACGTAATATGTGAATGGTCCCTTATATCTACTAGATTTCGAGACAATGTAAATGCCCTGTCTTAAAGATAGTTAGCAGAGACACCTTCAGCTATCACTACCACGAATCACTTAGCCAAGTAGCAACCCACTTAGCAAATACAGAAATCATTTTGGTTATTCCCAAATACTAGGCCGAAAATCCCAGTAGTTCCCCGGCACTTCCCCGGAAGATTACGGCAGCTCTTGAAATCTAAAAAATCAAAAAATGAAGTAAAAAATGTATATCATTCACAAGAATTGATTCTTTTAGCAGAGACACATTCAGCTAGCACCGCCACGAGCCACCTAGCTAAGCCACAAACCATTTAGCAAAGATACTAAGCATATTGGAGATTTCTAAAAACTAGGCCAAAAATCCACAAAATCCCAGGAGTTCTTCACCACCTTCGCGGAAAATTGCGGCAACACTGAAAATCTCAAAAATCCGCAACGGCAACACCATTATGCTATGTAGGTGTGAGCACTATTTGTTACCAGTATTTGGCACCAGTATTCGCGGACAATATTTTTTTATTTTAAAAATTTTTTGTTTTACCGCCCCAAGCATTGGTTTTTGTTATTCAACGCATTAATGTGCATGGCGCGCCATAAAGAACTAAAGTCCCAAAAACCCATGCGCCGTATTTACTTCCGTTTCTTCTACATTAAGATTTAATTTAGATCAGCTGATCTTGGGCCAACCCCTTAGCACTTCACAATAATTTTTAATAGTGATGACCGCAACATCTTCACCTAACTCTCCTTGTTCTTTATATGAAATACATATCGGGCAGATCGGCCAGATCGGTCCTTATATTCAGAGATTCAGGTTATTAAAAGCATCGCCGCATGGGACATGACAGTATTCGAGGAAACATTGAAAGGCAAATTCTGCAGGGACAAACGGACTACACGACTTTTGTTATGAACTTTGACAAACTCTTCCCGTATAGAGACGACTTTAAGGGAAATTATGAAACTCGAGACTATGCAGTTGCGTTCTTTACGGACTGCTTCAAAATGGATGCTGTTATTATATCGGGGGTATTCTCTGAAGATTCTTATCTTTCGATCTCTCTCATATTACGAGAAATACCTACAAGTATGTCATGGAAATCGATTTCGAAAATCAATTCATTTTAAAAAGAGGTTTTGTTAATATTTCCTCCACAAATATTATAAAAATATTTCTTTATTAAAAAGAATTTTATCGCACAAATTATAAAAAAGTGTTTTAATAAATTAAGGAAAGTGCGACTTTAGCTCGCACACGAAGGGTCCCGTACGAATACACATATCCCTTTTCATTTTTGCCCTTTTTACATTTTGGAAATTTTTTCGTTTTGCTTTTTCGTTTAATTTCAGTTTTTTAATTTTTTAAGTTTTTTTGTTGATTTTTTGCGACTTTACGTTTTCTGCAATTTTTTTGTTTTTTGTTTTTGCCGATTTTTTTAGTTTTGGCGATTTTTTGCTTTTTTTAACGTTTTTTTCGCTTTTTGGCGATAAATTTTGTTTAAGCGATTTATTAATTTTTACACTTATTTCAGTTTTAGCGCTTTTTTCGATTTTGTTGATTTTTTAGTTTTAGCGTTTTTTTTTTGTTTAACTCTTTTTTTCGTTTTGGCGATTTTTATGGTTTTTGTCAATTTTTTTTAGGTTTGGCGCTTTTCCTGTTTTGGTGCTTTTTTCGTTTTAGTGATTTTTTCCATTTTTGGCGTTTTTTTTTTCTTTTTTACGATATTTTAGGTTTTTGCGATTTTTTTATGTTTTAGTGCTTTTTTCGTTTTGACTTTTTTCGGGTTTTGGTGTTTTTTTTTTTAGTTTCTTGGTGATCTTTTTAGTTTTGGTGATTTTTTGCGTTTTAGCGATTTTTTTTAATTTTGGTGCTTTTTTCCTTAAGGGCTTTTTTATTTCGACGATTTTTCGTTTTGACATTTTTTTAATTTTGGAATCTTTTAGTTTTAGCGTTTTTGAAATTTTCAAGAGTTTACCTCTTGCGGTTTCCAAGATACAGCATATTGTCTAAATTACATAGTAAAATTACATTAACTGATAGAACACCCTTTAGTTTTTATTGTTTTAAAAATCAGTGTTAATTGGTGTAGTCTATTCCACAGACTACACCAATTAACACTAACTTTGAAATTTAAAGTGTCTATACAAGTGTCGTGGCTCGTTTTAGAACACCCTTTAATTTTTAGCTGTCATATATTTGTTGTTGTAGCAGCAAAAGTTTTACATATTCTGTGGAAACTTTCAGGACAGTAGCTCTTACGGTTCTCGAGGAAGCAGCCTGTGACAGACAGACAGACAGACAGACAGACAGACAGAGGGACAGCGTATCGAAAACAATAGGGTTCCTTTACACTTTTAGTGTACGGAACCCTAAAAATGGCTTCGTTTTCAAAATCGATTTCCATCACATGCCTGATAGTTTCTTTTGAATCTCTCGAAAAATACAATATTTAGTTATTTCATCTGCGGCCCATATATTACTTAAATTTACTTGCAACAGCTTTAAACTGAATAGTAGAACAGAGAGTTTGGTTAGTAAAACTATACTAATATTTATTGCTTTAACAAGGCTTTAATGAAAATTTGCGGTGATTTTAAAATATCCTAAAAACAAAATCGCAAAACAATTTCAAAATAACATTCTAGTGATTTGGAAATTGAAGCTTTCTTAATTTTTTAGTTTTACTAAATAAAACTGATTTTAGATTTTTATTATGCCTGCTGCCAATACACATTTTACCTTCGACAACAATGTATAAAATTTATTATATAAAATTCAAGTGAATACAAAAACAGCAAAAATCTAAAGAAAAAAAAACGTAAAAATCACACAAATCGTGGATAATTTTTGAAAGAGCCAAAATGAATGGCCCAATTCCTTTCTCACAGTTTTGTTGGCTAGCAATATCAATAAAAAAATACACACAACCAAACACACGCTCACAGGCTAACACTCTATAAAAATAGAGTTGTAGTTTTGCCAAAAATTACACAAAGAAAAATTTTAATAAAAAAAACATGCAAAAGTGCTACATATTTACAGTTGTGCCGAATTTTAAATCACCTTTTGTTTTATATAAATTAAAAAATATGTAATAAAACATGTTTTAATGTTCCTGGAAAAGGGTTTTTTACTTGAACTAACTGTACCATAAAAAATATATGAATAGACCTTTTTCAGACACCACCCTCGTACTAAAGTACCAACATGACTTTTGCTTCCAATAAAAGCCAAACTTTATTGGAAATTTCTTTATCAAAAAAAAAATTTTTTTTTTTTTGCTAACATTTTAGAACTACTTGGCAATAAGCCACCTGCAATTTTATATAAATACTCACATATATTCTCAGATCGTTTTCTTTTTTATGGAGCTAACAATTTGAGTATTTTATTTAAATGGAATTTAATCTATTAAAGAGGAATAAAAAGGAATCAACCTTAAATTTATTCATTGGCATGACACACATTTTATGACAACTAATCCAAAATTGCTTCTTCATTTATTGCACTACACAGATTTAAATCCAAATAATTGGTTTAATTAAATG
This sequence comes from Panzeria rudis, assembly GCA_956483635.1. NCBI lineage: Eukaryota > Metazoa > Arthropoda > Insecta > Diptera > Tachinidae > Panzeria > Panzeria rudis. Next base: position 10,852,773 of record OY101448.1, on the reverse strand, counting down.
GTATTTTTAAAATACTTAAGTTAAATTAAGTAATTAATAACATACACTGAAAGAATTTTGTTCATAAATTCTGTTAATTTTGACATTAATCCAATGAAAAACTTCATTCAAACTCAACCAACGTCACGCTTCGTTGGATTAATGAAACAAGTTTCGTTAAAATTATTTTAGTGAAAATTTCATTAAATATATGAAATAATTTTATTGATCCATTGTAATAATTTCGCTAAGCTAATGAACATATTGCATTATTTTGTTTTAATGGAATTGTTTCATTATTTTAATGACACTACTTCATCATTTTAATGAAACTCTTTCATTATTTTAATTATATTCTATAACTATTGTAATGAAATTATTTCATTGTATTAATGAAATTATTACATTACCTAGTAGCCTCATTAGCTTATCTCTTTTATTGACTATTTAAATTTATTAGCAGTCCGATGCCGCAAATACATACGATAGACGCCAATGTATATCAGAAAAATTTTTAACGTTCGATTTTTATGAAATAAAGCATTTTTATTTTGAAGTATATGTGGCTTGGTCCATTAAAAAGTAAAAATAGTAACATTTTGTCATATTCGATATTTTTTATATATTTTTAAAAACTAAAAATTTTCCAATTTTGCATAAAAAATATATTTTTCATCATTGCGGTCTGAATAATTCGGAAACCATTGAGTATATAATAAAATAATGTTTAAACGGTTTAAAGATAATTCTATTTCAAGTTTTTTACTGGTCTTTGTAAGAAAATTTGATAATCCGTTTGTCAGCTATGATCAAATCGGTGGAGCAGAGCAGACTCTTCAAAAATCCAAAATTTGAGAGAAAAAAAATATAAAAAATTACATATGATTTAAGATTTAAATTATTTCTGTAGTTAGGACATCAGAAAAATATAGTGGAACTTCTTGGCATTTTTCTTGTTGCATAGTGCGACTGCAAATTTTTTTTTCTTTCACATGCTGGTGGTTGAACACCTAGATTTTTAAGGATGACAGTCTCTTTTTCTTTCATTCACTGAAAGAATTTCGCTTCATAAATCCAATGAAACAATTTTAATGAATTTTCTACAATTCCACTACTATTGTGAAAGAAATTTTTTTGCAATTGCTTCATTAAATCTCATATTTTCTTTAGAAAATTTCATTTGATGTCTGACAAAAACTGTTTGTCATTTTCTTGAAAATCCTTTAAGTTTTGACAAAATGTTTCAAAGGATAAATAGTTTGTGTGTTTCATAATAAAGTTTCTTGCAGAATATTATAAAACAAATTTTTTACGTTGGATAAAACAGTCAAAGTAAAATTTTATTGTCCATATTAAATTAGTTGGCTGTTATAAAAAAAATGTTTAGGCTTTAAATATTCTTAAAAAAAATTAACTATTAATATTTTTTAAAATTTTTACTAAAGGCCTTTTGCTAATTTAATTTTGTTAATCTATTTTCTATGATCAGCAGCATCGAAATAAAAACTGCAGCAGGTTTTTTTTTTGTTTTTAATGCAATGCAATTAATTATTCCTTTTGTATTTTTATATTACATATTTACATTGTACTCTTTGTAAAAGTATTAAATTAATACATATTTTACAATTTAAACTTTTTAAAGCACAGTTTTTCATTAAAAAAGCGAGTGGTATTTAATTAGTTATTTCACTAAAAAAACTGATGATAAATAAACACGTAAAATACAAAAAACGTATTCAGTATATTATCGTATTGGCGAAGTTTTTTAAGTTAGCTCTACATAGTTGTTTTTATAATATTATTTTATGTATCACAATCGCTACTTTCATTACAATCACTTTTTTGGGTCAACTGAAGTATTTTTATTAAAAAAATCACATATTTTTAATGAGATTTTAAAATTTTATTTCTGCCATAAGTCAGAGAAAAAGAATTTCCATTTCTTTTATTTTATTTTACTGCGTATTTACATATTAACGGCTCTTTTTATATGGTACGATTAAAAGTTAACGTGGACTTTAGCGGCAAGTTCGGCATACAAAACTTGCCGTTAAAATCCACGTTAACTTTTAATCGTACATTGCGAAAAGGGCCCTAATTTCCTTATTCACAATTCCTTACAGGTAATAGTAAATAGTCAGGCGTATGAGTAGCATTTATTTTGCACAACTTTTTAAATATCACTCATACGCTCGAAATTTTTTTTTGTACCATTTGTCATTGCAATTACCCTGCGTTTAGACATACAAGTACTTGAATGCAAGTTCTGTGTACGTATTATCAACGAAAACGAAATTGGTATTCATTTATCTGTCTTTCTCACGGCTGAATCAAAAGTGTGTTAGTAGAAAAGTTTGAGTCGATTGAGTTTTTCGAACTTCCACTTGCATGTGTAAATTAAAGAGTATTTTGTTTTAACTATCAATTTCCTTTTTAAGTATATTTTACAAATAATATACACACATTCATATTAACAGATGTATTAAATAAATTTATTTCATTTTTTATTAATCCATTTAGTGTTAATCTTAATATATGACAATTTATGTTTACAAATATTAACAACTCGATGTAAAAATTAATCAAGTTTACTAAAAATTAAATTCGTAATTTCCTGCCTTAACACTTTTAGCAGAGTAAAGAGAATAGTTAAAATAAAATCAAGACATACACATAAACTCTTATGCAAACTGATGATGGCTTGTGGAAACACTCAGTTAGCCGGTCTGCTTCGCACGACATTGTCATCTATGACTCTTGTACGAATTGTCCTCTCTCGAGTATCAAATTCTTGCATTTTGTCTTCTAGTTATTAAAAACGAAAATGTATTTCCTTCTGTCCTCAATCCAACTTTGTTGAGGACAATATGAGCGAAAATGTCTTACAATCTGTCTTCAGTAACATTGTGGAGGACAAGATGAGCGACAATGTCTTAATTATTGTCCTCAATCCAACTTTGTTCAAGACAATATGAGCGAAAATTTCTTATATTTTGTCTTCAATCAAGCAAATGAATATGTTGGCCTCTTGTTGTCGATGTTGTAGGTGGTGCAGCAGAAGGGTGGTAAGCGCGAAAACTTATAAACATGCAGCCTCAGCTCGAATCCCAGCTAAGTCAGTCAAGAATTTTAATGAAACGGCAATAAACAGGTAAGCAAAAAGTTAGATTTGTTCATTAAAGATATTAATTAAAGTCCGTTCTATGAATAAATAGGCGACATTGTCGCTATGTAATCGTTGGCGACAAGATAAACGATATTGTAGCCTACATAGTCATTAACGACAAGATAGGCGACCTTGTCGCTTTTTTTAATCATTGACGGCAAGACAAGGGATATTTTCACATATATCATTATTGACGACAATCTGAGCGACATTGTCCCTCATTGAATCGTCAGGATTTTCGCGACACTTGCTCGAAAGCTTCATTAATAATTTGCTGCCTCTGTCCGAGATTTGTCGTCGAGGACTTAACATTGTCGCGCAATACCGTCACTGAAGACGTGGCCAACTGGGTATATACGTACATAAGTATGTGTTTGTTTGGGTTAATAGACACTTTTAAGCCCACTACTCAATCAAAGAATATCATGTCATTAGGGGGAATAGAACATGTCACTAGACAATTCACATGACTGGAACTTTATATGAGATGGACCTTTTACATGGCGTTGTCATTGGCATAATTAAGATACTCAGTGATAATCTCTAGCTCCAAGATTGAGGTACTTTAAATTACTGTACTTTAAATAAATATATTTTATTTCGAAAAAAAAATCTGCTTTTACAGTCAGGATATTTGGTAAACATTTTTGCTCTAATTAATTGAACTGTTCTCTATTCAGCGCTCATTTTCTTAAATTACTCTCAAAATAGAACTAAATTTGTAATCGCTTTTCTTCAAATTACCATCAAACATTATGTTTTTTTAAAGAATATTTCTATTAAAAACTTTACTTAAATCGTTATGTAATAAGAAAAGAAACAAGAACAATCTAAAAAAACATCCTTTCAAATTAAGAAAAGAAATTTAAAATCGGTTTATTAATGGCGGAGTTCCGAGAAAACATACATAAAAAATAGTTTCTCCTTTTTTGAAGTCATCTTTTTAGCCGACTTTTTGATAATAAATTAAGTGCGACTTTGGCTCGCATACGAAGGGTTCCGTGCGAATACATATATATCCCTTTTCGTTTTTGTCCTTTTTTCATTTTGGTAATTTATTCCTTTTGTTCTTTCCCTTAATTTTAGTTTTTTATTTTTTGTTGATTTAGCGATTTTTTTTTGCTTTGGCTCTTTTTCATTTTTGTGATTTTTTGTTTTTTTTTCGATTTTTCGTTTGCTCGTTTTTTGGACTTTTTTTGTTTTTGGCGATTTTCTTAGTTTTGGCGATTTTTTAGTTTTAGCGTCTTTTTACATTTTTCTTCGCTTTTTGACGATATTTTTAGTTCTAGCAATTTTACTTAATTTTGGCTTTTTTTTAGTTTTGGCGCTTTTTTCGGCTTTAAGATTTATTTCGGTTATATGTGATTTTTTTAGTTTTAGCGATTTTTGTTTAGTTTAGACGCTTTTTTCCGTTTTAGAGATTTCTTTCGGTTTTTGTGATTTTTTTAGTTTAGCCATATTTTTTTGACACCTTTTTCTTTTTGGCAATATTTTACTTTTTGCGTTTTTTTCGTTTTGATATTTTTTGCATTTTTGGCAATTTATTCGTTTTTTGTCGATATTTTTAGTTTTAGCGATGTTTTAATTTTTAGTGCTTTTTTTGCGATTTGTCGACTTTTTCGGTTTTTGGTGTTTTTAATTTTTTTTCAATCTCTTTAGTTTTGGTGATTTTTGCGTTTTAGCGATTGTTTTATTTTGGTGCATGATATCCCAAACAAAAGTGTTCTAGGCCTTATTCCAAGGTTTGAGTGGAACTGGACAGCTTATGTCAGAGATATGACCACTTTTCGGCATACATTTTGTACGGAATTTTTTTTGTTTCATTATTTTTTTGTTGTACTGTTGCCTGGTTTATATATATTTCCATAAGGGGGAGAAATCGAAAAGTGGGCATGTCTCTGGACTAAGTCATCTAATTTCACCCAAACATTGGAATATGGCGAATAACACTTTTGTTAAGGATATCATAAAATTTCATATCGATATAATTGCTACTTTCTCAAATACATATAGTGCTTTTAAAACTCAAAACATACCCATATATGTTGCTGTTGACATAAAGGTTAAGCCGCAAACAAATAAATTTTTTTTTATAATTATTTTGTAAATTTTGGTTAATTTATTTTTTAAAAATATGTAAATTGTTATTACGCGACTTAGTATTAAATTATTTACGGAAACATCTTGTTTTGCAGTTAATTAGCTTTATAATGGAATAATTCATGTAATATTTTATGCAAATTGCCTAATAACTATAAACATACAATACTGGGCAGAAAGTGGGTAACAAAAGTAGCCTGATTGTCATTTCTTTTTTTTTTTTAATAAAGTTTTAACAAAGCCTAATATGAAGTGGTGATGGATTCAACACAATTTATAGAATATAGTGACGAAGGACATTTCATGATCTGAAGGCCAATAAAAATGTCAATTAATCTTAAATCAAATTTGCTAAAGCAGAAGCATATCTTGAAATTCAGAGACAACAAAAAGTTAGTCCAAATGGCAAAGGGCAAGACAATAAGACAGCCATTATACATCTTAGTAAACCAAATCAAATTAAACTCAGCTTTTATATATATTTTTATGATTTTATTTTGTACAACACTGCAAAAGCGTTTTCACTAGCGCTCAGCATTTTTCTTTTCCCCACTTTCTCTAACACATGTAACGTGTAAATGTCGGATATGTTTGTGTGCATGTTTTCATACTTCAACTCACGCACACTCCTTTCCCCGCACGCATAATCGTGCATACCTTTAACACTATAACACTTGTTGTAATAAACATTTTCACACATTTTTAGTGAATAAAAAAAAAATCAACAACCGAGTAAAACAGCACATATCAAATAATAAAATTAAAAATGCTAAATATTTATACATGTGTTCGTTTAAACCAACACCTGATATTATTTTTAACGTTTTTTTTAGCTCTGTGGTCCTTTATTTGTTAAGTGCTAAAAGCTAATTAGAGGATGTTCTTTTTTGTGTCATTTGGTTTTTACACTGATAAAATACCACACGAAAACTGTCAATAAATATTATTCAAATGACGAGAACATCAGCAGCAGGCTTGTGGAAAATATTGTTTGCAATATTAAATTAACATATAAATAGTAATTGTTTTTGCTTCGAAAACTAAAAGGTTTTATGTTAATCAAATGCTATTAAATTTATGCTATTTATAAATTACAATTTTTTGCTAAATTGAAACTTATTAACAGGGCTCGGACGTTCATGTAAATGCATGTTTTTTGTGGCGATAGATAAAGAGGTATTGATTAATTATCTATGCGAATAATCAAATTTTAAGGAGTTTGGCATCGATTTGTTGTTGCATATTTTGGCATATTTTGCCAATACATAAATGCATATTTTTGGAGTTATAAAAATTTTTTTAATTTGAAAAAAAAAATATTGATAGACCGATTACACCGCGTGAGAGCATTTTTTTTGGTAGAAATGCCACTATATATCCATTAATCTAGAGACAAAACATAGTCAAACTGCGTACTTGATTTTTCATTTCCTCATCTTTTGTCCTTTTTAAAGGGCTTAACATTTTTCATGAATGCTTATTTTAAATAATTTTTTTTTAATATTAGTATCTAATGTTTCTTAGCAAACTTGGTACCACATAAAAGGGAAGGCTCTGCACAATTTTATAAAAATATTTACTTCAGTTCCCCTGAAAGAACATATAATAAAAATATCCTTTTAAAAATATATCCTTCCATATCCTGAAAAGTTTTCACTAATTTTTTTTTAATTATATGCTGTAGCCTTAATTTAGATCTATAAGACTTCGAAATTTTATGATTTTATCTCTCTTAGTTCAAAAGCTGTGGCTGTGGTTTCTTTGCGGCACATATATAATTTCTATAAAAATTGCATGTAGAAAATTAATTTCTAAAAACAACCATTATTTTTGAGCCGAGAGCAATAAAATCGCAAAATGTGTGTACATTTTAGAGTTAGTTTTAAGTTAATGTATTTATTTTATATATTTTGCAAAACAATGAATAAAGATTTTGAAGGAAATATTAGAAAAATTGTTTCCAAGGACATATTTAAAGATTTTGTTCAGTTGATCTACAACTAGTCTTCCACATCCTTGGGATAAAAACCATTATACATCAATTAATCTAGATACTAAACATAGTTAAACTGCGTGCTGGGTTTTTCATTTCCTCATCTCTTTTCCTTTTTAAGGAACTTTACATTTTTTGAGAATATTTATTTTAATTTTTGTTTTCATATTAATATGTAAATTTTTTTAGCAATAATAGTACCAAATAAAAGGGAAGGCTCTGTAGAACTTTATAAAAATATTTCCTTCATTTGCCTTGAGCAAAAAAAATTGTCTTCAAAAAATCCTTCTATATCCTTGAAAATTTTCAACAAAAAGCCTTTTAAAAAAAATATTTTGCAGCCTTAATTTAATTCTATGAGACCTAAAAATTTTGTGATTTTGTCTCTCTTACAGGTTTACATAAAGCAAAGCGATGAGCGTCGCGTTAGGGGCTATGCTACAACCTAGGTAATTTATACTGAAAGTTTTGTAAAAAGCGTTACGAAGGGAGGAGGGAGGAGTACAAAAACTCCGAAAATAGTCTTACCTAATATGTGAATAGCACATTGGCCCTACAAATTTTCGAAAAAAATGGGACCAAACTGCAAGCAAACCCTTTCATATAACAAAAGAATTTTGCTAATCGGTCAATAAATAAAGCAGTTATACGATAATTAATATTTCGGGGGAGCAAACTATTATGGCTACACTTTGAAAATAATTTTGAATATAGATCGAAATACGTTTCCTCAATACCACTGTGCATTACCTTATGCTTCGAGCTTTCCTTAAAATATCATGTCATTAGGGGGAATAGAACATGTCACTAGACAATTCACATGACTGGAACTTTATATGAGATGGACCTTTTACATGGCGTTGTCATTGGCATAATTAAGATACTCAGTGATAATCTCTAGCTCCAAGATTGAGGTACTTTAAATTACTGTACTTTAAATAAATATATTTTATTTCGAAAAAAAATATGCTTTTACAGTCAGGATATTTGGTAAACATTTTTGCTCTAGTTAATTGAACTGTTCTCTATTCAGCGCTCATTTTCTTAAATTACTCTCAAAATTTGTAATCCCTTTTCTTCAAATTACCATCAAACATTATGTTTTTTTAAAGAATATTTCTATTAAAAACTTTACTAAAATCGTTATGTAATAAGAAAAGAAACAAGAACAATCTAAAAAAACATCCTTGCAAATTAAGAAAAGAAAATTAAAATCAGTTTATTACTGGCGACGTTCCGAGAGAACATACTTAAAAAGTAGTTTCTACTTTTTTGAAGTCGGCTTTTTAGCGACGTAGCGTTCCGTGCGAATACTTATATATCCCTTTTCGTTTTTGTCCTTTTTTTATTTTGGCAATTTTTTCCTTTTGCTTTTACCCTTAATTTTGGCTTTTTTTATTTTTTAAACTTTTTTTGTTGCTTTAGCAATTTTTTTTTATTTTGGTGATTTTTTTCGTTTTTTGCGATTTTTTTTTGCATTTTTTTCGATTTTCTTAGTTCTGGCGATTTTTTGGTTTTGTCGTTTTTTTACGTTTTTTTCGCTTTTTGACGATATTCTTAATTTTGGCTTTTTTTAGTTTTGACGCTTTTTTCGGCTTAAACATTTATTTCAGATTTTGGTGATTTTTTTTAGTTTTAGCGATTTTTGTTCAGTTTTGACGCTTTTTTGGTTTTAGAAATCTGTTTGGGTTTTTTTTGTGATATCTTAGTTTTAGCGGTTTTTTTTTTGTTTTGAAATTTTTTTCATTTTGGCGATTTTTTTAGTTTTTGCGTTTTTTTCGTTTTGGTAATTTTTTCCATTTTTGGCGATTTTTTTCGTTTCTTAACGATATTTTTGGTTTAAGCGATTTTTTAGGTTTAGTGCTTTTTTGCGATTTGCCGTTTTTTGGTGGTTTTTAGCTTTTCTTACGATCTTTTTAGTGTTGGTGATTTTTGCGTTGTAGCATTATTTTATTTTGGTGCTTTTTTCCTTTAAGCGCTGTTTTCATTTAGGTGATTTTTCGTTTTGACATATTTTTAGTTTTGGAAAATTTTAGTTTAAGCGTTTTTTCCTAATTTCAAGAGTTTCAAAAATACAGCAAATTGCATAAATTGCATAGTCAAAATTACATTAACTGATAGAACACCCTTTAATTTTTATTGTTTTAAATATCAGTGTTAATTGGTGTAGTCTATGCTACAGACTACACCAATTAGCACTAATTTTGAAAATTTTAAGTGTCTACTTATATACTATAAGTGTCAGTATATTACATTAGTATTTCAACATGTTTCGTTGCTCGTCTTAGAACACCCTTTAATTTTTAATTTTCATATATTTGTTGTTGTAGCGGCCAAAGTTTTACATATTTTGTGAAAATGTCAGGTACGTAGTTCTTACGGTTCCCGAGAAAACAGCCTGTGACAGACAGACAGACAGACGGACAGACAGACGGACAGACGGACAGACGGACAGACAGACAGACAGACAGACAGACAGACTTTTGGTGTACGGAACCCAAAAAACGACTTTAAAAATTATGTATATGTTTATAAAAACTACCTTTCTTTAAAAAGATAGACAGATGAACCTGTAATCTATCGAAATATACAAAAAACTTGACATAAAAAATTTAGTTAGGGCCTTTCTATATTAAGATAGCGATATACCTTTATAAAAAGTGCGTTTTAAGAAAACGTACCTTTTTAACGAAAGTAGCGTTTTTAAAATGTAACTTTTTAATAAAATACCTTTTTGGAAAAAGTGTCTTTTTCAAAAAATAGCCTCTTTATGAAAAGTATATTTTTAAAAGGTACTATTTATAGAAAGTAACGTTTTTATATTTTAATAAAAAGCAATGGGAAGTGTTGAAAATATATGTATTAAAATCTCCTCATGACGAGATACATAGATTTTGCCTAAGAATATACAAAGCATTTGTCTTAATATTTTCCATCATAGTCAGCTGTGCAACTAAAGTATGGATGAAATTATATAAAAAGCAAGCCTTGTACTTTATTAATTTTTGCAACAGATCCTACTGTAATGAAAAATAAGTTTTAAAAGGGCACATTACAGCAAACTTAAGAACAACAAAAGACACAATATTATGTTCAGAGGACAAATTCAGCTACTCCTAGCACAATATACAAGTGAGTATAATATAAACTAAAGCAACAACCACTTTGACTTGAACTACTATAACAACATACCAAAATGAATTTAAATGAGTCTTATAAAAAAATGCAACTCAGTTATGTCAACATGATAAAAACTTAACAAAAACAAAAGGCACATAAATGAAGAGAACAAGGAAAAAAGATGAAATACAAACTCAACGGGGGAAAAAACAGGAAACAGCGCCATGAAACTTGTCTGCTTTTTTATCTTTAATGAAATTTTTAATAAAAAAAAATGTTGCATACTTTACTGCACTTCTACACATTTCTCAGTGCGTTCTTGTTGTATAATTTATTCTATTTTTTTCACTGAGGAGGTTAAAAATATGTAGGATAATAAACTACTTAGAGGAAAAAGAAATAAAAGGAACTGTAATGAAAAACAAATTTTCATTTTCGTTTTTCTTAACACTCACACATGTTTGTGGTATAAAAAATATTTGCTCTTGTGTAGATTTATGGAGAAACCGTGTTTCAAGGGGAGTACAATTTATTTAAAGATATATGATTTGAGATAAATGAAGATTTTTTTTTTTTGTTGAAAGAACTTGTTTCACTTTCAAAAAAAAAATTTATCAGTAGTAACAATTACCACTTATAATATTTATGGACAAACAGATTTCTTGTTGCTTGATCTCTGAGACTCATTTGGCATCAAACAATTTATTTGTCGTCTTAAATTAATTATATTCAATTAAATCTGGATATAAATAACTAAATTAAGAAATACCTTCAAGCCCACTGTATTTTATTTTTAAAGATTATTCGCATGTCATTCAGACTCGCAACAGACAGCTGTTGTGGGTGCGGTACTTCGTTTCAAATGCTTGACATGAATATGAATAAATAGTTCTTTTTTATCATCTCTAAATTGCTTATCAAATATACACAATTTAAGTTTGTTTTCTTAACTTTTGTAAAAAATAAATAAAACTTTTAAAGTGTTGCTTTTCTGTTAAAAAATTGTGTTTGCATAACAAGTTAATTTTCTACATTCTTTTATTTTCTCTGAACTTCGAATTATATTATTGAGCTCAAAGCTTTTAAGCGGTAATTTGAATTATTTAAATTTACGAGAAAAGACACAATTATTTACTTAAATAAAAAAAAGTAATAATAAAAAATAGTATCATGACTTTGAATAAAAATATGAAGTATTATAATTTTATTCCTACAAAAAAATATATTTGTTTGCTATGTCATTTTATCCTATATATGGTTTAAAAGCATATTGTCATTTAGAAGCTCAAACACTATTATAAAAAGAAATGTGCTTTGAAATTTCATGGGAGTGCTACAATATATTCCCGAGTCGTGAGCTAACTAGAATAAACTTTTTAATGAAATACCCTTACTGCACAAGCAATTTTTTTCCAAATCAAAAATATATTGCTACGTTTTTGGACCTTTTCGTTAAAAGGATCTACTTACTTTTTACAGGTTTGCTTATTTGCAATAAAAATAAAACACGGCTATGATATTTAATTTCACAAATAACTTTCTGGCAACAATCACCTCGTTTAGAAGCACGTCTTATTTGAGTGATTCCACGTAAAACGGCCCTATGCAAGGAAATAGTAATTTTCTCATTTTAATAAAAATCTCTCAATTTGTGGTTTTTTAGAGAATGACAATTATAGAAAAGATTAAAAAAACCCTATATAATATTTTTTAATCAATTCGAGGCTCTTTTAAATGATCATGCAAGAAACATTTTGCTCTCCCTCTTTGTATGTTTAATATTTACTTTAGTATTTCTTTTATTCCCTTTCTCATTATTAATAAAAGCCGTTATCTGTGAAAAAAATATACTCTTTTTTGCTTTTTATTGAATTTAAAAAAATATTCAGCTAGAGTATTCTGCTGTCTATAATAGAACGGATAGCAAATAATTTAATATCTTATTATTTTCTTATGAGCTTATATTTATATTATTTATATTAATTAAATCAATAAAAAGTTTTATTTCTTCGAATTTTTTAATTTTTCGTACCAGGTCACACCCTTCGGTCACACCCGTCTCATTTTAAAAAATTGTTTTTTATAAGAAAATAATTTTTTTTGAACAGATTATTGTGTACTTTATAGTAAAAATTTTACAGAGTTTATACCGAAAGTCATAATTCTTTAAAACTAAGATTTGTAAGGTCACACCCGTCGCAGCTTTCTGACGACCATGCTGAGCAGAAATCGTGGTCTATCAGTGTCTAACCATTCTTCAACGACTTTAAGCTTAATGTCCTTGCGAGCCACAACGTTTTTTTTTTATTTAAGTAAAAAATTATATATTCTTGATTTATAATTTTTGACTAATTTTTCGACCTTTCTTGATTTTGAAGTGTTTTAAAAAATAAGCTTTTTTATAAAAAACGTAATAAAAACTTTATTCGATATTTCGCTACTCCTTTGTGTAGCTTCTTCAGGATAATCAATTAGTAACAATTAGTAATAAGATTTAAAACAACAATGCAACAGTAACAGTTTCGATAAGTTATATATATATAAATATTTTAAATTGATTTTTCTATTTCCTGTTTTTGTATGAAAAAATTATTTTGATTTGTAAATAAAAAATATTTCGAACTTATTTTTCCCTTCCGCCTTAGTTTACAAAATAAAGTCAATACAGTCAAGGATTTAAATATTAAATAATGAGGAAATGAAAAAATTTTAGAATAATTGAAGACACTTACAATTATTATATTGATATGAGCTATAATATTTAAATTCATATCTAACATTGAGTCATTCTATAATCTATTTACTGCTTTAGCTCTGTGTATTAAATGTCTATAACTCTGTGCTACTCTATCAGTATCTGCTCTAAAGTTAATTCTAACATCTGGTGATACATTAATTATATGTAACATTTCCAACATATAACGACGTTTATACCTATTTTCTGTGTTCAAAATGGATGTTGCCTCAAAGTCTGGATAATGATTAGAATCACGACAATGTAATGATAATGCTGTTTTTTGTGATGATGTATAGTTTCTGTATTTCAGGTTGGATTTAATGCCAGCTAATCTAGTTTTAAGTTTATTTTGTGTTGTACCTACATATACCTTATTACAATTCTTATTATCATTTCCCTTGCATGGTATTCTGTAAACAACATTTAACCTATCCAATTTCTATATTTTATCCTTTGTTTTACTGAATAATCTACCTAACGTATTGTAAGTCTTATGTGCTATTCCATATTTGTTTGTATCGAAAAAATTGAATTTTGACAATCGTTCTGAAATTACTGGAATATATGTTAAAGCTTTGTAAATCTTTGGTGCTGTGATATGGTTTATATTATTCCTATTCAGATTTTTGCATTTTCTTATTAGATCACATGTCAATCAAATTGGAAAATCATTATCAACTAATAAACCTTTAATAATCTCTTTATTTTTTCTGTGGAATTGTACATCACTAATTGTCCATACTCTATCTATAAGATTTTTCGCCGTGTTAATAATAATTCCCTTAGGCTGTTTTGAAAAATAGTTTACAATTCTACCTGACGATGTCGGTTTCTGATACCAATCTACTAATAAACTATTACCATTTCTTATTACTAATGTGTCTAAATAAACATTCAAATATATAAAGCAACAATTAAATGTTTCATTGAAAATAAAATTATTGTACCAGCCTTGTGACAAAAGTAGGAACAAAAATTGACTGCTACGACCATTTTTCAATCATGTTTTTTCTTTGCGTGTATAACTGAGTTAATAATAAAATCTAAAAATTTTTTTTAAAACTAAGCCAGTGAGCATACTTGCATTGACAAAACATTGAAACAAACGAGATTGTGACATATTTTCATCATATTGTCATCATATGTACGAGTATATCGCATCAATGCTGTCAACCTTAGACTTTGTGTTGCCGGTGTTTTAGATGGGAACATGGCTTATAAATAAGCCATGAATTAAGAATAACAAAAAGTAAAACTAAAACAGAAACAAGCCTTTATATACCCTTTCCATTTTTGGTGTAAAATATAACAAGTAAATGTAAGAAATTTTAAATATGTAAAATGGTTTCAATCATTCCATTGATGGCAAGATGACCAGCTGACATCATGAAAATGAAAAGTGTCATCGGGTGCAAAACGAAGATACTTGACCTAGCATGGATGTCAAATTACATCAGCGTTATGGCGGTTTTTCTATCAGTGTAGGTTACTGACATTCCTTGCAAATCTAAAATATATATATATATATATATATATATATATATATATATATATATATATATATATATATATATATATATATATATATATATATATATATATATATATATATATATATATATATATATATATATATATATATATATATATATATATATATATATATATATATATATATATATACAGATGTGTATGTGTGTATACAAATTGATGTCTTACTTGTACTCCAAAACTATGTTTTGTCAGAAATGACTCAATCTAATGTATACATTGAATAATATTTAAAGTGTCTTAGCAATTAACAAAGTTCTATATAACCAAATATATTTACTTACTATTGTTAATTTCTGAAAATAGCTGTTATCAAATTATGATATAACTAACCCATTAATATCTTGAATTATTATTGATACCGGAAGTGAGAAGATCAAATATGTTCTTTTACCAATTGTATCGATGTATTGCCAGGGACCTTTTTGGCTCTTTTTTCTGTTTAAAGAATGCCTGCATTCAGAAAAGAATTGGTTGAAAAATTGTTAGGCTGATAAAATATTAGTTGAATAAACTATTGGGCTATTCAAGGTAGTGCCATATCAGTCCTATTTTTCATATTTCATATTATTTTATACATGCATAAAATTTTATTTAAAATTTTCAAACAAGAAATTCATAAAATTTTACACATGAATGGCATGTGTTTTAAAAAAAATTTATTTCATATTCTTCGATTTTCGCTCAAATTTTGATGTTTAAAATAAAATAAATAAAAATAATATGTATAAAATAAATAAACAGAAGTTTTTTTTTGAAAAAACACCACAATTTAATACGTGCCGATTTTAAAATTTTAAAATGAACTTTTCGGGAAAAATAAAAAAAAATTATAACCGATATGAGAAATAAGCTGTTAAAAGTATCAAGTGCTATTTAAATACAAAATACGGGATAGAACAATATGCAAGCTCTCTTTCAATTTGCGCTATCAATTTTCTTCGAATCAAAAAACAGTCCATAAGAGCATAATTGTAATAAAGATATGGTTCTGACAATTCTTAAATTGATTAAATCAACCGATCGTATGCTTTTGTCATGACTAACAACTGAATAAAATGCTATGAACTAAATTTTAGTACCAATTATTGGTATTTGAAACTAAAAAAAATGGCTTTCTAAATTTACGATTAAACGGTTCGCATTAACAATTATTTATTATTGTAAAATAACTTCTTTTTCAATAAGAATTCTATGATAGTTGATGCAACTGCCGAAATTCGATTGCCTACAAACTTGGTTCTCTCATCGAATCTGTTTTCTCTTTGTGCCTGTTCGTGATAATTTCTGTTTTTGCACATTATTTTACCAAAAAAGACCGTGTTGATCTAATGTATTCATAAATAATTTTTCCAGACTCTAGGTCCTACCAGTTATATAAATACCACTTACAAATTTAATCTGAAACAGTTGTTTGGATAACAAGCTCTATAGATAGACGCTAGTTTTTAGCTTAGAACTTCTGTGAGCTTTAACCACTCAGTCTATGTGAAAAATTAATTTTAATATTTGTTTGAGCACATTAAAATATCTGTTGCTGCAAACGCAACAGGTATTTTAATGAGAAGTGCTACCATCGCTCGCCGTTTATCGCCACCGGATGGAAATTCTACTTTTACTTCTTATGTTCTGAATTTCTCTGAACGTCACATTATAATTCCATACATAAGCTCAATTTTAAAAAAAGGCACTAGAACGCCCCGTGCTTTAGGTCTCTCATAAGTAAAATATTAATTTTGGGAAAAAATTACGCTTTTAAATTTAATACAATGAAAAAATTCCATGCAACATATGCACGAAAGCGCTCGTACATATTACGAAATATTTCGTCATTTCGCACCACGAAACTCTGTCGTAAAATATACGAAATGTACGAAAATAATTAAAAAAATAAAAGTAAGAAAAAAGTGTGGCTCAACCGGGGCGCGAACTCGCAATCTTCATATTTCCAGTCATGTACTCTACCCACTGAGCCACTTTCTACTTATTTTATAATAGCTAAAAATTTGTTTTATTTACTTACATCTGAAAAATACGTCAAATTATAAAAAATTATTTTAATTTATTTTTTTATTTCAAATATATTTTTTAACAAGGAAAAATGTTTACGAAAGGTATTCGTTGCTTTCGTAAATTCAAAAAAAATATTGCCAAAATGTTTTTTCGTAATATATACGAAAGTTTCGTATATTCAACGAAAAAAGTCACTACGAAAGCATTTTTCGTAAATTGTTGCTTGGACTATTTGCAGTGTAGAAACAAAATATTTTTAATCTAACTTTTCTACTTAATTACTCTTTTTTTTTGAAGAGAAAATAGACATTCTAGTATTTGAGCACAAAGAATTGCTAATGAATATTTAAAAAGGGAAACTAATTTGTTCTTTACTACATTTTAAGTTTCATTTATTAGTTTTGTACATGTGATGAGGCATTTTACTTTTTTTTGTGTTTCCTGGTGTGAACAAAAATATGAATATTCATTTAAAATAAGCAACAAATGCAGCACATGCATCTAACATCACATATATACATACCCTGTCGGAAAATCACTAGTCGACTACAAAAATAATCAACTTATAGTTAACTTTTCTTACACTAACTAAAAGCTAACTACAAAGTAATCCAGAACTTACCCAAAATCAATTCTTAAGTTGAGTAAATAATAGGATTTGGTGAGAGCCAACAACTTTACTGTCAGCTACTTTGAAACTCATTTCAAGTTTATATTAACTTTTTGCTGTTATTATTTTAAATGGTTGCTTAGCGCGTTGACTATAAAATATGGCCGAACCCAAGCAGCATCTTTTTGCATGCTAACTAGCAGTTGACTTAAATAAAATTAATTTTAAGTTAGTTGCAAAGTAATACATGGTCGGACAATTGACTACCGCCTAGAATATCGCAATGTTAAAATATTTAGTTGCATCCATTTAAAAGTAATCCAAGTGTCAGTCAGCACTAGTTGCGAAATAGTAAGAATAAAGTTAATTTGAAGTTAACTCAGTTTCCGACCGGGTACATGTATGTGTTCTGTGTATATGTTAACACGCACTTGTAGACATATCCATGGAAAAAAAGATAGAAAAAGTTTTGTACCACATAAATATGACAACATCCTGCTGTTAAAAATTTCAAACCATATTCAAATATATTCCGGCTGTATACAAGCAAATACAAAATCAAATAATTTAACAGTGAGGTACAAAACAGCAAAGAGAAATTATATATCACTTTTACAAGGAAATAATTTAAAATGTTTAAACAAACTGTGATTTTTTTATATTTTATAGTTTTTAAAACTCTCAACTATTTTTGGTTTTGAGTCTATTGGTTTCTTAAATTCGTTACACACTGTAGAGATTTTCATATTACATACATCGCCCAGTTTACGTTGAAAGTTGTTTGCAAGTTGTTAGTTTGGAGTTGAAATTGCTTGTGTTTGAATTTTTAATTTTTATGCAGCGACAAGCAACAGTAGCCGGCAGCAGTTGTATCAAAATTTCAAATCATGCAATTTCAACGAAACGAAATATCAGTGGCAACAATAATAACTGAATCAGAGAAATACAGGCAACAGCGACAACAAAAACAGGAAACGGGTTAGCAACCCAACTGTTTGTTGTTGATGTTAGTTATTTTATATTTTTCATTTCTGCTTTATTAACAGCAGGTGAATTTCAAAATAAGTTTTTAGTTCCAGTATAAATTTATTTTTTTATTTTGTTTTCATTTCGTAACTAAATATTAAAGGAAACTCTGTATGATATTGTATGCTGTTTGTTGTTGTAAGAATGTGGCATATCATCATGAAATGAAAGAACATTCGTGCGTGTATATGTATTTGAATGTAACGGAAATGTTGTAAAATTTCCGCTATACATTTGTATGTGCATGAGTATTAGTAAAATAACTACATAACGAAACTAGAGTAATTTTACAAACTATGTACAACAGCCGCTAACCACCATTACAACTACTGGCATCCGTTACAAATTTATATTTGTTACAAAATTTGTGAATGTATGTATGTGCATTCATATACATATGTGCACATATTTTGTTCGAAATTGCCAATTATAATTATTAGGCGAATGTAAAAATTAATTCCAAAGAATGTTTTTATTAAAATATGAGGAAAAATATACCTGAAATGTTTTCAAGCTCGTTTTCTTATTAAAAAACTATCAAAAAAGAAATGAGAACTACAAAAAATATAAATATGAAAACGTTTATAAAATCAACAAATAATTTGTGTACAATATGAATCTATTGATTTTTTCACAGTCTTCATACAAGTAGACAACATTTAGTTGAAAATATGTGTATTTATATAAAATAAATTAATATTTCAAATTTATGTTTTGTAATTCTCATTTCTTCTTTGCGAGTTTTTATATAAACATACGAATTTGAAAACGTTTCAAGCATAATAATTAAATGTCTATTAAAAAAGTACCATTTAAAAAAGTACCTCTTAAAAAAGTACCATTTAAAAAAGTACCATTTAAAAAAGTACCTCTTAAAAAAGTACCATTTAAAAAAGTACCTCTTAAAAAAGTACCTTTTAAAAAAGTACCTTTTAAAAAAGTACCTTTTAAAAAAGTACCTTTTAAAAAAGTACCTTTTAAAAAAGTACCTGTTAAAAAAAGTACCTTTTAAAAAAGTGCCTTTTAAAAAAGCACCTTTTAAAAAAGTACCTTTTAAAAAAGTACCTTTTAAAAATGTACCTTCTAAAAAAGTACCTTTTAAAAAAGTACCTTTTAAAAAAGTACCTTTTAAAAAAGTACCTTTTAAAAAAGTACCATTTAAAAAAGTACCTTTTAAAAAAGTACCTTTTAAAAAAGTACCTTTTAAAAAATTACCTTTTAAAAAAGTACCTTATAAAAATACCTTTTAAAAAAGTACCTTTTAAAACGGTTCTTTAAAACAAAACCTTTTAAAAAAGTACCTTTTAAAAAAGTACCCTTTAAAAAAGTACCTTTTAAAAAAGTACCTTTTAAAAAGCACCTTTAAAAAAGTACCTTTAAAAAAAGTACCTTTTAAAAAAGTACCTTTTAAAAAAGTACCTTTTAAAAAAGTACCTTTTAAAAAAGTACCTTTTAAAAAAGTACCTTTTAAAAAAGTACCTTTTAAAAAAGTACCATTTAAAAAAGTACCTTTTATAAAAATACCTTTTAAAAATGTACCTTTAAAAAAAGTACCTTTTAAAAAGTATTTTTTAGAAAAGTACCTTTTAAAAAAGTACCTTTTAAAAAGTGCCTTCCTTTTAAAAAAGTACGTTTTAAAAAATACTTTTTAAAAAGTACCTTTTAAAATGGTTCTTTTAAAAAGGTACCTTTTAAACAAGTACCTTTTAAGAAAGTACCTTTTAAAAAAGTAGCTTTTAAGAAAGTACCTTTTAGAAAAGTACCTTTCAAAAAAGTACCTTTTAAAAAAGTACCTTTTAAAAAAGTACCTTTTAAAAAAATACCTTTTAAAAAAGTACCTTTTAAAAAAGTACCTTTTAAAATATTACTTTTCAAAGAAGTACCTTTTAAAAAAGTACCTTTTAAAAAAGTGCCTTTTAAAAAAGTACCTTTTAAAAAAGTATTTTTTAGAAAAGTACCTTTTAAAAAAGTACCTTTTAAAAAATGCCTTCCTTTTAAAAAAGTACATTTTAAAAAATAACTTTTAAAAAGTACCTTTTCAAAAAGTACCTTTTAAAACGGTTCTTTTAAAAAAAGTACCTTTTAAAAACATATGGTCTCTCACTTAAGAGTACAATTGGGCTTACCCACAGCATTAATTTTTTTCTTTAACGCAAATGTACGTTGTTATTAAACCACAATTTATCATAAAATTCTCCTATTCTTTGGAAACAGTACATACTTCTTATATTCTTCTAAAAAACTACAACCCAAAGTAACCTTCACCCATATCCCCTAATTATTTAGCTTTATGTATGTGCAGAAAACTAAAATTAAGACCAGTGATTTTGTATTTGTATTAAAACTTTTTCAAGGGATTTAACTCCTTTCTAGATAATATTTCATATTTAACTAGATTGTTGCAACACATTAAACAAATTTCTAAACACGTTTGTATCTATGTATGTGTGTGCAATCATGTTGCATAATCTAACATGTGTAATATTAAAATCTCTTGTGGTACGTTTTTGTAAATGTTTACCAGCTGAAAATAGAAATAGCAGAAACTAACTATTTTTTTCTGTTACCCAGCAACATTATGCAGATGAAACCCGATGAATATAAATGAGCCTAGATTTTTTATACAATTACATTTTCCAACAAATACATATGTTGCATGAAACTTTTTTCTTATCTGCAAAGTTACAAAGTATGGAGAATGAAAGTTGCAAAAACTGTATGGAATTTCATTCCAGGAAATTATATCCAACTCCCTTACAACTAAAAAATGTGTCACGCGCTATTTTTCTTAAAATTTATCGCACGAAACATTTTTTTCTCGGCGATAGAAGGTAGAGGGACTGAGAATTTGGTAAAAAAAAAATGGCAAGAATTGTTAATTGCTTACCTTTTACTAAAAGCAAAAAGCTTTCGTACCAAAAAAATTCATGTAAAAAGTCAATGCAAATTTAGTCTTAGACAAGTTTTATACGAAATCCATTTTCATAAAAAATCATCTGAAATTTCATTTGTTCCATTTTTTCTATCGCACTTTCTTTTTTAATCCTTCTTTTAACATATAAAAAGTTCCATGCGAAAATTTTCCGTAAAAAAGTGCTCGTATAAGTCCTTAATGATCTAAAATAAAATGAATTTTAACATTTATTAAGACATCTTTCAACTTTCTGTAAAATAAAAATTTTACACTTTGCCAACAACTTAATATCAATCTCTTCAATCAAAACATTCGAATGTTACCTCACTAGGACTAATTTTTTTTTCTGCTGGGACTCTTTAGTAAAGTTAATTTTAAGTTAAACATGAAATTTTCAGAAATCATACAGCTGGAAAATTTTTATTTAAATTGTAAAGGTTTGTATGGAATCATGAGCATATTACTCTGTATATTCAGTTATTTTATGAAATGTTGCAAATATAAAGAAGCCAAAGGTTAAGGTAACTACAGCAGCATTTATGTAATCAAAAAATAAATGAAAATATTAAAACACAAACACTTTCATGCGCCATATGAGTATAACAAGTTTTGCAGAATCTATTTCGTTCATGCAAATAATATTAAATCAAATATCAAGTCTCAGCTAGTACTACGAGTATGTATGTCTTTCTTTAACAGATTAAATTAAATAGTTATTAAGAAAATATAATATGTATATACCAAGATATTTTTAATTTATTTACATCTCGGTAGAAATTTTCAAATTAATCTTACGCTCATCCTGGCTCAGCTTTTACTTACTCTTCGTTAGACAATTTTATGCGACTGTAATAATACGAGAAGTTTCTTTTACATACTTGTTTCTTTTTTTTATAATTTTAACAAGCATGCCAGACAGACAGACAGACAGACTAACAAGTCGTTACTTTTGCCAACTTGCTATTGCAATGCATGCATACATCAACCGAACTTGTGCTTTTACCACCATCTCCATGTTGATGTGTAATTATGCAACACGCCTGTGGTGTAATTATGTGACAGAAACTTGCCAATTTTCTACAACCTCAAGGCAAAAAGTTAAAAAGAAATTCTACGTTGTTAATATCATCATGTTCAGTGTTTATTTAATGTAACAACAGGTTTATATAACTTATTACCAAGCCAAGGAAATCTATATCATTAAAAGCGGAAACAAGTTTTACTACATTTTCTTTTTAACTCTATTTTTTTAGGCTACAAAAATGCAATAACGAAAACCGTGCACAGTGGAAGGGTAAGCCATACATGCAAGCAGCTAGAAATAAAAATAGTATTCTGGCTTGTTCTGACAAATAGTTAAATTTTTTTATATTTCTTTGCAGTTTTATTGTTTTGCATAAAAACATAAAATGAAATGATTACAAGATTTTCCATGTCCAAAAGGGGGAAACTTTAACAGCCCCTGAAATAAAGACCACGCGGTGTTTGCAGTGCCTACCGATCTAGATTTTGCCTTTTTTATTCGACATACACGGAGGAGAAAACTCTTAACCCCGACCGAAAGCCAGATAGGTAGTCGCTGCACCTGTATTTATTGGACTTTTTCTGCAATATATTTATCAACCGTGTCACAGACTCCGTTCGGACTTGTTTTGATTCCGTAGTTGTTAATGAAAAGCTTAATGTGAAGTTTGCATCTTAAACAAGAATAAACAAACGCCTTAAGGTATAAAAGCTTTATCAATGTAAAAACGAAATACAAAATAAACGGAATCTAAAGCACCAAAAATGTACTTTTTCTGAATGACAACTACGGAATAAAAACCAATCCGAACGGAGTCTGTGACACAGCTGTTAGATTCCGTTTATTTTGTATTTCGTTTTTACAATGATAAAGTTTTTATACTTTGAGGCGTTTGTTTACTTTTGTTTTTAGATGCAAAGCTCACATTGAGCTTTTTATTAACATGGAAAGCTCAGGACCAAATATTTATTTGACGCTCCTAAAATTATGCACGTTTTTAGTATTTACTGCAAAAAAAGTGTTTTTCAATTCCACTTTGAAATTTAAAAGTGGTTTGATTACGAAGAAAAATTTCGTTTTTCGTTTTCTGAAGAAACAACTTACGGAACTGAAACCACTTCCGATCGGAATTGTTTTCTGTGACATGGCTGTATATTATGTATTTTAAATTTTGTATGGAAGCCCCCTTAAGGAATTAAGATAGTGGGTAGGCATGTTCAAGAAAAAATTTTGTGCTGAAAAACTAACTGTAGTCAGTCATATATTTGACCTGTCTAGGTATATATCCTAGGCCAAATTTAACAATTTCATTAGACCACCTTATTTGTATGCGAGCGCCCCTAAGGGGTGGGTGGAGATAGGGGTAAGTATATTTTGAGCAAATTTTGGGAACCAAAAAGCAGTGGAAGTCGGCTATGCATTTTACTCTCCTACGGGAGACTCCTAGCCAGTTATGGGACTTTTTCTTCAATATATTTCAAGTCTGTATTGTAAATTTTGTATGGGAGCCTTCTTAAGCAATAAAAATTTTACCTTTGTATGGGAGCCTCCTTAAGGAGTGGAAAACGAAAACTTAAGGAGATGGGCCCTATATTTTACCTTTTTAGAAGTGGCTCTGTGGTGGTTATGAATTTTTTTTTTGTAAATTTTTTTCTTTTTGCCCACATTTTCAAAGCATCAGCTGACGGTCTTTCCGCCGCTATACAGTCAGCTGCAATATATGCATATATTTATTCATACTTCCATATAAGCTATAATCAGATAAATTTTTAGTTAGGAGGAAATAACTGAAAAAAAGTTTCTTCGTGCTTTGGAGGTTAAAGCCGCTCATCCCGCCATCGAAACCGCCGCCGACGCTCACGAGGCTTTACGATGCTACTCTCTGATGCGTTTCATCAATTACATATTTTTTAGAGAAGTAAGACAATCAGTCAATTAATGCCTACCAGTTAATTTATTAATTCTTTGGGAAAGGGATAGTGTAGAGAGAACAGGAGAAGAGGGAGAGAAGGAAAAAGTTTAATTCATTTACAATTCTGTTATTGCGCGTTTTTTGTAGAGCAGTGTTGCAGCCCCTCTGGTATCAAGTAGAGGCATTAATTTGTTTAAGCTGTGTGCAGTTTATTAGTTCTTTTACTTTGCCGGCGATTCTACTACAATAACGACGAAGGAGGGTGCTCACGGTGGGGTTGAACTCGGCGTGAATGCATTTGTTTAGCACTACCAATTTTCTTTTGGTATTCGATCCTTGGACCCATCAGAAGGTCAGAAAAAAAAATCCACCGTAATTCCTAGAGCCGATTTTGAGAAAAACGCGTTTTTCTGCAATATAATTTGTCTGGACAAAACACATGTATTAATGAAAACATTGGGAAATTGAACATTTTTATAGCACATCTTCAGGGTGAAGGATGGGTATTTGATTAAAACCAAGTTGTTTTGACATTGTCGAACGCTCAAAACTTACCATGAATACTCTCCGAAATAGTAATTCGACTCCAGAGAACTGGATTTGTGAGGCAAAAATGAAATTACTAGAAAAGTGGTATTTTTTAATTGTTCTATTTTCTCGACAACTATTGTTCAATTTTTCTACAAAACACACTTGTGAACACTTTGAAATAAGTTATGTGAGAACAACTAATAACATAAAACAAATAATAACGTGAAAACAAACAATAACATGAAATCAAAATTACTCATTTTTCGTCTACCGATTACTGACAAGTTACAAATGAACGCTGTTATATTCCTGGACCGCAGTCAGTAATTTATTACCATAATGGGGATGGTTTTTCCCAACTTTATATTTTTGCCAGGTCATTTTAAAATCGTGATGCACAGATTCCATGGCCTGTTCGCTAAAAAACCCTAATCCTTTTTTGGTTTTTGCACAAAACTCAGGAACATGAAAAAATACAGCGTGGACTTTTGGGGTTACACGAATCCGAAGATCAAGATAGCTTTTTTTGAACATTTCAATCGCTTCCAAGTAGTTTGATTGATTTGAGATCATTTGAAAAACACGATTCAACCACTTCTCTAAAATCTTGGAAACATTTGACATAATTCAAGCATTCCGGTCTACAAATTTCGCGCAAAATTTCAATTTTCTCCAACAGCAGTTTGCATGAATTACCCGCAAAGGCAGGAGCCCCGTGCACAAAGTCTTGGGTAGCATTGCATCTTTTTGCCCATTTCTGACACTCGACATCGTACTGTTTTTTCATTCGATTGTACAGAGTATTCACAACACCGAGCGTTAAATGCAATTCAGGCGGTGCAATGATATCAAGGATTTGTCTCGTATCATTCGTGCCACTTGACAGAACGGGCGCATTTGAACAGTTTCTGTATTTTTTAGCAAGAGACTTTTTGAAGTTAATTTTCTCCCACTCCACATAGTTTTTTTGGCAATTGTCTATCGTTCTTTTTTCACCGGATGTATCCAAGTTTTCTTTATCAGCAAAGCACCAGGTACATGGGAAGCTGCTTGAATGAGACATGATTCCCACTAATATATTAGCAAGTTTCAAGTCAGTCGCGATCGTTCCAGGAAAATGATTTATGTGCAAGAGGGACCATAAGTGATGAACATTTTCGTAGTTTTCTTGTGTGCCTACAACTACTGCCAAAATAAATAACTTCTTCACGCCGGAATCCTTAAACTTTTTTGCAGCTACGCCCTCTTCATATTTTTGGCGGAGATCTCTTACAACAGGAACATGTGTTTGTACTGAAAGGCAGACTTTCAGAAACCCGCCTCCACCATCTATACCGAATTTTAAATGAGGATCGTTGAGGTTGCGGACTTCTTTAACGCGATTTATCAAACCCAGAACATCATCGCAATAGACCAATATTTGTGTTGAACTTGTTTTCTCGCCCGCTTTAGATGTTGTTGTAGCACATGTTTGGAAGTCGAAAAATTCATCCAGTCTATGTCGGTATATGGATAGCTTCTCTTTTAAATGTGGTTCGAACAGATCCCTTTTTCGAGAAGCCACACGCAAGTCTCGTGCCACTCCTTGGACTATGTTGCTGGAAAGACCATAATTTGTCCCTATTCTCGAAACTTGTTCTGCAGAAATCTGTTGCGGGGATGGAGTCTGGTCGCTTGGTTTTGGGACGAGTTCAATACTAAGAGGCCCACCTCGTATCTGTGATAACTGAGCAATTTTCTTTCCTGACACTGTGCCACTTCGATCACTATTTACAAATACATCTTTTATCAAAGAACTCGCCAAATGTTCTTTTTGTTTTTTAGGGAGCGATTTGCTCACGTGTTCCTGCAAACTTGAAAATGTAATACTGCAGAAATGTTTTTTCCCCACTGAGTAGGTGTGACCACATTTTGCGCACTTGTTTCTTCTATTTTTCTTGGTATTCTCGTTAATCCGTCGAGTAAAATTATATGGACCAGGATCTCTTACCAATTTGCATAGTGTGCAGTTACACAGAGTTTCAGCCTTTGCGCGAGTCTTTTTTTGAAAAATCTTGAATCCGGTGAAATCTGGTAGCGTTATTCCTTGGAAATTATTTGACTTCACTGACCGATAAACGAGAATTTTACAGCCACTGCACAGAACTTTTGGCAAACGTGCATCGTCTGCATCATATTTCACACATTTCTCGAGGTGGGTGCGCAAAATACTGCTAATTTTGACCAATTGCTTTTTCTACTGCAGACAGAGTAAACATATACGCTCCTGATTTTCTTTGTGGGTCCCCGCATGGTCCTTCGACTTCCTGCACATTTTTTCCAAAAAAAATACCACAAATGAAAAAGAATATTGAACTTGACACTTTGGATGTCATTTGACTACTAAGGCTATTTTGCCAATAATTTTGATTGTCAATGACCTACAGGCCTGTCAAGCGAATCAAGAATTAAAACAAAACGTTATTGTTATTATGAATTATTTTATTTATTTTCATAAATAATGAATATTTCTAAATTTCTCAAATTTTGCAGAAAAACGCGTTTTTCTCAAAATCGGCTCTAAGAATTACGGTGGATTTTTTTTTCTGACCTTCTGATGGGTCCAGGAATCGAATGCCCAAACAAAATTAGAAGTGCTAAACAAATGCATTTACGCCGAGTTCAAGCCCACCGTGTGCTGTGAAGCGTATTAGGATATGGTAGTATTAATCACCGCCGGTACTGTCAAAGTGATCAGTGCTATGTCTTCATCACTTTAACAGCCCAACAACAACCAACACAATAGCATACCAACGCACATCAGAAAAAAATTCATGATGTTCTTGGCTTGCCTGAAACTAGTCTTGAACTCAAAACCTCAGGGTTTGCAGTCAAACGCGCTTATCATTCAGCCAACAGCACCCCCAATATGCGACAAATGAAGACTTTTGGAAAAACATACGGACTGAACAGTACAGGCTCGATTGTACTGAAACAGTAAAAAAAATGTTTATTCCTATATTTTTTCAAAAATGTGAACGAATAAATTATTTGTTTTGGCACAAATTGTTAATAAAATTTCTTTAGAGGACTCTTAGCTACATTATTGCCATATATAGTTATGAGGTATCTCCATGTCTGAATTAGCTGTTGACCAAAAACTGATGACACTTTTTTTTGAGGGCCCACTAATTTTCAGAAACTTTGAAGGCCAATAAAAAAATTTTGTCACCAATTTCGCCAAACTGAGTATACGGTTTTACTATCATTTGATAGTAGGTAGCATTGAACCTATACTATCAAGTCTGTGTGTAATTTGCACTGATGCACTGTGTTATCGTTCGATAGAAACTTGGTCATGTAAATCTGTCACTGGCTCCCGAACTATAAGACATTGTCACTCATCTTGTCCTCAACAATGTTACTGAAGACAAACTGTAAGACATGGTCGCTCATATTGGCCTCAACAAAGTTGAATTGAGTACAAAACAAAAGACATTGTCGCTCATATTGTCGTCAAAAGTGTGTAAAAGAGAACAACATGCAAGAATTCGTTGACGATTAATTTCAACTGTCGATTTGCAATATGTGTAGAAATAAAAATGCTCTGCACCACTGTCTCAATGATAGAGTTAAGGAAGTACGAATAGGATGTTGGCAAATAAAGTGTAAATTTTGCCTTACGAAAATAAATGTGAGAAACGTAATAATGCAGTAAAGTTATATTAAACAAAACCAACCTAAAGGAATGTTACAACGTTGACGTTATTTTTATTTATACAGCTTACAATCACACACACACACACACAAGTGCGCACACAATCCTTCCCTGCAGATGACTCGACAAGTCCATACACGCATATAAAGTATACTCCATAGACGACTAGCACTAGTTCAAAGGTAACCCAAATATATGGAGGAAACATGGTCGATTTAACATTACGATGTCCTAGAGCTGGACCATATAACTCAACTTTGCACTACATCAGAGTAGTCTCAAAACTACTCCATATCACCACTTGATGGAGCACTCAAGTGCTCGCCTTGAAATTGTTAATTGCAAATGACATGGTCCATGCCTGCATTACAACGGACTAGTTGTAAAACTATTTTATTGAGCACTAAAGTGTTCGTGTTTAACGATTGTACTCGTTAAAACACAAACAGCTGTCAGTTAACTAGAAGTTATTGTTTGCAAGTGACATGGTCCATGACCGCATTACATAGGACCTTGTTGTAACTACTCCATTTCAGCTAAAATAGACTACATAGTCCAATATTATCTGTAGGGCTAAAACTTACAATCACTCTGACATGAAGTTGAGCAAAAGTAACAAGTTACAATTTTCTTGCATCTTTTATATAATGGCAATCCATACTGGAAAGTAGCAACAACTATAACAAGAACTACAAAAAACAGAAAAATATTACTGAATCCTGCATCCTTAACAATATTTGCATAGCTCTCACACACACACACACACATATATTGATAATAGTAAGATGAAGGTAAATAAAATAATTCTTCCAGTATATGTTCTGAGAAATCATTACGCGAAGGCAAACGGATAATTTATATTGTTTTGACTTCAAGCACTTTGTTTCAAAAGAAGTCTTCTGACTCTCCAGAATAATTAAGATGGCAATGAAGTCCTTGCCCTTTCTTTAGTATTAAAAGAGCACTCAACTGGGTAAGGTACAAAAGGGTATCCGGTCAGCATATCCGAATATGTGCCGATAGTAAGGCTGCGTTACACGCTCTAAATGGAGTCTACACAGTATTACAGCTAGTCAAGGAATGCCGGACATCCTTAATGAATCTGGAGCTGCTATAAGTTCCAGGGCTTGCAGACATTCCCGGTAACATATTTGCGACTGAAGTAGACAAAGTTGGATCCCCTTGCAAGAACGGGACATTGATTGGCTAGTAGCAGTCCCATTCCCAAATCCAGCAGCAAATATTTAGGGAAGCGCCTACCAGGTGTACCAGCAAAGCCACATATGAGGTTTCAAAATCTATCTGGCCCCAGTATGACTTCACAAGATCTGCAACCATACTGGGGCTTCTACATCAATAGCTCTGAATACTCGTAGTGGTCATTACAGGGCACCGTCTTATTTTTGCTCATGCCAAAATGAAGAGGAGAAAGAGACAGTCAGACACCTCCTCTGCCAATGTCCAGCTCCATCAAGAAATAAGGCAATGAACTTGGAAAACTCGACATTGCGCAAAATTGCAAACCTAGCGGAATACCAACCCGGCTTTTGGGAAAGGCATGGAACTTTTATAAAATTTTCAACGATTTTCCGTCATTCCACGTCAAATTTGGTTGATAAATAGACCGGTTTCGGCTATATGCCATCTTTGGTGTTCTCTTGAATACTAAATCGAAACTTTTTCATATCCATTTCAGGCATCCTAAAAGGACCAAGGGACACTAGCCTAACCTATCCTCCGAGAACATCATGTGGAATTTATTAACAGCATGTTTCTCTAAATGTGAAAGACAATTTCTGTCGAATATTTTACTGAGACTAAAAACTAATTTTAGTTTTTACCCAATTACCCATAACGTCAGGGGCCAAAATCAAGACCTATCATGATGGATGTCATATTGAAGATAATAAAAATACCATTCTAACGATACATAACAAATTCAAAATGGCGATCATGGAATAATATAAAGACGGGGACGTAAGAACATTAAAATACCAGCCTAAAGATATATAACAAATTAAAAATGGCGTCCATGCAACTGCATTACGCCACAAAAATCATAGTGATGGGTAACATATAAAAGAGCATAAAAATATAATTCTAGTTGCATTTGAATCGTCGTCGTGCTCTGTTAACCTTTAATAAAATTTCTTTCCCATTTGAAGAACCAGGCAGTAACTCTTCGAATCGGTTTTTCTACATAGCTTTTTACAGTGAAGACCGTCTTATTAGTGCTTATGCCAAAATTTTAGTATGGCAGCTATAACCAAGAATATTTCAGAAATTATCGGCCATGTCACACATTACGATCGGAATATTTTTAATTCCGTACTTGCATTCCGATCGTTTTTGTTTTGCAGTCTTTAGATTCCGTTTATTTTGTATTTCGTTTTTACAGTGATAAAGTTTTTATACCTTAAGGCGTTTCTTTACTCTTGTTTTTCGATGCAAAGCTCACATTAAGCTTTTTAATAACATTAAAAGCTCATGACAAAATATTTATTTGACGCCCCTAAAACTATGCACTTTTTTGTATTTACTGCAAATGAAGTCAGTAGAAAAGCGTTTTTCATTACCACTTTGAAATT
Source organism: Panzeria rudis (assembly GCA_956483635.1). Classification (NCBI taxonomy): domain Eukaryota; kingdom Metazoa; phylum Arthropoda; class Insecta; order Diptera; family Tachinidae; genus Panzeria; species Panzeria rudis. The sequence goes on along the minus strand of OY101448.1, from coordinate 10,821,812 downwards.
TAAAAGTTGTTTAATTGCGAAGAAAATTTTCGTTTTTCGTTTTCTGAAGAAGCAACTTACGGAATTGAAACCACTTCCGATCGGAATAGTATTCTGTGACATGGCTGTATGCGTGAGACAATGTAAATATTACAATAGACAATGTAAATATTACAATAGTTCCGGTACTTACATTATACTGGTCTACAGAAAAAATCGCTTTTAAACAAAAATATGTGGAATAAATAACATTTATGGCCCTTTTCACAATGTACGATTAGGAGTTAACATGGACTTTAACGGCAAGCTTTGTATGTCGAACTTACTTGTTAAAGTCGTCGTTAGCTTTTAATCACACATTGCGAAAAAATCCATTTTCAGTTTTTTTTCTATCACGTACAAATTTTTTTTAAGCGGCATGTCTAATATTTCCACTAGTATATCAGTATATTTCATCCTAACTCGAGACCGATTTGTCCGATTTGAATACATAAAATAAGAAAAGATGGGAAATAAAGTTAAAATATATTATTTGTATATTTCCAATTGTTTTGGAGTTATCCAGATATTAAACTTTTTATATTTTCAAAAACTCATTAAAATTGCAAAAATTTGACATTTTTATCAATAATCTGAGATCTAGGTATACTACGAATAAAATAAGCCATAAATTATGAAAGTTGATGTACAAATATTGATTTTATTCACAATTAAGCGAAGGAACTTAATTGATAAAGATCTCAATTTCCATACAACAGTAAAATTTTAATATGTGTGTGCATATGTTTGTTGTATGAAAATCCCAATTTTCATCAATTTAGTTCCCTCACTTAATTGTGAATAAAATTAACATTATTCCTAAATCTCAGATTAATGATAAAAACTTTTGCAGTTTTAAATTTTTTTGTTAAAGCTGGGAAAACAGTGATAAACAATACAGATCTTGCGAGCTTGATATAAAAGGATACCAGTCAGAGAAGTCAAGAGCACCTTAGTAGACTGCTCTTTCATTCAATTTCAAAATAAATTTTTAGATTTCCTCCGAATACGTGTACAACAATTTGACTGCTTACGATTAAGTGTATCTACATGTAGCTTACGAGTATGTTTGTAAGTAAATGAATCTGCAACTATGCTTATGTACAGATAGATATAGTTCATAGTACGAGTATATAAATATATTTACCACGTTTCATCGTCATCGTTCTTCTCGCCTTCAGCATGAATTATACGTACAAGTCGGAAAGCTCATACTCCTGTACAATATTTGCATCAGGTAAACGAATTTGTTGCAAATTAAGTCTATTTTTATAAAAGAGTTTTCTGATGAAAAACTTTAAATTAACTTTAAGAAACAAAATAAATAAAAAAGCAACAGCAGCTAAACCAAAAAAAGAAATAAAAAGTTTTACCTCAAGTTTTCTTTATGTAGTCTTTTTTAACTGATATGATTTCTTTACACCTATTAAAGCAGTTAAAACAAAAGTGTTCAGAGAGTAGGATAATAAATCAAAATGATATATGAAGTCTCATTGAAGTGTTGAAAAAATTAAGTAAACTTTGAAAGCTGATTAATTTAAATTGAGGGTTAATTTAAATATTTAAGCTGAAATATGACAGACAGGGAGTTTTTGTGCTATGTGTAGCATACTTACATATATATCGCATATGTGTCGCATACTTACATATGTCGTATATTTGAAATATGGAGCTTTTACAAAGCCCGGGATAGGCTTACGATGTAGTCACCACAAACAACACAAAAACTGTACAACGACTTATATACGTAACCAAAGCTTTAATGATTAGCAAATTGACATAAAATCCAAATTCTTTTATAAAAGGAAAATTTAAAGTTGTTTTTTGAAAAAAATTCACAATCCAAAGTTATTTAATTAGTTTGGCTTCAGTTCATTTTTAATTTAATCTTTCGATCAAATTATTTTTATTAAAGAAAAAAATTCTAAAGCATGTAAATATTGAACATTCAAAGAAAATGTTGGCTGTACGGAAGGTTGAACTGACAGCTGTTTCGTGACCACCAAGTCTACTCATCAGAGTCCTTTACCCACACTATCACTGACAGTGGCAACAACACTGTAGCGAAAATCCTACTAATATTAGTAAGCTCAATTAGCAGACTGTCGCCATCTTGTGGTGAGTCGCACCTTATAGAACTTTTTCTAAATGTTCGGAACTTCACTAACTGTCTTCTCTTAGCATGTTCAACTATTTTAAGCTTTTTCCATTAGCGGGAAATTCCAGATATGGCCTGCAAGGTCAACCGCATCCAATATTTTTTCTGTTTTTATAACATATTAACTGTCCTATTCATAAAAAATTTATTTCGATTTGGAATGAGTTTTAATAAAAATTTTGGCTTCAAAAAGATAGAAAAACCGCCATGATGTAAATGTAACATCCATGCCATGAACGCTTCCAATGTAACCTTATACATCAATTATTCATCTTGTCATCAATGACATACATATGATGACTAAATGTCACAGATGTCACATTCCCCCTTCGCTTACGAGTTTTATTTGTGCATGTACGCTGTTCTGTAGGCTTATAGATTGAAAACATCAGCACAACTCAATAGTTTCCTATTCCTCAGTCGTTGGAAGAAAAATATTGATTATATAAAAGAAAACCACTAAAAATTTATTTATATTGTGTTATCATAAATATTTTAAAATATTGCTTGGAATTAACACATACCCACCCCTTCATCTCATACTCATATCCATACAAACACATGTGCCTTAATTATCATTCTTCTGTGTAGTTGATGAAAATTAAACATTTATTTAAAAATTGAGTTATTAAAAATTCAATCATAATTAATATTAAATGTATTAATGCGGTGGTAATACCCAAAATTTTAAATTAAACATTTTAATTTTCAATCCACTCATATTGAAGATATTATTAGTACTTGAACAAATGAAATGTTTCACATATACACACTAGTGTTGTCATTCCAATAAAAATTATTCGAATATTCGTACAACTTTTTTTCATTTTTGTTCGAACGAACAAGCATTTTTCAATTTAGAATAAAAAATTATTCGTAGAGTTCTTGTCGAAATTAGAATACTCGAATAACTTTTTTGAACTAAATTTTATAAAAATTTGTTTGAAGTTACGAATGAATGTTAAATAGCGTTTTAATTTAATTACTTTTTTAAGTTGTTAACAATAGCATGCGTTTAAGTAAGCAAATTACACCAAGTTATAAATACTTGTGTAAAGAGTTGTTAACATATTGCGTAACGCCGTTAAAGATTTTGTTTAAATTACAGGATGGGCATCGTTTGGAAGTATTTTGAGGAAGACAATTAGAAAATGTCCCGGATCTACAACTTCTCCACTCTTGTACCATTTGCGTAAATAACAAAATATACAAATTGATAGTTGCAATGAGAATCCAAACATATCTGACAAGAATAATATTGGGCCCAGTGGCAAAATATGTTAAGAATTGTCTTAATTCAATCGAAGAAATAATATTTAGGAAAGAGTTTGGCTGAAGACGGAATGTATGTTAACGCCCTTAAAAAGTTGAAACTGGCCTTAGAATATATTAAAAATCATGGTTATTCGAATAACACTTTTTATTCGTTATTTGTTCGAATATTCGGCTGTTCGAACAAGAAAAAAGTTATGAAATTTTAATAAATTGACAACACTAATGCATACTCACTCATATACATTAATTTAAATATACAGTGATGAGTAAAAATAAAGCATCTAAAGGCTTTTCAACATAACTTAAGCAAATGTGATTTCGTTAGTTGCCCTTATTGTCTCTGAAGGAAGGAAATAGATTTTCTCTGCAGCTTTACACTTGAGCAGCTTAGTGGTTGCAACTACAACACAATTCGATGGTCCATTAACAAGATTTAACCGAAATAGGAGGAGAATTCATGAATTATAATTAAACTCAACAGAATAGTATATTCAGATTATTGATTCATCCGAATATACTTCTTTTAAATTGATTATTAGGCTAAGGTTCGTAACGTTATATTCAGAAAGAATTGGGCATGATTAATATTCCAAGGAACAAGGGAAAAATTAACATCAACTTAATTTTTCAACGTACACAGCAGAACAGAGTAGCGCCATTTTCGAAAGCCGCTACACTTCCATCGTCAGTGCTCACGTGTATTTGCTTATCACCACTTGTCAGGTGGCTCTGTTGAATTTGATTTTAATTCTTATATATACAACTTTTTCGTAAAAAATTGAATACGAGAATTAAATCACTCTCAAGCTGATATTAAAGTGGACTTTCCCAGCGTTGCCATCGGTTTATTTTTCTTCATTCCCATTTTTCTGATTTTTGTTCTACTCAAGACAAACTTTTTTTCCAATAAAGTATGCTACACTTTTCCCACCCACTGTTAGCATACACAGGTTGGCAAAAATCCCTAAAGTTTTAAATATGCTTCTTGAGTTTTGCTACCCTTGTTACTTCTTTTGTAACAAGAAAATGGTCTATATTCATGAATGTGTGTGTGTGTGCTGACTTAGTGCACTTGTATAAGTGCGAAACACTTTAGTGGAAAAGTGAAAATTAGCTAAATGATTTGATGAAAATTACAGCCAAGTGTTTTGTTTAAGTAAGAATGTGTAAATGGCAGGCAGTGAACATATGTGTAGGACTGAATCTCTAAGGAATATTTGGAGTGAGAAATAAGAAACAGAAGGAAGACCTTGAAAATTTTGTAAATAAGAAATTAAAATGTTTTAACGAATTACATAAGAAGAAATATAATACAGGTCTGTCACAGAGCTTGTACGAAAGTGAAAATATTCACATTTTCAAATTCGTAACGTTTTGGTTTTGCTTCTTCAGCTTTCACATTTTTTCATAACAAAGTTCAAACACAAAAAAATTACATACCTTAAGGCGCAACTATGAACATACAAACTTACGGAGTTAATATTAATTGGTTTCTCCCAAAAGTATGCAAAACGATTTTTTTTAATCCTGCTTTTGTTTGTATATTTTCAAAATATTATTTCCACTTTTTTAGATTGGAGTTGAAAACGCAAATTTTTTAATTTTTTCGTTTTCTAGAGAAGCTAAACATAATTTCGTTTTCACTTTCGTACCATTTATGTTTCTGTGACACACCAGATAATGTGCATATTTTTAAACCACATAAGATAAATAAAATATTTGCATATTGCAGTGTTTTTCATAAAATTTGATTTAGAAAAATATAAGATAAACGCTCTTAAAGCAGGCATGTACCAGTATTCGGAGTTTTTTATATTAAAACACAAATAAACGAGAGCAGCCACGACTAAAAGTTTAAATATAATCAAGTTCTAATTGAAAATACACTTTCCCTTTCCCTATAAAGCTTAAAATAAACGAAATGATTATTTTCGTGTCATTTTGTGCCTCTCTTGCAACAGTGTTGTGCCTCTTTAGCAAAAGTGCAGTATTTGCAGGTAAATTTTCGACAATTTGATTTTCAAAAATTCTCGAAATCCACCAAGTCAAATCGGTTTATATTCACACGATACTATCTACGTTTTCCCACATATATATATATATATACATCCCTAAGGACATCATCGTAAAAATATTCAGAATATCTTCCTAGGAGCTCAATACGTCGAGGTCTGTTGAAAACTCGATTTTCGAAAATCGTAGTGGAGTCGGTAACTTCCCATTTTTTGATTGCGGGAAGTTCAGAAACTTCCGTCTCGTGTTCAAGCTCGGTCTGAAAAATCTACCGTGTACCAATTTACAATATTACACTATGAGTTTTGCGCAATCACTTCCTTTACTGCTGTTTTGCGTTGCCAATTTAGCATATGTAATGCTAGATCTAGCATTTTTTGAACCCATCTAGCATGAAAAAAATGTTTTTAGCACATAGAATATTTTTCATCATTTTTCTAACAAATATTTAGCATTTTTTAGCTTTTTCATGCATGTTTTACTTTAATTTGTAGCTTTTTACCTGATGTGCAAATATCTAAATGTGATGTTCCACAGAAAAAGGGCCCTTATCTTCAAAAAATCTAAATCCATTCTTGGTACTTTATAAAATTACACATAATTATCAAAAGAAATTTAATTATTTTGGCTTGAGTTCGGTTTTAATTTAATTTTTCAAAATTGATACTAGAACATAGAAATACCAAGAAGCTTAACACAAGACATAAAGAAAGAAAGTGAATATCAAATGAAATACAGCTCTAAGAGTGACAGTATGAATCAACTCATAACTGCAAGCCACCGACTTTGCTCGAGTGGTCTACGCGGAAAAGAATTCTGAAGAGATTAGCGGGAGCTATCTAAACGTCAGTTCAACCCTCCGCGCAGTCAAAATTCTCTTTGTCTATATGCTTCACATTTATCTCCAAATAATAATATAATTTAATTGAAAAATTAAATTAAAACCGAACTCAAGCCAAAATAAAATAATTTCTTTGGATATAAACCTATAAAGAACAAAAATTCTGAACATATAAAATCAAAAAAACTTCATCTTCAAGAACAAAATCGCAAAAAAACTTTAAAATATTCGAAAAAATTCGGAAAAAAGGTAAAAAACGAATTTTTTAAAGTTTTTTGCGATTTTCATCTTGAAGATGAAGTTTTTTTTATTTTATATGAGAAATACCAAGAAGCTTAACACAAGACATAAAGAAAGAAAGTGAATATCAAATGAAATACAGCTCTAAGAGTGGCAGTATGAATCAACTCTTGACTGCAAACCACCGACTTTGCTCGAGTGGTCTACGCGGAAAAGAATTCTGAAGAGATTAGCGGGAGCTATCGAAACGTCAGTTCAACCCTCCGCGCAGTCAAAATTCTCTTTGTCTACATACTTCACATTTACCTCCAAATAATAATATAATTTAATTGAAAAATTAAATTAAAACCGAACGCAAGCCAAAATAAAATAATTTCTTTAGATATAAACCTATAAAGAACAAAAATTCTGAACATATAAAATCAAAAAAACTTCATCTTCAAGAACAAAATCGCAAAAAAACTTTAAAATATTCGAAAAAATTCGGAAAAAAGGTAAAAAACGAATTTTTTAAAGTTTTTTGCGATTTTCATCTTGAAGATTGTTAACTTTTACTTGTATTCGATCGACTGACGCCCTTCCTTATTCTCTATATATACAATGATGCTTATATTAGTACTTAAAATAACTCCAGCTAACTACTATTTACAAAGTTGCAAAAACCCGTAATAAGACATATATTCTACTACAGCTCGGTCAACCTGACCTGTGATCGACCCGATCACCAACAAGTCCCAATTAGGACCAAAATATATACTAACTCTAGTGCTACGTGGCTAAATAAACATAAAATAATTCTACAATATACTGTACACATTCATATACACATTCGCAATTCATGAGTACATACGTAATACATAAAAACTAGGAAGAGCTGCCCTTCTCATCGAGATCAAAATCCTTCCTCCAGAGCCTGATGTTGCATGCCTCAATTATTCCATCATATGGAATCTGAGTTATCTGACAGTTTTCTATATCCCGTATCACATAGCGATCATTCGGTATCACCTTATGCACAATATATGGCCCCTTATACTTCGGGAGAAGCTTCTTATTCACCCCCACTGACGTGTCCACATTCCTAATAACCTCAAAGTCACCCTGCTCAAATGTCCCTACCCTATTCCCCCACATCAATACTACACATTCTTGCAAACTCCCTCAATACACTAGACTCTTCTACAGCATTTGCCTTAGTCAAATCTTTATTCCCAAAACAAAACTTATGAAATCCATCATTACATACATCAAATTCATTTGGTCCAACAAAAGTTATGTTTTTAATATACAAAGAAACAGAAAATAAACTCATGAAATCCCTGCCGAGAATCAGGTCCTAGGGTATATGATCATCCGGCACAATAAACAAGTCTACAGTCTTACATCGCCCAGCAAATACTATATCAGTCCGCACTCTACCGCATGTCACCAACACACCACTACCTACTCCTCTAAATGTCATCCCACGTCATCTATCCACCTGTACATGTGGTGCCACCGACACCATCACCGACTCTCTTGAAAAATTACTGGGGCTACCGGTATCAAGAAAAGATGCAACATCAAACTCTATTACGCGATCACTTATGTGAAAGACAACTCTTACCTGTGTATTGAAATCTGTTATGGAATCTATCATCTATTGTTGAAACACTTCTAAGGGGGCACTTAACGTAAAGGTGTCCTTCTTTTGCACACTTGAAACATGATCCCTTGGGTCGTTTTGCTTCCGTGCACGCCTGTGCATAGTGACCAAAACCGGAACAATTGTAGCAGCGAATATTATAATTTTGTTTATTTGATATTTTAGGCATTATGTCATGTACGATTTTCTCATACCGCGGAAGAACTTTGTTTAACTCGTTGATGGTAGTGATATTGTAAAATATCGATGCTACTGGTGATTTGTCACCTATCCCATCGATTATAAGCTCCACCAAGTCCTTATCCTCCAACAGCCCGTTTTTCTGTTCCATACTCTTGCCTCAAGTTTTCTAATAGCATCTCTGGCACTTAGGGGCTTATCGAATTCATTTTGTAATTTTAGTTTCAAATCTGCCCATGTGTTTGTTGACGCCATCTTTACAAACAGGTTTGCGCTTCCCACCATCATGCGTCTGGCGAACAAAAATTTTTCTTCTGGGGTACAATTGTATAGTTCAAAATCACATATCCATTTGATGACATTATTGTCCCCACTAAATTTATTTAAGGCACCTTCTATGTCGGCAAAGCTAATATTTTTTTGTCCTACTCTGTTATTTGTAGCACCTTCGAGCGTATCAATTTCTTGTTTTAGTTTTAAAATCCGTAGACGCCGGGCCGATTGACGCTCTAATAGACACAATTCGTTTTCATTTTGTTCTTCGTTTATTGGCACGAAGTTACTGTCGACCTGTTGCGTCAGCCATATCATCGCTGACTGCACCTGGTGGGTCAGCTCCAATGACGCTATTCAATAAGGCTCTTAACTGCGTTATTGTTGCTGATTCAGGGACACCAACACCAATACTCTTCAACTGCAACGCTATTTCTTCGCGTGAACTCATTTTACTTATTTTCAGCTTGTAAGCTTTTTGTGTTTCTTTAAGTAAAGCTGTTTATTAATTATTTAATTGTTCCTTAAGTTCTCCGCACTTTCTTAAGGGTTTCTTCAGTCACTACACAAATTTTATTTTCTTAAGTTTTAATTTAACATTCGCTTTTATGTAGAGCGTTTGTTCGTTCACACCTGAAGTTGTTAACTTTTTACTTATATTCGATCGACTGACGCCCTTTCTTTATTCCGCCATCCTTATTCTCTATATATACAATGATGCTTATATTAGTACTTAAAATAACTCCAGCTAACTACTATTTACAAAGTTGCAAAAACCCGTAATAAGACATATATTCTACTACAAGATGAAGTTTTTTTTTTATTTTATATGTTCACAATTTTTGTTCTTTATGACAAGAGCTACAACTTTGCCTCAGAGAGTAAATAAAAATTCCGAACTGTTTGCAAGATGTTAGCCTGAGAAAATGATCAGTTTTTTTTTGCAAAAATGACACCGAGGCCCCAAATCTTTGGGGGCCCATAAAAAGTGCATGACTTGGGCCAAACTGGTAGACGCGGGTCTTTCTTTTTTTTTGTCTTTTATCACGTAGTAGTATCCGTATATGGTTATATTTTTTCGTGTTGCACTTTGTAATAAAATACTAACTATGTATACACGGTGTAATCTTATAACATGCTAACTACACTGTTCTAACCATTTAAAAGGATTTTTCTTTGCATTTTTTATTAAATATTTTTAGCATTTTTTGAGCATATTATAGCATTTTTTTAATAAAACTCTACCTTTTTTTCCTCATCAGGGTTTGGCAACACTGCTGCTATTACACATCATTATCTTCACATTTATTTATTTTAAAAAAAACCGTTATTATATACATATTATTGTTTTACTACTACTTATTTACCGTTCAAACAAGTTTTAATCGGTAATTACGATTGTTGTCTCTGTTTGGCGGTACCAAAGCAGCGTTTGTGCACTATAGGTCTACACCAGCAGAATGGGATACGTATTTTCTGTGCCGCAACACACTTCATCAGCATTCAGGTGTCTTGGGTTTCGTTAAAAACAAAACATGGCGCCGCCTTGCACTGGTGCAATTTGTAGAAGTTCAATTGACAGAACCAGTAATTTGGAACATTTGAGACAACCTAGCGTCAACAACGCTAAGGTTGGCAGCAGCGTCGTGAACGCCGACAACCACATCTACTGGTTGCAGCGTCGGTAACGACTGTGACCAAAATCCGGCTCAAAGGAACCTAAACAAGTAGCAATCGGTAATTATAATTAGTGTCTCTCTTTGGCGGTACCAAAGCAGAGTTTGTGGACTATAAGTCTACACGAACAGAATGGAAGACGTATTTTCTGTGCCGCAATGCACTTCATCAGCATTCAGGTGTCTTGGGTTCGTTGAAACCCAAAGCGTATTAATACCAAGTGGCCTTATTAGTGCAACAACAACTGGACTTTGCCAATCTGTCATGTTAAATGCATATATAAAAAGTTGTTGTTTAGTTTTTTTTACATAGACTTTGACACTTTGGTAAAGTCAGCTGATGCTCATTTTTACTAATAGGGCCAACTGGTATCAATTCGCCTTGGTTGAAACCTTAATACCGTTTTCTGTTACTGCAAGGCAGCAATAACAAAATGATCACAGAAACTTAAAAAAAAATTAACAATAGTCTGAAAAAGAGGCTGCCAGATTAATCTTATTGTTAATGAAAAGGGGAAAAAAGGAAAGAAAACGAGTGCGTAAATAAAATAAATAAATTCATTTTATGTACGAATATTTAAATAATTTAATTCATTTTATAGCATTATTGTTATTATTATTACGTTATTTAAGCAACTGACAAAATTCTAGAAAATTTATCATAAGTGCTCATATTTTTTACATAAGACAATAACAACAACTCGTGAATTGTTAACAAATATGACTTAAGTTTATTAAATTCAAATAAATACAACGATACATAGGCACCCCATAGAAAAGTGAAAACAATTTTTAGAACCAAATATTACATACATATAAATTTATACCAATAATTAATATGTAAGAAATTTATTATTCGACATATTGTCATAATTTTATTTTAAATGAAATTTATTTGATGGTGTTTAAGCATTGTCTATATGCAACATTTCATTGGTGCTTTACCAAATCGTCAGTAGACTTCAAACACAATTTTGAACAGTTCAAACCCAAGGTAGATTTACTGTCATAATTTTATTTTAAATGAAATTGAATTTTATTTTTCATTTTGCCTTATAAATACTTTTCTTGTTATCCAATGGATTTCTAATTATATAAAGGTGTAGAAAATTAAAATAGATTCATATCGAATAAAAAATTATTTGCTGGGTTTTGTATAAGTTCCAAACTTGATATGCTTATTTTTGAAAATAATTTATTTGTAAATTCTCAAATGGTTTTTAAAAGTTTGTGCATAAGATAAAGGGTTTGAACTGTTCAAAATTGTGTTTGAAGTCTACTGACGATTTGGTAAAGCACCAATGAAATGTTGCATATAGACAATGCTTAAACACCAGCAAATAAATTTCATTTAAAATAAAATTATGACAATATGTCGAATAATAAATTTCTTAAAGGTTTACTTTGAATTTTATTTTTCATTTTGCCTTATAAATACTTTTCTTGTTATCCAATGGATTTCTAATTGTATAAAGGTGTAGAAAAATAAAATATATTCACATCGAATAAAAAATTATTTGCTGGGTGTTGTATAAGTTCCAAACCTGATATTCTTATTTTTGAAAATCATTTATTTGTAAATTCTCAAATGGTTTTTAAAAGTTTGTGCATAAGATAAAGGCTTTGAACTGTTCAAAATTGTGTTTGAAGTCTACTGACGATTTGGTAAAGACCCATGAAATGTTGCATATAGACAATGCTTAAACACCAGCAAATAAATTTCATTTAAAATAATTAATATGTTTTAAATTTCTCTTTTAAATACAAACAATAATTAAACTTATTCAAATAAAGAAAATATACATATATAATCGTTGTAAAATAAAATAATAAGGCAATTATTGTATAATTCGTTAAGTCTTCATTTGCACAAAGACTTCTTTGCCATAAGCTGGAAAGTCTCTGATTGAAAGCTATGCTAAAATTCCGACGCGCAAATCTTGGGATATTAGCAAAAAAAATTATATAATTTGAGTCAAAAAGTATTAAATAATTATTGACTATTAACACAAAGGCGTAAAAGAACTCTATGCAATAAATTGTACTAACGATATTAAAAAAATATAGTTTACAGTTTTAAGTTTAACATTCTGGCGTATCACGAAAGCAAAACTCGTACTAAAGTGAAAATTAAAATATGCTCAGCTTCTCTAGAAAATGAAAAAAATCAAAATTTTTAATTTTCAAATTAAATCAAACATTTAAAAAGTGGAAATGATGTTTTGAAAACGCTTAAATGAAATAAGCATTAAAAATATTTCCGGTAGTTTGCATATGCCTCGCACAAAAATAAACTAAAATACGTTTGAAAACGTACGTTTGAAAACGTACGAAAACTGCAGATTCAATTAATTTTGTTGTATAAGTTCAACATATGATGCACTGAAAATATTATTTTTAAACAATTTTCAATTCATCCACTTAATCAAATATTAAAACTAGCTTCAAGTAGTTTCACAATTGAATCAATTACTCATGTGATACAATATTTTCTAACAAATGTTACAAATTTTGAGTAATTGATACGCTGTTTTCCTAAACGTATATTTATAATGTGTTAATACAATATTAATACCGTATTGATTCATTGTAGACTGAGTTTGTGTCTTGCTTTGCATTCAAATTGTGTATATTATACACAATTTGGTATTCTATGCATATCGGCAATATATATAATACGTTTAGGAACGGACCACATTGTCATAATTTTATATGCTACATTTAGAAACAAGCTGCAATATATTACTACAAAGCAACATGCGTTTAGGAAAACAGGCATAATTTAAATTTTAGTGATTGAATATACAATTTTCGTCGTAGGTTGAACTTCAACAACACAATTAATTGAATCTGCAGTTTTCGTATTTTAGTTTATTCTGTGTGAAATATGCATATTAAATCACTGATATTCAAACTTTTAATAAAGACAAATAAAAAAAATATTACATAAAGGATTTGCTAGTAAATTTAAATGCTCCCTCCATTCAGTCTATTATGGCTTAAGATTTTCGTAATTGAATGAACTATTCATTAAAATTATAAAATTAAGAATATTTTTTATTATTTGTGGTACAAAACTGCTTTCGAAAGTACAAAAATTGGTGAAAAACGTTACAAATTGTATAAAATCATCAAAGCCAATTATCCACCATTCGACGCGTAATTAGTAAATAGTAGCCTTTCAAACAAAATATCGCTTGCATTTATCGAATCAGTCTTGGACTCTGGATGGCGCTTACAAGAGAAGTATACATCGAAAAACACAAATGTACCGTTATGTAGTAAATGTGACGTGCTATGAATCATATCAATATCGTTTCCCATTACTTTTACGACAATAACAACAAATAATTACAGTTTGAGAAAAAAACTTACAAAAAATATTACTTTGCAGGCCTGTGTAATTGATTCAATTACGAAATTGGTTGAAACTAATATTAATTTTTGATTAAGTTTATTAATTGAATAAAAATGTTATCTGTGTCAAGGTACACCGAAGAAACTAAAATTCGATTTCAATTACTAAAACTGCAGATTCAATTAATTGTGTTGTTGAAGTTCAACCTACGACCAAAATTGCATATTCAATCACTGAAATTAAAATTTTCACTTACTCAAAATTTTGAAAATTTGGTAGAAAATTTTGTTTTTGATTACAAGAGCGATTGTTTCAATTACGAAATTAATTGAAACCAGTTTTAATTCTTGATTAAGGGTATTAATTGAAAATTTTTTTCGAATAATTTTTTCTGTGTACATATGTATTTTCTTCGTGTTAGAGCTTTGTTATAAAAAAGTGTGAAACTGAAGAAGCAAAACCAAACCATTACGAATTGGAAAGTATGACTCTGATGATATTTATTATTATGAGTATAGTAAAATGATGGGCCAGATTATCTAAGGTGTGGGCGTAAGCGCCTAACGGCCCATTTCACAATGTACGATAAAAAGTTAATGTGGACTTTAACGGCAAGTTTTGTATGCCGAACTTGCCGTTAAAGTTCGTGTTAACTCTTAATCGTCTTAAAGTCGTTTTTGTAGTAGAATGAAGAATACGGGTTGTGTGTTGCTTTAATCTATTACAAAAAACAACATAGGCGTTTACGCCAGCCCCTTATACAATCAGGCCCGATATAACATACATTAGTTATTTCCAACGCCATATATTTGGTATGAAAATATTTAATCTTTTAGAGAGTTTTTGATTATTTAAGCAGTATTCTAAATTCTATACCGAGTTCAATTTTAGTTTTATCACTTGTAAATTGAGTGATTTTAGTTCTACTAACAGTTAGTTATTATGTTAGTTAGTTATATGTTGTTTTATTAATGTTATTGGCTTTTAAATATTTATTTGAACTTTACTTTGATATGACTATTATTTGTTTGTAGAAATTTGTTTGCTAAAATTAATATCTCTGGATATGTTTATAAGGATTCCAAAGTTTGAAAAGATATTATAATTTCGAAAAGTAATTTAAATTACATTTTCTAAGGAATTTTCTAATGAAATTATTATTTAAATGTTCTTCCAAATTCTTCCACTTATTTTATATTCTGATTTGAGCAGTGAAATTTACAACCAGTTTCACGATGTCGAACGAAAGAAAATACTGGAAGTCTGGATGAAAAACAACTCACTTTCGTTCGACTAACAACCTATTTTGTTTACATATTTATATTATTTATTTAGTATGTAAAAAAATCAATACGTAGTAAATAAAATCGGTTTTTTTGTTGAACGCAAATCAGTTATTTTTTGTTTAGAAATCCAGCTAGAGATGACTTTCGACATCGTAGGACAGCTCTCCAGAATCCTCTTTGCAATCGGATGATCTTACTTTACAGACATGTTAAACTTAAAACTGTAAAACAAAACATTTTAAAAATGCTTCATTAAAAATTATAACTTAAATATAAATAAATATTAATTTCGAAAAGAGGAATAAACTAAAAGAAAAGAGATTAGAAACAAAACAAACACTTAATGATGAAAAATCTTCAAACATGTGCAAAGTAAAATTAAGTCATTTCCACTATATTGCTCTTTGAAGCAGATGCCGTATTAGAATGTGTTGATGAGGCAGCAGTATTTGCAGGTATTTTTGTATGATTCCCTGCAGCTGCAGCTGGTAATGTAGCAGATGAAGTGGAGGAGGTTGATGAAGACAATGTGCCCATTTCACTGCCAGTTGTAACAAAACGTTGCATAAATTCACGACAACGTGTATCACGATAATAGTCCATTGATTTGGTAGTACTACGCAACAGAACACGACCAAATATGGTGGCTATAAAATATACAATATGATGATAATTTCTATTTTTTATTTTTCTAGAAATGATTACTCACCAACATGCATGGGATTGTAGTATTTGCGTTCAATGCCCTCCCTCAAGAACATACACAAATGAACAAAAACATTACGTTTGGGTGAACTCAATTGGGACACTAGTTCCATGGCTTCTGCTGTGGTATTAGTTTTTAAGAGATCTTCCACGTAGGGATCAAGCAAAGGCTTCTCAGGTAAATTGAGAAGCATAAGTAAAGCTTCAGCCGCAGCATGAGGTGTATCAGCTAAAAAAAGGAAAACCAACTTTTTTTCTTCCTCTTGATATCAAACAAAAAAAACTTACGAAATTCATTACTAGACCAGGTGTCCAGCCAGTCTCTGATGCAATTGAATTTAACATCTTTGGCACGTTTAAATTCTAAAGAACTCAGGGAAAAGGCACCTTCAACGTTAGGTCCTTGTTTATGTAAATAATCGATTAACAAAAAGAATTCTCTAGGCATGGTGACACGAAATTCAGGAGAGTTATCATTCATCTATACAAAAATACCAAATTAGTTAGAAAAGTGTACAGCAAATTGAAAAAGAATAAACTCACTAGTACTTTAATTTGTTGCTGATCATATTCGCACAAAGGACGATCAGTACGACATAAAGTTTCCATGGATAAGCCAAAGCAACTTGGCTTATATTCACCAGTTACAGTGATGAAAATATGAGGACCATTTTTTACTTGCAATATTAGAATATCAAAGTCAAATTTCCAATTGCCAGTGGTGCGTATTTTATGCAGCAAACTGGTGATGGAGTCAGCATTGGCCATTAATTTCACGCGTATACTTTTTGTGGAATCTAAGGCACAACAATTAAGTAAATCTAAAAAAAAAATATTTCGATAAATACAAACATACCGATCATTAAACTTTCTGCTCTGGGCTCCACTCTCAACCATTTCTCACAAATATCATTGATTGGTGGATCTTTACGTTTAAACCCAAAATCAACTGGTATGGGACAGGCATTTGACACTGTAAAATCCCTTACAGCCGTTTCGTTGAATCTTACCATGCCAAAATCGATTATGGTTTTCTCAACTGTTATCTGAGGCTGACTTTCATTTTCTTTCTTATCCAACAGCTTTAGTACCTCTTCGTGCACTTTCTTGTATCGATGATCATCACGAGTTTTAATGCTAACACGAAATACGGCATATACCGGTTTATGATCACTTTGTCTGATGTCCATAACGCTGTCATATGACAGCTGTTGTATCCGTGAGCCCTTCCACAATATACGATCACAATAGGCCGGTGCTCTTTGTTTCTCACTGCTATCGAAGTTATCAGTTCCAGGATCATATTTATAAGTTGGACGGAATTTGATGGGACCCTCCGTGTAGCCCTCAAAGCAATTGCCTTTAAGCATTTCCTGACGCAGCTGGTCGTAAGATAGAAGTACTTCCCAAGCATTGGGAGCTGAACGAGACATTGGCAATTGCAGGCCGGGTGGTTCTTCGATGCGGTAATTTAAGTCACCGATCCAGAAAATGTGGCTATCGATTTGTAAATTATTGAAATGCATTGTTTTGTAATTAGAAATTTTCATAGAGATAAAAAATAGAGAATTTTAATCTAAATAGAAAAATGGTTCCTCCAAAAATTTCAATATACATAATTTAAGGAAAATTACATTTGGTTTTGATTAGTTTCATGTAGAAATTAATTATATACACAGAAAAAACTAAAATACGATTTCAATTACTAACATTGCAGATTCAATTAATTGTGTTGTTGAAGTTTAACTTACGATGAAAATTTTATATTCAATCACTAAAATTAAAATTTTCAATTACTAAAAATTTTTTAAATTTGTTAGAAAATTTTGTTTTTGATAACATGAGAAATTGATTCTTTTACGAAATTAATTGAAACCAATTATAATTTTTGAATAAGTGTGTTAATTGAAAATTTTTCAGGAATTTAAAAACTATTTTTATACCGAACAAAACAAAAGGAGAGCATTAGTAAAATCACTGATGAATTGAAGTCATCAATGATTTTAGTACGAGGTTGTCAGAGAGCGGAAGTGATCGAAGAGCGATAAAATGGTTGTCTAGGATATATGTTTGCTGACAAAGAGCAGTCTTAGAATATTAAATTCAGTCCTTTACTTCTTGGTATAAAATTCTCTACCCTTAACAAATGTGTACATTTATACCCTTTGTTGCACATGGGTTCTTAAAGCAGTCAATGTTTGATTGTTTCATCTCACAATCAGTTTCATATTTAAGAAACACAATTTTCAGTTGGTGAGAAATTTAGGAAATTTTTCTATGAGATTTACGAGATTATGGCCATATTTGGGCTCATCTTTCCTTGTAGCCAAGGACCCACACTATTCGATAATATAAGTCGCATTTTTCGAATATTGTGGATCCTTAAGGATATAAGAATATAATAAGAATATAATAACTGGTAGTATTCACTATCACTAACCAATGAAAATAACGGTTAACTAACGAGCTACTTATGGGAAAGCAATAAGTGATAGTATTCAGTAACACTAACCGATATAAAAAACGGTTAGCCAACGAGTTATTTATAAGAAAACAATAACTGGTATTGTGAATCTAAATTGATTATTAGGCTAAGGTTCGTAACGTTATATTCAGAAAGAATTGGGTATGATTAATATTCCAAGGAACAATGGAAAAATTAACATCAACTTAATTTTTCAACGTACACAGCAGAACAGAGTAGCGCCACTTTCGGAAGCCGCTACACTTCCATCGTCAGTGCTCACGTGTATTTGCTATCACCACTTGTCAGGTGGCTCTGTTGAATGTGATTTTAATTCTTATATATACAACTTTTTCGCGAAAATTGAATACGAGAATTAAATCACTCTCAAGCTGATATTAAAGTGCACTTTCCCAGCGTTGCCATCGGTTTATTTTTCTTCATTCCCATTTTTCTGATTTTTGTTCTACTCAAGACAAACTTTTTTGGTTTGATTTTTATACTTAAGTATATATGAACATGTAAACATGTGAAAAGCTCAAGCCAGCAGCTAATTGTTTTATTAATATGATTATTTCGAACGTATTTGCTTTGTGAATCTAAATTGATTATTAGGCTAAGGTTCGTAACGTTATATTCAGAAAGAATTGGGTATGATTAATATTCCAAGGAACAATGGAAAAATTAACATCAACTTAATTTTTCAACGTACACAGCAGAACAGAGTAGCGCCACTTTCGGAAGCCGCTACACTTCTATCGTCAGTGCTCACGTGTATTTGCTATCACCACTTGTCAGGTGGCTCTGTTGAATGTGATTTTAATTCTTATATATACAACTTTTTCGCGAAAATTTAATACGAGAATTAAATCCATTGTTCCTTGGAATATTAATCATAAATAACGGTTAACCAACGAGTTATTTATAAGAAAACAATAACTGGTATTATTAAGTTGTAATAACTGATATGTGTATCAGTTAACTAAAAAGTTATTTATATAGTAATACTACCGGTATTGGTACCGTTAACTATCCAGTTATATGCACGTTATTACTGATGTGTGCGAGGGAGAGCAATATACTGTTTTCTGTTCTAAACAATAATACAAGAGAAAGAGAAACAAGCTCACACGTACAGAAGAGAATAGGTTAGTATTTTCCCAAGGCCCTGTATAAAACAACTGAAAGTTTTTGCATTTCTAACCGATACTTTGGTTATGAGTACTTGTTATGTAACGCGTTATTTAACCCGTACCGTTCTTGCAGGGTTGGCTACAATTTCCATATGATCCAAATGAGCTACATGTAAAGATTTGGCTAAACATGGCCAAAATCTCGCAGAGATCGTCAAAAATTTACTTAAGTTCAATTTTGGCCAAACATGGCCAAAATCTCTCAGAGGTCGTCAAAAACTTGCTTAAATTCAATTTTCAAAGTTTTTAAGAAAAATTCACAAATACAACTGAAAAATGCGACTTATATCTTAGAATAGTGCGTATCCTTGGCTATAATTTCCATATGGTCCAAATGAGAAACAAGTAAAGATGTGCCGAAACATGGCCAAAATCGCTCAGAGATCGTCAGAAATTTACTTCAGTTCAATTTTCAAAGTTTTGTAAAAAAAATCCCAAATACAATTGAATAATGTGACTTATATTCCCGAATAGTGTGGATCCTTGGCTACAATTTCCATATGGTCCAAATGAGCTACAAGTAAAGATGTGCCCAAACATGGCCAAAATCTCTCAGAGGTCTTCAAAAATTTACTTAAGTTCAATTTTCAAAGTTTTGTAAAAAAAATTTACCAATACAGTTGAAAAATGCGACTTATATTCTCGAATAGAGTGGATCCTTGGCTACAGTTTCCGTCTGGTCCAAATGAGCAACAAGGAAAGATGAGCCCAAATATGGCCATAATATTTTAAAGATCATAGAAAATTTTCCAAGTTGAATTTTAAAAATTTTAATTTTTCGCATAATATAATTAAAAGATTTTCTAATTTTGTAGTTTTTTAATATTAGTTTCAATTTTTTTAAAAAATCATGATAATTGAGTATAAATATAATACTTTATTTGTAATGTGATGTCAAAATATATTTAACTTTTGAGTTAAATATGCTTGACGTAAGTTCTTACGTAAAACATATTTAACTCTGTATATTTATCTTCACACATATATCGTTTTTTTTTTCTGTGTAGAAAACATTAGAAACTTACTCATGATCATTAATAGTCCTCCTCAGTTCATCGTCAAACAACAAGCCCTTAACAATGCCAGCATAATCTTCATTGCGAGCTTCAACAAAACTCATATGAGCAGCTAAATGAGAATTCACAAAACATAAATTCGCTTCATTCAACTGAAGACTAACAGCCACGCCACCCTTGTTACCCAAAGCATTTAGTATGCCACGAGCAATTGACTTGACATTGTAGCGTGTTATGGATGAACGTATCTGACGTTTAACAATGACTGTTAACATCATACCCACCAAACGCACCGAGGTAAGTTCTTCATATTCGCCTTTGTCATGGACACTTTCAAGCATTTTGGTGCTGAAAATAAAATTACATACTTAATTTATGTCTTAATATTTTTTCATTATAGATTTACATCCACAAAGGATCTGGTCGGTTTTCACTAAATGTTATAGCTTTTGCTGAAGTGTCCAATTCCTGCAAAGCAATGGCATAAATATCTGGTGGATGTTCACAAGCAGCCAACCATAAATGTAAAGGTGAATCACAATAAGACTTATTATTAACATTATAAGTAGCACAATATACCCTAAAAAATGATAAAAATGTATAACTTAATCTAAGAATAAGGGAAATAAACTCAAAACTTACGTAAAATCTTTATATTTTATATATTCATTTTCTCTACGCTTCATTTCCTGTTTAACTTCGCCTATCTGGCGATAGTCATTAATCCAAGCAAAACTCAAAGCATTTGTTTCATTCGTTGTATATATCATGGCGTTTTTAGCTGATATTATTTGCGATTGAAACTCTTCAAAATTAGAAGCATCCTCATCGGTTATAATAGGATAATAATGGTATTTTGTGGGGGTCTCGTCGGCATTATTTAATGTGAATTGCAATTGGGAAATGGAACCTTTTGTATCTGCCATAATAATATATTACGTTAAATAATAAGAATTCCAAACTTTCATTTAAAATTTAAGATAGTGTAAATAGTTTAAGATTAAGCAGCGCAAAGACAATGAATGAATTTATGTATAAATGGTTTTTAAGAGGAAAGATGTGCACATTTTTGTACAACTTTGAAATTTATTACGGCCCTATTATGATTCACAACTCAACTAGGTTGAGTTGTCAAAGTTACGACCCAACTCAACCATTTTTTTTTTGTATTATGATTCACAACTAATTCTATTTGTCTTCGAAATAATGTTCGAAAAAACGTTCTTATCTATACTCTGTTTTTTTTTTAATATTTTTAGTTTTGGTCTTAATTTTTTTTCTTGAGATTTTATGTTTTATGGATATGGCAACAATATTGGTTGACAAGTGGGATAGATTGGCGCCTAAGATCACCATTTTAAAAGTAGGCAAAAGTAACACAATAGTGGAAATAAAAACCAAAACACAACTGATAAAATCCAGTTGTCTCACTTTAATGAAAGTTGTAATTCATAATAAGAATTTGACAACTGCGACTCAACTATCAATTTAGTTGTGAATTATAATAGGGGCCTTAATGTTATTGATGATAACAATCAAATGTACATATTAAAAAAAAATTTTAATAGGTACAATGACAACGTATTGTTGTAATATTTCCAATAATTTTATATATCATGTCCATTGTATGTTTAATAATATTTTTATTTGCAATGATGTCATTCGTTTCAAATTCTGAGAAGTGACGTTTAAAAAAAACGTGTGAGATATGAAGTATTAGCTAGACAACTCATCAAAATTGTATTAAAGTGTATGCACACGCAAGATGAATCTTAAATAAATTTATCGAAAGATTGTACTAATCATTCTTTATTATTAGTATATTTTTTATAGCTTTTTATGCATTTTGTCAAAAACTTAATTTTTACTAATTATACTGTCCCGTTTTGATAATCTGATACACTCTAATATTCACTTCTTAATAGATAATTTGAAATAAATTTAATCAACAATAAATCTAAATTTATCTAAATCGGTATTGAAAATAATTTTATTCAAAGTGTATATATTGCAAAGTTTATAATTTTAAAATAAATAATTAAATATGTAATTTAAATTTACTAAGTAGGTATGTAAGGAAATACATATGTACATATATATAATATATATATACATATATATAATATATATATACATACATAACCAGCAAAAACTTTGCTTACTGGTAGGCAAAAAAGTATATGAGGATTTAAGTCGTAATTACTTACAATTTGACTCGATAACTACTTATTTTTGTTTGAGAAGTCCAAAAAATAAGGGGTACTCCTTACAAATGTATTTACATTGATTGTCACAGCAATTAATAACAAATCAGCTGAAATTATTTGAAGACCGCGGAAAACGGATATATAATATTGATAATTTATACAACGTCCTCTTCTAACCGAGCACCTTCAGTTGAGAGCAAAGGCTTTCCTCAACAACTGAAAATTGTGTTACTTGAATAAGAAACCGATTGTGAGATGAAGCAATTAATACATTAGTGGAGTTCAGCAGATGCAAATGGTCTTGCGAAAGTGCATGTATACTATTTGTGAAAATATATGTGTGCTATTTTTTTTTATTTACATATTTAGTACTGAGCTTAACATTCAAAATTGCATGGTGATGGAAATTGTCATCATGCTTTTTTTACATATTTTATGCTATTTATTAAAAAAAAAATTTGTTAATATTTTTTCTTTAATCTATAGTATGAATTACATCACTATGATTTATTTCACAAAAAATTGAAAAAATCGTGCAATTAAGGATTAAAAAGTGTTTGTCTACTTATTTTATTAATACCTACGTAACAATAAATTATAAACTATTTTCAGATAATGAGAAAAATAAGTATTAATTTTATTAAAAACTAAATAGAAGTTCTAATTTGAAGCTTAATAATAAGATAAATAAGAACTTCTCATTACTTTGTAACCCATTAATAAAGTACTAAAGATTCCTAAAATGGCAAAAGTTTTTGCTGGGTATGTACATACATATGTACGCAAGTGTTTAATTTGTATTGCGCCGTATACTTTTATTAAGTTCCTATATTACATATTTACTTACCATAACCAATTTGAAATGTTTCATTCAATGGAAAAACTTTGTCGATAGTAATATCAGCAGCGTTCCTAGCAGGTGAACGAGTAGAAGTCATGGAAAAAACAGCATATGTACCACCGGAAATTGAAACCACCAAACTAAGTAAACGACTTATATGCTGTTGGCCTACAATTTGATATGCTTCAAATATCTAAAACAAAAAAATCATCCATAATCAATAAAGTCTTAAACAAATAAAATATTTTATGCTTTACCGATAAAACATTTTCGTTTTCTTTTAGCTTTTGTTGTATAATTTGTTGTGTGGTAAAACATTGTTGTTGCTTATCATTATAATTTAAAGCATCATAGGAATTATTTCGAGATGACTTTGTTGATAAGCTGGATGTCGAAACAGCTGCAGATATAGTAGGAATAGTAGCTCCCTCTAAGGACGTCATGGTTTTACTGATGTTATACTTAAAGAAATACTATATAGTATACGTTTGCTTATTTAATTAACATCAGACTAATAAAAAACATTTACTATGTGAATTTTTGCCTTCGACAAACACTTGAGTAATCACTTTCTATTGTTAACACAAACGCAATGGTTGTTGTGGTTGTTTTTCTTATTATAAATTAGCTTTAGTCCAAATGTTGTTTAATTTTTTCTTTCAATATGTAAATGTATTGTTTATCTATTTGAAGTTGCTGTATTAAGTTTAACTATTATAAAATACAATTGTTATTGTTGCAGCATTTGCAATTTTCTTAATTCTCTCTTCTTCCAAACATCGATTAATTTGGAGGAGTGGGTGTAGTTTTCATTTCATTGCCAATGTTATACGACACTTGAAAATTTTATATTGGTTGTCTTTTATATTATAATTGATACACATGCACTGTTTATGAGAAGTTTTACACTGATTTTGGTAATTATTTGTCTGGAAATTTTTAATTATTAACTAAAAATATGTGAATAATTAAACATTTTCCAATAAGTGCTACTTATTATTTCTACAGCTGTCACTTGTCTGTGGCAGAGAACGAAGCCGACCGATTTACAGCCGAGGCTATGCCGCCGCCGATTTATTTGCTGGTATCTTGGCCGCCGTCGGGCCTGGCGGCTAATATCGCCCAAAAATTTTGCCGACTTAGTGGTCAATTACAATAAAAGCCAACAGCCCACAATACGTTTAAACACGTTTGAATTCAAAACTACGGCCCTTATTACGGGTGTCGTAATCATAGTCGAAATTAAACGAGACCTACACCCAAAAAAATTAATTTTTAAATCAAAAACAAACAATTTTAAGAATAAAACCGTGATGAAATTGAACTAATAGTATGTTTCCACCAACTTTAAATTACGAAGATTTAGGTAAATTACTTCGAAGTGTTTCCACCGAGCTTGTGAGTGATTTGGTGCTCGAATTTTCGTAGTCAAATGATGCACTGACTTTATAAGGTGTGCGCAGCAGATGTAATTGAATTTGTTCCATATATAGTTTGACATTTAGAACTAATTAAATATTATTTAATGTCATTTTTTCGAAATTGTCAATAACAATTGATGGATGACCCAGAGATGGTATTTGTAATTTTAAAAGCAACGAAGGGTTGCATAAATTACTTCGCGTGTTTCCACGAAGCTTTTGAGTGATTTGGTGTTCGAATTTTCGTAGGCAAATGATGCACTTACTTTATACGGTATGCGCAGCAGCTGTAATCGAATTTTTTCCATATATAGTTTGACATTTAAAATTAAACGCAGGGTTGCATAAATAAATACAGTTCGAAAAAGATTCTTTTCGACATAATTTAAAATAAACCACCTATTTTGAGGTAATTTGGTTTTATGCAAAATGTATGGTAAATCATGCATAAATCAACATTATTTGTTCAAATCACCATGATCTGTCGAAATCATGCCGGTGGAAACATACTATAAAATAAATCACCTACTTTGAGGTAATTTGGTCGTATGCAAATGTATGGTAAATAATGTATAAAACAACATGATTTGTTCATATCACCATGATTTGTCGAAATCATGCCGGTAGAAACATGCTATAAGTTTGTTTAATCTTATTTTAAAAATGTTCATTCTTGATTTAAAAATGCATGTTATCAGTTTATAAGCAACCTTGATTTTAAGTTTACCATACTTAAACCAAAAAAAAAATATTTTTTTGAATTAATATTGAAAATGTTTAGACTAATACTGCATTTACATTCTTTAACGAATTCTATATCGTTTACATTTACATTTTCAAAGATTTCGTATCCAAGACAAAAACTTTTGACTGAAATTTATCTTAAACTGTAACCAAAAAGTGTCGGCTTAGCTAATTCACACACATTTTATGGAAGATTTTTGTATTCTTGTAGCTTATTAACTCAATTTTTATATAAAAATGTTGTACAGGGTGTAAAAAATAAATAAAAACACTAGATTTTGAGTAGATTTCGTTCAAATCTACTGACAAAGTAGATTTTGTTTTGTATGGGAAATCTACTAAAAACCGACTAGATTTAGCTCGAAATCCCAAAATTACTAGATTTCGAGACAATGTAAATGCCCTATAAGAATGAAGCATTTTTAAATTAAGAATCTTCGTTTTTAAATTAAAAATAAAGGTTTTAAATTAAGAATGAACTATTTTTAAACTAGCAATGTAGAATTTTTAAATTAAGAAAATGCGTTTTTAAATCAAGAATGGACATTCTTATATTAAGAATGAAGAACTTTGTTTATATATTGCACAATAAAAAAATGCAGATATTTTCAGTTTCTTATATTCATCAATTAATATTGGTTTATTTACAAGAAAATTCGCAAATCTAATAATAATACAATTATTTTAAATTATATATCATTAATTGAAGCACGAAACTATGTAACCAAAAAAAAAATTTACATTGCATTTTTATAACTAACTTTCACTTATTTTAAGCCTCTTTCTTTATGTAAAATTTTAATTACATGGTTTCGCAATTAATATGATGAAATTTTTACATCCATTAATTAATATACATCATCATGTTCAAATGAAAATTAAACTCCTTCAATAAATCCAGTAAATTCCATGTCAGCGGGTTCATTACACTCTAATTTCTTTAATAATATTAATCACTCAAACATGTTTTTTATGCACAGTTTTTTATAGTTATTTTAATTTTTAATACACTCACTAAGTAGAAACACTTTTTAGTACTTTCTGCAGATATTACAACTTAATAGAGACATTTGTAAGAAAATAGCGGAAGTATTATACGTGATAACGCTTTTAAAACAAAAATTAAATTTTTTGATTTCAATACGCCGCATTGCAGTAATAAAAATCAAAACTTTTGATATAATAACGAAACAAACTTGTTTTTAAAATGTTTTGCAAAAACTGTGGTTTAAATACTAAAAATTTAAGTTTTTGATTTAAGTGCGCTGCATTGTAGTAATAAAAATGTTAACCTTTAATATAATAAATAAAAATTTTTGTTTATAAAATGTTTAGCAAAATAAATTTCTTTTAAAAAATAAAAATTTTGATTTGAAAACGCTGCGTTGCAGTAATAGAAACTTTAAATTTTAATATAATAGGAAAGCACTTTTGTTTTTGATTCAAATATACTGCATTGTAGTAATAAAAGTATTTAACCTTAATATAATAAGGACCCATTTTTGTTTTTAAAATGTTTAGTAAAAATTTTTGTTTTTACCAACAAACAAAAATGCACATTTTTGTTTTAAAAATCCTAATTATATAAATAAGAATGTTAAATCTTAATATTAAAAAAAAACATTCTTGGTTTAAGAATCATTTTTTAAAATGCTGCATTTTTAAAACCAAAACTCAACATTTTTATTTTAAGAGTGCTTTTTTGGTTCAGTGTATGTAAAACATATAGTGAGCGTTGCCACATATTATAGATTTCGTCACGATTACGACAACCGTAATAAGGTTGAACATATCATCCTGCAGAGAATGGCAGTTGCGTTTTAAAATATCTTATAGTATATTTCCACCGGCATGATTTCAAGAAATCATCCATCAATTGTGATTGACATTAAAGAAATAAAAGTTTGCTAGAATATCTTTAGATTTTCTATGAGATTTTTGTGTAAAGGTTCCCTGATGATCTGAATTTAGCCCCAATGAAATGCGCGTAGGAACTAGCTAATATCCCTCAGTAATCAATGTCAATGTGTTTTTATAAACAATTAATATTCTACTGAATAAGTAAAATATTAATTTTGGAAAATAGTACGATTAAAAATTAAAAAAAAAGCATTAAAGAATATTTAATTAATTTTAAATGTCAAACAATATATGGAAAAAATTCAATTACAGTTCTGTGTACACCTTATGAAGTAAGTGCATCATTTGACTACGATGGAAACACTTCGAAGTAATGTACCTAAATCTAAGTAATTTAAAGTTGGTGGAAACATACTATTACATGGTAGCACTCATGATATAATAAATTTATTATATCATGGTAACACTAAGTTTATCTCACAATTGTTTCAAGGCGTATTTAACAGGTGAACCTACTAGATCAGCTGACCTTACTCGATTAAACGGTACACATCATGAATCAAATAAACAAGATTACGCATTCCGCTTTTCAAAATAATTTTCTACTGCGCATGACGTCATCAAAGACCTCAACTGCTTGTATGTTATGAAAACTTTATGACGTTCGTTGTGGCAAATTAAAATATATAATGCTTAAAACATACTTTTAATAAAATAAAACACAAAAGCAAAGAATTTTATTTTGTAGCATTTAATTTATTTAATTATTTTTTAAATTTCCTTTTTCTAGATCTAGAACCAAACAAATCTAAAATACATATGTACTATATATGTATGTACATTTCCTTTTTTAAACATTCCATTTCATTTTGTTCATAATAATTTTTTAAAAAGTTTTCCTTCTCGCGCTCCAAAAGCACATCAGATTCTGCATTAAAGTGGGGTTCCATGGAAATTTCAGCTTCCATAGGCTGCACTAATGGTTCATTTACATCTACTAAGAAATAATTGTAGTGTAGAGTTATTATAAAATCAAGTTTTTAAACTTTTCTTACCATTGGTCGAAGCAGACTTGGCATTGTGTTCTTTAATAAGCATTTCAATTTTTTTTTTGTTTTCACGTTTTTGGACTCGATGGGCACGGCCCTTAT
Organism: Panzeria rudis; assembly: GCA_956483635.1. Classification (NCBI taxonomy): domain Eukaryota; kingdom Metazoa; phylum Arthropoda; class Insecta; order Diptera; family Tachinidae; genus Panzeria; species Panzeria rudis. The sequence continues at coordinate 10,793,247 of OY101448.1, read as the reverse complement.
GCCGCTCTTCGTTCGCAGAAGATAATTTACGGACAGTAGGGACAGCACCGCGTTTCAAAAATCGTCTTTTGGTAAAACCTTATCGAGGATTCGTAAAAATTAAACAGTTCCATTCGATTAAACATGTGTGTAACTCATAGCTTACCCATTTTAAATTGCAAACTATTTTCGAAATCCTCTGGATTGAAATGTTTCATACAGATTTGCGACGTCATCACATTCATTTCAATATCGCTTCCATTGCTTCAATAAGCTAGGCTTCGATGGAAAGCTAAAAAAGCTTATTGTACACGGTTTTATTTTATTGTTATTATTGCAATTTTTCACTGCGCATCCCATTTTAATTTTTAATTTATATTTTTCTCTATTTGTTCTCAACTTTTTTGTAACATGTTGTTTTGCTTTTAAAGCAAAACACAATGGTCTTTGTCCACATCATGCAAACAGCTGATTGATAGGCAACAAAACTAACGGACCTGCGCAATGCGTTATCTTTTTTATTTGATTCATGGGTAAACATAGTGTAGTGATGTAATGATTATTATACCATTGCTGCTTTCAAACTGTCAAACTCTATATAGAGATTCACTTCTTTGTGATATTTAATATTTCCTTATAGAGCTAGCTGCGCTGATACTTCCACCCGTCTTTCAACATTTTTTGACAACTAGCAGAGTACTTTCTACAAAAAATTTTTAGAATTTTCGCAGCAAACACAAACGTATTGACTGTATGAAAAATATAATTGCGACAATAATCGATTTCGAATTGCGGAAGAAACTTTTTTCGGAAAGAAACGTGTCTGAGCAATACGAAAACGATTCTTCTAGATGATAAGCTAGCAATATCGCCAGATAACCACTTATAAGAAAATAAGAAGATATTGCCAAAATATTGGACTAAGTTTGATTTGATTTTTTGTTTGTTTTTGAAATGTGACTCGGTCGATAGCGGTATCCTCTTCAATCTGTGTGTCTGTAGCACCATAGCTCCCAAACGGATAGATCGATTTTAATTTTGTTTCTTTTGTTTGAAAGATGACTTCATGTAAAAACTTCTAATCTATATTTGAAAAAATATCGGTCCAGCCATTTCGAAGCTATCATCCATTTTCTTCGGCGGTTTTTAAAATTTGTAAATTAATGTTATAATATCTCAGTTCTTCTGACAGTAATAATGTAAGCATAACAACGCACAATGTTGCCAACACATTACACAATTTTTTCTATTGTACAATAAAAGTCAAAAATATTGATTTTGGTCAATATATTGTGCAACCTTCTAATATGACATACAAATAGGCGATATTATTGTTCAATGTGAAAAATTTCACAATTATATTGCAGGTGTGTAGGGCGCTTAAGTATTTTTAATAAGCCGTTTTTTTCAAAAAGAAAAATTCTCGCGTTTTGTGTTCGACAGTCTGGCAGCACTGATGCAAAGCATTATCAAATATTCCGTTATATCTCATATGTGCCATTCAAAGAAAGAAAAAAAGAAGTGCAAAAGTTATAAGTGTATATACATATATTATAAGTGTAATGTCTCAAAAATAAATATACAAAATTATTTTCACAATATTTCAAACAATAATCCGTCTTCAGACACATCTGATACGTTTGATTTGGAAGAAGCTCATAAACTTAGACTACTAACTAGACCCGTCAGCTTACAACAACATTACGAAGGTAATATGAAAGAGATAGCTAATCTTATTTTCTGACTTGGTTTCTAATTTGACTATCTCTTTCATATCATCGTAGCAAGAACATTTTGCATGTAAAACCGCATAACACATAATAACAGCCTTTTTTAGCTGTCAAAAGTGAATATTATGTTTCATATGATCATAAAATGGAATATTGGTTTGTTAATCTTTCAGTTCAGTTTTCTTTATTGTGTTGTTCTCTTTGAGTTTATATGAATTGTTGATATTAGCAGACTTTTACCAGCTGCCAGCGGTTTTATTTATTAGCCGCGGCTGCTAAGATTTCTTCGGCTCAAGTCGATTCTTAGCCGCCGGCGTACATATATTTGGTCAGCAGCCGCCGCTGGCAAATCAGCATCAGCCTTGTGCTCTGGTCTGTGGTTCCTGTCCTGCGTTACCGTTGACAGATTTCAAAAAGGGTCACAAAAAAGGTCATTTGGAAAAATGGGTCTCAAAGAGGGTATTTGAAAGGAAAAAAGAACGGTCCATTTTTTTGAAACAAAATATTAAAGTTTTCGTTAATTCTTAGTATAAAAGTAAATAAAAAATTAATAATGATATAAAAATAAAAGAAATATTTGTACTTTACAATTCATTTCAATAAAAACACTTTTTTATTTCTAAGAAATCGTGCATCTACACTTTTTAATTAAGTCCTCATTTGAAGTTAAGTCTTCCAGATCTGTTTGGAATAAATGTATAGACGAAAGCATGGAGTCGCAATTCTCTAAATTTAGTGTATTAAAACGTTTATTTTTCAGTAGAGTTAAGGGCCAAGTATAATATGCATAAGCAAGCTTAAGGTAATGTCAAAAAAACAACTAAAAGCCTGTCAAGTACTTAAGCATATTAGAGAACACTTTCAGCTGACTATATTGAACTTACATGAATGTATGTATGCAGCGTTGCCATATTGGTTATTTTTGCATATGTATCGCACTTGTTTAAGACCAAGATTCTATTCTACATGACGGAACGATTCATTCGTAGGAAAATCTGATAGAATTCTTCCAGATTTTCTTGTGAATGAAACAAGGTGTGTCGTTGGTGCCATAATATTACACAAAAAATATAAAAAAATAAACGTTTTGAAATATTTATGCTATTTTACATATTTCGTCAAATACTTTACAATAATATATATGCATAGTACAGCTATATTAAGCATATGTCTAATTAATAAAGCATACATTGTTGTTTTTTAGCAACTACACCAAAGAGTGCAACTCTGATCGGATAGAGAATATTAATATATGAAAATTTTCAAAAAATTTGCAAATCGGAAAGACTTGCAAACAAATCTTTCACACATATTCACTTAAGCCACACTATAATACTTTTTGAACACGCATGAGTTTCGTTGACAGATCTAAGGACTAATGACGTTTTCTTTTCTAGAAAAAAATTGGCACTGTTTTATTTTTTATTAAATAAATCGGAATTCATCATTTTTTTAAAGCAAACCTTCACTTTCATAAGATATGGTACAATAATTTCTAACAAATTCACTTCCTTGAAAAATGATTATACATATTGCAAATTTTTATTAAAAACTGATTGCTTGCATTTTTTTTGTAGAAAAGAAAACGCCAATATTGCTTCGTTAATTTGAAGGCTTTTTTGCCTTATTGCTAGTCAACACGGGGGTAGGTTTTTGTTATTTTTATTAGGTACATAAGTATTTTATCAATTATTTTTTATCTTTCACATTTTCGTTATTGTTTCTCATGTATGTAATAATTTTTTAAACATTTTGGTTAAACAAATTTTTTGGTCGTGGCAACACTATATATATGAATAAATAAAAAAAAAATAACAATTTACAAATAGCTGATTCCGTACGGAAAGTGCGTTCAGTTTGGCTCTTTGCTTAAGCAAATGACAATTGAGAGAGCCTGACGAAACTTTTTCTTAAGTAAATTATAGTTTGAAACATACAATTTCTATGCATTCACACCGTTGCTTAAGCTAGCTTAGCCCAAGACATGCATATTATAGTTAGGCCTTTAACTGTGAAAAACAAACACGTTCAGGGGAAGCACTACTATGCGTCAAATCAAATACATATGCAACAAAATTATATAAAGTTGAGTATAAATTTTCGTTAAATCTATTTTTAAAATTGCCGATTTCAAACCAAAATATTTCTGCATTAGGCATTTTAAATATAGCCACATACGTCATGTTATTTACCTTACTTTCTAACACCTTTAATTTGTTTATGAAAGGTCTGGTTCTGAATTAGGAAACAGTTTCAAATTGATTAATATATTTTGTTGCTTTATAAATATTGGATCTAAGTATCTTAAAATATCAATCTATCGTAACACAATTTTTTGATAATGTCTAACTCGAATTCATAGCCTATATATATGTGGCAATAAGAAAAAAGTGCTTAAGTCATATTTAATAGTTTTGTAGGAGAGCACTTTTAACGTTCAAGTGTTAATGTTGACTTTTCGTTCTTCAATTCTTTTAAGTTAGGAATAGATGGTTCTTTCTACTAAATACAGATATTCAATTGGAAATTTAGTAAGCTGAATTAAGCAATTATTACATATGAGATTATGAGTTGAAAAAAGATAAGCAGCAAGTCACTACGTTATAACTTCCTGAAAAATCGTCCAAAATAAATGAACATTTTGCCCGAGGTACATTTAAATATTAACAATACAATGGTTATATTAGAGTGCAAGTCCATCAAAAAATTGTCAAATTGACCCTTTAGGTCATATTGTTCTCGCAAACAATAATCAGTGGTGATGTCAACATATATTTTTACGCGAGCACTCGCATATCAATTAAAAAGCTTTTTTTTTGAAAATTTTATTTTTTTGGTGGCAACACTGATCTCAACCTGCTATTGTGATTGAAGCTAGCTATGCTGACATTTCCGGATTATGACTAAGCTTACTGTCATCTAGTTTATCGTGAGTAAACTTTTGTCTTCGGCATTGCAAATTTGGGGACGCTGGTCTTAATAATTAAATAATTAAGTATAAACAAGTGTTTCACAAAAATAAAACTGCTAAAAATATAGTTAAACGTGCAATAAGTATGTGTACACTGAAATACAAAAGCTATCTATGAAATTATTAAATAAATCTTTGTTGGAAAAAATTGTTGCAATGCGACTTGTGTTTAAGCGGGAATATGTATGTTGTTGCTGTTTATTGTTAGTTGTTTTTGTTTCCGTTGTGTTAGGGGTGGTGCTAAAGTGTATGTGTAAAGTGCAACAAGTAAAATAAGCAAAGTAAATGTATGTATATAGATTATACATACAGTAAGTTGGAAAAGCTACAAATATGTATGTGTGAAAACAGTTAAATTGAATTAGTCATTAAAAAGATGGAAAGTTATGAATAAAATATGAAATAAATCATGTGAATATTTGAATACAAAAAAGTATATAAAATGAATATGTAAGTACAAAAAAGTATATAAAACTAAACAACAGATTTTTATGTATGCATTTAACATGACAGATTGGTCAATATCAGTTGTTGTTGCGCTAATAAGGCCACTTGTATTAATGCGTTTTGGCGCAAGTTATTATCGATTCATACGATGATTATTTTTATCTTTCAAAGTAACTTCTGAAAACCTGGTGCTTTTAATTAAAGGAAATATTATTTAACAAAATATCAAGGTGACAGTTGACAAAACGCTTGAGAATTGACAAAGAGTTACAGTACTGCCAGCTCTACAAATTTTCATGGTTCTGTACAAATTACAAAATACTTGAGCATTAGGTATTTAAAATACTAAATACAAATTACATTTCTAAGAGATAATTGAAATACAAATACAAAATACTTATATGTACATATTTCAAATACGTATTTCAAATACATGTGCATATTTCAAATACATGTATTTCAAATATTACCCACCCCTAAGTGCAGTATTAAATTAGTTCCTTCAAAATAACGGAAATAGAAACTTTGATAGATATTTAGGGCTATTCGGGAAATCACTTTCACCACAAATACGCGTTTGCTTTCACTTTTTGCTATTCTAAAATACGTTAGAGATGTGAACGCTAGAAGCATTTGTTTTTGTTCACATTTACATATTTATTCTAAAGTACTTCTTCACCACCCTTTAATGCCATTTTCGTTCGACGCCAATTTTGCCGGGGTAGAATCGAAAAAGAGTTATAATTTTGAAATGCTATTTAATATTGAGTCATATATGCTTCGCCAGCAGTTTCTATCAACAAAATGTGCTACCAAAATTCTTCTGCATTGATATAAGTTCGTAAAATACCACCAATCCAATTTCTATAAAATTAGCCCGAAGGTATAAATATGGTTTTAAACGAAACATCACATGTGTGCAGTAATCACAACAATCCGAATATATTATTTATAATATTATTCATTAATTTAACTCTATGGTTTTTATAAGAGATGTCAAAATATTGATTACTGCGAGCGATATTTCATCGCACGTATTTTGGAATCTATCGAGGTCGAACTGTCGAAAGTGAACGTTCGACGACAAAGAAGTGAAGCGCGCATTCCCGAATAGCCTTCATAAAGGTACAGTCAGATTTGGCAAATATTTGGCACATATTTTATGGCCGTTAATTCCAATATTTTCTTTTAATTGGGTTCGCATTTATTAAAAATAATATAAAAATAGCTTTTTGCGGCATAATTAACGTTATTTTGTAATATAATAACCAAGTTAAATCGCACTAATCCTGAGCAAAAGTAGTGGTTACGATTTTTTGAGCAAATATTTGCCAAGAGTGACCGAACCTTAAGACGTTAAGTTCAACTGTGAAACTGCTGGCAACTGTTGCGCCAAAAAGTTACGTATTTGAAACGGATTGATGGATATACTTACTGCAAAATGAACAGTTCATAAATGTAAACAATTAAAAAAAATAACAAGGCGCACCGATATGTTTTTTAATTTAAAATCTGTTTTGTTTAGGTGCATAAATTAGAGACAGTTTGCAGAAAATATTTTTTATTTGGTAGTTCGATGAAATTGCGATAATACCGTGTTTAACCTCAATATGGCGTACTGTCTTACCGAATGCTGAGTGTTCTACAACCTTGCCATACCGAAAAAAGCGGCTATAGCGGTGCAGGGCGTTGCTAATCACTTGCTGTGTGTCTTCACTAACGCCTAGTGGTCGTTTTAATAGTTAAATTTGTTTTTGAATCGGATAAACAAACAGTCTAATAAACACATACATAATAAGTTTGTCCATTCGACACAAATTTTATAGGTCCTCTTTTCGGAATTTTCCAATTTTGTCAATGGAAAATTAAAAATTTTTATCGCAAGTTCTGATTTATTGCTCTAAATCAATTTTCTATGCTCTCGTACATTGGCTGTTTTTTCCCATATCACACGTACACTGTGTGTCAGAGTCACAGCATACCCCACGTACACTGTGTGTCAGAGTCACAGCATACCCCTGTAGTCCCAGTTGTTACCGAAGCCATTGTCATCGATGTTTTCTGCAAGGCAATCTATGATTTGTCGCCTATAAAACACATTTAGAAATAAGTTTGGCGAAACTCTTTAATATATATAAATGGAAACGGGACAACTTCGATGCATTTGTTACTCTTGTTGTCGGCAATAAAACCGTATAGACGACAACTTCGATGCAGCTGTTACTCTTGTTGTCGTCGATAAGGCTTTGTAATACAAATTTTTATGATCTTGTCAGAACAAATTCTTTGTATGTACACGACACGTAAAGACACGTTGTTGTTATGAGCTGCACTGCCGACCCGATTTCCGGTCCCCTAAAGCGGAATTGTGAAATGCACTACAGACCCAACTTCCGGTCCAGACCGGTACCGGAACTATGAACTGCACTACTGACCCAATTTCCGTCCCAACTTCCGGTCTAGACAGGAACCGGAAATATGAATTGTACTACTGACCCAATTTCCGGCCCAGTCTCTAAACCGGAAGTGTCATACGTGATTTAAGAAAACTACGATGGCATGTAATAACATCCATGGAAATAACGTCCATTGCTTTTTAAAAATTTTTCACTACTGTAAATGCGCCATGCGCATTTCATGCTTTTTTGTGGATTGCGTAAACAAAAAGCGCAGGGGAAAATGCTCTTTTTTGCGCTTGCTCCTTTTGTGCGCAGCTCGAAAATATTGGCGCGGCACAAGCGCAATAATAAATTGGCTCCGCTCTTTGCGTAAAGCGCAAAAAAGAGCAAAAAGAGCGGCGCTGCGCTGCGTTTTGTCGTACTCTGTCAAAAAGTATATGAAATTAAGTTCATGGTTCCTTATTTTTACATAAATCAACAGATACGCAAATTTAAATTTCTTCTTTGGGCATAATTAAGACTTCAAAAAATGTTTTTCCCACATGCATTTATTAATTGTTATAAAAATATATTAAAATTTTGTTTCCTGCTTCATCTATTCAAATGCAAATTTTGGCCACAATGCGGCGGCTGACCATGTTTTGTTCTTACAGTTTGACATTCATACAAGTTCTCCATAGAATTTTATAAAAAAGCATTTTAAAAAAATCATATACTCGTAGTAATGAGCGTGCATAATTTTTACGAATTCAGTCGAATTGTAAAAATATATTCACAGCGGTCGTTAATCACAAAAATAAATGATTTCAAAGGCGTTATACGCCTCTCTTTCTTACTTAGTCTCTCTGTCTGTGTCACAGTATGATCTTTATATGACCAGTTGCCTTTTGTTAAACACACGAAGGAAACCAAATTGTAACAACTTTATTTTGATAAAACATTTTCTGTTTAGGGTGCTGATATTGCACAACAATGGGTGATTTATAAATGAATTGAAATATTTTTGTTTGAAATTAAATGTAGGCTTTTATTTCTCTTTTACAAATTCAACATTTTCCAAACATTTTTAAAACATTTTTTTGTAACTTATAAAACTAATCCGTTCAATATTAAAATCAAGCACGTTGTAGATCGTTTTGGTCAGTTTTGTTTGGAATATGAATATTAGGCTTGTTATTTATGCCCAGAGAACACCCATTAAGGATATACTCTTTCAAATTGTATGACCAACGTTTGGCCATTATTATTGTTGGGAGGGCAGTAGTTTTACCCTCATTATTGGTCATCTTGGTTTTTTTTTCATAGCCTCTCCCTCTATTATACTTTGAAATTTTCATACTGACCATGACCAATGTGGGCAATTGCTTTATCGGCGCCCAAGTGTTTTTAGTTATTGTAATAAAAGGGTCCTTAATTTTACAATTGGTTTTATTCGGTTTTTGCACATTGTTTTCTTTTATTAGGTGCGCGTGTTACATAATGTTCTCCTTAAGACAGAAATGGTTACAGTTGCAAAATTTCGATCTTTTATGTTACGGAAATTAGAACGTTTATAGTTTTGCAGGTGATGTCAAATTGTCAAAAGCTACCACTTTTGTTTAGTTTCCAAATTATTTTTACAGTTTTACTTTGAACTAAGATCTTAGGGAAGAAAACATCTTGCCGGTTAACCCAAAAATTCATAACATTCATACATGCATATCGTTACCTTAATATAGAAATGGCCTAACTCATTATTGTTTTCAAATTGGCTTTTTTACGTATTTCGATAGATTGAAGGTTCAGCACTTTTATGTAAAATGCCACGAGGAACATTTTCATTTCAGCCCGTTATATCACCGCTGAAGAGGAGTTTTTCGCTCCAAAAAAAAAAAAAAAAATATATATATAGCAAAGCGTTAGGGCCATTATTACAAATTGGCGTTAGTTAAAGGTAAGATTTTGTCGGACGGATAAATAGTTTATCATTATTGCAACTTTACTTTGGGATTGGTCACATTGAAAAATGGGCAGGGTCACGCCCATACAAAGTATATATACATTCCTTTTCAACTACTTTTACTCAACCGATTCTTATTAAAATTTGCACACACGTTAAGTTTCTGTTTGAATACTACACCATGATTACAAAAGTGGGCAGTGCCACGCCCATGCAAACTAAGTATACATTTTCAACAACTTCTACTAACCAGATTCTTATGAAACTTTGCATACACCTTTAATTATCGTTACAATAAAATATTATGTTTAAAAAAGTGGGCAGTGCCACGCCCATGCAAACTAAGTATACATTTTCAACAACTTCTACTAACCAGATTTTTATGAAACTGTGCACACACCCTTAATTATCGTTACAATAAAATATTATGTTTAAAAAAGTGGGAAGTGCCACGCCCATGCAAACTAAGTATACATTTTCAACAACTTCTACTAACCAGATTTTTATGAAACTTTGCACACACCCTTAATTATCGTTACAATAAAATATTATGTTTAAAAAAGTGGGCAGTGCCACGCCCATGCAAACTAAGTATACATTTTCAACAACTTCTACTAACCAGATTTTTATGAAACTTTGCACACACCTTTAATTATCGTTACAATAAAATATTATGTTTAAAAAAGTGGGCAGTGCCACACCCATGACAAGTAAATATGCATTTTAACTGCTTCTACTTAACCGATTCTTATGAAATTTTACACACACAAGTAGTTCTCGTAAAAGTACATGATGATGAATTATGGGGGCGGTGCCACGTCTATTTTGTAGTCGGTTTCTTTTGCAAGAATTATATTTTATTTATTTTTAAATTCACAAACATAACCCGCTAAGCGATTTATTAGCTTCTCTGCAAAAACAACCAGGGTCTATATCGGGAATCGAGCCCGAGACCTTTGGACTGACTGACTAGCATTGCCAGCAGGCGCGGATACAGGGGGGAGGGCATATTTCCCCCCAAAACGGGTAAATTTCTATAGAGTTTCTAAAAGAAGTTTGGAAAAAATAGTATGTTTTACTTAGAAGTCCCCCGCCAAAAGCTCAAGCTGGATCCGCGCTTGATTGCCAGTATAGAATGTTTTGAGTTTTTTTGTCTTTTTCTTAACGAATTTTGTCTATTTCTTAATGGTCGTCTGATGCACTATTTTATTGATATATTAAATATCATGATACATATTTTTATCGATTGCATTTATATTTAAATTTTTTAAAATCAGTTTGTAAATCTGAGGAAAATCCCGATTCTAGATTTAGATATTTCTTTTTTTCTTAAGAAGAATAAAGCGATCTGCCTATCTTTGAATTAATTCAGTATAATTTTTTAACAATATGCTGCTAATTGTAAAGCTTAGTGCTAGCTTTGCGTATAAAAAAGTTTAAAGGACCTTCTTGAGGTATGACAACTTTATCGCTGTAAAATTAAATACAAAATGAATCATCTGAAGATGGTAAGACAAAAACGATAGGAATAAAAGCACGGAATCAAAAGCACTCCGATCGGAATATGTGTGAGCGATAAATCCATTATAACTGCCTACCAGTTAATTAATTAATGTGTTACCTTCTTTGGGAAACGAATAGTGTATAGAGAACAGGTGGTGAAGTGGAAGAGAGATAGCAAGCTTTCATTTACAACCCTGTTAGTGCGTGTTTTTTTGTAGATAAGTGTTGCACGCCCCTCTGGTGTCAAGTAGAGGTATTGAGTTGCTTAAGTTGTGTAGTCATTTTATTAGTTCTTTTACTTCGCCGACGGTTCTGCTTCAATACCGACGAAGGCTTTGAACGGTTTTGAAAGATTTTTGTGAAAAATTTGTTAGGAAAAAATTTTTTCCAGTGGCAACGCTGTCCGGTATAGATATCCATGTTTTGAAAAAGCAAAAAAATGTATTTACTGGGAAGTTATAACAATGAAAAGTTGTTAATGGTCAGTTTATCGCTCACTAAGATTCACAGGAAGTACATACGGCTAGCCTGGAACTAAAGTGGTCTAAGTAACATTTTTGGCTAAATCCACTTATGAGCATTTTCGAACACAAAGACGATAAATCAATTCAGGCAAAAGTAGTCTATGTGTTTTTACGTCACCCAAATATGGCTATCGTTACTCTAACACTTTAAAATTGATTGCTTTCTTCACTTTCTTCAACTTCTACAGTTTTCTAACTCACTCACTATAGTATATAAAATGTTACTTAGACCACTTTAGTTCCAGGCTAGCCATATTATGTTAAAGATATATGCCGTGACGAACGCAGTGAAATAAGGAACGAAGAGGACACAAAAGGAGCAGAAAACTGTGGCTGGTTTTTGTTAAAAATCGCTGTTTATAAACTTAATTAAATTATTTTTTGTTGTAAATTTCAACAATATTTTCCAAAATTAACGTGTAAATTCTGGCTTAGCTGTGGCCTCAATTAAGCTGACCATAAATTTGAGCTCCTCTAGGAATCGTTAGAAAGAGACCTTAAAATAATTCCAAACACATACACAGAAAAATTTTCAACAAAAAATTTTCAAACAAAAGTTTGCCTAAAAATAAATTTAATTTTCAGCAAATGTTATTTACATAATCAGTGAATTATTTGTTTGACGCAAACACCAAAAACTACAAGAAATACTGTGTCTTAAAAATCAACCCCGATGACGAAATACACACAAATAACAACAACAACAATGATAGGAAAAGGAATGCGATTGTACCAAGTTTGTTTACTGAAGAGTTTTGAGTGAATCAATTCGTTAATGTCGTTGCATTAATTCTCATTCATTTTTTTAAAGTCTTTAGATAAACAGTCAGACTTGAACACATTTAACAAAGTGAAATTTCATAAATGCTTAATGTATGAAGATGACCCAGACAAAAATTTTGTTTGATATATTACAAAAAATCCAGTAAATATTTTGTTTAATATTTGTTAGTAATTTTAGACTAATTCTTTTATAAATTCATACAAAAATATTGTTTGATATTTTTCAGAAAATCCAGTAAATCTTTTCGTTGATTTAGTAAATTGTTTTGTTTACAATTTGCAAATATTTTTAGACAAATTGTTTTATAAATTTAAACAATTTGTTCACTGAAAAAAACACGATTTTTTTCAATGAAATTTTTGAGATATTTTTGTCTATATTTACAAATTTGTTTGTAGGTCCGCTTCTAGTTAAAATATTTACTATTCTATTGAATTTCCTTTACAGAAAATGAAATAATTTTTTTCTGTGTACAGGTAGGTGATGGAAATCGATTTCGAAAACGAAGCAACGAAAGAACTTTATCACAAATAATATAAAAATATTTCTTTACTAAAGGGAATATTATTACAAAAATTATAAAAAATTAGATGAAAAGTGTATTAAAAAGGGTCTTCAAAATTGTTTTCTTTTCAAAATCGATTTCCATCACATACCTGATAATTCAGTTTATGTAAAACAAAATTTATAAAGTTTGTCGCTATTCATACCAACAAATAACAAATCACATTTCTGCAATAAACAGAATAATATCTGAAATCTGTATATAATAACAATAAAAGAGTCATATGAATATTCACACAACAATAAAATTAACTCCTTCCACGAATGGTGGTGTTAAATTGTCAAGATGAAAAACTCTACCGGCGCCAGTAGCCACTTAAACATGACCAAAATGTCTCAAAGTGAACAACTAAACATCTTAAAACAAACTTTCATGATTTATGTCAAGTAACTAAGTATGAGGTCACTATTATGAATTGTGAACAGCAGTTGTATGCGCACAATGTTACATAATATTTCACAAAAATTCGAAAGAAGAAATAAGTAGTTAAACAGAAACTAAGTCAACAACTCTTATCAACTAAATTGTCAATGTATGTATATAATTGCTAAACTATTTTTCTCACTTTCAAAGTAATCTTCAATTTGTTGAAGCCACATTACAAGTGCTACTCTTATACAAACTTCTTGTAAGATTTGAGATATTTCCTTCAAACCTTTGGAAAGGAAGAAGAGAAAAAATAGTTCCAACACTTATGTAGGTATAAAAGGACATGTTTAATTTCTAATTAACTACATTAATAATAAGTAATTTGAACCTGTTGTTGTTTGAAACTGATCCGTGTTACCAGGAAAGAAGAAAAAAAAAACAACCCAAATCCTTTTACCATTTTTCTTATTGAAATTATTGAATAAATGTTTGCATCATGTTTTGACACTGGGCGTAAGCACCTCTACCATTCTGACAAACCCATTAAAGTAAAACACAGCAAAAAGAAGAAAACAGACAACAGTTGCAGTCAGCTACTTAATAAATTCAAAGTAACAAACTACCACTTGCATTGTAGAATTTACACCTTATAATTATTATCCTGTGTAATTGGATCTAAATTTTTGAGTTCAATTTCACAATATTGTTTTCTAAAATTTGAGAATTAGCTATAATTTTGTCTGCTATTTTTTTATTTGTATATTTGTGTAAGAAAAAAAAAAACATTATTTCAATTTGTTCTTCAACATTGAGATGCTTATCGTCGCGCCAAGTGTTGATCCTTGAAAGTAGGAGATCATGTTGCTTTTGTTATGTTCTCTTATTTAAATTTTGTTTACACCAAATAAGGTTTTAATTTTCATTATAATAACTCTTGTTAATATTTCATTTTATGGATCAATGTTTTGTTCTCATTAATAATGTATGAGATTTGATTGAATTTTAAATTGGGTTTTTAGTATTTCTTGTTCAAGTGATTTAGGTTAAGAGAAATGTTCTATTAAAAAGAGGTAAACAAGATTTCAAATACATATAGGCTGTTGTTAACAAATTACACCAAATGTTGCACTTTAGTCCGGTGTCTTTGTAAACGGACGCAGTTAGAGGATTAATCATCTTTTTGTAAACAGAAAACAAGCATGCAATTAATTACTTTTAACTTGATACTACTGCAGTGGTACTGATAAACCTTAGTTAACCAAACATTTTTTTAAATCACTAATTCTATGTGCTTCGACCCCGTTAGACTTTTTTGTAGGATTATCTAAAGTCGCAGGTCTATGCCAATAAACCGCAGTCGGCCGATATTATCAAAGTCAACATATTACAGCTGATCGCTTAAATTCATCTGAATATGAACGACATAGTTATTAAAAATTGGACTTCTCAGATCCATGCCATAGTCACAATATGCGAAAGATATTTCAACGGCGATGTAATATTTTTCTATATTGGTTAAGTAATCAGGCTATGACCTCTACTCATATACTCGTAATGCATTATGCTAAAATTAGGAAGATATTTTATGGGAAGGAGGCCTTTGCTGAAATGTTATTTCAAATACCAACTGTACAATAGGTATAGAATAGTGCACGACTTTTTGATTTCGAAACGCTAGAACCCCTAATTTTGTGAGGTTCGGAAAAAAAATGCATGAGCCAAACACTGGGGGATAGGACGAGGGCAAGTGGACGCTGATCGAGCTCAAAGTGAGGGCAAAAAGGGAAAAATTGTAAAAAAAAATCCATAACTGCTACAGAGTCACTCTTAGAGGGGGTGAAATGTAGGAACATTTTTCCGTACAAAAATTTTTTCCGAGCACACATATCATTCATATATTGCTTAATGGAATCAATCTGCTAGAGGTTTGACCCATTTCTGAATGAAGACGAATGTCATATGTATACGACTGTTATTGCAACGAGGGCAGCCAAAAGAGCGAATACTCGCAGTACCTTCGAATTACTGCTGACCTCAGTTGAGGACATGCCATCTGCAAAAGCCACTGCCAAAATATTAATGATTTATTTTCTATCTGGCAGTACCTTATTACTTGTACTAAAATATTATATTTTTCTGATTGCCAACTTATCTTATAATATAACGAAATAAAATACATACTTGCTTAGCCATATTCTTGATTAAGCTGGAATCATTTTGTATTCACGTACAAGCTGCACATTAAGGCGGGTTGGAAAAAGAGTGGCACTAGTCACCCCCTAGAATAAAACATATGTCAATGACATTTTCAAAACAGTAAACATTTTTTTGCCACTTCCCAAAATACACCACTTTGAGTTTTTTTGTATAAAGTGCGGCCATTTAAAGTCCGATCCCATCATAACATACGTCGTTCTTTATGGCTTTACTGTGGCTTACTTATTTCCTCGGCTGGCGTCTTAATCCGACATCAAATTCTGGGCGCCACATATACCATTTTCACCTCAGGTCACTTTTGAATCCGATATTAAATTTTTGACGCCACTTATGTCATTTCGGATACAGTGACCAAAACTTTTGAGTCAAAATACAGTGTAAGGAAAATTTGTTATTAAAAATTGTAAATTATTTGTAATACAATTTTTTTGTGGAGTTTGGGTTGTAATATCAAAAAGAGCTTCTTTGTGAAACTGATAGGCCATGTTTACCTTCGTATAGGACGAAATAAGTCCAGAGATTTGCTTAGGAGCTATCATTATTTAAGTTAGAATAGAATAGAATAGGAGAAAGATCTGGTCCAAAGACCGGCACTGCGACACCTAGTGGATCTTTTGTGCCATAGATCTATAAATTAAATCAAGCTCAGCATGACTCTCATGAGAAGCCCGCTTAATATCATCCTAATACAGAAACTCAGAATGAAAAGCACGCCTTCTACTATTACATAAGACGATACACTCACAGGGAATGTGTGCCGTTGTCTCATCCGCTTCCAAGCATAAGCGGCACAAGGTTGAACGTACTTGGTTACTTTTCCATAGAGGATAGTTCAGTGCAAAGTGATCAGAGAGAAAACCAGTAACAAGCTGTAAGTCATTCCTGTTGAAATTTAGGATTCCACTATATGAAAATGGCTGTATCAATGCCTTGGCTTGCCTTAAACCAGATGAAGCTAGCCACGCTTCCTTTTCGGTCGATAAGTCATTGCCTTTGATTAGGGACTTGAAAGTCGATCAGTTTACTCCACAAAAGAGCTCTGGGCCCATAAGAGGAGTAGCAGAGGCCCTCCTGCCCAATTCCTAAGCTTTCTCGTTACCCGAATGACCACTGTGGCCAGTTATCCAGTAAATGGAAACCTTGTCTCGTAACGATAGCTCCTGTAGTGAGTCAAAGCAGTTTAAAACAACCTTAGAACGGAACTACCAAGAAAGGAGGGACTTAAGAGCTGCCTGACTATCGGAAAAGATAGCTAAATGCCCCTACTTAAATTAATATGAACACAATTAGTGATCACCAGGATTTCCGCCTGAAATACCGAAGGCCATTTGACCGTGGGCACAGAGATTTTTACGTTGGGTCCACAGAATCCAGCGCCAACTCCATCTTCCATTTCGGATCCATCCGAATACCAGCATAAACTTCTGGAGTCCACAGTGGGACCATTTTCTTCCCACGTTGCCCTAAGGGAATTGTGACATTGAATCTCGTGTCAAACCTATGCTCACAGTTTATTCTGTCACTAGGCATTGCTAGCAGCCCTCTGCAGGGCATAGTATTCAGGATCGATGACTGCCCATTGCCGAAACGACTGGTATAGTTCCTGAGACCCATCCCATAAGCAGCCATTGCCGCAGAGGATCTTATAAAGACTTGTATGAGTGTTAATCCAATCAAGGCCTCAATGGCCAAGGTTGGACATGACCTCATAGCGCCTGTAGTAAGAAGACCCAACAGTCTCTGAATCTTGCAGAGTTTGGTTGTCGCCACAACCTGTCGTGTCTTCTTCCACAATAGAATCGCTCCGTATGTAATGATTGGCCTAACAATCATTGCATAGATCCACATGACCATATTTGTGCTCATGTCACAAATGCAACCGGCACAACTCTTCACCGTCCAGATCACTCTAGTGGCTTTCTGCGTTATGCATTCAACATGACGGTTCCAAGTCAATCTACTGTCAACAGTAACCCCCAAATATTTGACATCGGTAGAATAAGGAATATTGCACCTATTCAACGAAACTCTCCCCTGACAAAGTTTTCTCCTAAGAGAGAAAGGTACCAGAACAGTCTTGTCAGAGTTGACCGACAGGCCGTGTCTCCCACACCATGTCATAGCAGTGCACAAAGCACCATTCATGACGTCTGAGAGAACGTTACCGAATTTACCAGATGCCTGGACAACCAGGTCATCGGCGTGCCCTATAACTTCATGTCCTTGTTCACTAAGAATGAGGAGAAGTTCATCAATCACCACTGACCAAAGGACTGGTGCTAAAACACCACCTTGGGGACACCCTTTGACTGCATTAATAGTAACCTTATCGTTGTCAATTGAAGCAGTTATGTCCCTGCTCTCAAGCATAGACCTAATCCATATCACAGAAGCGTGGTCAAGACCTTTTTGCCTAAGAGAGCACTCTATAGAATCATACTTTGTATTATCAAATGAGCCAGCAATGTCTACAAAGGCACCCAACGCGATTTTCCCTAACCCATGAGCCCTTTCAATTATTGTAACAAGATGATGTTGAGCATGCTTAGTCGAGTTACTCTTAGCATATGCGTATTGATTTACGTGCAAGTGGACGGCAATCAAAACCGTCGATCTGGTGTGCAGATCAATTACTCTCTCCATCGTTTTCAGCAAAAAGGATATTAAGCTAATTGGTCTATATGATTTAGCCAAGATTTCTGGCCTGTTGCCCATTTTAGCTATAAATGCAACGTTAACTTTCCTTCACAGTAGAGGAATATGTCCGAAGACAAAACTGGCCCTAAACAGGGCAGCGAGCAGTGTATCAATGCACCTCTGCAAGACTGCTGGAAAGATACCACAACGCCAGGAGCCTTAAAAGGTTGAAAAGAGGCAATAACGCATTTTATCCTATCCGGATTGAAAATGACTTTCGACAATTTGAAACCTCCTCTGTACAAAACAGGGGAGCCGTTAGTTGAGTCATCATCACTTTGAACCTTGAGAATAGAGTCAGGGAAATGAACACATTGAATTTTAAGTAATAGTTCCAGTGTTTCTCTTCGGTTCTTGGTATACGTACCATCAGCCTTCTTTAAAAGGCCTATTTCACTAACTAATTATTTAAGTTAAATTAATATCGTACCCGTCAAGTCAAATATTCTAAAAGTAATCAAAGCAGCTGTTATGCAAACAGTAAAACATGTCCTATAGAGCACAAGTCTATTTTTCATTGACACTTTGCTAACATTTTCTCTTTAAATGTTTCTATTAAATGGAAATAAAATGAATATATACCATAATAAATATTCAAGAGAGATTACAGTTTTATGTATTTAATTTGTTCTATTGCACTATATCACATGTATTTAGTTGGCAAAATATGTTTTATTTTTCCATTACAATACCAATCAAAGGGCAACCGCTGGAACCATAATTATCTTTTTTCCTGTTAAGATACAGTCTACCTCATATATTTTATTCTCCTATAACAACTTTTCATCACGTCTGCTACTTTGTTATCACGTTTTAAAACATTTGTCGATGGTTTCGATCTCCAAATGCATTGAAAAACAGATTTTATAACAAAAATTGTCAATATTACTTTAAGAATGTACATTTTAATAATAGCTTCATGGCACCTCGTGCCGTTTTTGTAGTATCTAGACTTTTTTCTTTATCTTAAATGACTTACATTTTAACATTTATACAATAAATACCGACAAATGTTGCTCTAATTGCAACACTTAGCAGGACATTTACGTTTATGTTCATTTTGTGTTTAATTTATAATGTCGTTGTTGCCTCCGCATCTCCTTTTTGCCTTAGATTGCTGTAAAAATAATATTGTTATCTATTGTTAAAAGTGTCCTGTTGATTTAAAACCTTACGAATATTGTGTTATAACAGATTTTGCATCTGCTTGAATTTGTCGCTTTATCTAATGAATAAATAGTGTTTTGTTTTACCGATATTGTTTTTTTTCATCTTACTAAAACTTAAATAAGGACTTTTGTTGTATGTTTTTGCAGTAGAAATAGCTTTTTTCGGCCAATAATTAAAGGTTAGGATATTTATGTATTAGTAAGGAGCCCATTATTTATTGTATGGTTAGAGAAACTGATTTTGGTCATAATTGTTGGTAAAAATATTTCGTAAAATAATTAATTTTAAGAGAAAAAGAGTTTCCAAGGAAGTCTATAAGATCCTGAATATGCTTTGGAAGTCATGTTGACAATGTGAAGAATAAATAACTTTTAGGAAGTGCTACACACGAAAATTCATAACGAAAATTTTTTCAAGCAAAAAACCTGTTTCTAAGGAAGTCTTGCAGCTCTCTCGTAGAGCGTTCCCTACGAAAGCCGTACTTTCGAGCTAAACGTTAAGTATTAGACTTCAGATCATCACCATATTTTCCATTACTTTGTAAATCACCGAAAAAGAGTAAATTTTGCCTGAAACTAGAAGGATAACTTGCAGGAAAAGTAAACCATACTATTATAGAGGGCAACATAGGTCCAACCTTATTGGTATTTTTGTATAAGTGGGAGAGTGTATTAAATTTTGTGAAGTTGGTCTCAGTAGAAATCATATGAAATCCGTAGGCTGGAAGAGGCTCGATGAAGAATCATTCTGCTCTTGTATAGTTATAGGTACCAAGCTCTGTTTTGGTAATGCTAAACGGAAACAAACATTTTAGAGTTGTTATGTCATGCCATTTCCAAAGCTTGTCTTTGGACAACTCTGTCCATTGATGACAACTCTGTTATCAATGGAAATGATAACAATTCTGTCAACAATGGAAATTATGACAATTCTGTCATCATTGGCAATGACGACAATTTTAATACTATACTTCTATTTAATTTTTTCTATTTTAACTTTACTTTGTATTGTATTTTTGTATTAATCTTGCACTCAGACTTCTCAATACATCGCATGTTTATAAATAAACGCCTTTACCACATCATCCACGCCACCACTTACATAAGTGTCATTAATATGAAGACGAGGTTTCATATTTGCATACGGTTGTGTGTTTTGTCTCTGCTTGTATGCTAGCTAGTCTGTAGGACTGTAAAACGAACATCAAAGCGATGTAATTTTTTTCAAATTTTTAAATCATAATACAAATAAAAAGCATTAGATCAAAAATTTCTATGTTTTCTAATAATACACAAAAATATGACATCAAATTGATATTTTGCGGTCACGACATAGATGACACTTAAGACATGATAAAATTCTGTGATGACTTTTGTCTTCACATTAATGTTATTTATTAATGGCTTTTGTACTATAATTGTAAATTACCATTTTTAAAATTCTAGCGGTAACAAAAACTTATCCAGGAAAGCTACTGCCACCCCTAAAATGGCCTAAATGGCACTGCTTTACTGGATAAAGAAAAGTTTCAAAGCAAAAAGTTAAATTGAAGTAAATTTTATGACAAACGCTGTTTCAAGCTTCTTTCAATTTCACTCCTCAAGACCTACAGAAACTTAAAATATATTTTATCCTAAATGGCCTTTTGATTAACACGTGGAAGTTAAACAGACTGAACCAAATAACCAACAGATGCTCTACAAAGGTGTTGATTTCAATTATTTCTAAAGAAAAGAGCTCTTAAATCCCAAAAAAAAACAGCTGTTAAGGAATTATAGCGCGTGAGTAAATAAACACGCTTAAGATGATGTCAATAGATGTTTTGATATCTTAACTAAAGGACGACTATAAAACTGTTTAGCTGTTATAATTGTAAAAAAATCTTAAATGAAAATAAATAAGATTTAAAGGTTGTGAAACTAAACAAAGTTACATACAAACAGAAAGTAGTTAAAATATATACAAATTAAGACAAAGTAAAATAACTTACTGTTTTTTGATTTCTCAAACAAATCTTTGGCCTTTTACTCGTTACTTTTATGCTGTCATACATACTTTGACGTTTTAATTAAAGCAATGCATGTGCGTATGCTTTATAACTTACATGTACTCTCTTTTAACGTTGTCAACGGATCATCCGTTGGATTTGTTGCTATTAAAAGAGTATTAGAAATAAGAATATCCTTATTTTACCTTTATAGTTTTAAAGGTTAACAGGACCTTTTGTATATGTGTTGACATTAATGCAGAGACAAAAATTTTTAGGGCTGTTAGCGAAGCATAAAATGTGTTGATATAAAATAACAAATACAAGACCTTCCAATTTACAAAACTGCAGCTACAAAACACCAGCCGTTTGTGTTAAAAGAAAAAGCGAAAAAAAAAAATTATAGTACGAGACAAGTAAAAAAAGGATTCAATGAGTTTGTATGTCTCTACAGGGTATGATGGTGTCATTTATTCAATCAACCAAACATGCGTAACATAATTTTATTTGAATTAATTTATATTTTTTTCTTTTTCTTTACGCTTTTGTATTTTGTTGCAACTATTAAATTTGCCAGCACTCACTCGTTCAGCACTCTTTTTTTCTTCTTCTTCTTCTTCTTTGTATTATTTCCATAGCACACATCATGGGAGACACAAGGTACTATTGTTATATCGAATTCATATATAAAAGTTATCAAGTGTCCTTTGTTTCTCTGCTGTTGTTGTAGTTGTTGTTATATTATTTGTAGTATTTCGGGGTTGCTTTTGGTAGCCCAATATTGCGGCCGGAGTCACAAGCCCACAATGACGCGGCTGCTTTGGTTTCCTTTTATTTTTGCAACATGCAGGACAAGAAAACTTTATGGAGATGAGCAATATAAGAGGTATTTTAAGTTTAAGTTGTTATTTGTAGCTTTAAAATATTAGAAAACTGTTTTTATTGGAGCTTATTACGAGCTTGTCTTTAAATCAAATTTTATAGGATTCCTTAGAAAATATTTTGTTTGTCGAAGAAGCGATCTGAAGCATTTGAGTGATTTTAAAAGCCATCGCACTATTCTTTAGGAAGCATATCATCTATACTCTACATTAAAAAAAATGCATCGTAGCATTAATGACACCAACATTGTATCAATAAATTGAACCAATACCAATATAATGGCAAACGTAATGTGATGACAAACGTCATTTGATGACAAACGTAATTTCATGACAAACGTCATCATACAATTTTGTCATATGTTAAGTGACATCTATGCTATAACTGCAGCGACAGCTTTTTGATACCGTATTGTCTATATTTGTAACAGGCAAAATATGCATAAAATATTTTTCTTATGTTTACAATTTATATTTATAAACAAATTTTATTGCTTTTTATGATTCATGTTTTTAAACGAATTTTCAAAAACTTGAAAAAATTGCAATGATAAATAGTCTTCATACTGTTGATACTTTAGTGGCCCCTGTGGCTGAGTGGTACCAATGCTAGCCTGCCAGTCCAGAGGTCGTGGGTTCGATTCCCGCCATAGAAAGGAAAACTTAACCCTTTCGGTATTTTGATGCCATATGGCATCATGGGTTTTTGAAGGCTCATACTTTCAATTGCGTCCGATTAAAACTATTTTTTATTACGTAATATTACATTTTGAAGCTTTAAAAACAACATTTGAAAAATATATATAAATATTTCTGTCATTTTGTATTGAAATTCTACAATTATAAATCTTTACTGAGTCCATGATTCCTCAAGACGAAAAAAGTGCATTATAAAATACCATATTTTACTAAATTGTGCCATAAATTTTTTAAAATTATATTTGCAAAAGTCTGCAGAAAGATGTCGTTTATTAAGAGCATTTATTGTTGAATCAAAAAAATATATAACCTATCCTTTGGATTTTTTAAATTTGTATGACGCCATATGGCATCAAAATTACTCAAGGGTAGAGATTTTTTTCATTTGAGAAAAAAATCCTTACACCATAACTTTTTATGAGGGCGCCCAAAACTATTTTTTCTTTTTGATTTGTGCTACTATTGACCCTAGAAGCAATAATCAGTAATTTGTCGAAAATTTTTTCACCCCAAGTGCGTTTTCCCATTTCTAAGAAATGGACTCATCTTTCAAAGAGTCAAAATTTCGCACAATTTGAACATTTTGGAGTAACTGCTTTCAAATACACTATAACTATAGATAATGCCAAAGGATCACCTTGTTTAAAAAATTCAATTCCTCTTCTTTTCCTCCATCTTGGCTCCTTCCATAAAATAATGGACTGATCCCTCAGAGAATGCCACTTTGGAACAACTTGGAAAATTGGAACATGACTTCTTCCAATTCAAGCTGTTAATTAAGCTTACTACTAATACAAATATAGGACCATCTCGTCGTCCAAATCCCTTTACGTTTGTCCGCCCATGTGTATTTTATACACCATTGAGTACAAATGATGCCATATGGCATTTTTGTAAAAACCACTTTGGATTAAACTTTTAGAATAAATTATAAAATTGAAATTTACTAAAAATATTTAAGGCCGAATAATAACAAAATTGGATTTTTATAGCCTGAATCGAAAAACATGTACCGAAAGGGTTAATGATCATATATATGTATGTTATATCAATATCAAAGATATTGCTGTTTATGTGATCTTTGTGCTGTAAATATTTTAAATGGTGATGTGACTGGGATGGCAAAGGCGTTGGCTTATAAACATGCGATTAATTGAGGAGCCTGAGATAACGGCAAATATTGAAAAAATAAAAAAAGGATAATTTAAATTAAGTGTGTAAGTTAGCAAATTTCATTTTTAAATCATTTCGTTTATGACAGAACTATCATCATTGCCATTGATGACAAGATAAGCAAATAATATAAGCGATGACATCGCAATGATGACAACTGTCATAATATTAAAAACGAAGACATAACATCAGCGTTAGGATGGTAATTTTGTAATGTAGGAAAATTCAATAGATATCATTGCTAATCTAATAGTTCAGAGGTCGTAAATTCGATTCCCACCAAAGACGCTGGGTGTTTCCGTAGACAAGCAAAATCGATACGCGGGCATGTTTGTACTTAAAACGATGTACTAATTCTTTATCATCTTTCCCAGAATATATGGCATTAGAGCGACCCTTATTTAAAAAAATCGATTTCTCGTAGTCTAACCCCCCAGTTTAATGATAATTGGCAAAAAACTGATCCTGACAAATTTTCAGATCAATCGGTTTGGGGTAAGACGAGCCCCCAGCCCGCACAAATTTGGGAAATACCATACAATTTTGTTTTCTTGCCTCATAACTTCTGCAATATTAATTTCACAAAAAAGTTTTGTAGAAGGAAAATATTGCTTGCAAGCTTTACAACATTTTATTTCCTAACAACTTTTCAGTAGATCTAATAGTTAATAAAATAAATATAAAATTTTCAATCAACATTAGCTTATTTTAATGCTTCATTCGTTCTCTCAGCTCATGTCAAATAAAACACAAATTTACAAGGTTTTAGAATGGAGCAACTGAAAGTGGTTTCTTATATTCAGCCGCTGAGTCCGAATCTGCATTCAGTTTATATTTTTTGGTTCTAGTTTTCGAGATATACGCTTTTTTTCAAAAATGAAGCAGTTGCACAGCAAAAGTTAGCATAACTGGATAACGTTTTTCCCTATTCATTTGAAACAAAAACGCTAATTCGACAACAATATTATATTTAAGTTACAGGAATATTGTTTTTTTTATCTGCTCATTAGTTTTAGAGACATTCACAAATTTTACCCCAAACCGATTGACCTGAAAATTTGTCAGGGTCAGTTTTTTACTAATTGTCACCAAGCTGGTTGGTGAGACTGGAAGAAATCAAATTTTTTCAAAATAAAAATCACTCTAATACTGGCTGAGTTCAAATTATCCCCTTAGTGCTAGCAAAAAAAAAAAAAAAAAAAAGAGAACACATTCCCTTTATTAATCAATAGGGTAATCAAGATTCGTTTACGCTCTAACTACTTTTTGCCTAAAAAATTTTAATTTATACCTTCAATATAAAATGATTATAAAGTTTCTTCAAGCAACTGTAAACGAATGGAATTAAAAAAATTATTTTTATTCAATATTCAACGAAAATGTTGCATGCTGTGGTCCTTCGGCAGGACAATTTAAAATTGTAAAATTAAATTGAATCGTATGTTATATTTTTGCTTCAATAATTCTGTTTACATTTTTTATAACTTGTAAACTTGCTGTGATTATGAAGTCCTCAAAGCCCTTTTTATATTTCCAGCAAGGATAAAATTAAAAAAAAAATGTTTCTATTTTAACGTTGTCGTTTTGATTTGTGTTTTGTCAACATTTTATATTGACACAGCATGTATTCATTAGCATTGAGTGTTAAAATCATAAAAAAAACGCGCTCAATGTGTGAAAATTTTTAAAATAAAATAAAAATCTATTTGGCAAATATATTTTAAGACCTTGTTAAGTAATACGAGTATAAAAATATGTTTTTTTTTTTGCTTTAGTCTTTATAATAAGGGTTAAATGTCACTGAGAGTCCTTTAGAGTTAATGTGAGTATGTATGTATTGGCAAATGTTGACATTTGATTGTTGTTTAAAATAATATTGATTATTTTTTTTCTGCTTAAGTTAATGACCTTTTTGTTTTTGTTAATTATATGTAATTACAAACTTAGAGTAAGAGCCAAGTCCATTGTAGTAAAGTCTCCTTTTTATTTTGGCAGTAACAATTAGCCTAACAATTGAAACCTTTTTTTCAGCTTTGCATTAACTTTTACCTTAATTGTGTACAGTGACATTTTACCACTGGCAATTAAAGTGTACGTGGCGTGTAAGATAAGCCAGTTGAGTTTGGTTTTTGAAAAAATACTTTAAAAAGAAAAATAACTAAATACATCACAGTCCTAAACTATATTTGTTACTAACTCCTTGAAATTTTATCATCTTTAATTTTATTAAAATCGTTTTAGCTGTTGTTAAGAAATTCAAACTCAAAGTTGAACTTTTGATTTTTTTTTAAAGATTTTACTTAGAAATGTGGGTTATTTAATTTTTCTATCCCTAGTCCAATAGACTAATCAATCGCAAAGAAATAGGAGGAGGAAGTGATCCCCTTCCCACGCACCTACCCCGTTAGTTTTTTACCCAACTTAGTATCTTGTACTCAAATAAGTTCATAACAATTTTGAAGACTCTCACTGTTATATCTTGCCAGTTGGCAGGTAATTATTAATTACTTTGTATGGTGAGTAGTCCTTCCCTCGCATCTACCCCATCAGTTTCTTACCTAAATTCGTATTTTGTCTTCAAATTAATTCACACTAAATTTGAAGACTCTTATTATTATACATAGCTTTTCAGATAGCAGATAAATATTGATTACTTTGTATGGGGAGTACCCCTTCCCCCCCCCCCCCCCCCCACCTATGCCGTCTGTTTTTTACCTTTCTTCATATCACGTCTTCAAATTAGTTCATACCAAATTTGAAGACTCTTACTATTATGTCTTTCGAGTTAGCAGGTAATTATTGTTTACTTTGTATGGGGAGTACACCTTCTCCCGGTCATATACTGCCAATTTTTTGACATACTTCGTATTTTGGTCTAAAAATAACCTATACCATATATGTATACTTTGACTGCTATATCTTTACTGACATAAGATATTTACTCAGTATACATAGACGAGGCACTGTCCACTTTTATATCCATCAGATTTAGGGAATGTGTCTTAATAGTTATAACGACATTTCAATTTTAGTCTTTTGATATGGGTTGGCAAGTTTGTTGTTTTTGTTTAGTGTGTAAATGAAATTTACTAGCAGATGGCAAGTTTAAACGTCCAAGAAGCATGTTTTTTTTCAATGCGGCAATATTTTAAATAGAGAATTTGTATGTGGTTTAAGTGTATTGGTTTTTCTTTGGCATGTTGATAGGTACCAAGCTTGAGTTGTTGTTTTATTTGTTGTGTATTTTGAGTTCGTGTTCTATACATGTAAATAGTGAGAAATATTCGGCAAACTTCGTCGTTACTTTTATTACTTTAATATGCTGTGCTTTGTGTTGTTGCTCACAATGAAATTTTAATGTGTAACTATATTGCTATTTCCAAATTTTAACATACACATTGTGAATTGCCTAATTGTATTGTCATGGGAATTTAGTATGTGTGCAAAGTTTCAAGGGCGGATCCGTGTGGGTTCAAAAGTATAAATAGAGTTGAAGAGGACGATTTCACCTTTCGCTGGGGGATTTAGTTTTGCTGATCCCCTTTGGTTGTCGTCTAAAATTTAAATTTACCAAAAATATAGTAGTTACTAAATTTTGTTTATAACATCATGAATATAAACAGTACAGTGGCAACCCATACCATTTTTAAAGAATACCAACTTTGTACAAAAGACCGCATTCCATTATCGACGATAATTTGCGAGCAATATTAATTTGTTGCTGATCAAATATAAATAAATCACATTTTTTCTAAAAATTTTATAAACTATTTACGTTTGACAAAATGCGACGCCTGGCGGTAGAACTAAAACTCCTTCTCACTTCAAGTTTTCTTAAAGGCCTTCTTATTGCTTTTTCTAGAAGACCTGATATCTCCCTAAATAAAGAAATTCTATTAGAAGGAAGGAGGAGTAAGAATTCTATTTTTAGATTTTTTGTTTTGTTTAACAAAAAATTTAGTTTAGAAATAATAAAAATTCTCGTATTCTTTTTTCGCAAGTATTTGTATATAAGACTGAAATTTCAATAGAAGATACGTCATTAACCCATTTATGTTGGAGCTGGTTAATTTATACTTATTCCAGCAATACTATTTACGTCCAATTCCTTGTTTTTTTTTTAAAGATAAGTAACTTAATCAGGCAATTAATGCCTATCAGATAATTAATTAATGTGTTACCTTCTTTGGGAGAGGGATAGTGTAGAGAGAACAGGTGGTGAGGGGGAGAGAGATAAAGAGCTTAATTCATTTACAGCTCTGCCATTGCGCGGTTTTTTGTTAAATTTTATACAGCAATGTTGCAGCTCCTCTGGTGTCAAGTAGGCACATCAATAATTTGTTTTCTTAAAGCTGGGTAGCCGACGAATTAAGGTGCTGTGATGTGCATTAGGATAAGTCAGTATTAATCGCTGCCGGTACTGTTAAAGTGAACAGTGTTATGCCTTCATCACTTAACAATCCAACAACAATCGATACAATGATACACCAATGCACATCAGAAAAAATCATGATGTTGCTGGCTTGCTTGAAACAAGTCTTGAACTCAAGACCTCAGGTTTTGTAGTGAACGCGCTAACCATCTCAGTCAACAGCATCCTCATAATAATAGCATACTCTTAATAAATACTTTAACCTCATATGTATAAAAAATTACTTTGATTAAAAGGAAATAATTCGAAATAAAAAATTACATTAAGCAAAAATACAAGAGCCGCTATAAGATACTCAGATTAGAGAAATGTGCCTCTAATATTTGCTGTTGGAAAGACCTTCCTTAGCAATCTTTCAAAATGGCCATTTTAGAAGCTGAAAGACAACGGTCGTTATTGGCAATGCGGTCTAAATGGAATAGAATTTTGTTGATGAGATTGTGGTTGGTCTCGAAACATTATGATGTTAGTTCAATCTTCCGTGCAGCCAACATATTTCTTTGTCTTTTTAATTGCTAGGTGATTTACAATATCTTTTTAAATAAAAAAAAAAATAATTTAATTAAAAAATAAAGTTAAAAACGAAGAAAATAATTAAACTTCTATGGATTAAACATATTCATAACTTTAATTAAATTTATTATTATATTTTTTATTTACAAATCAAGTTGATTTCATTTCATCTACAGCATTGATTAAATAATTTACTCTTTGACTTATCCAGGCACCTACGTAACAGCTCATTTGTATAAAAATTTAACATTTCAATAATTTTTGCATACATTATTTAAGGTGTTACATGATACCGTTAAACAAATGATAATTTCAACAACCTACAAATGACAACAAACACAAAATACTCCCCAAAAAATAAAGTGTATTATCCTTTTTTTTATAAAGCACAATAAAAAAAACCAGCCATAAAGCATTTCTGTTCAATGTATTTTCAATGTTTACTTGACTTTTACAACTTAAATTACCCCTTTTTCAACATTTGTAGACCTGTAATTTTACAATTGATTACAACATGAAAAATAATACCAGCAGTACACTTTCACTTATAGATAGACATAGTTTCTGTTTTGCTAAGACTTGCGTCTAATCATTAGATTTTGGTCAAGAGGGGTCAAGGAAACCTTTGAAACAAATATGGTTTATGGGGCTTCCTCTACATGCACATTTCACGCTGGTTGTATGCCACAATTTTAAAAAATGCGATAAGTATTTTAAAAAACCTTCAGTGTAATTTGTTTTGTTTTTTTTTCGTTTTGAGATTATCTAACTTCCTGTCACAAATCCTAAATAGAAAACACACCAATGGCAAATTACACCAATAGACTGTAAGGACTTAAATTTGTTTGAGTTGCATTTAAAATTGTGTAAAGTAATGCTTTTTTTAAACGTCTAGCATTAGCCGTTTTATCTGATTTGCACAAAGTTGAATAAAAAATATTGTTTTTAAATTTCTGTCAAATATTTCTGTATACAAGTATCGGAGGGTGTTATGCGCTTGAACTGCATAAAAGAGAGTAACAGATCCTATTTAATATCCTTATCGGGATATATCTGCAAAGTATAAAAATAAAATAAGCAAGTTGCATTACAATATCCTTCCTCTTACTTCTTTTCTCTCTCTCTCTCTCTCTCTCCCTCTCTACTGTTCACTGTTTTGTCTTTCCGTCATTTAATAAAAACAGTGTGAATTTTGTTTGCATCATTTGTATGTTATCTTGGAATTCGGATCTTTTGGTGATTTTTGCTTTCAGTTACATGATATCCTTGCTGTGTTGTACGAAAAACCTTTGACATTTATTTAATCAAACTAATTATTGCACATGTAAATCATATCAAGATTTAACCAAAAATGAAATGTTTTGTTCCTGTGGATGGCATTTTCAAACAAAGTATTCAAAAAGTATTAGTAACAGGATGTCCTAATCTTGTTGTATTTTTGAATGTAGCAACTATTACAGCATTTTGTTAAATAATTTTAAAAGAATGCATTTTTGTTATTAAATATTAGTATTAAATTTCAGCTTTTTTATGATACTATTTCTTTAAAAGATCTTAATGTTCTAATAAACAATTTAGGTAGAGCAATATATTTATTAATATTGATGGAAAGGAAGTAGGATATTTTCCGTTAAGGCGGCTAAAAGTTTATATATTTTTTAAATCAAAACTGATTATATAGACAAAGGTTCTTAACGTTATACTCATAAAGAATTAGACATGATCAATATTTCCAGAGAAGAAGGCAAAACTCAACATCAATTTCATTTTCAACGTACACAGCAGAACATAACAACTATTGTTTTCGGAAGCTGCTACACTTCCATCATCCAATTTCATCTGTATCTTGCTTGAATGTCATTTCAATTCTTATATATACAAACATTTCGTGATAATTGCATACGAGAATTAAGAGAGTTATTTTGTAAAACGCAATGCTTAGCGTTGCTAAAATTTGTATGGAAAAAACTCAAATTACAAAAACAAAGCACATTGACTGACAATTTGCCAACGCTAATCGTTGCGTTTTACAAATAAGCCAGTGAGGAACTACTAAATTGATGGTAATATGCTGTTTTAACACAACTCCATCAATTCCCACAACTGTACATATTTTTTAATTGAAATTTATTAAACAGAGTGCATTACACTGTGACTGTTCAAATTCCTTATATAAAAAAGAACGTCATGTGACACCGGGTTAGAACGAAGCTCGTGGCACCTTCGCCGCCTATCAGCTATCGAGTTGGGGGTGCGCTCTTCGATCAGATAATTTTGGCCCATGCCATTGACAGGCCCACTCATTTATTATCAATTAAAAACAAAATTTTCACCTACCTTGATGAAACCAAGTAAATGAAGATAGTAATTTCAACTTAAGCGTTACTTCTCAAGAATTTAGCCAAGCTCCTGGCCGAGACACCATCACTTAGCAAAGAAAGCAACCATCAGCCAAAACACAAACGTGGTCCAAGGATTCCCAAAAACTAGAAAAAAATGTCCCCCAAAATCCCAGAAGTTTCCTAAATTTCCAAAAACTAAGACAACAAATTTCAGAAAATTCCAGAAGTTTCCCGGGTTCCCAAAAACTAGGAAAAAATCTTCCCAAAATCCCAGAACTTCCCCGGAAAACAACGGCAGCACGGAAAACCGCGAATATACGTAAGCCGCAATACTGCATTTCCAAAGAATTTAACTTTCGCGCCGGCCTGTTGCCTTCGTTATGAATTGTCGTTGCCAGTATTCATTTGTTGCTCAAAAAACATTTTTTTACTACCCAGAATAGAAAACATTTATATGCTGCTCATAATATGCACAACATGCCATAAAGAACTTCGTTTCAAAAATAAGCAATTTGAGTATAATTCAAATCAAAAGTGATTCTATACAACGAAAAAAATCCATGCAATATATCCGCGAAAACGCGGATATGTTGCATGGATTCATAATTTCGCATCACGAAATTTTTTCGTAAAACATACAAAATGTACGAAAATAATTAAAAAAAGTTTGCCTCAACCGAGGCACGAACTCGCAATCTTCATATTTAAAGCCAAGTACTTTACCCACTGACGCAATTTCTAGTTATTTTATGAGAAATAAAAAAATTAATTTAATATTATTTTATATTTCATATGTATTTTTTAGCAAAGAAAAAATGCTTACGAAAGGTTTTCGTTACTTTCGTAAATTCAAAAAAAATATTGGCAAACATTTTTTTCCTAATATGTACGAAAGTTTTGTATATTCTACGAAAAAAGTAACTACGAACGTTTTTTGTTGCAAATATTGCATGTATTATTTTGAGTATAGGCTAAGGTTTGTGACGACGTTATGATCAGAAAGACCTACAGACTATTTCGCGAATTTATTTAAATATCAGTTCACATTTAAAAGTCCGTTTTCCATAAAAAAATTAATAAAAATCGACATATAAATGTGAATTGATATTTAAATAGCGTGTTGGTGAATTAGGCTCTTAGACATGACCAATATTCGATTGAACAAGGTGAAAGTCAATATAAATTTAATTTTTCAACGTACAAAGCAGAACACAACAGCGTTGTTTTCGGAAGATGCCACAATGCCATCGTAATAGCTCTACTTACGATGGACCTTTTTAGGTGGTTCGGTTGAATATGATCGAAATTCTTATGTATTCAAACTTTTTGAGAAATTCGCTTACGAGAATTACATCACTAATAAATTGAAGTTAATTTGACGTTATAGACGTTGTAAAACTTATGTAGTTCAACTCCCAGAACTAGGTGCTATACAAGGGTCAAATGTCTGAACCATTTACCATCGATGTGGATTGTGTTCTGTCTCCACTTCTTTTCCTTCTTGTCCTAAATGATGTCATGTCAAGAACGAACAAATATTGAAGCACCAGACGGCATTGGGTGGACGCTCTTCTCAAAACTAGCCGATTTTGAATATGCTGATGATTTATGTCTCTTACAAGACAAGTTCAAACATATAAAGTATAAACTGAAAGCTCTCCATAACAACGCTTTCAAAGTTGGTTTGCAAATAAACTTGCGGACAACCAAACTAATGAGAAAAAAAACGTGCGAAACGTTCAACAGCCATCATTGTTGTGTAATATCAATTAAAATTTTTCTAATCAATTAAATTACTCAATAAAATGATTTGTTAAATTATATCATAACGGAATGCACACACGTAGAAGAAATATAAGAAATCACGTTTTGTTTGTATTTATTATTTACTTATTTATTAACGAGTTGCTCTGTAGCTGAGAAGTAAGTACGCCAGTCTATTAGTCCAGAGGTCGCCGGTTCGATTCCAGCCAAAGACATTTGGTGCTATTCGCAGACAAGCAAAAAATCGCTTGGAGGGCTGTGATTTTGTGTATAGTATAATAAAATATTGTTGATATTACTCTTATGTATGATAATAAATAATAAAAAATTTGGTTCGAAAATTTAACAAATCACATTGTTAATATTTATAACAAAAATTCCAACTGATATAATTTTAAAATCTAAAAAAAAAATTGCATGCAACACACATACTGGTAGGCCTTCATTTTTTAGCCTTTTTTGCAGAAACGCACTTGGCAGGAATCGAACCTGCGACCTTCCGGGTAATAGCATGGCACACTAGCCAGTACACTACGGGAGTCAACAAATTATTTGTTGATACGAGTATATACGAGTATAATTGAAAACATTTTTTTGTAAAACATAACGTTTTTTGAGGAGCCATTTTATTAAAAATATTTCGTTTTGTTAACACAATAATTTTGAATAACACAATTGTGAATAACACAATAATTTTAATTGGATTTTATTTTCTAATGCCGTGTTTGTATTTCCCAAAAGTCGTTGTAGGTGCCATTTTAAATAAATTTTTAATTGTGCTTACAAAAAAATTAATAATATTTACAAATCTTTTTTTCCTGTGAAGCCACTATTAGACATTTCCACGTACATTATTTTCTTTTTGAAGTGGAAATAATGTCCGTGGACGTTATTACTAATATATGTACATAATTCGTGGTATCAGAAATGAATATCATATAAATTATAAACGAAATGATAAAGTTTTAAAAGCATATTTTTTATATTTTTTGGGAGCATATTTTTAAGTTTTTAGTGCATATTTAATGCGCATAAAACATATTTTTTAGGGCATATTTCCGGTTTTCCTGATCATGTCTAATTCTTCGTGAATGTAACGTTGCGAACTTAAACCTATAAAAACACTCTGGATTAAAATCGAACTAGTTTAAAATAATCACATTAAAATGTACGAACTATTTGTTGCCGAGCTGTGCTATCTACTTGATAATAACTAAGTCGATAATACCTAACAATAATTATCTATTCCCTATTTGTAATATTTTAAGGACACTTTATTCAAATTTATATCCATTTCCGTAGATAAACATTTTTAATAAGGACTTTTCCCACTAATACACTTGAACAGTGGCGCCATAGTTCGTGGGAATTTGTAAAAACAATAAAAAAAATTTACATAATATTTATGTATTTTCTTTTGTATGTACTTAACAATAAAAAAAAAAGAAAACATCGTGTTTATACACAAGTGTCAAAATTAGCGCAACACTCATTAAATACTTATTAACAATACAAGTGCTGTTACGAGTGTTAACTAACTGCAGGCGTACAAACACTTTAAGAGCTGAGCGTGACTCTTTTTCATTTTTTTTTCACTTTTATTTGTTGTCGTTTTAGCTTAAGTGGTGCAGTGCAGTCAGCAGCAATCATGTAAAAACTTTTTTACAAAATTGTCGCTAATTACTTTTGCTACATGTTGTATATGTACATTTTTGACAAAACTAATGTATGACCAAGTGTGTAACATGAAACCACAATTATCAGCAGAAAATGGGACATGAGGGGTGTTAGATAGAGTGAGAGCTAAAGCAAGGGTGTTTCATTTCCATTGAAGTGAAAGTACTTAATAAACTAAAATTAAAAAAGTTAACAACATTTAAAAAAATTTTATTGATTGATTTATTTTTACAGTTTAACAATCTTGTTATTTTTCACTTTTTTTCCTTAATTAGTTATACTTTCTTCAATAAATCCCTCAAAATTTTAACGCTTGTCAGCAATCAGCCAAAAGGCATTAAATTTCTTGTATTCTTTTTATTTGTGCAAAATTATGTCTAAAATTTTTAATTTTCTACCAAAAAGAAAAAAGTTTATCTCATACATAATTGATCGATTGGTTCTTGAAAAAAACGTCCCCTACTGTCATTCAACAAATCCTTGTGTGTTTCTATATGAATGTGGTAGACCTTATAAACCAGTCATGGAACAAATTGATTTTTAACATTCGAGTAGCTGCTACAAAATTGGTCATTTGGTAGGCGCAATTTAAAATGTTAAATTTTTTTTTGGCGCAAACTATTCATTGTCATTGAACAAACTGTTGTTGTTGATTGTAAGGACAATAACGATGCAATAATGTTCAATAATTTTGCTTGAAATTATAATTTCACACTTAGCAACACATGCCAAAGTGATAAAGATTTTTTATTTGCAAAATTTAACAGAGGTTTTAAACAGAGTTTTAAGGATTTTTTGTCCTTTTTTTTGGTTGATAATAATGTCATCGTTTTAACGCTTATTTGAATTGAAAACCGTAAAAAATCTGAACATTTTGCTAGAAGTAATCATTGAAGGAGTTTGTAGATCCAAAAAAAACTGCAATTTTAGTATTTAAAAAAAAGTTAATTCTCAATTCACAAGAAGACCTTCGAAAATCCTGTTTCGTTTTAAGAGCATGCATATAAATTTTATTATATAATATCCTTGTTATAAAACCCCCTTCTAACGTATATTGACATATTGGGAATTTTATTAATAGATTTGTTTGAATCATGCCTTTTCTCATGTAAACCAATAAACTACAAAACAGGAGCAGACATTAAAGAATTCCTTAAACACATCTGTGCTTGTGTGTTTTTTATGGCCAAATGTCCTGCAAGAAAATGGTCTTGATAAGAAGCTTCTAACGATTGCAAAATTCACTTATTGAAAAGGGTCTATTAAGGTGCGCATCAAACTGATAAGGTAGCTTACAAGCATGTAATATTTCATGCAGAAATTTAACTCCTATATACATAATATATATTCATAAAATATATCATCTCATTGAGTTTTAGCTAAGTTGTGATTGAAATTATAGAATATAAGAAACAAAACAAAATAGTTTTTAAATTTCTTAAATTCGATTTCGTTTGCAATATTTATTTGTTAGTCGATTTGGGAAGTCAACGCAAAACGGCGGTCTGACAGTTTAATATTTTAAATGTATATATCGAAGACCTCAGATGACGTGTATGCTAGACCAATCTGTCAGATATAGTCTCGGAAGTTCTGTATCGGCTTATTCAAATCTGACCTCTGTTATTTTCATAATAATCCGTGTTGTTATCAAAAATCCAAAATTCATCAAAGCAAGAATATGCATCGAAAATATTGGTATGAAATGAACATGCTCATTTAAATTTAAAGATGCAAATTGGCAGCACTAATTGTGCTGAGCTCTACAATATGTATTTGGTAGTACAGCACTGCATATGATTGTCCAAATTAACATTGGCAGGACTTGTCAATGAACCATATCTGCTAGAATTCAAAATAACGGAAACGGAACTTTCGGGGCGCAGTAATGAGAGCTTACAAGATGATTCTAGAATGTTGCAAGACATTGTACATAGCGACAAAGTGAACTTAACAACATCGACTGTTAAGAAAGAAAACTTGTTAGCAGCATCATTTCTAAAGTAACATAATAATATAGTAAACTTTATTATAAGTGTCTATACAAACTCAAATTAACGCTCATGCACAGAAAAAACTAAATTTCATTTTCTGTAAAGGAATTCAATGAAATAGTAAATATTTTGTCTACGAACGGACCTACAAACGGATTTGTAAATATATACAAAAATACCTCAACAATTTCATTGAAAAATAACGTGTTTTTTTTCAGTGAACAAATTGTTTTATAGATATTTGTCCAAAAATATTTACAAATTGTAGACAAAACAATTTACTAAATCAAGGAAAAATATTTACTGGATATTCTGAAAAATATCAAACAATATTTTTGTCTGAAGTTAAAAAAACAATTAGTCTAAAAATGCTAACAATTATAAAGCAAAATATTTTACTTAATCAAAGAAAAATACAAACAAAATTTTTGTTTGTGGCATCATCATCATCCATTAAGCATTTATGAGATTTCACTTTGTTAAATGTGCTCAAGTCTGAATGTTTATATCTAAATACTCTAATAAAATTAATGAGAATTAACGCAACGATATTAACTAATCGATTCACTCAAAAAACTTCTGTAAACAAACTTGGTACAATTGCATTCCTCTTGATATGATTGTTGTTGTTTTTATTTGTGTGAATGTCGTTATCGGGGTGGCTTTTTACGACACAGTTTTTTATTGTTTTTCCTGTTTGCGTTCTAAATAAAAGTCAAACAAACAATTCATAGATTATGGACAAAACATTTACTGAAAATTAAATTAATTTTTCGACAAACTTTTGTTTGAAAATTTTTTGGTGATAATTTTTTCTGTGTGCATATCTTGTACTCGCAGTTGTCACCGACGACATTGTCATCGATGATGTCTGCAAGACAATCTATGATTTGTCGCCTATAAAACACCTTCAGAAATAAATTTGGCGACAACGTTGTATACGTTGTCGTGTATAAAGAATTTGTTCTGACAAGATTATGAAAATTTGTGCCACAAATCCTTATTGACGACAACAAGAATAATAACTGCATCGAAGTTGTTGTGTGTGCGGTCTTATTGGCGACAAAATGAGTAACAACTGCATCGAAGTTGTCGTGCTTCCATTTAAATATATTAAGTTGCCAACAAAACGAGTTTTTGTATAAGGTTTTTTGAGTACCTCGGTGGGCTGGTAGGTAGCGTGCTGACCAACCAGTGTGGAGGTTTTGGCTTCGATTCGATTATTACATTTTAAAATTTTATGTTTATTCATTGACCACAGCTTTAGCAGCATGTTACCAACGTTGTCATCAACGACAACTTTAGTAGAATGTTACCAACGTTGCCATCAACGACTTTTGTACCCTTTGTTCGAAAACGTCGTCAATAGTTGGTTTAGGGTGTCGTCCATTCGTCGTCGGTGATAGACTGTTTCGCACATACATCGATGATGTCTCGAAGACTTGTACTACGGGGTACCTACACGCACATACAACGCTTTAGCTATAAAGCAAAAAAATACCACGCCATTCCGGATAGTCTGAGAAGTTGCCAAAAGGTTTTATTGTTTGCTATATAAAGGCGCTGCTGGATATCAGCGAAGTCCGTGTATTTTTGAACTTAGGCGAATAAATATCGCCAAGAATAATGAGTGGTAGCATCGCTTTTAGTAGTAAGTGCTACCGAGAAGTTATTTATGATATTAAATATCCGTGTTTTATTTTTATTCCAATTCAACGAGTCTGTAGAAAATAATAAAAGAGTTTTTACGAAAAGGTTTATTAACGTAACAACATGTAAACAAATCGAAAGTTTGAAATCTCACAAAAAATATGGCCTCAGAAAAAAAGAAAATTTTAGAAATAAAAAATCTGATCCACCATATATGGCGGATAATATAAATTTAGAACCTTTTGATTTGTAGACTAGATGCACTGGTTTTCAAAAGACTACAATTTAAAATTTCAATGTACAGTTTCTTAGCTAACGAAGCTTTCCATACTTGCTATTTCTTAATAAAAAACTAAAAAAATAAACAATAACCTTATCATTTTTAAGCGCGCTTAAAAATAAGATACAATTGCTGACATCTTCCCAGCAGCGCCCACTAACCCCACCAAAAAACACTACACAAATATTTACAATGTGGCTTATTTACACCAAAGGATGGGTTACGAGAAAAAAAAACAAAAACGAGAAGTTAATTTGAAAAAGAAAATATAAAAAAAGTATAAATTGACCAAGTAGTCAACCATAATCAACCTCAGTGGCCAGAAATCACATTTGACCAAGTCAATAAGTTTTAAAGTAAATATTTTATATATAAAATAAATTCACGTATGTGTTGGAAGTTTTTTCTAAAAGCACAATGACAAGGAAGTAAAACAAGATATAGAGAGGTAGAAGAGGTCACAAGAAGTATAAAAAGGATATCCTTTAATCATGTATGATAGAGAGTTATGGTAACCCTAGCAAACTGTAATAGGTTTTGAAAAAAAAGGTGGCAAAATTTTTGTGATTTTTAATGTAACATATGCTAGACTAAAGGTTACTTCCGGTCAATTTGTTACAATTGTTACTTGGAAAAAAGTAGAAATATGTATGTATGTGTAAGTGTGTAGTATATTTTATATAATAAATTTAAAGATATATTTTATAAAATTTTGCACGTATAAAAATAATTTAGTTTTGAAATAAATTGTCTTGTGATAAATGTGATATGATTGACAAAAGGGGAAAGAAATAAATTTTAGATATCAAATTAAATCCTTTAAAATGAGCTAAAATTTATTTATTTGAAATAGCTCGGGAGAAAATATATGGAAATTTTTTGTATATTAATAGGTTTCTTAGCTTTAGAGTAAGCAATAATTGAGTTCAATCTTTTATTAGTAGTGTTGTAATTAATGTATGATAAAATATGTATTTAATAAACTATTTGTATAGATTATACCAAAGAAAACATTTCGTCTAGGTAATCATAATATAAAAGCAGCAAGACCGTTATATGAAAACTATTATTGTCTTGCTTGACAGTAAAATTTTATCATATATCCATAATTTGTTATTCAAATGGAAATATAATATGATTAGAAACTATCATAAGGTATAAAATTATCATATAATGACTAAATATAATCAAAATATGGTCGGACGCCATCATCATATTATTTACAAATATAGTTTCCGATACAGAGTAGCAAGTTATTGTCGTACAGAGCCTGTAAGACAATAACTAGAATATAGATATCTCTGCACGTTACGTTGCTTTATACTAGCCATACTTTGATCACAAACAAAACAAAACATTTTTGTATAGTAATAAAGTTTTGGGTTTGGTGCGGCCATATTGATATTGTTTGGGGTTATTGCACCGGCATACAAAAAAGTGGACTGTACATTTGAACAGACCTACCTACCTACATGTATTTCAACACGCTGAGTCCGAATAAGTTTGTCATAACCATAACATTTTTGTCATGACCATGAGAAAACCATATTTTTCTCTGCATGCAGAATTTAGTTAAGCCTTTACCGTCATTATTAGGACGGATAACAAAGAGTTTTGCGTTCAAAGCGGTA
The DNA here is from genome assembly GCA_956483635.1 of Panzeria rudis. NCBI lineage: Eukaryota > Metazoa > Arthropoda > Insecta > Diptera > Tachinidae > Panzeria > Panzeria rudis. Next base: position 10,752,930 of record OY101448.1, on the reverse strand, counting down.
TATTCAGAAAGAATTGTACAAGATTAATATTCCGAGGAACAAGGGAGTATGAAGATTAATTTTATTTTCAGCCTACATAGCAAAATAGAATAACGTTGGCGCCCCACTTCCACAATCAGTTTTAAGTTTTTCATTTTGTTTTACAAAATTTTTTGAATTTAAAATTGATTCATGCAAAATTGTAAGAAAATTAGCAGCAACATGAACAAATGCAAAAATAAATAGAAGCAGATGTTGATTTTTGAGCTGAATTTTTGAACGTTTGATTCACAGAAAAAAATTATAAATACAATTAATTTTTTTGTTATATCAATCAAATAATTAATCGATTTTGAGCCTACAACGATTTTTGTAAATATAATTACGAAATTGTAACTTACAAAGGAAAATAAGAAAAAAATTTAAAAAATTTTTCTTCTTGATTTCAAATTTATTTCAATTAAAGTTACTGTTATCTCAACAATGTGAATTGTTGATTTGCCGAAAAAATTTTAACTATCATAATTGTTGTATTAACAATATTTTTTTATACAATCACAATCCTCGAAGCGACTTTATGCTTGTCTGCGAAAAATACTAAATGTCTTTGGGCGGAATCGAACCGGCGACCTCTGGACTAATAAAATTACGTTCTTACCTCTCAGCTACAGAGCAATTCGTTATTACATACTCAAATAATGAATACACACAAAACGTGATTTGCTTTGTTTCATCTACACGCAAAGAAAAAACATGGTTGAGGCAACCATAACCTAAGAGCAACATACGATGACTGAATTATATGGTTGAAGTCATATCATACTATTGTGGAAATAAATCTGTTCTAAATATATTATTGTTGTCTTATATAACACTAATATGATCCATACAACCTAATGTTTAATTGAATGTAAATATAATAATATTTAAACTAATCATATTATATTTGTATATAAAAATAGCCTGGTTCTAAATAGCCATATAAAGCTTGTTTCTTCAATCATATTTTGATTAATAATTGACAGCAGCTAAAAATATATAAATTTTTGATATTAAATATAAAAAAAAAAGTTTTGAATGTGAAATAAAAAGTATTATCTATTTTCTCATAGATACATGCATACATATTTGTTGACACATGTTTTATTAACAATCGGGCATGTTGTAAAAACTATTTCGTTTTGAAATTGACAACTTTCAGCAAAGAATTCAACCAAAACGCTCACTTATTGCAGCTTTGCAGATAATTTTTATGTCTCAGATATTTCAGATAATTTATCCAAACTAAGCTACGAATGCACTAAATTGTCCGATTAAAAGAACACTGTTTTTTCTTCCTTGAAATTTTGCAATTTCAAAAAGAAGTGGTGGAATATTATTTGTTAGCTTCTATTCGTTTTTGTTATTTTTAATTTGTTTTTTCTTATGTTTTATTTTTTCAAGTAACACAAAAAACAAACCAACAGCTCTCAAGTAAAACAGAAAACTAATAAAAAATCATTCAACCAAAGGATAGAACAAAAACTTTTTTGGAAGCAAAGAATAGACAATAACCATATTTTATTGTTATAGAACCATACTGGTATTGAATGTTCAAATATACCATGATTGTAGCTAGAGTTTTTTTAACAATAAATTCAACCATGTTGCAATCAATATGAATGCTAATAATATCATGATTGCCTGTATACGTAAGTTTTTTGTTCGTAAGCTAGTTAAGGTTCACAATTATTTAAGACAATAATAACTTATTTGCCACAACCATAAGCTATGTCGGGAAACATGACATTGCTGACGCAACCATACCGCAACCATATCTTTTCTTTGCGTGTACTTGTGTGCGTTCATTTGTTATATCAACGATTGTGATTGTTCATTTTTTTCACAATATATAACAAAAAATTTGGTTAGTTCAGTTTGTTGAAAAAAATTTCTGTGTTTGTCGTATCAACAACTAAATTTGTTATATTAACAAAATATATGTTTGAATTTAAGTTAAATATTAACAATTGAAATTGTAAGTTACACTTTGCTGGTATTTTTTCTGTGTTCTAGAAATCCGAGTCATAAGTCATAAGGGAGATGTGAACTTGTGACAAAACTAGCAACAGCTCGGATAACAATAAGCAGGCACCGATTATAGTTCTTCAACAATCTATGAAATGGGCCACTCTCTTTTACCTGGCTTTGTCATTGGAGATTTTCAGTGGGCACAATTAATTATGTACGAATTTTATACGATATTTCTGATAAGTTTCTAATTTTAGTTCCCGTTTTTCTCCAACGTTAATATGACAGGACATCAAAAGTATCAGATAAATCGGAAAATTTGTTTGTTATTTGTTAGACATTTTTCCGCTATTGTTCAGACATAGGAAACTATGAGTAAGTTTATATGTAATTTGATAAAAACAAATAAAGGTGTCTACTAAAAATCTGACTGCACATATCAACATATGTATTTATTTAAACAAATTTTTTTTCAAACTGACAAAATTTATGTATACAACTTAATTTTCCTTTCAAAACCAAATCTATGTGGTCAAAAGATTTTAGTCTATCTCTGAAAAATAACGAAATAACAAAACAATAACTATACAGAACATAAATTGTATGGCAAAGTTAAAAAAATGTTTTTTTTTTCACATTTTTCAGAACATAAATTTACGTTAACAATTATAGTTTAAAATCCTGCAACAATTTCAGATTCTTTTTTTTTTGCTGCCGCTCTTACTATTGTTAGTTTTCACAAGTTTATCGATGAAATTTATTACATTGTTAGACGAGAGTTATATGGAATCATAGTGTGTAACTATATTTTTTTGTAAATGTTTTATAGAACTAAACACAAATCTGGCGAAGCAGGATGTATACGAAAAAAAAAAAATTGTCGTTATGCGACTCATATGTCAAGTATTTCTAAACTTTCCCGGTTTTGTTAATTTTTTTCCCTCTAGTTTGTATTTTGTTTCATACTTTGACAGTAGTAGTGTTTTTGTTTTGAACAAAACATCATCATTATCATGTTGTTGTAAATGATGCAAGTGTTGTTGTGTCACTGTCGTTGAAGTTTTAGTAGTTGGTCTCTACACTTCATGTTAGTTTTTGTTGTCACTGTCAGTCACTTTTACCTCTTACATGTATAATACTTTGTTTTTACATGACTTCATACTCCGCAGCTCAACAGTGGAAGTCTCATCAGCATCATCATCGTCATCATCATCATCATCCTTCGAATACTCCACATTACTTTCATCATCAACTTTTAGTAGTCGTTGAACTGTTTGGTATATTCATCACTTTATATGTGACATTTTAGTTTCACATATTTTTCCCCACTTCTTTCCTATTTAGTTTGTTAAAGCTACTTTTTTAATTGTTACAACTCTTTTTTTCTAAAAGGTTTTTATTCCTCTTCAATTTTTATTTTCGTTATTTTTTATTTTTAGTTTTACATTAAACTGATTGCATGACATTGTTTAGCCGAGCAAGTGGTTTAGAAGTGATGGTTAAAGTTTAGTTTTTCTAGTTTTTGCAACTGCATAGTTATATAGTCGTCGTATGTTGGTGTCATTTATTTACTATGTTTCCTCTAAAGTGGTTCCACTTTGTGCTATTTAATCCTTCTCATAACAAAATGTTAAAAAATAAACTTGCAAATATTTTGCAGTTAGTTATTTTTGCTATATTGATTTTAGGTATTTTGCTCTTTTTTGTTGAAACTTTTAAATTTGTAAGAATTAAAGGGAAACATTTGTGAACGACCTGGCGGTGAGCTCGAATCAGGGTTTTTGCCAAGATGTTGCTTTAAACAGCTCGAATAGCTTAGAAAGAAGAGGAATAACAGCAAAAAAAAAACGACTTGCTTTCAAAGAAATATCAGAAAAATGTGATGTTGATAAATAAACTTTTGTCTGGAAGGGTTTTTGGAAAATTAACAATATTTGAAGCTTTCGTGAATAGCCACCACGTATTAGGTAACGATGTTTTCGTAATTTTTAAAACCCCTCTCGCTTGATCCAAGAACGGATTCGAAGAGCACCTAAATTCTTAGTTTTAGCCATTATTAAGCCTGTTAGGTCATAATTTTAAGTAAAAAAAGCTTTCAAAAACGTTTGTATTTGTTGTGGGTTAAGTATGTCTACACTCAAAAGAAAAATCAGTCCATCCGTACATACATTAATCCCAAGCGGTTTCAAAAGTACGGTAATCCCGGTTTTTCTGAAATCAAGTACAGAAAGATTAATTCAAGTCGGAATATTCAAGTGCAAAATACTTAATTTTAGGCTGACTAGCCTTTATTCATGTAAAAAATCTTATTTTAAGTACGAGTATGTTTATAAACTTTATACACAGTCGTACTCGTACTGTATTGGTGTTTGTTTGCTTGATGATGGCCACAAATCAGGGATGGCAAAATTGGTACAATTGTACCATTTTTGGTACAAATCGAACTTTAAAAGTACAATGGTACACCAATGGCTTATTTAGTACAATTAATAATTTTTCCATTTTGAAATTTTGCGAAGTATTAAAAACAAAGTTCGACTTAAAAAGAGGAATATTTAAAGCGGTTAGATAAGACCAGCTCACAAAACGTAGCCCTTACGATTTAAAGCTTTTGCAGATCGCGATACATATGAACGTCTAAAAAAAATGTTTATAAATATATTTTCATTGTAGTAAATGCGAATATTTCGGAACTTTATTGAGAATATATTCTTCCACCTTCCAATGAGTTATTTTCGATTAGAGATTGCTACATCTGACTTAAGCATACTTTACTTTTTGCCATAGATAGTACTATATGAACATTTTCATAGGAAATCCCACTTTTTGTCACGTGCGACATCAAGAAATTGTGATTTTTTTTAAAAGAAAACGTAGTTTTATTAATATGATTATTTCGAACGTATTTGCTTTGTGAATCTAAATTGATTATTAGGCTAAGGTTCGTAGCGGCTTCCGAAAGTGGCGCTACTCTGTTCTGCTGTGTACGTTGAAAAATTAAGTTGATGTTAATTTTTCCATTGTTCCTTGGAATATTAATCATACCCAATTCTTTCTGAATATAACGTTACGAACCTTAGCCTAATAATCAATTTAGATTCACAAAGCAAATACGTTCGAAATAATCATATTAATAAAACAATTAGCTACTGGCTTGAGCTTTTCACATGTTTACATATTCATATATACTTAAGTATAAAATCAAACCAAAAAAGTTTGTCTTGAGTAGAACAAAAATCAGAAAAATGGGAATGAAGAAAAATAAACCGATGGCAACGCTGGGAAAGTGCACTTTAATATCAGCTTGAGAGTGATTTAATTCTCGTAATCAATTTTCGCGAAAAAGTTGTATATATAAGAATTAAAATCACATTCAACAGAGCCACCTGACAAGTGGTGATAGCAAATACACGTGAGCACTGACGATGGAAGTGTAGCGGCTTCCGAAAGTGGCGCTACTCTGTTCTGCTGTGTACGTTGAAAAATTAAGTTGATGTTAATTTTTCCATTGTTCCTTGGAATATTAATCATACCCAATTCTTTCTGAATATAACGTTACGAACCTTAGCCTAATAATCAATTTAGATTCACAAAACGTAGTTTGTTTTTACTACTTTATATATTTGTGTAAGTAAGAGTTAGTGAAAATCCAGCTATGTACATGGTTCTGAAATACAAGCTTAATTGCTTGATATCGCACGTGACCAAAAAGCGGAGTTTCCTGTGGGAATGCCCATATACTTATGTATGTATAGAAAAGTGATATATTTGCTGTACTTAGAACATGTTTCTTGTTTCAAAAATCTGTTTTGGTACAATTAAGTCCAAAAAAAGTACAATTTTAGACAACACTTGGCACAATTTTAAAATCGTATATGCCATCCCTGCCACAAATCACTGTTCTGCTCTTGTTGCTGTTTATTTTCATCACTCGGGCATAGCCGACAAGTAGCTGATACATGTCGTTTTGCATGTAGATTCAGGCCCGCTGTATACTTGAATCAATCCGCCGCGTACTTGAATCAATCCTAAACTGCGTACTTTAATCAATCCCGCGCGTGCTTGAATAAAGCCCGAATCAGGTTATCTTTTACTTATTTAATAATTCTAAAACAGACTTGAGAATTTTTATTTTTACTACTTATATAAATTTGATATTGTTACTTACTTGTTTTAATTTAAATTTGTTTTTTGTTCATTCCTGGTATTGAACTTAACTCATCATGCTTTGTAAGCCAACGCCTTAGACAACTCAGCTAACTCGGTATGGAAAGAACGACGGCTAAAATCCAGTATAAACCAGCAGCATTTAATACGACGTTTATAGGCTATTAGCCGGCAGTGCACAAACTTCTGTTTGTTCGTGCACCAACAACACGACAACAACATAAGCACAACATGCGACTGAAGCTATAAACAAGCAAACAAATACCAACACACAACGAGTGTGTAAAAAGTTTGTACTAATAGCATATTTACACTATGCAACTTTGTTGCATGCAATTTTCATTTTAAGTGAGAGTGTTGAAATAGAAATGTACAAATTTTGTATTTCTTCTCTGTCTTTCTCACTGAAAAAAGAGAGTTGCATGCAACAAAATTGCATAGTGTAAATATGGTATAATAGTAGTACTTAAAATAAGAACTTTGTACACAATTTAAGTATTTTGTTATTGATTCAAGATTTTTTACGTGATTATTCCGTTTTCGTCTTGACTTATGTACATTTTAGTGTTATTCGAACTTCAATTAGTCTTACTCAAAGTAAGTAGAAAATACTTGAATTTAGTACGGCGTTTTTCTTTTTGTGTATATGCCTGCATTTTAATACTGTTTTACCAAATCATCAGCAGTAGACTTCAACCATATTTTTGAAAAGCTTTAAACCTCTTCTTACCTTATAAAAAATGTAGTAGACTTAGAAACTTATACAAAACACGACAAACAATTTATATTCGATATGCATCTATTGGGAGAGTATCTGAAATAATAAATTTGTAAAAAAAAACTTTCATTATGAAATTAGTCCCCAATTCCTAAAATAAAATTGCTCCCCAACTGAAAGAAATAATATCGCAAACTGAAATGAAATAATCCTCAATTTGTTGTTAACTTATTTCATATGAAAGAGGTCACCAATATCAAAATGAAATAAATCTCAAAAAAAAAAAATATGTAATGCGAAAATTTCACAACAAAAACTTTTGTGATTTTTGTAATCGATAGTACTTTATTAATGGGTTACAAAAAGTAATGAGTGATACTTATTTATCTAATTACTATGCTTCAAATTAGAATACAAATGAATGTATTTGGGCCAGTAAAAAAAGAACAAACAAAATATGCATGTATATTTATAGATTTTGCTTTTGCGAAAATAATCCCCCTATTGTCAAGGGCGTCGTCGACGTCACATCAACACGACAGCAAAATATTGTTACTGTCTACTCTTTGTCGACAGCAATTGACTAATATTAACATGCTCCGCTAATATCATAAGGCTCAGGAAATTGTATGAGAATGTCAGTAGTAGTCAATTGTTGGCGATAGCGAGTAGACAACTGACAATTATTTGGTGTCGTGTTGATGTGACGTCGACAATGCCATTCATAAGAGAGGGGAATAACAATACAAATTTTTTCTCTGTGTTGGATTGGTGTTGTTGTATGAAAGCAATAATACTAAAAGGGAAGACAGTTAGTTTTATTTGAAAGAATTTCGTTGCGGTTTTTAAAAGACTTTATATAGCAAAGTCAGCAAAGTGTGTCGAAAAAAATGCACCAGTCACCCCAAAAAATAAGAGATATCTCAATGGCGTTTCTAAAACAGTAATTTTTTTTGGGACGCTCCACAATACAGTACTTTTAATATTTTATGTGTAGCGCCGCCATTTAACGTCTGATCTCTTCATATCGCATATGGCTTAACTGTGGCATAACTTTTTCCTCGGATGGCATGATAGTCCGAAAACAAATTCTGGGCGCCACTTATGCCATCTCGGATCCTTCCGTCCAATTTTTTGCACGTGACATCATGAAAACCCTCCTAAAATATTGTATATCTAGATTTTAATATACTGACTTTTATGCCACGCCCTAGAAGAAGAGTAATAAGATAAATAACTACCACTCATTACTTTGTAACTTATTATTGAAGTACTACCGATTACAAAAATGACAAAAGCTTTTGCTGGGTAAATATAATTATTCATAACTAAAACATGGACAGTTGTGTCATCCGTTAGCTATACTAGTGTGTATTATATTGAAAGCCTATTTCTTGTTTTCGTACACTCTCGGGAGTAAAAATTCGCATTCATTTTCAGCACTCGTTGGTCTTCACTTTCAGTTTTTTCACCGCTTCCATAAAATAGCTCAATTCCATCCTTATGATTTTAACTTATTAATAATCGCACTTTTTATTATTTTTCAGACCAATGTTATTTAAATATTTCGCGTATTGAATTTCTCAGCGCTTAGAACATATATTCACTCACTTATCATATTAGAAATAATTTCCAAAATACCTGTAGCAAAACGAAGCGGTATTTCGGGATTCTTTTCCAAGGAATAATCGAAAGTAAATCTCTAATCTTAAGAATACTTTAAAAATGTATAGACAAGCAACAAAAATGTTGAATATATTTTTATTCAAAATGAGGATGAATAGTTGACAAATAGTTCAGAAAATAAACAGTGTTCTGCTATGTACGTTGAAAAATCAAGCTGATATTAATTTTTCCCTTGTTCCTTGGAATAGTAATCATGCCCAATTTTTTATGAATATAACGTTACGAGCCTTAGTCTACTAATAAACTTGGGCTCACAAGAAAATACTTTGTTTTTTATTATAGAAGTACGTCTACAAGTTTTTTGGCATTCGTGACTTTTCTTTTTAATATGAAAATATTATTATCAAATATATCAATAAAATGGTGAGTCGTATAAATTAATTAAAACTCTGTGAGTAATAATTAGAATACAAAAAAAAAGTTATTAAATTTCCTAAGAAATCGTTATTCGTTACTTAAATATTTATTCCAAAAAGTCCGGCGAGTGTTGAATAAAAGCAAAAATGTTTAGAAAATAACAAATTAATTAATAATTCAAATATATTAGATCAGTTGCTTAAAATTTTATTGTGAAGAAAAAGAAGCATGTAAAATAATTGTAATTCGTGACTTTTATATTTGTATGGATTTTGTTATGAATAGTTTCTAATATCTGATTTCGATGTTTTTGTTATTGTTTTGGGTTTTAAAGGAGAAGAAAACTAAATTAACCAGATGAAATATGGTATACAGAATAGAGAGAAAAAAGCTAGGGAAAGGTAAAGAGAATTACTCCTAAAACAACTGATTTTATATATTAATTCTTTGGTTTTGATGTAAAGGAGTTCTACACAAAAAAAACGAGGTGAAATAATATAGAAAACATATCGTCCTAAAGTTGGGTAACGAATCGTAAAAACATAAAATGCATATTTTTTTAGGAGACTGTTATGTTTCCACAACCTTCAGACAATTGCTCATTTACTGCATATTTTAAAATTTTAAAATAATAAAGTTCATATATCAACTTTTTTCCTTTTTGTATGATATTAAATGAGTTTTACCCATATAAGTTCCATTATTCTATATCAATATATTCCCGACCTTATTGGAAAACCGTTAGCATAATAACATACAAACGCAGTAACATTATAAAAATTTAAGAACAGTAGAGAAACTAGCTCATTATAAATATAAGCAGTTCATAAACCGATTTTGCTGACTTTCACAAGAAATTATCAACATATAATAACTTATTTAGACTATCTGGGGACTTTGGAAAATATTAAATAAGAATACATACTATTAGAAATTTTATGCCATCCATTTTTCTAAGAATTAATCTAATTTATTAAAAAATGTAAACGGATTTTTTTCTTTCAATACAACATCATGGTCTACATCAATTCAACACAACCAATAAATATTCATAAAATAAAATGATGTTGAATAAATACTTCACTATTTTTTTATTTGAACATTTTAGCACAACTAAAATTTAACACCCCTTGGAAATACGCAGAGATAAAGCATTTTACAAAACATGTGAAATATTTTTTAGTTTCAATTTTAATTTTATTTATTTTGTTTCTATTCAGCTAAACAACATGCAATCTGAGCTGGAAAAAGAAAAACAAACAAATTTCTCTATTTTCTAATCAGTACAGCTTCCGGTAATCACTCCATGTTACATGAATTTTCATCAAATTTATTTAGTTCGTGCATGTATGAGTATTTGTATGGATTTGTCAACTAGCGGATGTATAAATATTCATAGAGACACAAAGACGGACACATAAATGTTTGATGAATGTGATGTGCTACAAGTCCAAAATGTTATTCATATTCATACTTGTTGTTGTTACTATATACTTTTTTTTTAAAGTGTGTGGTTGTTTCTAAAATATTGCATGTTTTACACTTGCATCACAATTATCTGTATGACATAAAACTCAGTTGCCAATACAAATAGACAGAAATGTAACATGATATTGAACTAGATACTAAAACGTTCCTGTATTGGTGTTTGTGTAGATTTTTCTAAATGATAGTAATAGATTAAATACTCGTATTTTGTTTTATTCTTTTATTTATGTGTTTTAGTTTTCCAAAAGATAGAGATAAAATTGTTGAAATATTTTTCAAAGGATTTGCAGGTGTAACGATAACACTTTAGGATTTTATTTTATGTAAAAAAAAACAAGCATAAAAATTAAAATGTTTTTCATAAAATTTTTAATACTATACGAAAAGATTCTGTTTGATGAATTTGATCATCATTTCTGAAAATTTTCCGTTTTGGTTTTATCTTTTTGCAAAATTTTATTGTGTACTAGCAATACACGGTGGGCTTCGCTACTCCATAGTTGTGCAGATATAGAAAAATTAATAATAGCTTCGTATGATCAGTACTTCTATATCGCCAAGCTTTTGTTTAAAAGGTCAATTTGCTCTCAATGCAACCTACCTCAAACTTAGAATCTCGCTATGGTGGTTCTCCACCATATAAATTAATATTAGTAAGAAACATTTGAAGGCTTCTTTGGGGCAGAAGAATATAATTTAAGTTTTATTTCTAACTTTATTACTTTGGAAGACAAATGGGTTACAAAAAAGTACCAAAATTATATTTTTGCTCCTTATCGCCACCTAAACGTATTTGAGGGACTCTTAAGGAGAGAAAATACAAATTTAAATTAAATTTCTATCTTTATTGTTTTAGAAGATAAATGGGCTACCAAAAAAGTAAAAAATTTAAGTGTTATCCTTTTTCTTCCTTAAATGCGAAAACTTCATTAATGTATCCAAATCCTGTCCGCTCTTTCTTTATCTAATTTTAATGTTTTTCGAATTTTAGATCCGGGGATACCCTTTTTCCCTGCTTAGAATTTGCTTTTAAAAAATTCCTTCTTAGTGGAAAGAGAAACTTATATACAAAATTTTTTTCTATTACAAAATATTAATTCAAAGAATGTAATAAATAGTTGTACAGAAAAAAAAAACAATTCCAAAAAGAGCTCCCAATTTTTCCTTTTAAATTTCATTTTTATTTTTATTAGTTTAGGAGACTAGTTTAGGAGATGAATGAAACAAAAAACTACCAAAATTTATTTTAAGCTTTTTCGGCTCCTAAATGTATAAATTTTAAAAAAGTACCAAATACCCTTGTGCTTATTTTTTGGTCTAATTATGGTGCTTTTGACATTTTATGTCTACCTCAGCTAGATCCGGAGATATGAGGTTACCGAATTTACTCTTTTTTACCCATTTTTTTCCCCTTAGCATTTAAATTTGGTAAAATCACTTCTTAGTGGATCCGTACATGGAAAGAGAATTCTATATACAAAATTTTTTTCTATTAAAAATATACATTCAAAGTACACAACAACCAAAGAGAGAAGAACACATTTTAAATTTTATTTCTCTCTTTATTATATTAGGACATAAATGGGTTAACAAAAAAGTACCAAAATTATAGTTTTACCCTTTTTCGGCCACTGAATATACAAATTTCAAAAAAGTACCAAACACCTGTCCGCTTGTTTTTTTAATGTTATGATGATGCTTTTGAAATTTGGGGTCCACCTTAGTTACATCCGGAGATATAAATTTACCCGTTTTTACTCCATTTTGCCCCCTAGCATTTGAATTTCTTAAAATTCCTTCTTAGTGGATCCGTACATCAAAAGAAAAACCTACACACAACATTTTTCTTCTATTAAAAATACTCATTCAAAGTACATAACTAGTGTGCAGGAAAAAGTACCAAAAAGAGGACATAATTTTACGCTTTATATATCCAAATTCCCCAAAAGTATCAAAGTACATTTGAGGGCTTCTTAAGGAGAGAAGAATATATTTTAAGTTTCATTTCTATTTTTATTACATTAGGAGATGAACGGGTTAGCAAAAAAGTACCAAAATTATATTTCTACGCTCTTTCGGCCCCTCAATGTACAAAATAAAAAAAAGTATCAAACACCTGTCCGCTTGTTTTTTGAGCTTATGATGATGTTTTTGAAATGTGGTGTCCACCTCAGTTCGATCCGGAGATATAACGTTACCGAATTTACCCGTTTTTACCCCATTTTTCCCGCTAGCATTTGAATTTCCTAAAATCACTTCTTAATGGATCCGTATATCGATAGAGATACCTGCATAAATTTTTTTTTTTAAATATTCATTCAAAGTTCATAACAAATAGTTGTACTGGAAAATGTACCCAAATGAGCTGCTACTTTTAGCCTTTAAAGTTTATTTGAGATCTTTTTAAGGAGAGAAAAATACATATTAAATTTCATTTGCAAAAAGGTACCAAATTATATTTTTACACTTTTTCGGTCTCTAAATGTACAAATTTTAAAAAAGTACCAAACACCTGTTCTCTTATTTTTTGATCTTATTATGATGTTTTTGGAATTTTATGTCTACCTTAGTTAGATGCGGAGATATAAGGTTACCGAATTTACCCGTTTTTGGCCCCTTTAATATAAAGTTGCGGAGCTCGAACAGAATGCTAATCCTTGGGAGCCAGTGACGTGACCCGTCTTGTGACAGGTTGTCTTCTCTCTAGCGGAACAAAACTATTTAAATTATTTAAATAATAAAGAAACCATTGAGCTTTCAATAAAAAACAATTAGCCTTTTTTTGTAACTTCTATTTTTGTGCGATTTAGCCTTTTATAGTATTTTAAAAAGATCGATTTAGCTTCTTTTTTCCACCTCCAGGCAAAATGAGTATTTAGGCTAGGTTGCACAGGCAGCCAGTTATTCAATTGTTAATCGGGACCACTTGGTTTCTAGTTGACCCCTTTGTAATGTCTGAAAGGGAAATATGTAGAAAGGTAATGGTCCCTTCCACACTTTCCCGTTATGTTCAGCGCTATCACGCGGACGAGATAAATGAGCTTATCCTTCTGATATCACAGCCCAATAAATGTACTAAATCTTGCAGCAGCGGGCTGCACATAGAAACAGCCCTTATCTCAGAGAGCGTGAGCGTGAGAGAGATAGAGAGGGAGTGTGAGGCAGCGACAGAGAAAGTATATTCTCTTCCTCCTCCCCATTTTTATAAATTTTTAGGGATTCAATATAATTACCGTCACAATTGTTCGTAGTTGCCCAAAGCCTATCGGGGTCACGCTAACCTCGATATTAAAAAGTTGTCCTACGCGTGGTAGGTAGATTACACTGAATAAATAAGTTTTAACGATATATTAGGCTCCCATTATATATGCATTTTTAATTCCAAAAATATATGTGAAGCAAATGCGAATTTCTAAAATTTAGGACAAAATTGTCCTGCGTATGAGTAATAAAATAGTACCATCACATTATTCATACGTGTCGTGGCTAAAATTTACAAAATTCTTTAAACATAAAAGGATTGCTATGTTTTTTTAATAAATAGTAAATAAATAAATATTAGAAAATGAAGTTTGGTACACTTTATAATAAAATGCTTTTGAAAATTTGACTATTTTTAGAAAATAGGCTGTCCTGCCCTCATTTTTGATCGGGCGGGTAACAATTAAAGTCCCTATTAATTATATTAAATATATCTAATATAATTTGTATTGAAATTTACAAAACTCGATGGCCGGTTTTTTTCTTAAATGATTCATTTAGATTTCGTAGAAAAATTCAACATTTCCGTACAATGCTGGATGTAGCGTGCAAGCTCTAATCGATTTAAAATTTTAACTGAAGCCTATATTGAAGTCTATTCTTTTGAAATATTGGAAATAAATAAATTTTAGTTTTGAAAAATGCTTAAGTAAAACGGCGAACCTTAACCTCAATTTTTGTCACAATTTAGCAATTTTTCACTCTCATTTCAAAGTCTTCACTTTAAACATTTTTTACGACTACGTGAATTGTAATAAAACTTTTTTCTGCATGTTATTAAGGATTTTGTTCAAAATCATAAAATATATTTGTTTAAATTTTGTGTATGCTATTACCGGAAATATTGACGAAATAGAGAACAAAGTCGACAAAAACCAAAATTTTAATATTCAAAGCTAAATATCTTTGAAAATATTAAAGGTATCTTAATAAAGTAACCCGAATTTTCTTTATCTATATAAAAACTTTACACCAAGTTTCATTTCTTTAAAATCGGATAGTATTTGTAGAAGTTATGAGGCCGACAAAATAATTCATGCCCAAGGTAGTTATCTCTGATACCCTGTAGCTCAACGTGTGCTTCAACAGGGTAGTCCTTATTTCAACATTCTAAAAGCTTAGGTCTTCCTCTATGATTTTTACCCACATCGTTTTGTAATCGGATCGCAAGTTTAAAAGATACAGATTTTTTCCAATCGAAACCACCGTCTATCCGCTGATCAGTCAATCCATGTATCCTTCTCTTTTACGGTTATATTTATTTATTGTATCTTCAATAAAATTGAACTAACGATAAGTAATCAAATCTTAATTCTAAAATTTTAATTTTTAAGTCCAGCCAATGCCAGACAAAAGTATTTGTTTCAGCGCGCTGCAGCGGTTGGTTTTGGCTGTCTACGTCTCTCGTGTTCGGCTGAGAGCAAGAGTGTCCCTCCTTCTCAGCCGAGTGTGGCCTCTAAGGTTAATGATGTTGCGGCCTTGGGGATTTGGGTGCAACTCAAGTTTTTTTATATATCTTGTCATGTGTTTAGAAAACACTGTGTTAACCAGCGGCACATCTAAATCTTTATGAATTCGCTTGTTTCTGACATACCATGGGGCTGCTGTAATCGTACAGAGTATTTTGTTTTGTCTTCTTTGAATTTTTTCTACATTCGATTCCTTCTCTTTTGGAGGCGGTTTCTTGCAAAAAATATTTTCTCGATATTTGTTAATAATTTTTTATATTCCACATTAACAATAATTCCATAAAGGACAACATTGTTGGCTGAGTAATATTACATCTGACTGCAAAAAGGTTTCGCTAACATTATTTGTTATTATGACTTTATTTTATTTAATTTAATTTAATTTTTTTTTATTAAAGAAATCATGTAAAATCAATGGTATGTAGAAAATAAACAAGAGAACAATTATAAAAATATGTCCACAGGCCATTGAGTTGATAACACAAATGAGGCCGCAATAAAATAAATAAATGAAGAGGAATAAAATAAAAAAAATAACGCGAACACAAAATAGTGGACACCCTCGCTTTTGTATGCCATGACACAATAAAGTTTTCACAAATTTGTTTCCTTTTTTTTAATTTAATATAACAGTTTGTAATAATAAAAGAATTCCAAAACGAAATCACCAATTTTTGTTGATTTTCATCATAAAACAAATGTAGCGTAACCAAATGCGTTCTGGTTGTTGATTTGCGTTTATCATGGTGGCCATGTTGTTTTCCATTGTTTCAGAGACTTTTTACTTCAAGTTTTTTTTTAAACTTAAACATGCCACCATATTGTTAGTTGGTTATTTCCATTTTCCTGCTCATTTTACATTTGATTAATAAAGAATTTGTTAAGCAAAAAAATTAAATCAAATTCATGAGTTGGGAAAATGAAAATTTACATGGGTGTAAAATTTGTTCTGAAAACGGTTTACATTCTATGGAAGATTTTTGGAGGCATATATTGTTGGTCAATCAATATGTAACGACTAGTAAATATGGGATAATTAGTAAAATTTAAAATAAGTTATTCTTTTCTAAGGACATATAACTGCGAAAATCTTTGGCTTGTCTGCATAAGCAGTTAAGATCTTTTGGGGGACTCGAACTCTCGAATATCCTGAATGATATTTTAGTACCGACTAGTCTGCCGGGGCACTTTTAAGTGTCGATTTCACCTATTTTGCGAAAGTAGTTCAAACACTTAAATCAAAAACTAGCATTAATGTATCTTACGCCGGAATCGTGTCTTCTTGGAAATTCTTGCCACCTCACTGTATATACTCGTATATCCGCTAAAACAATATTCGGGCAAATATGTAGCTTTTTGAAGTAAAGATTCAAGCAAGTTCACCAATCTAGAAAAATATTTCATCACGAAATTAAAATAAGATTTTTTTGTGCTCTCCCAAAGACCACTTGCTTCAAAGAACATTAAAATCGTTTGATATTTTTTTTCAATAAAATGAAAATTTAATGACTTCCCGGAAATTCTATAACTTTCTGCAGATCCTCTAAGAATCATAGGGCCAAGACAAATCTATTCCATTCTGTTCTGTTCGATTCTAACGATTTAACCTCGTTCCAAGTCATCCCTGCTCTCTCGGCTTGTATATTTATTTGTCGCCTCCATGTATGCGCAGGCCTTCCCCTTCTACGGCTTCCCTGCAGTTCTATTCTATGGCATTACTGGTGATGTCATCTGGAGGTGTACGAAGGGTGTGTCCGATCCACCTCCATTTCTTCTTAGAATTTCTAACCTGATTGGAGTTTGTTGGGCGATTCTCCATAGGCTGTCATTCGATATTATTTGAGGGCAAAATAGATTGAAAATTCTACGTAGACATCGATTTATAAATACTTGGAGAGCGTTAATATCCCCTGTAGCAGCCTTCCATGACTCACATCCATAGAGGAGTACGGATTCGAGTTCCCGGAAATTAATTCATTTTAAAATTTGTTGAAATACATATCAAAAAATTTTCAAGATTTTACTTAATTTTCAAATATTTTTTTTTCATTTTTAGAAATGAAGGGTACTTAAAGCTTCGCATTAAACTCTCCCACTTCGTATTCCTATCCGAGCTTTTGGTTTATTGTAACAATATTTCTTTAAGAGTCCTTCTTGGAATCTGTTTATAAACTTAACAAAGGCAATGTTCTCTTACACCCAAAGCTGCTTAAGTGGCAGTTAAGTTTTAAAGGACATTTTATTGCTTTAAAAGTTGAGCAAAAGCAAAATATAAAACAAAAATTAAAAAATTGAAACACTTGTTTGCCAGCTTGAGTAAATTCATTTGTGACGCCTTGTGCTGCTATTATTCCGTGACATTTGACATTGCTGAGTGCTCTAAAGCTTAAACATTGATATCTTCTGTAGTTGTTGTAGTTAATTTTTTTTATTTACTTTTACTGTTGTTGCTGTTGTTGTCGACGACTAGTGTTTTGTTATGTCATGGCACTTATTTGGAAAGATTTAACGTAACTACTTCGTTGAATGTACAACAATATTCTGGCTCATTGGCATTGTCATTTGAGAAATGTTTTGGAATGTTAAATTGGTGTTGATTCTTATGATGATGTACTTAATTGAAAAAAGAGAAAAGAAAAAGAAAAATAGAACACGAGTGCAAAAAAGTAAGGCGAAATGAAATAAAATACAGTTTTAAACAATATAAACAAAGGAATATTTAAACAACATTTAATATGAAGGAAAAGTGATATTTATTAACAAGGGAATTTACTTAAAGATGAGTTTTAATAATCTTAGGGCAGAAAGACGAAAGACAAAACTTGCCGCTACAGTCGTCTTTTTTATTAGCGGCCTTTTTTCTTGCACATCGATAACAATAGTTAAAAAATATCAACATTTTAGCATAACGTCAAAAATAAGATATTCTTAAGCTCATTTGAGGTCACTACGCACGAATATGGCATTAATTTACTAGATATTAGCGAAAAACTTGTGTTTCTATAGTGTTTTTTAGCTATTTCCAAGAATCTTGTAAACTATTCATTTGAATTATACAAACTTTGCACTGTTGCATTGCTATGTCATTCCTCTTTCAGGCAATACATAAACTGTGTTGATCGGATAAAAATTCATTGAGTTACAGGACTTAATATTTGAAAAATGCAAATTTTTTACAGCTTTTCAAAATTCACCATTTTTTAATTAATTTTTGCAGTTATATAGGAATTTACGTATAAAATTTACAATTGTCTCCATCTGAGAATAATATCAGAATTTCTCAATAAGGCAAAGCCTTCTCCAGTTATGGTAATATATGTCGTGAAGTTAGTTTTTGACATAACGGTATATCTCGAAAACTAGAGCTGACAAAAATATTGGAGTGCAGATTTTTGTTCAGGGATCCAAATAACTAAAGAAACAACTTCAAGCTTTGGGGAACGAAAAAGTTTACCGAAATTTGTAAATCTAAGGACTTTTTTGGTTATTTGAATAGTTTTGGCCTTTTTCAATACTTTGCTGTTTATTTAGTGATATATGCGATTTGGATAAAAGTCCGTAAGGCAAAAGCTGTGGGAAACTTCACAGACAGGAACTTTTTAGAAAATTGTTTTTCATCTTTCCATCAAGGCTCAACTTTTTGAGTTGGGAGACAAAAAATATTTCGACTTTAAGATATAACGCGACACCCTGATATACATACATATATAATAACTATTAGTTTCTGACCGAAAACGAACTTCTGTAAAATTTTTAGAACCGAAACCGAAAGGAAACCGAACTTTTTTATTATTAGTTATTTACATAATAAACAAATTCATAGTACGGTCCACTTTATGATAATATAGTATTTTATAGGACTGTATTTTTTTGTATGCCACAGATATGTATGATATATAAAGATAATATATATATATATATATATATATATATATATATATATATATATATATATATATATATATATATATATATATATATATATATATATATATATATATATATATATATATATATATATATATATATATATATATATATATATATATATATATATATATATATATATATATATATATATATATATATATATATATATATATATATATATATATATATATATATATATATATATATATATATATATATATATATATATATATATATATATATATATATATATATATATATATATATATATATATATATATATCAGCCGTGTCACAGATTCTGTTCGAATTGGTTTTGATTCCGTAGTTGTCATTCCGAAAAAGTACATTTTTGGTGCTTCCGTCTATTTTGTATTTCGTTTTTGCAATGATAAAGTTTTTATACTTTGAGGCGTTTGTTTACTCTTGTTTTTACATGCAAAGCTCACATCAAGCTTTTTATTAACATGGAAAGCTTATGACAAAATATTTATTTGACACGCCTAAGAGTATGCACGGTTTTTAGTATTTACTGCAAATGAAGTCAGTAGAAAAGTGTTTTTCAATTCCACTTTGAAATTTAAAAGTGGTTTGATTACGAAGAAAATTTTCGTTCTCTGAAGATGCAACTTACGGAATTGAAACCACTTCCGATCAATATAATAGCTATATGGTCCTTAAGAAAATAGTTTTATAGAAAGAATGGTGGTGGTGTCTTGTAGGGCGAAAATTGTAAAAGATTCAAAATTTTTTAAATTTTCGAATTAAAAATTTTATATTTTCCAATATAGAAAGAATATGTTCACAAGTTTTTTTAGCTATTCGAAATTTTGCTATTTAACTAAAAAAACATTAATTGTGACATTCGACTATTATTTAAATCCGACATCTTGAAAATAATGGACCAAGCCTTTGAAAAATTGAGAAATTTTAAAATGAGTATACCGCCCTAACCACACAAGATAATTGTTTAAACAAAGACATTTGTATAGAACCTTATAAAGGCTATAAGGATACAAAAAATGTTTTAAATCAGAAACAAAAAATGTTTGAAATCGGGAACAGTCTGTTAATTGATCTTACTAAAATTAGTAGGATTTTCGCCACAGTGTTGTTGCCACTGTCAGTGGTAGTGTAGGTAAAGGACTCTGACGAGTAGACTTGGTAGTCACAAAACAGCTGTCAGTTCAACCCTCCGTACATCCAAATTTTTCTTTGAATGTTCATTATTCACATGCTTTAGAACTTCTTTCTTAAATAAAAAATTAAATTAAGAATGAACTTAAGCCAAACTAATTAAATAACTTTAGATCGGGAACAGTTTTCTAAAATTCCCTCAGACATTTGGCAGAACAGTAGGCAGTTTTCTAGTACGACGTTCCTGCACATTTTCTGAAATATTATCCGATTAATATCGGAATAGTCTGCATATTATCCGAAGGCAATTTAATTTTCTTTAAAACATTTAAGAGAGTAGTCTGCACATTTTCTGATCTACGTGTTACGACTTTTAGCAGTCATTGTCTGACTTGAGTTTTCGTTATAATTCTCATTTATCTCTTAAGAATATCTACACAAATATTTGAGGTTTTAAACTTATAAAATATGGGTAAATGTTTTCTGATGAGCTGCCATAAGCAGCACAACAATGCAAGGAGAATTTTAAACTATATTTTTGTTAAATTTCTAGTTTTTGCTCCGACTTTTCTCTGATATTAATACGACAGACGTAAAAGCTATGAGATAAATCGGAAGTTTTTCTGATGTTTTTTCAGAAATTTTTCCGACATTTATAAGACATGTCAAAAATTCCTTTAGAATTTTAATAGGAAATTCGTCGTAATTCGTAAAGAATTCTGTTAAACCTTTCGGTATAGTTCTTAGAATTTCCTCAAAGAGATCCGGTTTCTTGTCAACTACTTATATGATTTTCGGTACACAGAAAAGAGTAAAATACTATTTCAATTACGAAAACTGCAGGTTCAGCTAATTTTTGTTGTTAAAGTTCAACCTATTACGAAAATTGTGTATTTAATCACCAAAATTCAAATTCTCAATTACTCAAAAATTGTAAAAATGGTTAGAAAAATTTGTTTTTGATCACATGAGTAATTGATTCAATCACAGAATTAACTGAAAAATGGTTTAATTATTGATTACGGGTATTAATTGAAAATTTTTTAGGATTAATTTTTTCTGCGTACGTTTTCTGACCGACATCGGATACGAATTTGGTATCTTGTGCGGACTTTCTGACCGACTTCGGTCCGAAATCGTCAAAAATTTTTTGCTGGGCAATTTTATATTACGAATGAGAGAACAAAACGAATCTCAAGAGTACACGCATACGTGTACCCCTTTGAATTCCTCTAACCCCTCTCGACAACATAGTAATAATTGCAAAAATCTCATAATATAAACGCAGTCTAAGTGGCCTTGTTTTTATACTCATACTCCATACAAACACTTTTTTTATGAAATTTCAAATTCGGATGTTTTCACTAAACAACTTCTAACTTTGTCAACTATTGTCCGATGCTAACCATTTTACACTTAATAGTTTGGAACAAGGTTTCCTTTAAGATGTGGTTTGTGATTTATTTTTGCCTTAATGGAACGACTTAAAACGGTGAATTTCGAAAACATGTAAATAATTAAAATTTTTTTCAAATCTTAAGGCCAGTAATTCAATAAATTTTGATCCTATCATTACAGTTTATATATTGGCTGAAAGAAGAAAATAGTATCTATAGAAAATTGCCTAATTTGTGCAATTAATATGAACCGTTCTTCATATTTTTGGAAATGATTAAAAAAACTGCAAATAAACACGCTTTTTGCGAATACACCGAAAACGGTTCTTAAGAAAAATATGTAAATTAATGCCCTATTCGTGTTCAGCGACCCCAAATTAGATTAAAAACACTTTTTAAGTTAATTAGTTTTCTAAACTAGTGTAATGGACTAAAGTTAAAGTCATGTTCTGTTTCATCATAAAGTTTAGCCCTAAGCCAATCAATATATAATTATAATTATAATATGTTTGCCATAACCATATATATATTTGCAAATAGCATTATATTGCCAAAATGAAATTTTCAATTAGTCTCAGATGGCGAACCATTAAGTATTCCAAATTTCTTTTGTTTAAATTTTAATTATTTGAAATCCTTAAGCAGGCGCTTTGGACCCATTGTTTAACAATTTAGCAAAACAATATCAACCACTTGAAAAATACAATAAAAGGCACATTACTATTGTGAAACTATAATATATATTCAGATTTAAAAAAATACTCTATTCGAAATAACAGAAAACAAAGCAAATGTTTAGAATAAGTATAAAGGACATTTTAATTCTTTTTATACTTATTTTAAAGAACATAGCAAACTTTCTTTATATTCAAAAGAGTATTGTGATAATAAACAAACATTTTGAAGGATCTCTCTTTTTATTAGAGACCTTAAGTCTCTTTCTTAAATAAACCAAAGACAAAGAGCCGCCAACAATATCTTGTTATTGTATTTCTTAGAAAACAAAAGGCCAAGTGCTGGTTATAGAATCTAAATGCGAATGAATGTAATGTGAATCTGCTGGATTATCCTTTAGCTTGAACAAGCAAGTGTTGGTTGGTTGATTTAAGCCTTGTTTAAAAAAAATAAATGCAAATACTTCGTTTGGCATGATTTGCCTTTAAAACAGTATTGTGTAATTTTTTTAGTTTCATTTAAGCAGCAAACCTGTTTGTTTGCAACTAGTTATGTCTTGCACTTGCTGTAATCTTAAAGCCTGGCGCTTGAGACCAACAGATTTATGCCACAGAAAAAGATTTGTGTACATATGTGTAGTTTGTTTTGAAATATAAGCTGGTACTTTTAAGTATTTTCCTTTATTTTTTGCCAAATTCATTGTGTTTGATTAACAAATTTTCTTTGCTAAATTGATCTACTCAAGATAAATTAACATAAATTTTAACTAGTTACCTACTCTTAAGATGCCTTTGTACAATACTTAATACTAAACACAAAGAATCTATTGTGGCAGACACAATGTCTTCCGGTATTTAATGCTAAATAAGATATTATTTAAGAAACTCTTCAAGCAAAAAAAAAAAAGAAAAAAATATTCATATATAAAGAAAAACGAAACTCACTCCTCCCAATACAAGTGTATTATTATCATCGTAAGCAAAAAATCCAATAAGTTTCTCAAACAAAATATGTTCCCTTAGAAACAAAAAATAAGTTGCATATGTAAAGAAAATAAACTACATGCTAAGAAATAAAAAATGTTTCGGGCTTGTTGCCAAAGGTATGGGCATCTCTCTTAATGCTCCATAAACACTTTGTGTACAGATTTACCAAACGATACTCTAGAATGTTGTTAAATATTTTCCTCTTGTATGCAAATCGGCCTGCAATGGAATAAAAAGTGGGCTTAAAAAGTACATGTAAACGAAATGGTGGCAATCAACAATTGACAGTTACAAATACGCTGCAAATTGAAAGTAGAAAAAATATGGCTTAAATAAAAATAAAAAAACCTCAGTGGTATTGCATCTGCAGAAGAAGAGGACACAAGTGAAGTTAAACTAGATAATAGTAAAAAGAGAAAAAAAAACATTACAAGTGCTTCAACAACCAACGTGGAGTGAAAACGTTAAAGAATGCAAAAGAAACGGATACGGAACTGGCTTGAGGGAGTTTTTTTTAATCAAGCGAAAGAATACACAATCATATTCAGGGTCTGTTAGGTAAACGTAAAATCACCCTTTACTTGAGATTGTTATGTACATTAGAGTGGTCGTAAAAAAAAATAAAATTGCATTTCTTCAAGTCTTATACCCAAAATCGATGGGTATTTACAAGAAACTACTCCAAAAAAATTTCAAATCTATCAGTTGAGATTAAGGCATGTCGCACGCCCACCAAAATTTAAGCAAATGCTATTTTTTTTTGCTTTTATATCTCATAACTTAATAAATATATTATTTACAAAATCATCTTCTTTTAAAAAGTTGCTGTCTGCTAAGTTTCCAACAGCCTTTGCCTTACCGACTTTTTTCTCTACATCGCATATCTAACAAAATAAACAGCAAAATATCGCATAGCCGATAACTATTAAAAATATTTAAAAAGGCCATACATTTACAAATTTCGTTAACCATTTTCATTCCCTAGAGCGCGAATCTGCACTTAATTTTTGTTATCAGCTCTAGTTTTCAATATATACCTCTATGTCAATAGTGAAGGCTCTTGCACGACATATATTAGTATAACTCGAAAATGGTGTGTCCTATTTAATAATAGAGAAAAAACAAAATTCGGCAGTAAAATTATCCTTCAGACGCAAAAACATTGTTTCTTAATCTGCCATTTGTTTCACAGATATCGTAAAAGATTGAGCGCTAAAATTAAATTGTTACTGTTGTACAAAAATCGTGATTTTTATCAATTGAATTAACTCTTAATTAAATAATAGGCTCTTAATTGTGAATTAAATCAAAAGTTGTGGACCCATTTTAATTAAATATGGCTCGTTTTGTTTGGAACATATTTACCTATATGTTAAACGAAAAAGAACGCAATTGCTATAGCTTTTTTATTTTTTATAAATTTTTTAAAAATAAATTTTTTTTGTTGAAGTTTTTATTTAAAAAAAATTTTTTATAAGTTTGTTCAGCGATCAGTGAAAGTCGGTTGATTTTTCTAAGTAAAACTAAAAAAATAGACTGTCACCTTGCAATTTTTTGCATTAAATAGATGCATGAAAAAGTGTCTCTTAAGTGCTGCAAAAAAACTATCACACCGAAAAATTTCGTCGAAAATCAGGTTAATTAAAAATTTTTCGGTAGTGATTTTGCTACATAGGTGGTTTATGTTAATTCAACATGATTTCCAATAATTTTGAAAGAACATTTATCCTTTTGAATTAATTATATTTCATGTTGATTTAATATTCCAGTACAGTTAAATCAAAATGAAGTCGATACTGAAATAATACGAAAAATAATGTTGAATCGTCATAGTTATTTCGAGTTGAAACAACGTGAGTTTGATATTGGAGCAACACGAAGAATCATGTTGAATTAAAGTTATATCAAGCTGAAACAACACGACTTTATTGTAGCCCTTCTATTAATTATTTTACTTACGTGATGTGTATTGGCATATGCATCAGAAAACTTTGTGTTGTAGTTGGCTGCCCCACACAAGATTTGAACTCGTGCCACCTGTATGATAGTCCACGCTCTAACCAATGCAGCCACAACAGCTTCAAACTTTACTTTATCTATACACTAAATAAATACCATCGTATGTAAAATAAATTTAATTTTAATTCGTCATGATTTAAATGATTATTTAACATAAAACTTATTTGAAATTAAAGTTATAGTCATGTTGATTTAAAATGAAATGTACCGTTTATAACAAAGCTGTTTTAATGGTGAACAATTTTAAATTGGAGCGATTTAAAGTTATATTAATAAGGTTTCCGTTTAAAATCAATAGAAAAAATATATTAGAGTATTTAAAGTTGTAAAAGAAAATTTTTCTAAATGAGAAAAAATTTCACAATTTTTCATAATCAGAAAACAAACTTTTTTGTGTTTTGTAAATATGCATATTAACCTTTAAGATATTTATTATTTGAGATATTGTAAAAAATTTATTTTAAATGAAGTCTATTTGCTGATAGTTAAGATTTGTCTATATGCATTTCATTGGCGCTTTAGAAAAATAAAATAGATTCACATCGAATACAAATTATTTGCTGGGTTTCGTATAAGTTTCTAAGCCTACTACGCTTATCTTATTCTTTTGTGATTCTCAGAAATATTATCATTTGTAAATCCTCAAATGGTTTTTGAAAGTCTGTGCATAAGATAAGAGGCTTGTAACTTTTCAAAGTTGTGGTTGAAGTCTACTGACGATTTGGTAAAGCGCCAATGAAATGCATATATACAATGCTTAACTATCATTTAAAATATGCATATTAATATTAAAAAAAGCCAAAATATGCAGGAATAACAACAAAATATTCAACAAAAATTATAAAAAATATTCAAAATAATCGACTTAGAGTGAAATATGCAAAAATATGTTGTAAAGGGTTAAATATAAATAACATGCAGTAAGGAATAGATGCCAGAAGTCTCAAAAGGTTCTGTAACGCATAAATATATTATTTGTGTCTACATACACCGCATAGGACCATTTTTTTTTATTTTGACTTGGGTCCATATGGAGAGCTAAAAAATTTACTATCTTTGTAAATAATTGTTTACAAAGATTTACACATGATCAAAAAGTACGATAATTCTTCTTTCAAATAAGACTAATTTGAATAAAATCGACGGACAATGTTAAAAGTTATGCAAATTTCAAATAATTATTCGTACGAAAATACGACCTAAATAATATTTGCTTCGGATATATAACAACCCACAATGCGGCAGAATCAAAATATTTTGAATGTAAATCATAAATTTCTAAACGGATAATGCTCTCTATATCGTTTCTGCCCTTCTGTTGCTGTTAACTTTCTTTGCCGTCCTAAAATTTACAGATGAATTATATCTGAGAATTTTGTTAAGGTAACGCTCAATACATTTTCTTACGAATTTACTATATAGTTTAGCGTACACATACTATTTTGAGATTGAAACAATTCAAGTGTATAATCTTCCTTTAGTTTTAACATAAACTCCTTATTTATACACTAAAAGTTTCAATCAAATTAAAAAAACTGTGGATAACACTCAATACATTTTTTGTTTTGGATACAAACCATGATTGATTGATGAAATCTTTTGCAATATAATATTATTTAACAAAATTCACAAACTCTAAAAATTTTTATATTTCAAAAGTAATTGCACGAAAGAAAGAATTCTTTCGATATCGTGAAATCGGCAGTAAATTAAGAACTTCGGGATTGTTTTAAGTGTTATTCGTATTAAAATTTTTAAACACGATTTTTACTAAAAGTGGGAAGAAATAAATTTAATATGAGTTTATTCTTTCTGTATATAGATTTCTAACTTTATTTATAGTCTAAATGTATTGATTAAAATTTCAATTAATATATATAATTTTTGGTGCTGTAGCAAATCACTTTGAAAACTGTAGATACCTACCACAAACCTACCGCTAAACGAGTTAACGGAAAAAAGTTATGGCTCTTCAAAAAAAAAAACACAAATTAAAAAGAAGCAACAAACGGAACAAAAGCATAACAACATTTGCAAACGATATGGTAAAACGGTAAAGCTTAAAACTTAAAACGCAATGCAATAACATACAATTCCTTTGGCAACAAATGCAAAAGGGTACGGAAATCCCAATGCATAAAAAAGCAACAAAATAAACATGTACTCACCGACACACACACACACACATGCACACAAGCTTGTGTTTATTTAAATCTTTCCTCCATTTTCTTTATGGAGTGGTTGCACATCACCGTCATCCTCGTCGTCAACATGTACACGAGTATATTGCTAGAAATCAATATAACACGCAAACCCATGTAAAGAACCCTAAATAGACAAACACAACGGGTAAACCGAGTTAGTGCGGATACGTATTCTACCAACAATAAACAGGAAACGATAAAGGTTTTAAGCGGGTGGCATCAATATTACCATCATCGTCCTCTTTATCAAGAAACTAGTATGAAATTTGCAGTAAAAAAGTATATCAATGTTAGACAAAAATAGTTAAAGATAGTTTTAGGTGTTAGTGGACTTTTAGGAATACTTTTCTCGAGAGGTCTTTGC
The DNA here is from genome assembly GCA_956483635.1 of Panzeria rudis. Lineage (NCBI taxonomy): Eukaryota > Metazoa > Arthropoda > Insecta > Diptera > Tachinidae > Panzeria > Panzeria rudis. Next base: position 10,725,084 of record OY101448.1, on the reverse strand, counting down.
TCAGAAAAATAAAATAATTATCACATTTTCATTAAATTTCCTTAAGCAAATGGTATGACTTTTTATGGTGTTCAACAAAGGAACAGCTTAAATCTTATATAGTTTAACAGTTAAAATGTAAGAAAATTACAAGGACTTTTCCCACAATTACTAGAAGCTTTTCTCAGCAAATATATATTACTTAATATATTGGTAGTGGTAAAGGGTGTAAAGGATTCGCCCATTTTAATTGTATTACATTGGTCTGCTTATACCTAGTAGGGTATTTCCACTTGTTTATTTTTACTAGAACTATGTGTTAAGAAAATTCCTTAGCATCGTAGCATTTATTGAAATCAGATCAACATCAGTTAGAAAAAAAATTGTTTTCTACAATTTTTTACGCAGAGTTTTTTGTTTTCAGCAGTTTATTCAGTTTTTTTTTTAATTTTTTCTTTCAAAGTCCTTCTTTCGTACTCCATTTCGAATAAAAAAAAAAATACAAAGCTCCTATAACCGGGTGTTCAATACTCCTTTTTTGTTGCTGTATTTCAACATTTTTCCATGTTTACCAGTGTCAATATCAAATCACTTCATATCCTAAAGAAAACAACACGTAAAAAAAAAAATGAAAAAAAAATTCGTACTATTTTTCTAGGAGCTGAGTGTATGAGTCTGATTGGTTGCATATAAGCGTCTGCATTAGAGGGGTCGTAAGAAATTAAAATTTGGGTCTCTTCACGTCTTATATCCCAAATCGATGGGTATTTATAAGAAAGTAACGTAAAAAAAATTTAGTTCAATCATTTAAGATTGAGGCTCGCCCACCAAAGTTTGAGTAAATGTTCTTTTTCTGGTTTTATGTCTCATAAATTAAAAATTATAGTATTTACCAAAAAATTTTTTTGCTAAAAAGTTATTGTCTATGAAGTTTGCATATTTAACAAAATTAAACGCGATATCGAAAAAAGCCCATAGCAATTAAAATTTCAAAATGATTGCTCTAATTTAGAAATTTCCGTAAGCTTTTGCGTTCCCTAGAAAACAAAGCTGTTTCTTTAGCTTTTCTTTGGCTCGCTGAACGCGAATCTGCACTTAAATTTTTCTTATCTGCTCTATTTTTCTAGATATACCCCTATGTCAAGGCACTTGCACGACATATCTCTAGAAACCAACTTTTTCAGGAGAGCCGAAATACTTTATTTTTTTAGTGTTGTGTTTTTCTTCCGACGGGGAGGTTTTTTTTTGAATTTGGAACGATTTTCCGTCATCCCACGTCAAATTTGTTTTGTAAACAGACCAGTTTCGGCTATGTGCCATCTTCAGTGTTCGATTGAATACTAAATCTTTATTTTTTATCAAACTTTTTTTGGACCATAATGTAAAAATAGTGCTATGCACCGACTGAGGTGACTGACCATACAGCCAGGGAGGAATTTCATAGTCTATTAGATCGAGCAATTACATCCGCGAATAACGGTGATATAATAGTTAATGCACAAACAGGCTCGGACAACAGAGGAGTCGAAAACATAATGGGTGTGCATGGCTTGGGAAAAAGACTAGAAAATGACGAGTTATTTATAAATATGTGCGCAGCAAACAGTATCGTCATTGGTGGAACGTTATTCCCTCACAAGTCAATACATAAAGTTACATGGGCGTCACTTGATCATGTGACAGAGAATCAAATAGATCAGATCACGATCTCAAGAAACTGGCGAGCGTGGCTCGCTACTAGATGTGCGAAGCAAAAGAGGAGCTGATCGCTCAAGAACAATAAAAGCCCAGTAACCGATAACATGTCTTCCGAGCTCCTTAAAGTGAATGCAGAGACAAGCGTATTAATCATACACCCTTTAATCGGAGAAATTTGTACTACAGAATGCGTTCCTGGTGAGCTCAAAGAGGGCATAATTGTAAAAGTCCCGAAGAAAGCAGACCTAACTAATCGCAATAATTGGAGAGGAATTACCCTGCTTATTATGCTGAACAAAGTGGTAACCTATGCTATAGCCAGCAGACTCTCAGACGCGATAATGCTTGAACTACGTAAACAACAAGCTGGATTCTATCCGAATAGATCTTGCATTGATCATATAAACACAGTCAGAGTGGTAGTAGAGCAGTCTGTTGAATGGACATCGCCCCTTTATCTAATATTTATAGATTTTGAGAAAGCGTTCGATACATTAGATCATAATGTTTTTATTCAGGAGCCAGTTGCCGGATATTACACGAAGGAGCGATCAACCGGAAAGTTGAAGTTAATACTGGCATTCGACAAGGCTGTGTTCAATCACCGCTCCTATTTAACATTGTGTTGGATATTGTCATGAGCCAGGCTATAACGAACTATCGAGCAATAGTGTGGAGAATGCATGAGAGGTTAGAGGATCTAGAGTATCATAGCTATTCTGATATGGCGGCAAAATTACAAGCGCTCACTGAAATTGCAACGAAAGCTGGATTAAAGATTAATATAGCAAAGACTAAAGCTATGCGAATGCACTCTGAAGTTTGAACACCATTCTCGCTAAACAACGAAACATTGGAGGATGTGGAGTCTTTTTGCACAAACAGGAGGCTCAAGAGCAGATATCGCTAACCGTATAAAAAAGGTTTCGCAAGTTTTTGCGCCACTTGGCAAACTGTGGAAATCGTCTACAATTTCTCAACGCGTTAAAATCAGGATATTTAACTCTAACGTTAAATCAACATTATTTTATGGCTGTGAAACATGGAATCATTTTATGAAAATTTCATTAAATATATGAAATAATTTCATTGCTCCAATGTAATAGTCTCACTAAGCTAATTAACACATTTGATTATATCAGTGAAATTATTTAATTGTTTTAATGAAACTGTTTCATCATTTTAATGAAATTATTTCCTTATTTTATTGAAACTCTGTCATTATTTTAATGATATTCTGTCATTATTTTAGTGAAATTATTTCATTGTTTTAATCAAATTATTACATTACTTAGTAGCCTCATTAACTCATCTTTTTTATTGTCTATTTTAATTTATTGACGTACGAAAAAGCCAATGCACATCAAAAAAATTTTTAATGTTGATGACCGCTCATAAAATCGAACTCAGACTTTTGATTCTCGCCATCTGCTTTATAGGCAACGTCTTAACTAGTTCATCCAACAGCACTGTCAACACAATATGTCTATTAGTGTATGATAATAAGAAAGAGTACAACAACCAACATATAAAACTATTTTTGTTGTTCGCTTTTGGCTGCCAACTGCTGAAATAAATAAACAAAAAAAATATGTATGTGATTCATTTATTTCATAAATCCCATGAAACTCTTCATCAAATCAATGAAATACATATCATTGAAATTATGACATTCTAGAAAATACAATTTTTAATATTTTAAAAAATTTTTATAGTTTATATTTTAAGAATTTCAGGTATCAAATAAAATATTTTGTCGAAACTTAAAGGATTTTACATAAAAGGGTACAATGTTGCTGTCATAAATCCAGTGAAATTTTCTAATGAAACTATAAAAGTTAATGAAGCAATTCCAGTGAAATATTTCATTAGATTTATGAAAAAATCCAGCGAAATCGCTTCATTGAATTTATGAAGCGAAGTCCTTTCAGTGTAGTAATGAGAGGGATATTCGATATTTTGCTGTTTATTTTGTTAAATATGCAAATTATATAAAAGTCGTTAACAATTTTTTGTCAATACTATATTTTTTAAGTTATGACACATAAAAAGCAGAAAAATACAATTTGCTCAAACTTTAGTGGGCGTGTGACACGCCTTAATCTCAACTGATTGACCTAAAATTTTTTAATGTAGTTTTTATAAATACGCATCGATTCGGGGTATGAGACTTGAAGAAATTGAAATTGAAATTTTTTACAACCACTCTATTCTGCATATTTAAATATTCCAGAGGTAAAAATCAAAGGGACTTTGCTTTGCAGACCTTCTCGAAGGGCTAGTAACACTCATGAAGAACAAATCTAGAGTTTAGTTTAGCTTTTCCTATGAAAATAGACTTTCGTTAAGGTTTCTGCTCTCCAATACACTTTTATGAAGGCCTTCTTTTCGTAGCAAAAAAAAAAACAAAAGCAAAAGAGGATTTTCAAGAGGCACTTTCAATTCCCTTTTAGCTCCTGAGTAAGAATAAGGATTTTGTACTTATTGCATATGGTATGGCTTTGATGTACGATATTCAGTGATTTCTTTGAGTGAGTGAATCTATCATCGTTATGCTTAATTTAAACACAAGTGGGATTTTAGTAGTATGGATTGTTATATACTTTTTTTTATTGCAATTCTTGTTCATCAAACAACATTATATACGTATAGACCAAAATGTATTTGAAAAATGCTTATTCCGATGGAAAAAGTTGAAGTATATTTAATACCAGAAAGTTTGATTCTTTTTTAAATTAATTTTCCTAAATACTAAAAAATTGTTTTCTAAAATCAATCAAATTAATAAATGAGTAATTCCATTTAGTCGGGTGTGACCATTTTACACACATTTTTTGTTATAAATCAAACATATAAAACATTGCCGCTAGCAAGGACATTAAGCTTAAAGTCATTGAATAACGGGTAGACACTAATAGAACACGGTTTCTGCTCAGAATCTTAATTTTAAAGAATTATGACTTTCAGTATAAATTCCGTAAAATTTTGACTATAAGCTACACAATAATTTTGGTATAGATATCACTTCAAAGTGTTTTTAATTGTATTGTGTATTTACTGTTTGACAAAAAAAATATTTTTCTTATAAAAAAAACTATTTTAAATATGAGACGGGTGTGACCGACGGGTGTGACATAGGACGAAAATTTTAAAAATTCGAAGAAATAAAAGTTTTTATTGATTTAATTAATATAAATAATATAAAGATAAACTCATAAGAAAATAATAAGACATTAATTTATTTGCTATCCGTTCTATTATAGACAGCAGCACACTCTAGCTGAATATTTTTTTAAATTCAAGAAAGGAAATAAAACAAAATCTGAAATAAATATCAAACATACAAAGAGAGAGAGAGAGAGAGAGAGAGAGCAAAATGTTTCTTGCATGATCATTTAAAAGCGCCACAAATTTATTAAAAAATATTAAATTGTATTTTGTATTTTTTCTATAATTGTCATTCTCTAAAAAACATCAACTGAGAGATTTTTATTAAAAATGAGAAAATTATTTTTTCCTTGCATAGGGCCGTTTTGCGTGGAATCACGTGGCTGACTGTGTAGGAGCCCCAGGTTAGTGAACTCGGTGGTGAAAGGGTGACTAACGTTCACGTTTAAAGTACTATATCCCTGAGGGAAAGTTTGTACCAATTGTCTTCAATGTACGCAATTGTTCTGTGACTGGTGAAAATGGAAGTGACAGAATATAATCCCAATTCGTGAGCGGTGTAAACTGAACACATCACTTAACTAAAGCAAAAATGTTAGTAAAACAGATTTTCTTTTAGCATCAAAAATATTTGTTTAAAGTACAAAAATTTGATTATTATTAAAGAAACCACCACAGGACAAGTACATTAGATTGGATCTAGAACGTATCACTGAGTATACAACGCCATGTAAAAGTGATAGGATCCTCTCATAAAAAGTTTCAGAACAGAAGTCCTTGGTAACAAGTCACGTGACTTGTTTTGTGATTGGTTCTCTTTCATCTAGAGATGTAAAAGACAACGGCAAGTCTAGCTGTTGTGTGGTAGCCAAAAAATATATTAATATGTTTTTTTTATAGAAAGCTTAGCTAAGCAAATCTTACAGTTGAAAATTAGAATCTTCCTTATCGCTACATGGAACATGACAAGCCTGCAAAGCCAGATGAAATGCAAGCTGTCATGTCATCTACTTGAGCTACTTAACACATCATCCTGTGCAGTGACACCAATGCAATAATTAATATGGGGTAGCAGCGAAGTCTACAACACTCGTGAGTATTTTTTCGTTTTCGGATATGTTTGCTGGGAGGGAAGAGGTTCTAGTAGTTATTCTTGTAAATTACAAGCTTAGGTTTTTTATCCACAAATGGAGGTTATCAGACAAGAGATCTTTTTCTAATCATAATTGGATAATTTTCGAAGTTAGATTAAGAGACGGAGCAGACAAACATTTCAGAAATCCAAAGAGAACCGACTAGAATAAGTTCAACAGGATTTTGAAACATAAACTCAAAATAGTGGCAAAAATCGAGGACACAACTGATGGACTTGAGCGCACTGTGGTAATCTGAAACAAGGCTATCACTAAAGCTTTTCAGATATCTTGTCCTTTAACGAAAGCCTTGGTGAGTTCGGAGCCCTCTAAGCTCCGGAAGGAGGCACGTAATGCTTTCAACCCTAGCCACGATAATGTGACAGCCTTACCATGTAACTTGTAACGGTAACTTAGAAAAAAAGCTATAAAAGTCGCCAAAACAAGTACACTAGACACTCTGCAAGACTTAGCAGAATTTGGCCTAAACTTTGTCAAAAGGGCTGATGTCTCCTGGTCAAAATCCCCAGTAGAGTCACTGAACATACTTTCTAATACCCACTTCCCTGGATATAAGGATACGGGCAGGCAAAGGTTTTCAATATATGAGACATCCAAATAGTGTTAATGTGCAAATAGTCTCCCAAGATAGAATCTCATGGGGAACTCAATGGTAATCATCGCATAAATCCCCAGGACCTTGGGGCATCATGCCAAAGAGGCTAAAGAGCACGAAAAGCTCTGTTATTTCCTGCCTTTTAAGATTCTACAAATTAAGGCTTTTTCTTAGCTAAATACTCTCCGACATTCCACATGTATATGCGTGTAAAAGCTTTAAATCACTTAACAAAAAAAAAACTTTTAAATTATCCCATAAAATTCTATCTCCTGACTCCAACTATATTACGAGTATAAACAAAAACTTAAACTCATGACCATAATAATTGTGCCCCTTCTAAACTCATCACATTGTTTCACTTTGAACCATTTTTATGCAAATGATAAACTTTTATACGAACATGCATAATTAAATTTCTTACAACAATAAACTTATATTAATTATTTAATGTCTGTCACCCAGTGGCTAACACCATAAAATGAAATTGTAAAATTGGTATTGTCACTCTGACAAGATGTGATTAATAAACAGCAACGAAGGCAGCAGGATTTGCAGTATTTTATTCAAAAATTTCTCTCTCTCTTTCTCCTTTTTGCTAAACCAAGAACAAACAACTTGTTAGCCAGTTGAATGCTACTAATTTTTTTTTGTTATCCTTTTTTTGTCCCGTTCAGTTCTGTTGTTGTTTTTTTAGCATGGCATGAATTAACTCGTCAAAATTGTAAATTATAAAGATGGCTGTTGGTTGGCAAACGTTGAAGAGGCATCGGAGGAGCAAGAAACATTAAAGTGCTAAAATAAAAATACGTTTCACGCCAGTAGAGACAATATTGTATTCGTATATAGAAAAGTATAATGCCACGAGCTATAATGCCATAAAACTAAAGTCTAAAAGAAACAAAAATGCTACACAGAAAATGTAAATTACAGTCAGTGGCAAAAATTAGTATCTAAAACATAAATTCTACATTACACAAAACAAACTAAAACTCGTATTCTATTAGTGAATTCATAAATTGAAATTTTTTTTACGGAAACAAGACCTATCACAGGATTCGTAAAACTAAAGACTAAAATTCATTAAATAATTAATAAGAAAAACCACATTTTTTTCAATATTATACTGGAATATTTGATAACAGAAAAAACTTTAATTTAAAAACAAATTCAACGACACATGCGTTAAAACAAAAACCTATCATAATTTTTTCTGTGTAATGCATTAAAAAACTCCATTAAACACGATGAATTTATGAAACAAGTTTTGTTAAATTTATTTTAACCAAATATATGATATTATTTCATTAATTAAATCTAAGAATTTCGCTAAACTTATGCAAATATTTCATTGCATTGACGGAATTATTTCACCATTTTGATGAAATTATTTTATTATTTTGATGAAATTATTTAATTATTTTAAAGAAATTATATTATTGTTTTAGTCTACTTAAACTATTATTTCAATGATATTGTTTGATAATTTTTATGAAATTATAACGTTATTTTAATCAAATTATTTCACTCTTTTAATGAAATTGCTACATTATTAAACAGGTTCATTAACTTAAACAGTTTTTTTTACTTTATTGACAGTTCGATGCAAAGCACACAAATTTTAATATTCATGAAAGCTCACAGTATCGATCTTAAATTCTTGATTTTCATCATATGAGACAATAATAATAATGAGGAGTACAGCAACAGTGATACAAAATTATTTTTGTTGTTTGCTTTTGGTAGACAGCTGCTGATATAGATAAGGTTGTGTTTCTTATGAAAGATAATATATGTATATGTATATATAACTAATTTGATCGGTATTTCATAAATTTAATGAATATTTTCATCAAAACTATGAAAAACGTTTTATTGAAATTATAACATTCAAAACCATAAAAGACTTTAAACTCGTTTATATTCTTAAGAGCATATCGTGCCATAACCACAATAAAAAGCTCAGCGTCAAAAATTAATTTTTGCTGGATAAGTACTTTTTCATTATACTTGTTTTAAATCGAAGTAGAGCTTTAATATTGGCTACATAGTATTGTTATGGACTGTTATATATAATGCTAATAGTTTTAGTAAATTTCCTTAAAGACAACGCACGTTTGTGGGTGTGGGTGCTTAAGATATTCTTGATGTCACGAAAAATTGGTAAATTTAATCAAGTTATATTAAAACTAGCAGTTATTATCCTTAGCAAGCTGTTCTTTAACTATTTCATTTATATCCCTACAGTTTTTCACACTAAATTTGATTTACTTGAAAAAGATAATTATAGCTTAAGAGACACCTTTTCTTAAGCTAAAATTTCTTTTGCTGTATTACTGTAACGGTATTTGAAATGTATGTCGCTTAAACTTTTTTTGCGGCTATGGCATGATATATATCAAGCTTTTTATGTACCCATTAAAACAAAGCTTAAAGGGGATTCCATAAAATGACAAAATGTTGTTGTTATAGATCTTATGAATTTTTCTAACGAAACTACACTAAAAAAGTTTTGCTTCATAGAACCAATAAAACAATTTCATTAGATTTTTTCATTAACTTAATGACAATTTCACAAATCCAATGAACATTTCTTTAATATTGTGAATGAATTTAATTGGTTGAAACTATTTTATTAAATGTTTCATTAATTCGATGACAATTTCACAAAGCCAATGAATTTTTATGAAAAGTTTCATTAAAATTCAACCAATGAAATCCTTTCACAGTATTAATTAAATTTTAATTGGATTTGTAAAATTGTCATTGGGTTAATGAAACAATCTAATAAAATTTGTATCAACCAATAAAATTCTTTCACAATATTAATGAACATTTTATTGGATTTGTTACATTGTCATTGGATTAATGAAAAAATCTAATGAAATATTTTATTGATTTTATGAAGCAAAAAACACTAATGAAACCTAATGAAGCCTTTCCAATGAAATTCGTGAAAGTTCATATATATTATGAAATATTTTTCTAGAATTGTGAAAATATCTAGCACACCCGTTTCATTTAAGAAGTGAAATTCTTTAAGTGTATGAAGATTGCAGGAAACAACCACTAGCCGGACAGCATGACTGGTACTCAAGAAGCCCGCATAAAAAATAGGTTTAGTTTGTTTCATAAAAAAAAAACAAGTCCCCTTGTATATTGTCGCCTATATATAATTTGCCGATGTCTCTCTCTCTCTCTCTCTCTCTCTCTCTTTCTGATGTAGTTTAATTCCAGTTGTAATTAGCCACAGACAGTTGTATCTTGTTTCTTTTCATTCTGATTACCGTCTAATTTTTTGTCACCAACTGTTTCAACGGAATACGAACCGTATTAAAATCGCTATTATATATCTTTGATGACCACACCCACTCATGTTTTTCTATTCGGCTGCAGTATGTGAAACAAACTTTTGTTAGCTGACTTAGTTCATTGTTTGTTGTATAAATTTTCTCATATCTAATGCTGACCTTATACTCGTATGTATTATTTTCTACGACACAACTGACCATACATGGGGTCCTTAAAAACAGCCATATGCATACGTGCATATCATGCTACTCCACAAAAGGAGATGGAATAGAAAACAAAGCTGGAAAAAATTTGCAAACAAGTCCTTCTGTTCATGTGTCCAAACGAGTACTTGTAAATGTATTCTATGCAAAAAATATCTTTCATACTTTATGTGATGTTAGTGTTCGGTTGATACTTATCCTGTGAAGAAAAAAAAAATTTTGTAGCACAAATAAACATACACATTTAAGCTTATGCAGGATATTGTGCATAGTATATGTGTATGTATCTATATGGCAAAGAAGAGTCACTTGGAAGGATTTAGTTTATCCTATGATTGCACGGTTGGGTGGTTTAGCTCGGTTGGTTTAGTCAGACTAACTAACTGTTGTTTGTTTGTTGTCGATGTTGGCATACTATCTGGGGTTTGTATCAAGCATCCCACATAAGCAAGGCCACAATAGCAATAGCACTGAGGACAACCAAGCATAGTGCAAAAAAAAATATAAAAATAAAATTTACAAAAATTTTAGAAAAAATAAAAAGAAAAAAAAAAACAGAATACTTGATACCTAGAATTCTCAATAATATACTACATACAGTTAAGCTCCATAGAGTTAGAAAGCATAAAAAGCAGTAAGAAAGAAAAACATACACAGCCAGAGGAAAGTTTTATTACTGATGCTTATGATGAAAAAGTATATTACAGTTTAGATGCTGTAGTACGAAACAGCAGTAGCAGTGAATAATGTTACTAGAGTAACATAATAAAATGCCAGTATTTTGAAATCCTTTTTGAAGCCTGATATACCCTGAAGGCTTTATTATGGTCGAACCAACAAGCATGTTTGTTAAATCTCATAAATAAAAAGTAAATAAATTTTTTAGAGTTTATGGAAAGAAAAATAAAACAGTTTTTTTTTTAATTTTATATAAATTCTAAAGTTAAATTTGTAAAAGGATTTACATATTGTGGCAAATTGTTATAATATTAACATAAATTCTATAAACACGCACTTGTTGAATTAAACGTATATAAATTAAAAGACATTTAGTTTTAATTCTATAAAAAGTAGTTAAGCTTTGATGGAAAAACTATTACACTGAGTAAAAATTTTACAGACACTTTACTTTGTTTGAAGCAGAAAATTCATAAAATATTCCATCGAAATCTAAGATAAATGAAAGACTAAACTCTCTAAGAGAAAGTTGAAAAAATGTGTTTTGAAAAAACAGCATATTAAAAAGATTTACATCTCCATTTCGGCCACTTAATATTTTTAATTTCTTTTTAACCGAAATGCTATTTATTTTTGAGAAAACCCAAAAACATAAATTTTATAGATTAGCACAGACTCTCGTGTTGCTGCCTAGAAGAAATACAAAAACGAATTGTTACACAATAACCTTTAAGCATTAAAACCACAATAACTGCCCGAAAACTATCTGTGTCTACTGATAACAACCGAAAACAGACGAGATTTATTTGTAACTTCTTAAATGGAAATTATTACAAATCAAAACAGCAGACACCTTTGGAAACTGACAAATAAGCCGACATTTTCCCAGAATTTTAATTGAGCCATAATTTCAATTTTGAATGTGTATCCTTTTACTTTATCAACCAGACATGTCATCATGTGTCACCTGAAAATCGTTATTTTATTGTAGCACAAACAAACTAACACTAATGCGTGATCTTAACCAAATCTTCCACATAAACCCAAAAAAAAGAATGTTACCCAATAAAACTAGAAAGACGTGTAAATAAAAAGAAAAAACCGACATTTATACAAAATTTAGTTTTTGTCATTTATTAGAAATTAATACAAATTTAAAACACAAAAAGGACAATTGAACGAGTTTAACATCAACAGAATGTCAGGCAAATATAAGATTTTCATACCGAGTAAAAATAAAGAGGAGACTTGTCTCTAATGTCCTGTTGTGTTTTGAACAATTTAAATGAAAAATCATTTAACAGACATAAAAATTCTTACAAAACGTTTTTCTTCTTTTTTTAAGAAAAAAAACAATTGCGACTTGTGATAAATAATTTTTTCCTGACTCCTACAGCAACTGTTGGTTTGCATGTCCTGGCAAATAACTCAATTAACTATTCTGTAACTGTGGGTAATAATGTACAATTTAATTGCTAGAGAGTTTTTTACTTTATTGGCTTCTCAATAGATAGACAACCACATTAACTCTATAGGGGGTCAAATATATATTTTGTGTTCGGAGATTTTCGAGAAGAACTTAAATGTTTCTTTGAGGAAATATTTTTCAAGTTATCGCTTTTACCACCTTGCTGTAACACCACCTAAATCATCGACAACAAGAGGTCAATATATTCATATGTTTGGTTGAAGAAAAAACGTGGAACATTGTCGCTTAGATTTTCCCCAACAAAGTTTTATTAAAGACGAATCTTGGGACCTTGTTGCTCAGATTGTCTTCAACCAAGTTTTATTATGGACAAAAACTTGGGACATTGTCGTTCATATTGTCCCTAACAAAGCTTTATTAAAGACAAAACGTGGGACATTGTCACTCAGATTGTGCTTAACAAAGCTTAGACATTGTTGGTCAGATTGTCTCCAACAAGATTTTATTAAAGACAAAACATGGGACATTGTCGCTCAGATTGTCCCCAACAAAGTTTTATTAAAGACAAAATCTGGGACATTGTCGCTCAGAATGTTGTCAACAAAGTCTTATTAAAGACAAAACGTGGGACATTGTTACTCAGATTGGGCTTAACAAAACTTTATTAAAGACAAACCCTAGGACGGTGTCGGTCAGATTGTCTCCAATAAGGTTTTATTAAAGACAAAACGTGGGACAATGTCGCTCAGATTGCCCTCAACAAAGTTTTATTAAAAACAAATCGTACGACATTGTCGCTCAGATTGTCCCCAACAAAGTTTTCTTAAAAACAAAACGGGGGACATTGTCGCCCACAATGTCCCCAACAATGTTTTTAAAGACAAAATGTGGGACAATGTCGCTCAGATTGTCCGCAACAAAGTTGTATTGAAGAGAAAACGTACGACATTGTCGCTCATATTGTCATGAACAACGAATTCCTTTAAATTGTTGATTGACGACATGCCGTAGATTAATCGTCGAAGTTAATGCCGCGTATGATGATTTTGCCAACTGGCTATATGGTTGGTTGGTTGGGGTATACTTGGCTGCCTACTACACGCAATCATTAATTGAGGCCATCAGCGCAAAAGTGGTGTAACCAACATTTTTTGTTTGTTGCTGTTCTGGTGTTACGTACATTCCTGACATGTATGTAACACCAGAACAGCAACAAACATGTCAGGAATGTATGTAACACCAGAACAGTAAATAAGAAAAAATGTGGGCTACACCACTTTTGCGCTGATGGCCTCAATTAGAATCAATAGGATTCCGTTTTGAGAGACCACTTAACTCGCCAGTATCAACCCATGTAGGATCGAACCCAGATATCTGATTCGGTAGTAGATACTAGATCCAAGCCATTGCATTCGGATACCTTATCAGGTTACCTAGACCAATCTGTGATAGATCTGACAGGTCGTCTAGTATATTGCGGCCCAAGAATTTGCGCCTCGAGAGGTGCAAAGCCGGCCACTCGCAAACATAGTGAAAGAGTGTTTCTTCTTTACTTCGATCCCGGCGGCTACGGTGGAACGCATTGTAGAAAAGGCCTATCCGGCTAGCATGTCTGCCGATTATCCAGTGCTACATCACTATTGCGACGAGCGTCGAGATATTCCTATGGTTTCTGTTGGCTAGTTGTGCTTTGCGCTTATCGTTGCAACAAGGCCAGATCTTCCTAGCCGCCTTACAGATGCTCAACTTGCGCCACCTGTCTTCAGCTTTCAGCCAATAATAATTGAAAATATGTTTTCTAGTTGTGCCAAACAGCATGGCTATCGATTCAGCAGTGAAGGCATCCTTAACAGATCCAACCCTGCGCAGCTCATCCGCCTGTTCGTTGCCAAGGAAGTTGGTTTGTGCGGGAACCCAGATGATGGTAACGTCTGACCACCTAATCTGGATAGCACATCCTTACTCTGGCTAGCTAAAGTAGAAGAAGTAGTGTGTGACCTTAGAGACAGAACTGCTGCCTGACTGCCGAAGAAGATGCCGTCTCTCCCTTGAACACTCCTGTCAATCAGCACCCTGCCCGCCTTCCTTATGGCAAATATTTCAGCCTGAAATACACTAGCTTCGTTGGGAAGTCGAAAGGAGAGTCTTACCTCAAGGGTATTCGAGAAGACTCCAGAGCCCACACCGCAGATCACTCTTGATCCATCAGTATACACCCTGAAGTTGAAGTCTTTTTATATGTTATCTCCCTTCCACTCTCGTCTGGATGGAATAAGGTCTTTGAAAGTGCTATCAAAGTCCAGATGAGGTACCATGTAATCAGAGGGCCTCCTCAGCGTCACTGGTAATTGATGAATGATTCTAGCATGGCCATAAGTCCTTGATCTCTACCTCGCCGATGCCGCTTGTCTTGTCGCACTGCTCGAGGATACAGCCAATATATGAATGTCAATCGGAAGGACCAGTACGTAAACAACCTGTAATCCCAATGCAAGCAGATCCCTTTATTCTGTATAGTTGGTCTACCACGTAGTTCTTACTTGTGGCAGACCACCATACTACCGATCCGTAAGTCAATATGGGACGAACAATTACATTCATTAAAACATGTTAGGGCTTAGATCCCACTTGGAACCAAACATTCTCCGACAGGGGCAGTAGGCAACAGTGGCCTTTTTAACTGTGTGTTGAACATTTAGTTTACACGATAATTTAGAATCCAGGATAACTCCTAGATATTTTGCGCTGTCCGATAGGGACTGTATCTGATTCTGTAGCCGAGGGAGTCTAAAATTCTGAGCTTTGGTCTTTGTAGTAAATAGCACAAGTTTGTAAACAAAAAACAATATTTTTCTTTACTTTGAATTTGTGTTGTTTTGGGGAAGGCATAATACTAAAAGGGAAGAGAGTTCAATATACATATTGAACTAACTTATTTGAAGGTATTTTGTTTTGGTATTTTAACGTTGTTTTTTAATTTCAGTATAGGCAAGTTTTTATGTATCATTAATTAATTAAGTATAGCAGCATTATATGTGATGATGCTGATAAAAGGGACCTTATCATCCGGAGGCCAAAATTTAGTTATCTAGATTTCCTACTATAATGAAAATAATGCCTTTGTCTTATTGTGAAATTCCAAAAACTTATCGAGATATGAAGTTTTGAATATTATAAATGTAAGAATATAGTTTTGAATAAAAGAGCTTTGAAGTTTTGCATTATTGTGTAATATATCCCGCAAGAGGTTAAGAAAAACGCCTTTTAAGTAATTTCGGAGGTGAATACAGGAATATTTCCACATATTTTTGTCTATACTGAAAATTCCTGCTGGGAAGTTAGGGTCCCTTTTCATCAGGATCATCACATATACGCGATTGTGCGGCTGTTTTTAAAGCTCTTTTATTAACTTCACTTCTAGGCCTGATTAATTAAATGACATGTTTCATAATTTACCTACTAAATAAATTAAGATTCCGAACTAAAATCACTAATGCTGTGTCCCAAAATGGTATAAATATTTAAGATATATAAAAACTCCTTTAAAATTTTTTCCATTAAAAATATTTCTAACAATTGACCAAAACGATAAAAAAAAATATTTTATATATAATTCCTTTAATGAAAACATAAAAACAAATGCGCAACAATAAAAATAACGATGAAATCGTATCGAAAATCATTTTTAGCAAATAGAAAAATCGTTATCAAAATCATATGAGTACTTTTGTATGTCGTCAAGGCAGTCACAAGTTAAAATGTGCGTACGCTTGAATGACTAAATGGAGTCTTTGATTGGTAGGTCAGTCAGTCGTCATTTAGCATGTGATTTCATTTGAAATGTTTATTTTATTGTCAAGAAAATGACGCCAAAGTGGCCGAAAATAAAAGAAACAATACAAAATGTCATCTAAGTACCTTTTCACAAAACAATTTGGCCAATGGTCGGTCACAATGACCACTTGGGAGGGTAAAATAGTATTTTTATTACACAAAGTTTTTGTATGATACCCCATTTATTCTGCTCTAATGCCAACTTTGAAAGTAAATGAAGAAATCAGTAAAAAGAAATTTAAACATAAATACGTAATAAAATTCAAATGTATTTGTGATAAAAATCAAATGTTTCAGTTGCAAAAATTTATTCGTATACAATATAAAACGATAAAGTCTAAAAGAATAATCAAAATAAAATTAGATGTTAAATAAACTTTAGTTTGTTTCGTAATTTCTTTGTTTGCTAACAAAAACTTTTTGAAGTGGCGGAAACAGAAAGAACCAAAGAGCACCACTCATAGTTCAATCATGAATATAGTATCTGATACTACTTACAAACTTTGACTAACGTTTTCCTGTAAATGTGGCTTTCAACACAAAATATACCCTTGTGGCCGGCCATTATGGTTTAAAAGTGGCGGGGGACAAAAAACAAAAATTACATTTATATATAAAAATCAAATAAAAATGGGGTTTGTAAAATTTATTTGCATTTTATTAGAAAATTTGGGAAAATTTGAATTTTATTAAAATCAATTGTAATAAATCGTAAGAGTAACACAAACTAGTGGGATTTGTGTGTGATATAAGCTAGAAAAATGAATGGACCTTCAAATGAAAAACAAGGCAAATTGACAAGCATGTGGCGCTACTACGGCAGCTGACTATTTTTTGTTCTTGGATCGCGTACATGTCAAACTACTTATACAAAAATTGTAAACAATTTTTTAAACATATTTTTATATGAATTTTAACATATACGTGACTCAAGCGAATAGACTACGGCGAATTGAATTCGCCACTGACATCACTTTGTATGGATTCGCCTTGAATGACAAGTAACATTTTTGGATCAGTCTTTTACATACATATCAAAGCGAATTAATTTTACAGGTGGTGGTAATAATACAACAAACACAATATCAATTCGCCTGGTTGACCGTATCTGTCAAAAACAGAAGATGAAAATTTATTTAAAATGTACTTTTAACAACTGTGATTACAATTCATATGCCTAAAATAAATACCTTCTTTTTTTTATTGCCACATAAAAGTGTCTATGCCTTGCTAATCATTTAAAAGCACACAATTAAAGACCAATTGACAGATACAGCCAACGCGGCGAAATATTTATATGTGCTTTCAACACGACCTGTATTATTAGATCATGATACATACATATTTACAAATTTAATAAGGAATTAAATAAGTGAATGGATATTGCCACCGCTGGAATAATTATATCGATAATAAAGTTTTAGCGTTTTCATTCTGCAAAGGAATTCCGAATATTTCCGTTGAAACGACTACAACCCCTACATTAGGGTACCTGACTGCATGATATCGACTAAAGTGTGTCAAACAAGCTACGATCTTTTTTCCTGGCAGGGACCAACGATTAAACTAAATTTCATTTTCAGTAAAGAAATTCAATGAATTAGTAAATATTTTTCCTAGGAACGGCCCTACAAACAAATTTGTGAATAAAGACAGAAATGTCAATTATTTCATTGAAAACCCGTTTTTTCATTAAACAAACTGTAAAATTTAAAAAACAAATTTTCTAAAAATATTAACAAGTTCTAAACAAAATAATTTACTGAATCAAACCAAAATATTTACTAGATTTTCTGTAATATATCAAACAAAAGTTTTATCTGAATTTATAAAACAATTTGTTTAAAAATACTTAAAAATTCTACATAAAAAATTTACTGAATCCAATAAAAATATTTACTTTTTTTATATTATTAAGCTTTAAATTATAACATCATCATCCATTAAGCATATATAAAATTTCATTTTGTTAAATGTGTTCAACTCTGTATGTTTATCTAAATGCTCTAAAAGAATGCTTGTTGTTGTTATTTCTGTGGTCAGAAGCCTTAACCGCTTAAGTCGTTTTAAAAAATTTCCGGGAGAGCAGTAGTCAGTTTTATTTATTTATAGATAATTGTCGTCTTAAGAAAGTTACAAGCTTAAAAAATTGACAGCGACTTGATTTAGACACGAATGTACTCGATCATACAAAAAATTTAGTTTTGTCCTAACTCGACTTAGGCGGTTAAGGGTTGTGACCACAGATTTATGTGAATGCCGTCATAGGGGTTATTTTTTACTGCTTCTTGCTGTTGTTTTTTGGTGTTTGCGACGTATATAAAAGTCAAACAAAAAATTGACTGAATCAGTTAAGAGCATTTACTGAAAATGAAATTTTATTTTAGGTAAACTTTTTTTTTGAAAAATTTTTGGTGAATAGGAAAATGGTGCCAAATAGAAAAATGGTGCTATTGAAGCCGGAGTCTACTGCCTAAAACTTTAGAGGGCAATTTTCAACTCTCTTTGAGAATGAAGTATTCATTTGTCATAAGAAATCGTTGAGGGGAGGGACACAGAGTGTAAAAGTCTATTTAATGTCAGATAGCCAGACAGCCTTCAAGGCCTTACAATCATTTAACTTGGGGTCGGGCGTTTTGATGAATTGTATTGCATCTCCAAACGAGCTTAGTGTCCGGGAGAGATTAACATTATCTTAGGTTTCTGGCCATGAAGGCCATGTTGGAAATGAAAGTGCTGGCAGTTTAGTAAACAGAGAACACTGGTCTCTCACCAATCGACGTAATTGGCTTTATTTGTAATGTCAATCTGATGCGGTGAGCATCACGACTGGACAAAATATTGTATGGGTCGTATTGCAGATGGCCTCTGATTAGATGCATATTTTAATATTCCTCTTTTAAAAAATTGACTTTACGTAATTACTTTCAACTTAAACCTATTCAGTTCAAAGAAATTATGCATAGATATTAATAAAATATTTCATAAAATAAAAACTAAGCATATGCAAGCATGTATATTCATTTAATAACATCAGCTATTCCAAACAGGAAAAGGAAATTGCTCAGAATAATACATGCTTCTCTTCATTATCATTTTTGACAATTTTAAAAACATCTATTCACTACTAAACTCTATAAAATGCTTTTGTAACCATGTGCTCGTAAGCAATGACATCATCGTTACCCGGCAGTTGTAAAGTTGAGACAATTATTGTCATTGTTAAAGCTAAAAAAAGAAGGCCACACAAGAAAATCTGTAACGTATGGAGTGATTAGGATGATGATGAAGATGTGCCAATATCAGCCAGTTACTTGGGTAGTTGGTTTTAAGAAAATGCCAAAAGAGTTTCGAAACAAACAGCCACACAGACCAGACTATTGAAACCAATTGTTGCATAGATTCATATTGTTCATTTCATTTTGTTGCAGCCAACACAATGTGGCAATTTTCTTGGCCAAAAAACAAAACAAACACACACATAAAAAGAATCCTTAAGACAATGATACTGACTATAAAATTTACTTTGGTTTTATTGTCTAAAATTGTTTTCTTTATTTTAGGTTTTATTTCAGATGAATCTTTTCTTATTTTTTACCAAGAGTTCCACTTTAGTTCAACGGCTAATAGAAGGAATGAATTATGATGGCCATTTATAGTGACTGTGACAACAATTACGAAAGGAAAACATAATTCTAAATGTTCTTTTATATTCTTTATAGTCGTATTTTAATATTATTTCTTCCTTTTAATAATGATGATGATGTTGATGGCGATATATTTTGCCACTATTTAACTAGGAGTAGCATTGTTTAGTTTAAGTAGCAGTTAAGTGTTTGTGTGTGTGTGGCATGAATGAATTGTATTGCAACACGCAGTTTTATTTAGTAATAGTATTATTGTTTGATTTATATTGCGGATATAGATGGCAGTTTTGTTTAATACGCTATAAAATATTTTATTTTAGGAATTATTCCTTTAAAAAAATATTGTGATTATTTAATACACATCTCATGGTGTAGAGATTTATTGACGGCGGCAGCAGATGAAAATCAAGCTTAATAAAGAAGCATATTTAGTGCTATAATTTTTTTAAATAAATCGGTAAGGATGAACGAAAAAAAATCTTTATTGTCACATTCTAAGAGGTAAGTCAGAGTTGTGATTAGATTAGATTTAATTGTTACAAATAAAAAAAAAATTTACTAGACAGGCTCTTTCCTCTAGTCAATGATAAAGTTGACCTCCTGTTGAACTAATTCTATCTAAGTCTCACTAGACAATGGCTACGAATACTTGTAGCAGGTATTTGGAAAAATTTCGGAAATTTATAGATTTTTTACCAGTTTAAGTTTAAGATTAGACGGAAGCTCCAGGTATGGCCTGCAAGGGCAACCATTTTCCATATATTTTTTTAGCGTTCCGTAGACCGAAACTGACAAAGGAACTCTATTGTTTTTGCTACACTGTCCGTCTGTCTGTCTAGCCCTCTTTTATAGATTTTTGACCAGTTTAAGTTTAAGATTAGAGGGAAGCTCCAGGTATGGCCTGCAAAGTCAACCATATATTTTTTTAGGGTTCCGTGGACCAAAACTGACAAAGGAACCCTGTTGTTTTTGCTACCCTGTCCATCTGTTTGTCTAGCCCTCCTTATGTATTTTATAGGCTTCTATCGCGGAAGCCGTAAAAGGGGTAGACCTGAAATTTTCACAGAATATGTGCCGCATATTCCCACTTCCCAAGAAAAATTGCAGTAAAAAAAGTGGCTTCAGTCGGGCTCTACCATACATGGGACTTTTTCACTAGCATTGTATTGTCATTAGCATTATTTTAAGCAGTTATAATGTAAAAATTTCAATTATAAATAAATGTCAATGCTTTTATTTTAATTATAATTTTTCTACTAATTGTAGTGAAAAAAACAATGAAACCTATCAACTACTAATTGTAATGAAGAAAAAATAATTGCTCATATAAATACAACAGAAAATAATAAATTCAGTAAGGTGCGACTTTGACTCGCACACGAGGGGATCCGTACGAATATCCCTTTGTTTAGTTTTTGGCCATTTCTGTTATTATTTTTTCGAAATTTTAATTTTTTTGTTTATGTTTTGATGAGTGTTTTTGTGAGTATTGGAATAAATTAAATCGGATAGAGGAGACTCCGTCTAACTATTTTGAGTTTGTATGAGATGAATGCAAGAATTTACAGGAAAAAAGTCTTGTATTCTATTTCGTTTTAAAAAGTTAGTTAAATAGCTGATATTTCCTTATAAAAAGCATCCAACTTCAGAAGTGATAAAAAGTGCACAAGAACGCTGATAAAACGGTGTAGCGGCCTGCCGAAATCATTAGTACCGATTCGTTCTGCTAATCCACTCTTAATAAAATAATTTGAATTTACATTAATTCATATATTGAAGTAAAAAGCCGAAATAATAAATTTCAGAATTTTTTAGTTATTTTGCGATTTTTTTTTAATTTTTCGGTTTTTGTCGTTTTGGTGCCTTTTTTTTTGTTTATTTTCATTTTGGGGATTTTTTCCTTTGGTTTTGCTTTCTTTTTCTAGGGTTTTTTCAGTTTTTATGTTTTATTAGGTGATTTTTTTCGTTTTGACTATTTTCTTTTGGCGATTTTTTATCGTTTTGATACTTTTTTCGTTTTAACTTTTTTTATTTTGCAATTGTGGAATTTTTTATATTTTTTTTTTTTGCTTTCTTGACTTTTTTCGTTTTGGAGCTTTTTCTTTTTAGCGGTTTTTTCCATTTTGGCGATTTTTTTTAGTTTTGGCAATTTGTTTATAGAAATATAATATTCTAGAGATCCTTTAAGAATCATAGGGCAATTTGTTTAATTTTGGGTTTTTTAGTTTTGGCATTTTTTTTGACGACTTTTGTCTTATTAGCGATTTTTTCGCTTTTTGGCGATTTTTTGGTTTAGGCGATTTTTTTTTTGTTTTGGTGCCTCTTCGTTTCAGCAGTTGCTTTTAAAATGCAGCTTTGGCTATGAAAATTATAAGAGTTTGCCTCTTACGGTTTATAATACTACGTTTATACGTGCACTATTTGCAAATAAAAATGTTTGCAAATAATTTAACTCACTGTTTATACGGCATTTCAAAAATACAAAAACTTGGTAGCAGCTCTACAGAAAACTTCTGTATTTTTATTGCAAAACAAAATTGTTGAAATGAATAAAATAACAAATAATTGAAGGGCTTAGTGCAATAACTCGGTGAGCCACATGATATAAAAATTGCTGTTATGTGCTCATTTCCTTGCTAGGTACCATAGCTTTGCATACTAGAGAATTTTTTGGACAAATTCTAGTGTTTTTGACTTATTATGCTGCGCATTTAAAGTAGAAAATTCCAAAAACCATAAAATTAAAATTTTTTTTCAAGCTTATAAGTTGATTTATTCCATATTTTGTGGCTTATCGAGTTATTGCACTAAGCCACTCAATTGTTGGTTTTGAATGCCAAAAATTCTTTCTATCAATATATTTTGCGCAATATTTATTGTTTTTTATTAGCAAAAATTTGTAAGCGTGGCAACCTCAAACATTTTATTTACAAATAGTCCGTTAATCGAGAATAGTTTTCGTGAGTTAGTAAGTCACAATAAAATAATTATATTGCAGCAATATACAGTTTTATTTGCAAATAAGTCGTGCGTATAATCGTAGTATAACGCAGTACCCTAATCGTTTCCTAAAGTATACAATTCTATCTTAAGCGAACTTTTAATGATTTTCCGCAGCATGAATGAAAAAATTTCGGAAAGTTTATTAGACACTTTAAGCTCATAGAAGCTGAAAAAACTTTGAGTTGTCACGACTTAAATTTATTATAAGTCGATGTTATTGTTGAAACCTTGAAGGAGATATTTTAAGGGAAATAAAATGAAAATTCAGGGACATTTAGACTGACTGTGGCTCAGGGTATGTAAAATTCGGCACAGCTGAGTATGGTACTGTAACTTGCTTGTATTAATTGATAAGAATCCTCCCGACAATTTGGCAAGCAAAATAAGAAGTTTTACGGCAAGCTATTTATAAAATGATTTGGATACTTTAAAATTAAATTTTTAACTAAAAAAACTACGGTAATAGTGGTCAATTAGTCTTTATACGGTCTGTTACTGTGTAATAAGTACAAACTGTTATTTGCCTGAATTCTCTTAAAATTCTTAAAAATTTGTTTTAGAATTGTTATTATATTACTTTTTGTTTAGAAAGAATATTTGCCTTAATAAAACAATGAAAATTACGTAAATATTCATTTGATAAATCTACTTAATTTAGAAAATGAACTTTTCCTGGGAATTCCCGGGATTCCTGAATTCGCGAATTTTTTATTCCCGTTTCCCGGGAAGTGCAAAGACCGGGAAATCCCAAACCCTAGTTTTAGCACATTTACCAAATTCAAACTAAGATGGCGTTTCTTTATATATTTTTATGATCATTTTGGCTAGGGCTAGGGGAAAAAGGTATATCTCCCCCTCCAAAACGAAAAAAATTTACTTCATTTCTATGGAGTTTCTAAAAGAAATTTTACAAAATGGTACGTTTCATTTAAAAGTTCTCCTCCCAAAAGCTTAAGCTGGATCCGCGCCTGCATGTATGTATGAGATTGTTTCTGAATCTATTTTTGTTGAAATTGTAGTTTTACGCCAGCCTATTTGTGGCACTTTTCCTTCCGTTTTCATTTTGTAATCTATTCCAAATCGAAGACATTTCCCATTTTCAGAATCACTCCAAAAAGCATCATGTCACACATATGGTTTTCAACGAGTTGATGCACTGCCCACTTTGTTCAATGTAAAGAGATATATAGTACGAACACAGAGAAAAAAATTTCTGAATGAAATTAATTTGTTTGTTACATCAATTAAATAATCAATTGATTTTGAACCTACAACGATTTTCACGAAATTGTAAGTTAAAGGAAAATCGGAAAAGATTTTTCAAAATATTTTTTGTTGATTTCAAATTTATTTCAATTAAGATTATTGTTATATCAACAATGTGAATTGTTGATTTTCCGAACAAATTTTAACCATCATAATTATTGTATTAACAATATTTTTTCATACAATCACAATCCTCGAAGCGACTTTATGCTTGTCTGCAAAAAACACTAAGGGCCATTATTACAACTTGACAATAGCTAAAAGCGGATGCACATGACTTTAACTTATCGCTCACTTTCATTTAAAGTGAAGTTTTAATAAAGGTAAACCTTTTATTCGTCCGACAAAATCCTGCCTTTAACTATTGCCTAGTTGTAATAATGGCCCTAAGTCTCTTTGGGCGGAATCGAAGCGACGACCTCTGGACTAATAGACTAACGTTCTTACCTTTCAGCTGCAGAGCAATTCGTTATTAAATACGCAAATAATGAACACAAAAAAACGTGATTTATTTTGTTTCATCTACGTGCGTGCATTCATTTGTGATGATTGTAAATTTTTTTCACAATACGTAACAACAAATTTGGTTAGTTCAGTTTGAAAAAAATTTCTGTGTTTGTCGTATCAACAACTCAAATTGTTGTATTAACAAAATATATGTTTGAATTTAGATTAATATTAACAATTGAAATTGTTAGTTGCAGTTTGATGATATTTTTATCTGTGAATGGTGCAGTATAACGATAATGCTTTGAACAATTAAAAGCATTAGTTAATGATAATGATTTGTAATGAGATCTTTTCATTAAAAAACTTTATAGTTGTTCAGAAGAATGGTAATGCCAAAAATTTAATTAGCATTATTTATAAATCAATGCCAATGAAATCGGCAATTAATCAATCTTATTCACGGCAATTACGAAGTCAAAGAGGCATTCATTTAAACTATAAAGGATTCTACCAAACTAGCAAAAAATATAATATTTTATTGCAAAATTTATATTATTTGCCACCAAAAATGTTGGGAATGTTTTTGGTTAAGGGTTGCACAATAAAATTCTGGGGAAAATTGCATAGTTTTCGAAAATACTATGCACCGTTTTTTCCCCTTAAAGCCTTTCGTTTAGGGTTAAGTTAAAGGATATCTATACATATAATGTATTTTTCTGCGTATAATTATGTCATTTGTTAGTTTTAATGTTTCTACTTTGAAGAAAAAATTATAAACAAGAATAGTAAATTATTTCTGTTTTTTTGTTTGTAGAATTGTTTAGTGGGTTTGAAGCCAAGGTAAATTTTGTTTGATAAAATTAGAAAATTTTTATATGTAGTGTTGTTTTTTTTCACAGACATTTTGAGGCTTTCTTTGTTGGTTTTTAAATAAAATTGTAAATTTTTTATGGACTTTTGTAATTTCACAGCCTGTATAACACTCTTTTTTTTAGTGGCTCGTGGAATTCGATAGTAAAATTTTTTTGATTTTTTTTGTTCTATACACATTTCGTTAACCCTTTTTTGTGGGAGATAATAAAATGCGTTACCAATTTTTTTTTGAAAGGCTGAGACACAATATTGAAATGACATGTGAAAAATATATAAAAATATGATATAAAATATTATACATTTCATTTGTTGTTGCTTAAATGTAGTACAGGGTATTTTTTTATGTATAGTCCTTTATTTATTTTTTATTTTTGAAACAAACACAACCCGCGAAGCGAATAGCTTGTCTGCAGAAAACACCCAGGGTCTAAGGCGGGAATAGAACCCACGACCTCTGGACTGACAGGTTAGCACCACTACCACTCAGCCACAGGGGCACTCATGGAACACTCGTGATAACATTTGATTTATTTGAAAGAAGTAAACTTTTTTTAAATACTCATATCAGACAACATTAGCGAAAAAAGTCGAAAAAGTTCAGTACCGAAAAGTCTTAAAGGATTAAGCTTTATTATTATTCTCCATCGAGTAAATAGGGCAGGGTATGAATTGGCTGCATTTATTTAAAGCTTTCCGGTTCCTAAAGAAAACACCCGTTAAAAATACTTTTCCATTTTCAAAACAATTTTTGTTAAATTACTTCCTTTTTTGCTCTCTTGCACCTCGCAAAAAAAATATTTCACCCAATATGTGGCTTTGATTTTGTCTTGTATGACAACTTGTTTCGGTTATTTGTGTAATTTTGACTTTTTTTGGAAATCCTTGGTATAACCTCCAAAATTGTTGTTGCTTTAACTTTCTTTAGATGGCTAATGGTGGTGGACATAAAAATCCTTTTTGTTTCATTTATTTCATATTTTTTGCATTACATCTTTTATTTTAGCTTTCATGATTGTGGTGCATGCAGTGTTTGGCGTGGTGCCCTCCATTGAAAAAAAGGGTTTAATAATATACACATTTTTTATTTTATTCTATTTGATCATGTGTGTGTTGCTCTATACTCTTTTCTTCCTTTTGCCAGACTAATTTTTATAAAATAAAAATTTTGATTAATAAATTTTATGTCACAACATAAAAAAAAATCAATTTCATTTAATTTTATACTCTAACTCGTGGGCTGTTAAATATTTTGACAAGTGCGTTTTGGTCCTATTGTGCTAGCGTGTGCTTTTCTAGATGTGTGTGTTTGTGTATGTGAGATTTTATTAAATTGTTTTGGGAATAATTTTAAAATCTATAAAAATGAAATTTATTAAATTGATTTTAAATTGAAGGGTGTAGAAACAAACAGTGGGTTTATGTATTTGTGCAATATATTTTTTTTCTACAGAATTCAATTTGATTTGAGCGATTTTTTTTTATTGTTTTAGAGATTTTTGTTTGACAAGAATTTCAATGAAACAGGACACCACATACCTAAATATTTTTTAAACATACTGCATGTAGAAAAACGATATGTTTGTGGGAATTCTCAGTGCAAGAGAAGTTAAAAATGTTAGGCACTGTAAGTAAAACTTTTTTCTAGCTACGAGTATCTTTTATGTGCTGCAAGGACGTCGTTACTAAGAAAAATTAGTTAGAACTGAGTTTAAAGTTTTTAATTTGCTCACAAATTAGGTTTGGCAAAACGGCAGTCACCTAGTGATGAATCAATTGGGTCTTTTAATTGGGTGGGTTTGTGATAAACAGGAGCAGAAACTCCTGGCCTCATTGCCATGTAAAGCTTCGCAGTCTCTCTCGCAGCCTCACAGTCTCTCTTATAGTCTCAACACACTGAAGTAAAATATCTCGGTGTTCATCTTGATCGTCGTCCAAATAAAATTAAAAGCAGCTCAAATGAATTGGCCGACTGGAAGGAACTCTACTCTTAGCCTAGATTGTAAACTTCTTCTATACAACTCCATTCTAAAACTTGGTCCTACGGTATCCAGTTATGGGGCACTGCCTCGGCATCAAATGTAGCGACAAAATCGAATACTCCGTACAATTACAGCAGCCCCAGCCAGCAGTCAGAAAAAAGCGAATTCATAAAGATTTAGATATGCCGCTGGTTAAGACAGTGTTTTTTAAACACGTGACAAGATACATAAAAAACTTGAGTTGCATTCAAATCCCCTAGCCCAAAACACCATTAACTTTAGCGGCCACACTTGGCTGAGAAGGGGGGACACTCTTGCTCTCAGCCGAACACAAGAGACGTAGACAACCAAAGAACCAACCGATGAAATAAATATTTTTGTCTGGCATTGGCTGGACTTAAAAATTAAAAGTTTAGAGTTTAGATTTGATAGCTTATAGTTAGTTAAATTTTATTGAAGATACAATAAATATATATAACCGAAAAAAATAGAATGTTAGCTTAACTGGGCTAGATGGAGCGGCCAATTTTACCCGGCGTTATCATTAGAGGGTTTAATTAACATTAACCCTCCGTCATGGGTATTGATAGTTCAGTGCACTCCTACTGATAGTTGCATACGAACTATACCGAGCTTGACCAGATCAAGAGTTTTGTGCAAGTCGTTGCGGGCCACGTGCGTTCCCCTCTTTCTTGAGCAGGTTTGTATGATTCGCGTTTATTCATCAATTTGCAATGAGATAGAGGAATAACTGTGAAATGGTTGATCACTGAGTTGTTCAAAGTCAGCCTCTGTCTGGCAATGCCATCCCCAGTAGATTTTCCAGGATAGCCTGAGTGTCCTAAAATTCAACCTAGTGTCACTTCTAAATGTCTCACTATCTCGTTGCGAGATAACCGGCATTCAACAAACACCTTCAATGTAGAATAGACACCAAATGTCCGATTTGCTGTCGGTAAATAAATAGATATCCTCTGATATCCTACATTAACTGAACTGTCTAGCCGCTCTAGTAATATCAGATATTTCCGCTTACAAAATATTACAGCTATCCTGAAGTCTAAATGAAACTTTCACATAGAATTTTTTAAATAGAAACCTCCGCCAACCCTTACCGCTTCGTTTGGAGTTGTCCGTGAACACATCTATTGTTCCTTAAAGGTTGAAGGGTAAATTCTGCGGCTGCATAATTTCAAAACACAGTAACAGCAAAAAACAAAGTTGTTCAGGAAACGAATAGAACAAGTTTTTTTTTAAAGAAGAAATATATGAACATTAGAAATATATGAATATTTCAGATATATATCAAAATTTAACTTACATGGATTTATATCGAATCAAATGGAATTTATATCGAATCATATACAAGACTTCAAAATATAACAAAGTCGATCTCGACAACTTTTGACTTAAGCTGCTCTGAAATTATGCACTATTGGAAGGCAGTGAATGAAGTAGCCTACAAAAATAAAGTATTGCTGTGCAACATTTGATATTGTCATAGGTTTTTTGATAATGTCTCAAAATCCCGTCATATCCGTAGTCAGTTCTTGCCCATGTGTATATATCATTCAATCTGACTGTCGAAAAAGAGCTACTGCTTTCGTCGGAGTAGACCCAGTTACAGGACCTTTGCAGGCCGGCAAATTCTCTTAAGCGTTTGGCGATGAGAGTCTTTCTCTAACGCATCCTACGAAACTACTACACCATTAATTAAAAGGCGGTTGATAATTGCATCACAGATTCAGATAATCCCTCTAGGAGTTAAACACCACCTGCGACCAATTGCGATTTTGGACGTTCCTGTCCGCTCTAGACTGTATATTTAGGTTCCATGATAGAATGCTGTCAAGGATTATACCCAGGTACTTAGCGCTCTTCGAAAGTACCAGGGTGGTCCGGTAAGCTTTGGATTTATAACGCTTTCAACGTTATATTTCCTGATAATAAGTTCACAAATGGCACTCTATTCACTGAGGAGTGCCAATGCAGATTCCATACACGGACCTACTCAATACTCAAGTGCTTATCAAAGACAGCGAGTACTATGCGTCTAGCATGTGTGACAGTCTCGACCATTTTGCGTTCAATCCTTTGCAGTAAAGAGTTAATAGTCAAGTTCCACAGGAGGAACGATAGGATACCTCCTTGAGGAGTACCACGATTGACTGCAGAGCATGTAGCAACATTCCCAATCGAGACTCTTCTGAACTTATTTGCTAGCAGTTTCTTGGCAGATACTCTAGACAATTTCTAATACTATCATCTAATAAGCAATGGAGTCGGGTGTATTGTAGATGAAATTAAGCTCTGCGTACAGAAAGGCCACCTGTGATGGTAAGGTTAGGTTTTTATGGATGGTCATAGACCTCGCATAGATCCGAAGTTGTGCTAGGCGATACCAGCAGATAACAAATCCCTATAAGTGTGGCAGCCTAGTTTGTGGTGATCGTGTTGAATACCTTTCACATGGACTTAACAAACCTCAGCGGTATTCACAGTCCCACTGCGAAAAGTGTGAGCACTAAGACAATTATATGTTGTACGACTTAGAGCCGGATAATAAAACGATAGATGCACTATCAACCCATTTAACATCCATTACTTATATTTCCTGCATTTTGACAGTATAGCAAGCTGTCTAGAAGTGGCCAATTAATACTCTCACTAGTAGTCAGCAATCGCTTCGCGTTAGTGATAAAAGGAATTTAGACGATTTAGAATTGTAAGAGCTCCACATGGTCTTAGAAGTTTTGCAAGTTTTCGTATTACATCAAACTTTCTTCATTTCGTCTATTCCAATAGTTCTTTCTAATGTTTTGAGCAGAAACGATGTCAGACTGAAGTCCTTAAGTTTGTTTTGTGATATTTCGCTATCCCTGGGACGAAGACAACTTTACACCTCTGCTCGAGCGTAGTTGTATGTATGCTCTTTCCATAATAATCTCTGTATATAACATCCATCCAAGGTATAGCTATATTCGAATTCCTCTATAGACCTCCTGGAGTTACTCCATCTGCAAATCGCGCATTTTTAATTATGCAGTATTAACTAAAAAATCAAGTTGCTTCACAATCCAAGATCAGAGTGAGCATAACAACTAATTACACCTTTAAAGCCAACAGTATTATATGTATATCCAAAACCGTAATTGAATAATTGCAATATTTTAAGCATGAAATTTAAAATAAGTGTGCAAGGATTGTTAGAAGGACTTCAATTGTTACCTGTGGTACAAGGTTACATTAATTAAGATTTATACAAAATTGCTCAAGAAAAACATACAACAGATAAATTGGTTATAACAATTTATGGAACCGAAGCTGGTAGCGGACTTGCAAAATTTTATGCAACATATAAATCCAACAAATAACTCAAGGTTTTTCGTGGATTTGAGTGTTTATTGTGCAGGAGGCCGCAGTCTTAGGGGCAATAAAATCAACAAAGACTTAAAAAGGATAAACAATAGAGCTATTTCAAGTAAAATATTTATTAAATAAAAGGACAAAACGTTGAGAAGATAGTATGTAACAAGAAAACTTCTTCTTTTCATAAGAGTTATTCTAATATTTTAACATCGTCAAATAAATAAGTTGGCAGTGGTCATTCGTGTGTTATATCTCAAATAATTTTCATTGCAAGACAGACAGACAGACAGACACATATTGTGATTGTTCCACTAACTCAGCGGTTGGTCAGTGGCTTTGTAGTAAAATTCAACAACAAAAATTTTACGATGGAGTAGCTGATTCCAAAGCAAAGCCAAAGACTTCTAATACTATTAACATTAAAAAAATTAGTTGCTAATGAAAAAAATCAACAAAACTGCAACTGGCATTCATATAAAAATTTACTCTTTCCTTTTCTTTTCCTGTTTGTATGCTTGCGTTTTTTTACAACAATATAAACTCTTTTTTATGACAGAATCCCTCACGTTTTGTCATAAAATACGAAAGAAATAGCGAAGAAAAAAATGCTTTCCAAAAATCCCAAGACGCGTGTGTCCTTTTTCTATTTTTTGTGTATTAACGAGTTATCGGTTGAGTACAAGAATGTTTGCTATGCTTTTAAGAATGCAGTGGTGTGAGTTTATAATTTTTAACATTTTTCATAGAAATAATTTTTCTATTTTTTTTGGCCTAAAATTGTATTTATTTTTAGCGTGATTGTTGTAAAATTAGCATTGTTTTTTCCGCCAGTTTATTTTGAATTTGATGTCGAGAAATGGTTTTTTAAAGGAAAGAAAGGATTGTATTATTCCAGGCTTTAACGTGCGGGAAGTGTTAGTGTCTCTGAGTCTATATTTGTGTTTATTTATTTATTTGCATGTGCAAGCATTTTATTATGAAAGGAGTGATTTAAACGCTCTTTTAAAGTGTTATTCAGCGGAAAAACTTGGGAGAAAAAGTAATAGAGATTCGACGATGTTTTGCGCATTACCAGCGCTCGCTCTAGAATTTTGCTTGATCACTGAGCCATGATGAACTTGTCGAATTAAATAATCTCGACTATGGCGACTCCAGCCCACAATGGGGCAGAATAAAATTATTAGTATATATAGTAAAGGAATCACAAATTAATAAAATAATATAGCAGAGAATTTTTAGTTTATTGAAATTAAGCTCCGTAATTCCTCTCATATTGAATGGAAATCCTAAAAATTTTAGTCTTAGGTAGTTTTTCTTATAGAGTCTACATATTGTTCGAGGCTGGCAACGTATTTTGGGGAGTAGGCGAAAAAGGTTTTTGTTTTGTAATCCAAGCTTTAAAGTTTTAAGGCAAATAGGTTAAGTTCAAATTTTGCTTTAAATTAGGTCGAGTTCAAAAAGGGCTAAGGGCAACGGAATTGATCAAGTGGATGAATATTATATCTTAAATAATTTCTTTAAAAATAAATTAGGGTGCCGCTGCTACTTCAAATTTAGGATCATATATTGCCTAAATTTCTGTTGAAAATTTCTTCTTGTCTAAAATTACATAGATTTTATTTTATAAAAAAAAACCAAATTAAACTCATTTAGTCCAAGTGGAAAAAAGTTAACATAAAGTATTATACGGCTATGGCTGAATGGTAGATACGTCAGACTATCAGTCAGGAGGTCACGGTTCAAACCTGCACGCAGCCAATCGCTTATTTTAGTAAAAACATTTTGTTCAAAAATAATGCGTGTGTAATTTTAGGTCGATAATAATCGGTAAAGTGTTGCCGACTATAATCGACCTAATATTCAACAAAAGTGTTTAAGAGTGTAGCGATGCTAGCCTGTCAGTCCAGAGGTCGTGCGTTCGATTCCTGCTATTGACCCTTGGTGTTTTCCGCAGACAAGCTAAGTCGCTTCGCGGGTTGTGTTTGTTATTAAAAAAAGGAAGAAAAAAAAATTTTTATAAAAAAAAGATAAATATAAAATCAGTGTATGCTCCCAAGAAACTTTAATTTATAGAAAATAGAATGAGAAATGGTTCCTTTTACGAGTGAAAGCTAAAAATTTATTAGGTTTCGACTTTAAAATTGTGTATTTTAAGACTCAACAAAAGCATTTCCCTCAAAATTTTTTATGCTCTTAAATTTTGTTGCTGACATATTGACACATTTTGACTTTGTTCCACTGTGCGGCTTGACTATTTCAATGATAAGTTTCCAAGGCAAACTAAGCAAAAAAAATACATACGATAGCTGTCAGTTCGGCTGTCAAGAAAAACAGCGGTGGTAATTAATAAAATAAAATTCGACAAATGGTATGTGTACTTTTTCCCTTACCCAATAAATAAATAAGTACATATTACATATAAGTGTATGTTTTCAGTTATATTTTTAAGTAAATAGGCAAAACTCTTGTGTGTTTGACAATTCTTTTTTTGACTCTGTTTTTATTCGTTAACTTTTATTTATATTTGTAAAAATAAAAAATAATAATAAAAAACAACTGAAAATTTACCTCTTTTTCCTGTAGACGTCAGACTTGTCGTCGTTTATTTTGTTGCTGTAAATATAGTTGATTGTTGTTGTCAGTTGACAAATATTTAGTCAACAATTTAACACAAAAATAAAAAGACTCATTCGTTAGTTGCTAACATTGTCTTTGGTAGAAAAGACCCCTTGACTTTTTGGATAATTTGTCAGTTTGTTTATTTGGCATTTCGCTGATTTTTTCACATAAATTTATTTAATATTGTTTTAATTTAAGTAAAAGAAATTGGTGTGATTTTTAATATTAAAGATTGACATAAGTTGTTAAGTTTTTGAGGAAAAATTAAGCTTTTGGTTATGTGCAATGTCGGTGCCCCTATGGCTGAGTGGTAGCGATGCTAGTCTGTCAGTCCAGAGGTGGGTTCGATTTCCGCCATACACCCTGAGTGTTTACCGCAGACAAGCTAGTCGCTTCGAAGGTTGTGTTTGTTATAAATAAAAGAAAAGCATCGATTTTAGAGGAAGCATTTCAAGATTGGCTACAGGAAAAAACTCGATGGCAACCACAATCCGGCTGGAAGGACCATAAGTAAAGTGCAATTGTTAATTGATTTTTTATAACATCTTATAGCCACTCCGGGGCAGATTCAAAATATTTTTGGAATAAAACAGGCATTTCTAAACGGGTAATCGATCGAAATAGAATTTTACAGTAAAAATGTATTTTTTCGCTGCAACCACAAAGGAAAAATCAGAAACAGAAAATCAAATAAAATGACTCAGAAATTAGAACAAAAAATTTCAAACTCAACAAAATCACGAAATCATAGAAAAAATTACAAAATAATTTTAGAAATATTAACTAAACATTTATTAAAGACAGTAAAATTCTGAAAGAAATTGAGGCAAGCAATTGTTAGTTAAACTCAATTTTAAGAAGTCAGTTTCGAAAGACAGGCTTTATAAGCTAAGTGCTAGAATTATTATTTTTTATTAAAAAATTAATAGACTTAAATATGTTATTATACTTTATAAGTCCCTAATAAACTTAACGAGATAATATTACAAATAAAACTTAAGTCCCAAACATAAAAAAAATCGATTTGAAAACTAATATTCTTTTCATTCAGGCATCACTTTATTAACCTCAGCGGAAACCACAATACTTTTAAACAATTTAAGCCATAAATAAAATTTGGTATCCCTTTTTTACTTTTCTTTTTTTTATACAGACTTAATATACTTAAGACCACGACTTTATGAAACAAATGTCTTATTAAACGCGCGGGTGTTCTACGATTTAATTGAAAAAAGATTTTGTGGCCATCAATATAAAAAAGAAGGAAATCTAAACAATCTTATAGATTTAATGGTTTATTTGAAATATATTTTTTAACTATTTAAACATTTTTATAGCTGATGTATATATTTAATTCCCCTCCGTCTAAAGAAACAACTGCTGTTTAGAAAATCATAAAAGAGTTTTTTTTAAACTCACAAAAAAATATATCGACTAAAGAGAAAAAAGTATTAATAAAGATATAAAAAAAGAAGACATAAAGGACAATGAGAGTCCATGTTAAAACCACATGTGTTTGCTCTCTTAATTTGGCTTTGGAAAAGGAAGCATATTTGGTTTGTCATTACGTTTGTAAATTGTAAAAAATGTCTAAGGAATTCTTTTAAATTCATTCGAAATCGAGTCGAGTACGACATCCGCATCTCAGTGTTCTAAAATCTACTCTTTTTTTAGTGGATGTCCTGGTATTTTAGTTGGTTGGACGCTAGTCCTTTGCGGGCAGTGTTGTGTGTTGGAAGTCTGCGAAATATTGTGGCATGCTTCATTACAATGACAGGAAGTCACTGTTACAAAGCTCGGTAGTTTAAACTAAAATTGCAATTTTTTCAATATATATGGCTCATAATTAAAAAATGAAAGCGTGTTTAGGACGTATGCAGCGGAATAGAAAGTGTTTTTTGATTGTATGCTTCTTATGGTCCTTTTAGCTGGATTGTAGTTCCCCAGTTGGAGGTTTTTCTTCACTAGCACTAACAAAATTTAGTGGTAGTGCTAACTTTTTCATTATCACTAAACGTAGATTTAGTGCAAAAATCTTCACTAAACTCAATAAGTGCAAAATTTTATCCACAACTGAAAAAACTGCATTTAAATATACTCTCACTAGACTTTCAAAGATTTTACCTTAAGTTTAGTGCAAAATTTCTACGTTGCAATCAAATTAGTGAAGAAACAAAAGTTGCAATAAACTAAATGAAGATTGTTGCTTTTTAGCTCAAATAATTTAATTTTAGTGCAACATTTTTAAGCACAACTACACTCAAAATATACTCTCACTAGACTTTCAAAGATTTTACCTTAAATTTAGTGCAAAATTTCTACGTTGCAATCAAATTAGTGAAGAAACAAAAGTGGCAATAAACTAAATGAAGATTGTTGCTTTTTAGCTCAAATAATTTAATTTTAGTGCAAAATTTTTTAGCTCAACTACACTCAAAATATACTCTCACTAGACTGTCAAAGATTTTACCTTAAATTTAGTGCAAAATTTCTACGTTGCAATCAAATTAGTGAAGAAACAAAAGTGGCAATAAACTAAATGAAGATTGTTGCTTTTTAGCTCAAATAATTTAATTTTAGTGCAAAATTTTTTAGCTCAACTACACTCAAAATATACTCTCACTACACTGTCAAAGATTTTACCTTAAATTTAGTGCAAAATTTCTACGTTGCAATCAAATTAGTGAAGAAACAAAAGTGGCAATAAACTAAATGAAGATTGTTGCTTTTTAGCTCAAATAATTTAATTTTAGTGAAAAATTTTTTAGCTCAACTACACTCAAAATAAAGTTGAAGGTAAATCTAGCCAATTTATATTATTAACTTACTGTTAACGTGAATTGTTGTTCCAATTTCTATGAAATAACATTTTTTATTGATTAAAATACTCATTTAATGTCTATGTTTACTTTGTGCTGTCGTTATTTAACAAGATGACTTGGCTGAGGTGGCAAAGACTTCCGGCTTATAAATGGTGAGAACCTAAGTTCAAGACCAAAAAATTACATATTACTGAATTGTAAAATAGAAATTTTTTATTTTTATAATTAAAATTATTTTTGGTAGTTAAAGTCAATAATATAATTTCTAAAAATTTTTGTCGTTGAAACTAAAAATTTTTATAGTTAAAATTATCTTTTTAAAGTAATCACGACGAAAGTAGTTACTAAAATTTTACTAAAATTACTGTATTTAAATCAAGCAACACATTTTTATGTTTACTTTGTGCTGTCGCTATTTAACAAGATGACTTGTCTTGTAAAGTCGTCCGCTTCATATATGTACATGCGAAAAATTGTGAGAACCTAAGTTCAAGACCAAAAAAATACAAAAAAATATATATTTTTAAACAAACCCACTTACTGCTTAACCCTTGGTAGGCATCGAGCCTGAGACCTTCCGATTAATAGTTTAGCACACTTTTAACTAAACTTCAGTCTATTTCTTGATTTCACTGCACTCACTTTTGTCGATAATAGTTGGCAACACTTTACAGATTATTATCGACCTAAAATTACATACGCATTATTTTTGAACAAAATGTTTTTACTAAAAAAAGTGATTGGCTGCGTGCAGGTTTGAACCGCGACCTGCCGACTGATTGTCTGACGTATCTATCACTGCGCTTTAGCCGTATTATACTTCATAATACATTTTTTCCACTTGGACTAAATATGTTTAATTTGAAAGGTTTTTTCTTTAATAAAATAACTACAAAAACGATGTAATTTTAGACAAGGAGAAATTTTCAACACAAATTTAGACAATATATGATCGTAAATTAGAAGTAATGTTTTAGAGTGCTTAACATCAACTTTAGTGGCGCTAAAGTGATTTCGTCTATAAGCTGCAATTAGTTAATACGACAGGATATATTTTCAACCTGATTAACAAGCTCATCTTGCACTGCTCGCACTACCATTTCTGCTTCGCTTTAATTCTTTGCATTTCAGTTGTTACTTGAATAGGCTGCCAAAACGTCTGCTAGTATCTTCGATAGATATAAAAATTATGACTTGATTTCCTCACATGCATGTATTGATTTATAAAAAAGCCACAATTACAAAAATTTTCAACAATCGAAATTGGTTGGGAATTTCGTTTTATTTCCAATGAAATTCAACATCATAAATCATGTGTCACTGTATTGTACAAACCAACAAATAGAAACAACAAATAAAGTAAGTTATAAAAAATAAAACAAAGTTTATATTTAGTTATAAAAACATCTAACAATAACAAACTAAAGTAACTTGCCACAATATCAATTGATGATGGCTTGGCTATTTAACTAGTTGTTTGTTGTTCCTTGGTAGCCAAGATCAACGTCAGTATGTCTGGCTTGTTTTCCAATTTTTTTTACCTTTTGGTTAGAAAACACCCGAAGGAAAAATCTGAAAAAAAAACAAATCTTAATAAAAAGTGAAAATTCTATAGAATTTAAAATCATCCACAAAACAATTATAAAATCAAATAAAAGAAATAAAAAAGTTATAAAAAATACACACAAAACACTTGTTCGATTATAAAAAATTGGTAATTTTTTTATGTCTTCTGGCTTAACAACCATAATTTTTGGTTAAGAAACATTTTTTTTTCATTCATAAATTCTCTTGTCTGTTTAGTTTTTTATTAACGAAAGGGATCATTTAACGATTTCATTATATGATTATTTTTTCGTTTGCTCAGACCCAGTCACTTTGGGAATTTTTATAATTGTCTTATTTTCCAATAAGTTAAATGATTAATGGTTTCTGTTACAACTATATTTATGTTTATTTACTTTTATTACATGTTTAAATTAGCCTAATAAAGTTGTGTGCGTGTATGTGTGTTAGATGTAATTAAATTGTCTAAAGAGAAACTGGTTGCTAAAGAATGACAACCGGTTAAGCAATGGCATCGTTGTAAAACAAGTCACTGGAAATTTGATCATTTACATTATATGTGGTTAGAGCTATAAAATGTGATCTATCAGTTACGGATAATTAATAAATTTTCTACTGGTTTTTATAATAAACGGACTGCGACATTATAATATTGTTGCTACCAGCAGGAAGAATAAAATGATTTTTTGAACTGATGCTATACATATATGAGTATAATATAGTCCAATTGTATAAAAATGTAAGACAAAAAGCTGTTTGCTTGTCCGCTTCACAAATGAAAAATATTGTCTTTATCTTTTTCTGCACAGAAAAAATTTTCACCAAAAAAATGTTCAAACAAAAGTTGGTGCAAATTAAATTTTATTTTCAATAACTGTTCTTTACTGAACCAGTGAACTTTTTTTGACTTTTATTTAGGACAGAAACACTAAAAACAACAACAAAACCAGTTTTCTGAGTCGCAAAAAACTAACGCCGATGACGACATACACATAAATAAAAACAACAACAATGATAGCAAAATTAATGCGATTGTAACAAGTTTGTTTACCGAAGATTTCTGAGTGAATCAATACGTTAATGTTGTTGCGTTAATTCTCATCATTTTTTAGTGTCCTTAGATAAACATACTGAATTGAAAATATTTAACAACGTGAAATTACTTAAATTCTTAATGGATAATGATGCTGTTTATTTAATATTTAGGAAAAAGTTTTTACTGATCCAAGCTAAAAGTTTGTTTAACATTTTTGTTTGATTCCCAAAACTATTTTTTTTGAATTTGTAAGTATTTTTACACAAATTGTTTTATAAATTTAGACAAAATTATTTTTTGATATATTACAGAAAATCTAATAAATACTTTTGTTTGATTCAGTAAATTATTTTGTTTAGAATTTGCAAATATTTTTAGACAAATTGTTTCATAGTTTTGAACAATCTATTTACTGAAAAAATAAGCTGTTATTTTAATGAAATTTTTGTCTGTACTTACAAACTTTTTTTGTAGGTCCATTCCTAGACACAATATTTACCAATTCATTGAATTTCTTTACTGAAAATGAAGTCTAGTTTTTTCTGTGTGACGTAGTCTGTATGACTTTCCGTCATCCCACAATAAATTTGGTTTGGAAAAGTATAAGGATACTTTGTAAAGAAACGTTCCCCGTTTTATCATGTTACTACATAGAAGATGTTTTATTCCTCAGCCATTATAAGTTTTTCTACACTTTTATCCTGCTCATATTTTCGTGCCTCTCTAATGGTTTTTATAATTTTAATTAAATTTCTAATTTCCTCTTAACTGCATTCCTTTCATAAGCATCAGAAAAGAAAATCTTGCTTAAAAACATAACCTCAAATCGTGCAGCTCATAAAAGGGGTGGTGGTGGTGGCCTTATTAATATTAAAATTACTGCAACATCAACACAACAAGTGTTTTTTTTAACTTGAAACAAAAACTGATAAACAAATTCTGCTTTTAGCACCCACTTTTTGATAATAATCATGCTAAGAAAAACATTGTAGATTTTCAACGTTGTTGTTTCATGCTTGTAAAAAATGTAAACCTCCATAAACTTGCAACCAAAAAAATTACACAAATTTCCGCTGATTAGTAACGCTATCAAATAGAAAGAAAAGAATATATAAAAATAAAAAAACAAAATTAAACTAAATAAAGGAATTCGCGAAAAAATTTAATTTAAAACGCAAAAATGGCCACTTCCGGCACAACTGGCTGATGACTGGCGAGGGAACAAAAGCCTGCAATGTTTTTTAATAAAAATCAAACAAAAGCAGCAAAATATTCAACATAAATTACAGGGCACCCAACCGAACCCAGCCATAACAATTAAACCACCACTTGTTTTGTTGAATATATTTTTCATTTCATTATACTACTCCTCATTGACATGACATTAAGAAGACAAGACCGTCAATGACTTTGGCTTAGCAGTAACAAATACAAAACAAAGAACATCGACTAGGATGTTAATGACGACCTCATTTTCGTTAGAGATTGCTAACAACTATTTTGCTTGCTAGAGTCCTGTTAAGCAGCACTACAACAAGGAGGCTTTTTCTCCTGTTTTTATTCATCAATATTTTCAAATGATGTCTGTTATTTGTACGAGTATTGATAGACATTTTATACGTTGATTTACAGCTAATCAATGTGTTCCAATTACTCAAGCACAGCAACACATAGAGGATGGCAAAATATAGATTTGTATTCATCGTTGGGGTGTTGAAGCATTTGACCCTTGTTAACAAACTTTTCTACCTTAACGTGCAGAGTGAACTGAATGGAGTTGGTTGGCATGAACCGAGGAGGGTGGTGTTATTTTGTTTAGATGCTGCCAACATTTGTTTCTCATTTATTTATTTTTTGTTCGTATATTTTTTTTCTAGTCATCATAATCGCTATTACTGCAGGCCTACTGTGCTGAGGGTGTTTTTGTTGCTGTTAGTTCCTTTGCAGTTCCTTAGCTTTGTTTTGGTTGCAGCCTTTTCATTAAAACTTAATAACTTTTGCATCTGTTTTTGTATTGTTTTTTTAGCTTTTTTGCCGTTAATGATTTGCGGTAATGTTTCAAGGACCTAAAAATTTCAAAGTACCGGATACCGGAAACCAATGTTTGCTTATGTGGAAAAAGCTTTTGGGGTTTCCTATAGGAACAATTTTTTTATATACATTTTTATTTGAATATATGTTGTAATTTTAATCTGGTTTTTAACTTAGTTATTTGACAACTTAAAATGTTTAAGCAACAGCACAACAAATATATTGTGCGATTTTTCTCTATTCACATTTAATCAGTACATTTTCTTTAAAATTAATACAGTAGCATCCCGATAATTCGTTGTAGCAAACGACCTATAATTTTTTACGAAAACATATGCACAAATTTATATACGCTAATTTTTATTCTTTGTTTACATAATTAATCGTCATCAAAAAATAGCGGTTTATAAGAGATTAAAAGAGGATCTTGTATTGGAAAAAATAGGAGTTGTCCAGGAAACCGACATGTTTCCTCAAGATACAGCTGGTTATATAATTAAATCAATTATTTTTTTAGTTAATTCAATTAATTTTCTTATTAATTCAATTAATTTAATAGTTTTATTCATTCAATTAATTTTTTAGTAAATACAATTAATTTTTTAGTTAATACAATAAGTTTTTTAATTGGTTATGATTTTTCAAATTGGTATTTATAAATGTATTTGCTTATTTTATTGGCTGATTTCTTAAGGCCGTTTCTCACTGTTGAAAAAGTCTTAGGTTTTTTTTTGTGAAATTAGGGAGAAATCAAATGAAAAGTGTTGTCACTGTCAAAATATCTAAAGTAACATTATATTGTTTGCTGCAATATCACTTTTTTTTTAAAGAAGTAACACATTTATGCACTTAATGCCTACCAGTTAATTAATTAATGTGTTACCTTCTTTGGGACAGCGATGAGAGAACATATGTTGAAGTGAGATAGAGATAAGAAGCTTAATTCTTTTACAAGCCGGCCATTGCAGTGTTGCAAAACCTCTGGTATTAAGTAAACGCAATAACTTTCTGAAGCTGAGTGTGAAGCCGATTTATTGTTTTATTTCGCTGACGATTTTGCTGTGAAATATGGGCGCTGTGAAATAGCTCGTTCCAAATCAAACTGTTAAGAAATCCAACTATGAGGAATAATAGAAGACCACCTTGCCCCGAAATCCCTTTCACTCTTTTTCGCTTATGTTGACTCCTTTCTAAAAAAATTTGGTACTCCCTTAGACAATCAAAATTTCCAACAGTTTTAGAAAATGAGTAAAACTCATTACTACTCAAGCGGCTTAAAATCTAACTAGGGGAAATTATTAAGGATTGACTTTCCTCCGAGACCCCTTCATTTTTCTAGAAGAATTAAGTTATGCCATAGAGAATCAATATTTTTGAACAGTTTGAAAGACTTAATACTAAACGACAAATTATTTCTTGAAAATTTAATATGATTACAAATCACAATTGCTTCATGTTGATTTTACATTCCTTCTTGTTTTTTTGTGTGCATATGCTGGGATAATATTTGAAGAAAATCCGTTTAAAATAAATTTTCTTCATACAACAGTCTGTGAGAAAATTTCAATTCTTACATGTTTTACATTTTCAAAGGGCGTAATATTAACTCCAATTTAAACAACCTCTACTTCCGTTTTATTTGTTTTACTTATATTTTTTCTTCAATCTTTAGTTAACAAAACCAAATCAATATACATTTTAAGAACTCATCCATCATTAGCTATTTAGCAAATATTTTTTAAGAACAACAAAAATTTATTAAGAAATCTTAAACGAACAATTAACGTCATATAAATATTTCGGTAACAGGTAACGAAAACCTCAAAAAATTAAATCACCAAGGCAATACACGTAGAAGTAAATAATATATCTTTCAAACTGGTCAATTAAATAATAAGACATGTGGTAGAAACAATAGAGGCTTGTTGGTATAAAATTTAAAACAAAGCAACTGTTTTTTGGCTAAGAGATTAAATTTTTTTCAGCCATTAAATGGTCATATTAAGAAATTAAACCAAACAGGGGTTATAAATATCTATAGAATTTTCACTTGTTTGGAAGTAAAAAAAAAAAAACAAATAATAATAAAAAAAATTCTGAACAATTAAATTTGTTGTATAAATAAAAATACACAGGATGAACGATCCATATGAAATCAATATGAAATACGAAAGGATAGAAAGGGCGAATTACACTGAGAGAAAAAAAATTTAAATATAATTTCGTTTTCAATTTAATCTTAAAATAGCTTAAAAATAGTTGAACATGCCCAGTAAAAAAAAATTGGAAGTCCTTTTTGAGGAACTACATTTTCATTGCTTCCAAAGAATCGATATTCAAAAATGCAGATAATTAGTAGAAAAGCAAATCAAAATTTATTTTAGTCACACACAAATTTGTAATTTCTTTATAGTTTTAAAAAATTCCCACCATACTTTTTAAAAATTCGATTTTTTAAAGAAATTTATGAACTAGTTTTCGTCAAAAAATTAACATTTATTTACTGAAATTTACATAAAAACACCGTTTTGCGTTTAAATTCGTACAAAAAGAAACAAGTTGCGAAAATGTGTAACTTTGTACTCTTTTTTCTAGAGAAAAATATTAATCTAGAACGCCAAATAGGAAATATTTCTTGACTTCGCTTCCAATTCGGTGATTAGGAATCGAAAAAGAGAACTTCTTGCAATGACAACCCTATGTAAAAATCATTAGATATGATTCAAATTTGCACTACTTCCTGATCGCAAACTCTACATTTTCATGACTTCTTTGGGGTGTCTTTTTTTACTGGGTGCTAAAGAAAAGACAGTTAGTGAATTTCCGAACATTTAGAAAAAGTTCATTAATAATCTGTAATTCAGCTTACAAAAATAAGTAGGATTTTCGCTAGGATGTTGTTGCTGACGTCTCTGGTAGTGTAGGTAAAGGGCTCTGATGAGAAGACTGTGGGGGTCTCGAAACATCTGATATCAGTTCAACCTTCCGGACATCCAAATTTTTCTTTAAATGTTCAGTATTTACATGCTTTAGAATTTCTTTCTTAATAAAAAATAGTTTGATCGAACGATTAAATTGAAAACGAACTCAAGCCAAACTAATTATGAGTGATTCCACGTAAAACGGACCTTCAAGGAAAAAAAAATTTCTTATTTCTAGTAAAAATCTCCTAATTGATGTTTTTTAGAGCATTACAATTATAGAAAATAAAAGAAAATACATTATATAATATTTTTTAAGCAATTTGAAGCACTTTTAAATGATCATCCACGAAACATTTTGCTCTCCCTCTTTGTATGTTTAATATTTATTTCAGATTTTCTTTTCTTCCCTTTCTAATTATTAATAAAAATCCTTATCTCTGAAAAGAATATACTTTTTTCGCTTTTTATTGAATAAAAAAAAAAATACTCAGCTAGAGTATTCTGCTGTCTATAATAGAACGGATAGCAAATAATATAATGTGTCATTATTTTCTTATTATCTATTTTTATATTAATCAATAAAAGCTTTTATTTCTTCGAATTTTTAAAATTTTATTATTAGGTCACACACGTCGGTCACACCCGTCGGTCACACCCGTCACATTTTAAAAATGGTCTTTTGTTAAGAAAACTGATTTTTTGTCAAACAGTAAATACGTAATACAGCTAAAAACACTTTGAACATACAGCTATCCCAAAATTATTGTGTACGTTATGGTAAAAATTTTACAGAATTTATGCTAAAAGTCATAATTCTTTAAAACTAAGATTTGTAAGGTCACACCCGTCGCATCTTTCTGACGACCATTCTGAATAGGAATCGTGTTCTTTCAGTGTCTACCCGTTATTCTTTATTTATAACAAAAATATGTGTAAAGTGGTCACACCCGACTAAATGGAATTACTCTTATATAACTTTGGTTAAAAATTACGTAAAAATGATTTAATAACTTTCAGTTCTATAGTATATGTTTTTCTCTCAGTGTTATAAACACACATCATCTGTTTTGTAATAAATGAAAAAAAATCTAATTTTTTATT
The DNA here is from genome assembly GCA_956483635.1 of Panzeria rudis. Lineage (NCBI taxonomy): Eukaryota > Metazoa > Arthropoda > Insecta > Diptera > Tachinidae > Panzeria > Panzeria rudis. The sequence goes on along the minus strand of OY101448.1, from coordinate 10,680,348 downwards.
ATTGTTCAATTTCCCATTTTTTTTTTAATATTACAACTGCAGTAGTTTCATTTCAATGTTTGATTTTGTTTCGAAAACAATTACAAAAGATTTGATATACAACAAAAAATATTTAACATTCTTACTTTCAGTTTTTCACATGTTTTATTTATTCCTTTCTGGACTCCAAACAATTGTTCATTTCTTTTTTCTCTTTTTTTTGGTAACTATTTTAATAAATGAATTGTTTTATTTGTCTTAAATAAAGAATGAATATACGAATCGTTTTCTGTTCAATTCTTTACTGATTTTATATTCCTTTTGAGTAGAAATCCTTTCATTGATTTAATGTTTTATTTGTTTTTTTCTATTCAATTCAAATTTCTTAATTTTATCTATTTTTAAGGGATGTGTGTAATGGAAAAATACTTGTTGGAGTCTTATAATTTGAGTTCGAGTTGTGGTATGACGTTGATAAAGTGTGACATTATTGTCTAAATGTGTGAAATTGTGACCAATTGTCTTTATGGTTTTGTTTGGTGTATTTGAGTTTTGTCTTTTTGGATTTGGTCAAATATTTAGTAGAAATTTACAGGTGATTTATCAATTTGCATTGTTAGTTAGTTAACTTTTGTTTCCTCCTATGATTTGTTTGTTTTAAATTTGTGGAGCTAAAGCCACATGATAAAATTGTTAGAATTCGTTTGTTAGTAGCAAAAAAGGACACACTTTTTGGTTTGAATTGTTTTAAATTAATTGAGATTTGTTATAATTTCTTGGTAATTGTATTAATCAAGTGTGTGAAATTTTCAATAAAAATTTGTAATTTCTAAGAATCTTTAGGGCTTTAGTTACTTTAATGGTTGTGTAATGTGACATTAATAAAAGAACGTAAAATGGGCAATTCATGATCCTTCAACTTATAATAAGAACTTCGTTTCTGTCTCAAAATGAGCTTGTTTTATTACTTTCAAACATTGAGAAGCCATTTAGTTAATTTATTGCTATCTTGGGACCAGCCCCACTGTAAAATATCGATCACTTATCAGATTGTTTAGCAAACAGAATTTTGCTAAAATCTTGATATTTATATTTTTTCAAACATATATATGAGAACACAGTGTAAATGTTATTTCACCAGAATATTTTAATATCTCTAAAATGATCATGCCATTATACAAAAAATATATCTGCTACATTATCAACTTTTGTTTGTGTAACCTAATCTTCCATGATCCTATTAGCAAAATATATGATGAAATTTTCTCATATAATAAAATATTTGAATGACAAAAATTTGCAGTAGCTGCAAAAAAAAATATATATTAAAACTAGATGACATGACAATGAAGATGTATGACAAAGGATTAAAATTATTTACCTGAAGGATTATATATTTACACTGGTTACACACAACATAAATACGACAAGGGACATTTATATATTTCACACCATTTGTCTTAGTTTTATTTTTGGAAAATGGAAAATGAAAATATTCATTGATAATTTTCCATTTCATCATCACGTATGTATGTATGTGCTGCAGTATGTTGCATGTTTTTGTGACTTTTTAATGCCATTATGTGGGGTTGTGTTGATTTATAATCTTCTTCTTGCTCATTTATACAATAATCGCCGCATATTTCTACACTTTAAGAATTTTCTTCATAAATTGTGTGAATTTTGACATCAATGGAATGAAAAAATACCTTAACCAACATCAGGTTTCGTTGGATTAATGAAACAAAATTTTTTTAAATTATTTCAATGAAAGTTTCACCACACATAGGATATAATTAAATTGATCCAATGTAATAATTTAGCTAAACTTACTTCATTATTTTGATGAATTATTTCATCATTTTAATAATACATAGAAAAATTTCATATTAAAACCGTCGAAAATTAGGTTAATTTAACATTTTCGACAGGGATTTTGCTTCATAGGTGTTTCATGTTAATTCAACATGATTTTACAATAACATTTAAGGAAAATGTTTAATTTTGAAATCACTTTATTCAATGTTGATTTAATATTTCCGTACAGTTAAATTAAAATGAAGTTGATACTGAAATAATACGAAGAATCATGGTGTACCAAAGTTATTTAAAGTTAAGACAACATAAATTGACATTTAATTAACACGAAGAATTATGTTGAATCAAAGTTAAATCAAAGTCATTTCAAGTTAATATATATTTTATTTTTTATTTCACTTGTTCTGTATTCCATCCGAAACACATTGTTGTTGCAAATTATTATTTATAACAACAATGCTTTGGTGATTCCGCACATTTTAATTCCGCATGGAATACAGAACATTCACTCATTTCATTCATCGTTTCTCTTTCTTACTTTAAACAGTGAAATAATAAATGATGAACGAAAGAACTTTTCTGTCGCTCCAAAAACTTTAACAAACTTTTTTTTATTGTTGGTTATCATTTTCTGGCATAGTTCCTATAAAAGAATTCGATTTGTGCGCACATGTGTCAAGCTTCAGATATAAAAAATGTAATATAAAATTGGCTTTGACTTTTCATATCAACCTTTAAAATAGTCCGAATCATTGCAATTAGTTAATTTTAATGAAAATGAAATTATTTCATTATTGTAATTAAATAGTTAAATTTTTTTACATTAACTTATGTAATTTTTATATAAAATTTTATAACTGTTTTATTTAAATTATTACATTAATAAGTAGGCTCATTTACGTAAACTGTTTTATTGCATATTTTATTATATTCAAGTAGAATCAATAAGATTCCGTTTTGACAATAAATATCATACAAACAAGTATCATACAAATAAATATCATACAAAATAATATTTGTTGTTCGCTTTTGGCTAAAAACTGTTGAAATAAATAAGGGTTTGATTTTCATGAAAATATGTTATATGTGATTGGTTTCATCGATCTTTCATAATTTCAATGAAATTTTTCATTAAATCTATGAAACACGAAATAACGACAAAAAACTTAAATTTTATAATTTTTAAGACAAAAAATTTTACTTCCGTCTACATAAAAACTAAAATGGGTTTGAAATATATATTAAGAAAAAATTTGTATCGAAATTTTTTATGAATACGTCAGTTAAGCTTTTAAATATTCATTAAAACATTTTGTCAAATCGTATATGGAAGAAAAATCCATAAATTGACAAAATGTGGTTTCATAAATCCAATGAAATTTTCTAACTAAACTATGATAGCTAATGAATGTATTCCAATGAAATTCTTTCACAATACTCTAGAAATTTCACATATATTGTGATATATTTCATTAGAATCGTTCTAAAGAAATCCTTTCTTTGCCGTTGTGAAAAAATTCTTTCAGTGTAAAATTTAATATATCCCGAAATATATCTATGATAGTACAATTTTGTAAAAAAGAGGAAAGAAAGCAAGTCCTTAGTAGTATTTATTTGTTAACTGAACAGAAGTTTCTTATAATTTTGAACAGAGTTTTAAAGTAAAAATTGAATTCTTTTCTGCAAAAAAATATTCTTTTCTCCTAACAAAATTATCGCTCTTGCATTTCTAGTACTGTTCATTTTCTCTTTCTTTTCTTAAAATAATTTAATTTAGAGGAATAAGTAACACGCATTTCTTTCCGCTTTTGATCTTGTTTCCTTTCCTTCCGTTCGGTATTAGTTCGTCCTTTTGTGTGGCTTTATATAGGAGTATACGCCAGTATTGGCGTTAAGCTTCTCATACAATTTTAACAATTTCATTTATAAATTTGTGTTTATTTTTTTCTCCTGTTTATTCTGTTATATAGAAAAAAATAACCAAAGAAATGTAATTTTTTGGTTTAACACAAAAACATACAAATATTCTTTGATGAGATTTTTGCCCTTTTTTTTTAAAGCCAACGACATCAATACGGAGACAAGAACACAGGAAATCTTGTTAAGCATTTTTTTTTCTTCCAAGATACTTTTTGGCTTTAACAGAAAAAAGAAATTGCAAAAGGTTAAAAATCCAAAAAATTCTTTCTGCTGAAATAATGGTGTGAAAATTATGTTCTTAAAATTGACTTAAATTTCTTTCAATATTTTCTTAAGGACGATTGATTTAAAAAGGAAATGAAGTTGAACAGTTGAGCGAAAATTCAATTACTTTTCTTGATTAAATTAAGCAAATGTATAATTGATTTTTAATAATAGTTTTATTAATATGTTGGCTTATTTAATTAACTACTTTGTTAATTTCTCGTATGATTTTTAATTATCCTGGATAATTTGTGCAATAAAATTTTTTATTGAATTTAATTAACAATTCTATTATTCAGTTGGTTAAGCCAATTATTTCTATATTTAATTAACGTATTATTTTTGATTATGTAAGGTAATTGAATCAGTTAATAGTTAATATTTATTCAGTTGGTTTTTTGATTAATTAAACCCTTTTTTGGCTTTTTTTCTTTGGCATGAATTTACTCCTTATGAAATAAAACTAAAACAGGTTTAACTTCAGGGCCTTACTTTACTGCTACCAGGAAGTCTCTCTGTAAGTTTAACACTGCTAAAGATACTGACTATATTAAAAGACAGAACTCCAGAACACAACAACTGTAAAATTCCAATTTAGCGAAATAATAGTTATTCCTTTTTTTCAATATAAATCCAAAATACTCTTTTAACTCTCTTCAATTTTGGGCTCCAGGGCAAAAATTCAAGCAGGTGTTGGCTTTATTTTGAAACTGTATTTGTATTACAACTTTAAAGGATCATTAATCAAATTAAAATTACTTAACAATACACTAAACATGAGATTTAAAATCATATACAATTGTATAGAGAAATGTCATTGTGGATTAAAAAAAAGGCTGTGACATTTTTAACGATACGAATATTTGACAGTTAAATGAAAACTTGAATTAAAATTTCAAACTTTGATATCAGACACACACAGAAAAGAAACCCTTTTACTGTTGTGTGTCATTCTAGAGAAATGCGCATTTTTAAATAAATTGTTTGCTTACAAATACATAATTAAAGGACATATGTATAAGATTTCAAGTACAAAGTCTATTAAATATTTCTCTAAATGCGTTATAACTATCATAACCTTGATGCAAATGATATTTGAAGAGTCAGCATTAAGGGTAGTGATTTTATACGAGTATTTGAAGTTCTTTGATACATATGTAAGTGTAAAGGAAATATTTCATTCATATTCAGAATTTTTCGTTTGCTTTCATGCCAATGATATTTCTTTATTGCATATTCTTTTTGTTTATTTTTTTAATATTGAACTTTTTAAATTAACCAAAATACAACTGTTGTATTTGGTTAATAACAACTACGTTTTTATTCTCTGCTTTCATTTTTCCACAAAAAACCATAAACTTGAGTTCAATTAAAATCCACATCAAACAATAAGTGGGCACGTAGACAGGGCGCATTATTTGCCTTTTTAAATGATGTGTTCATGTTTTTTAGCAATTGTTTGAAAAAAAAAGAACTCCTCTTTGCCATTCATTCGGTTTATTTAACATGTGGGTGTATAATGAGGAGATATTATGATCTTAATGCTGGATGCATTAAATGAAGAATTTATGATTGCGATTTAAAATACGTTTAAATCCTTGCACGTGTTTTGGTTTGGTATGTTTGTATGCTCGAATAATATGAAAAATATTTGAAATATTTTTTAAATAATATTTGGAAATTTAATCATTGTGAAGGGTTTCATCTGACGGCACATAATTCGTGTACCAAGTACATCGTTAAACTGTAAAACTGTCATAGGAACAAAGGGAGTACAAGGGAGGGAAGTTAGAAAACAAATCAATTTTTTTGTAATAAAACAAACGAATTTTGATGTAGTAGCTCTAAGGCAATAAAAAGCTTTATTTAACAAAGGAGATATACTTACATACATAAAAAAATACCAATGTAAAACCAATATGTCACAATGTTGTTTGGAAATAATATTACATTTTTGCAAATGTACAGACTTTATTTAAAATTGTGTAAATATATTGGTGTTTATTTGCTTTGTTGACAGCTACAATCCGCTATTGAGCTTTTGTTGATGTTTATTTTGATGTTGGTGTTGTGTAAATTTTAATAACCGACAAACAGCCGACATACTTCGCATTACATGCAACCTTAGATCTCGTTCATTTAGCAATTTTCCTTGTTAAAACAAAGTTGTTCAATACTGAATCCATAAAATCCTGTTTTTTATTAAAATCAATTTGTATCATGTTAAATTAAAGTTGAATCTTCTTTAGTGAATCAATGAAAAATCAACATGACCATAACTTTAATTCCAAATAAATTTTATGTTAAATCATCAAATAAATCATATGATTGGAAATAAATACTGGTCCAAGTTTAAACATTATTAAAGCGTAGGTTCTCGTCTGTGATTTTTACATACATCGCTTTGTAATCGGATCGAAAGCTTCAAAGATACAGATTTATTATCCTATTTTTCAATTGGAACCACTGTGTGTCGCTAGGAAATAATATAGCCATTTTCTTACTTCTGGTTACCAGGCCACCAAAATCATTATTACCAAATTACAAAGCAAATGAAATTATTTGCTATATAAAAAGTTGGGTTATATCTCTGCCAAAGTCAGGCAGTAATGGCTGCTTTGCATAAAAAAAAAAAAACAAACAAAGAAAATAGGGTTGAGCAACCGCACTCAGTTTGTTATTAACCAAAAAAAGAAAGAAACAATTTTTGGTTTGGGCCAAAAATAATGGAAGCTGAAAATGAAAGCTACGACGACGAAATAAAAATGTATCATATCACACATGTACATAGCAATACATACACATATTTGAAGTTTTACACACGCACAAGCACAAAGAAAGCTTCCTTGTAGTCCCAGTAGCTACCGACGACATTATCGTCGATGTTGTCTGCAAGACAATTTATGATTTGTCGCCTATAAAACACATTTAGAAATAAGTTTGACGACATGGAGGTATACGTTGTCGTGTACTAAGACTTTGTTCTGACAAGATGATGAAAATTTGTGTTGCAAAGCCTTATTGACGACGACAAGAGTAACAGCTGAATCGAAGTTGTCGTGTCCACGGTCTGCATCTACAACTGCATCGAAGCTGTCGTCTATACTGTTTTATTACGGTCTTGTTGACGACAACATGAATAACATCGATGTTGTCGTGTATACGGGCTTAAGGCCGATAACAAAAGTAACAACTGCATCGAAGTTGTCGTGCTTCCATTTATGTAGATTAAATAATTTAAGTTAAGCCCAAAAAACGAGTTTTTGCATAAAGTTTTTTGAGTACATCGGTAGGCTAGGAGCTAGCTTACCAGTGTTGCGGTTGAAGGTTCGATTCAATTATTACATTTTTAAATTTTATTATTATTCATTGACGAGAACTTTAATAGTATGCTACCAACGTTGTCATCAACGACAAGTTTAGTAGCATGTTACCAACGCTGTCATCAACGAATTTTGTGTCCTTTGTTCAAAAATGTCGTCATTAGTTGCATTGGAATGTGTTCAATTCGCCGTCGGTGATAGATACTTGTGTCGAAAATACATCGACATCGATGTCTCGAAGATTTGGACTACAGAGTTAATAAATAATGTTACTTTAATATGAATGTATTTGTAACGCTTTTACTTGACATCCAACCAACCACCCACCACCCATCCACCTGCTTGGAACACCAAAATCAACCAATTTTTGTTTCAGCATCACCAAAAACCACCAGCTGTGACCTTTGCGATAATGATGCACAAGTGTGTGACATAACTTTTTACTCTTTTTTTTTGGCTTCAAATGTGTCGAATTCAGCCAGTAACAAACAGCAAATTAGTGTTACAATCATTATTTGCAGAAATAAAACTCTGCGTTAAAAAGAACGACATCCTTATTTTCACGGATTCTGCTTTAAAAGGCGCAACGAAATTAAGATTTCGTTTCATTTTTATTTCTTTGTAATTTTATTTATTGCTGTTTCTTGGCAACAATAAAAGGCCTTGAAAATATGTATTGGGTTGTATTTAATTGAAAAATTATCACAACACGGTTGTCACACAATTTTTTGGTTGCATTAATAATAGTGTCTAGCTGAAGTGATTTCATGATGAGGATGAGAGAGAAAGAAAGATTTTAAGATATTTTTTTTTAAATTAAGCTTTTTTGGATTTTACATCAGGCAGTTGAAATTCAATACTTTTATGTTGCACATTTTGCAGTACTTTTTCTAAAAAGGAATAACAAATTGTAGCTCTCAAATTATTCATTTACAAGTCCTGAAAAGCTATTAAGATAATTTGTTTACTTGTTTATTTCAGTAGGCTTTTAAATCCTTCGCGTTTTTATATCACCGATAAAGTTCGGTTTTTAGTTTCATTTTTCATTAAATTACGTTTCTATTTAGAGAAAATTGTGAAGCATATAGACAAAGAATAATTTTTGCTGCTCGGAAGGTTGAACTTTCACAACTTAATTGTTATGAACTCATAAGGCACACAGTTCAAATAACTAAATGAACGAAGCAAAAATTCATACACTATTATTTCGTTATGCTGAGGGCAAAACATACTAGAATTACAATTACAATCAAACGAAAAATAACTCTAAGAGTGGCTACGCATGAATCGAATGCTATTTAGTTACATGACTGCAAACTACTGACTTTGATCATGTTGTCTAAGCGGTAAAGAACTCTGATTAATAGAGCGTTTAATATCGAAACATACAAGTTCAACCTTCCGTGTAGTCAAAACTTTCTTTGTCTACAATGTTGCACAGTTTTCTCTAAATAAAATATAATTCAGTTGAATTTTTTATTAAAAATCGAACTCGAGCCAAAATAATTATATTTCTTTGGATAAAACCCATACATGTTGACTAAATTTCATAACTAAATTGTTATAAACTCTAAAAGCACATAGCTAAGAATGCACACTGTTCAAATAAATAAATGAACGAAACCAGCGTTGCCAGAAGCTTTTCGAAGAAAATCATCATTTGGTGAAATAAAAATCATATTTGGATATAAAAAGTCATCAGACATTTTTATTCTAAGGCTGAACAATGAGACTTTTACAGAAAACCAAAACAAAAACGCGTTCTTTAAGATTATATGATTTCCTTCATGTCATCTTTTAGATAAGAGAGTTACTACTTTTTTGGCAACCAATATTAAAAAGATATCTGTAAAAAATTCGTGAAGAAGTTTGAAAATCGGATGCAATCAGCGAAGTATATAAAATATCACCATGACTGTAAGAACATATAAAAATGTGACAAAATCACAAAAAAATTCGGTAAACACAACTATATGAACTGGTATACAGAAAATCATTTTCAGCTGTTAAATAAAAGTATGTGCAACATTTAAGCTTTAATCCACAAATCCGTTTTCAGTTTTTTCCCAAGATTTTCACTAAATACATCAGTATAGTTTACTCTAACTCGAGAATGGTTTATCCAATTTCAATAACTAATGCACCAGAAAATGCAGAATAAAGTTGCCTTTAAGTCATTAATATTTAATTTTTTTCAATTTGCAACTGCTTCGGAGTTGTTCAGAAATTAGCTGTGAAAATGCGTTTTTCATGCAAAATGATGCGTTTTTCGTTTTCAAAAAGTCATGCAAAAATGAAGAGGGAAGCTATGTATGTATATTAGGAATATAATAAGCCATAAACCATTAAAATCGAAAGCCAATGTCCATTTTATTCACAATTAGTTGAGGGAACTAATACTCACACACAAATTTAAATTTTTCTGTTGTATGGAAATTTTGATTCTTATCAATGGACCTCCTTCACTTAATTGCAAACAAAATCAACATTTTGCATCGGTTTTCCATCGGCTTATTTTATTTCTAGTTATCCTACCTGTCAGACTAATGATAACAATTTAAAGTTTTTGCAGTTTTAATTTCTTTTAAGAGTTTTTTAAAACAAACAATTAATTTTGCAAAAAAAAAAATTCGCCGGTAATTTCTGAAGAACTCCGAAACAGTTGGAAACATAAAAAATTATTAAGCATGACTGGCTTATTTATTCAAATCGAATAATCCGTTATCGAGCTAGGGTGAGATATACTGACGTAGCTGTTTGAAATATTAGTAATACCCAATATAAAATAATCTGTACATTATAGAAAAAAATTTTTAAATTATTTGAATTTAGCACATTAAAATTTGTATATGCCACAAAATTTTTTATCATCGAACATAATTGATAGTTTTGTCATTCAAAACCATCTTTCAAAGCTGATGAATGCACTTCAATAAACTTTTATGTTAAAAAAGTTTCAAAATTATATATTATTTGATCCAAAGAACTATAAAACGTAAGGCATGATATGTTTCAATAACTATTTATATGTATATCGTCACAGAAAATGTAGAAAGCCCTTTCTAACATTTTAAAAGTTTTACAGAAAAATATTTGGACAATTGGTGCAAAATTTCGCAATAATATATAGCTTTGTTGTTCCTTTTTTAAGTATATTGTAAAATTTCGCACTAATTTTAAATATATATTTTTTAATTTAAACAAGTTTCATCCTTCTCCTGTAAAACTTTTAAAAAGTTAGATGGGGCTTGCATTTTCTCTGACGATATACATATAATAAGTATAAAAATCATAATTTGCGAGAAAAAAAATCATCATTTGGGGAAAAAAATCATCATATCATATTTTGGTTTAAAAATCATTATAAATATGATAAAATCATCATTCTGGCAACGCTGAACGAAACTAACATTCACGCTTTAATATTTCGTAATGCCGACGGCAAAACATACTAGAATAGAGAAACGCAAAAATCTTAACATATGACATAAATAAAAATAGTGAATATCAATAACGATCAAAAAGTGACAAATGAGTAAACCTTGTGGTCTCGACTCATATAAGTTCTACCTTCCATGAGTAACAATTTTCTTTGTCTATAAATTGATAAATTAAATTAAAGTCGATAGTTGATCAATTTCAAACATTTTTGACACGTTCTTTATTTTTACCATCTTCCATTTTGATAAAATTTGATACACATACATTAAAGTTCTACTCTTACGTGAGCATCACGGTGCGAGAATTACTACGATACCTCTTGTTATATAGCCGTCTAAACTTGAGCATATCGGCCATTTTTGAGAAAAGTTTATCTTATTTAAATTTATATTGAGTGCACTTTCCCAGCGTTGCCATCGGTTTATTTAATATCAGCTTGATAGTGATTTAATTTTCGTATTCAATTTTCACGAAAAAGTTGTATATATAAGAATTAAAATCACATTCAACAGAGCCACCTGACAAGTGGTGATAGCAAATACACGTGAGCACTGACGATGGAAGTGTATTTAAGGAAATGTAATGCAGTATCATATATTAAACATTTAACTTTGTGTTTGGTGGGAAGCTCTTTCGCCTCACTAACACTAATAAGCAACAATAAAAACACATTTTGAGTTGTGCCTATCACTGCAATAGAGAGAACAGGTGGTGAAGTGGGAGAGAGATAGAAAGTTTAATTAATTTCATGGTGAAATGTGAGAGAGATAGATAGCTTAATTCATTTGCAACTCTGCTATTGCGCGTTTTTTTTTGTAGAGCAGTGTATCAGCCCCTCTGATGTCAAGTATAGCCTTTAATTTGTGTAAGCTGTGTAGCCATTTATTAGCTATTTTATTTCGCCGGCGGTTCTACTATAATACCGACGAAGCAGGGTGCTGTTAAGTGCATTATGATATTTTAATCTTAATCGCTACCGGTACTGCCAAAATGATCAGTGCTATGCCTTCATCAATTTAACAGTCCAACAACAATCAACACAATAACATACAAATGCACATCAGAAAAATGTATGATGTTGTTGGCTTGCCTGAAATTAGTCTTGAACTCAAGACCTCATGGTATACAGTCAAACAGCATCGGGAGAGTAGTCTAAATACTAAATTTTAAGTTTCTAGTTTAGTTATTTCGTCTGGATGATGATAATGAGTCAGTCAGCCAGTCAGTTAGTCTTTTATGTATAAAGATTGTGTTTCGATCTTAAAGTAAGATATACAGACACATAAGCAATCCTACTTGAGACTAACTTGTCTTACTAAAGATACATATTTGAAGTCGTAAAAGTGTTATACTAAACCTTCAACCCCTTTACTTTGTTGTAAAAAATGTATTCTCCTAACACATGTATTTGCATTTGATAATTCAAAAACTAAATACTATTTGCCTTTTTTTATTTCCAGCACAAACATTTTTTTTTATAAAATATTGATTTTAAGCTTTAAAATAAACAAGATTTTCGCACATTGAAAAAAAGAAATCCTGAAAACAGCCAAATAAGGAAAATTATAAACTGTAAAAACCCATATGGGTATGTTCTAATTAAAAAAATGTAACACTTTTAAGCTTAAGAAAATTTGCATGCCACATGTAAAATAAACGAGCGAACGAACGAACGAACGAAATGTGATGCTTTTGAAGGGTTATAAAATACAAAACCTTAAAACACGCGTTAAAGTGACAAAAAATAACAAACCCTAAATGATAAAGTAAACGAAAAATTGAAAATAAAATAAAAAATAAATCCTACTTAATGTCACAATCAATCCACACTGACGCAAATGCTTTGGACAACAATACTACGTTGGCAATACAGAGTAGATGAGTGAGTAGTAGTGGCATAGTCCTTGGCCGGGATGTGTAACAATTGCTTGTGTGTATGTGATTGGATTTCGAATGTGAAATGTGAACCCCTATTAGCGTGTATTTAACTGTTCATTTGAAAGTTTTATTTAGGCCAGTGATGCGTTAAATCAGTTCAACATAAACACAACAAATATTTACGATTTTAGTTGTGATTCAAATTTTGTAAAGAATAAAGGATGCAGCCACTTGAAAAAAAGGACTACAACTCAGCTGCGTTTGCAATGAAGACAATAATTTTTGTGGATGATTTGAAAGTATATAATTTTAATCTGGCAAAAAACATAAGTTTCTAATTTGATAGAAACACTAAAAGATATTGATTGCATGACCTCTGTTAAGGATAATAGTGGAGGCAAAAGATATGAACTAGATGCAAGGAATTTTTCGAAAAGGAAATCAATTATTCCAACGTTATTTGATATTTGAAAGTATGCAAACTACTGTTACCTTGGTGTTGTATGTTTCTCAACAAATTTTATCTAGATTCACTTACATTAATAGAAATTATTTAAATATTTTACGAATGACATCTTTGGTTAATACAAGTGACAGGTTTTTATTCTATTACTTGTCTTTGATATTTATTTGCGAATGTAAGACGTGTATGCGCTACATTGAAATCTTAAAATCAAATAAAACTTTGATGTTGTACATATTTCACAAGGTGGTTGTTTTTTTTTGACATTGAAAAAGGTCCCTTTTTTGATGGTATTCTGCGGTATGCAAATATCACTTACCGTGCAGCGAAGGGGTGCGTCATAAATATTGTTTTCTAATTCTCGTTGTTCTATCAACATTTAACTCAGATTGTACTCAATGTCCTCTTGTGTGGCTCGTAAGGATTTTAGGAAAGAAATGATGTGCGTTGTAAAAGGGATAAAGGTTGAACACGAACAGAAAAGCATTTGAAATGTAACAGAGCACGAAACAAGACGGTACAACGGCATACATTTTTTAACGCAAGCTGCTCTCCTGACAATTTCGATGACATTGGCCTTCAAATACATGTATCACTCGTTCATATATCACAGAATCTTCCGATTTTTGTAGTTTATTTCGTAGTTCACTTCTCGTTTGCAACATAAAAGATATCTCTACTTTGCCGTTATTTTATCCCACAACACAAAAAATAATATGGTTGTTATGATTGGCTCTGGCAGGCGGCACCAAAAAATATATACGTGTATCGGCGTTTTGAAAGCATACATCTGGGATTTATTTTAGGAGGAGTTAAAGCTCTCACCGTTTTGAACATAGTTATAGTGAGTAGGCATTGGAAATCTTGTAAGACTTACTTTTATGTCAAATACCAGGAAAAACATTTTTGAGGAACATTATAACTCTTCGCTCTATGTCTGGTTTTTACCCATTTTCAAAATATATAGTAGCAAAAAACTTTTTTTCAACGGAGTTAAATGTTATACAAAATATTTGCCATAACATTCTACTATAAGTCTTTAGAGATACGAAAATTTTGGACTCAACTTGAATGCCAGAAATCATTCAAAACTAAAAGGTGTAGTTTCGTATTTATTTACAATTACTACTCAGCATAGGAAATCTTCTAACCCTTACGTGAAAGGTATCAGATGTATGCATTAGTTTTATGTAAGACCCCATGAGGAAAATTTTTGTAGAACATTTTAGCCGGCTAAATTGGCATTGAAGGAGATTTTTTTGTCCTTTTTTTAATCAAAAGACAAAGACTCTTGCAACGAAGAGTTAGAGGGCTAAAATGTTCTCTTTGCCGTTTGCATAAAAGTGCTTGAGGAATTTAAAAAATTTTAGACACAAAAACAAGTTGATTTTTATCCTCTCCGATTTTCATAAAATTCAACATATGTCGCATCACATAGCGAAAGAATTATTTCGTTACCTCTTATGGTTTCTATTTTTTAGCGGTCTACAATTGAAAAACTTCTGGGTTTCTGGGAAGTTTTTTTTCCCCGTTTTCGGAATCCTTACACTAGGTTTTCGTCTTGGCTAAGTATTGGTGTCCTTGCTAAGTGAAAGCGCCTCGGCTAAACACCAGGCGTCTCGGCGAAGCTCTTGAGCAGTATCTTTCAGGCGATAGTATTCTTTTGTTGACGTATTGTCTTCTTTTTTCATCTAGAGGTTGAAATTAATACATATCTTCGTATACTTGGTGGCATCAAGCTACACCGAAAAAAATCCATGCAACATATGCACGAAAACGCTCGTACATATCACGAAATATTTCGTAATTTCGCACCACGAAATCCTTTCGTAAAATATACCAAATGTACGAAAATAATTAAAAATAAAATAACAAAAAAGTCTGGTTCAACCAGGGCACGAACTCGTAATCTTCATATTTCAAGGCAAGTACTCTACCCACTGAGCCACTTTCTACACTGAAAAAATTCCATGCAACATATGCACAAAAACATTCGTATATATTACGAAATATTTCGAAATTTCGCACCACGAAATTCTTTCGTAAAATATACGATATATATGAAAATAATCAAAAAATAAAAGTAAAAAAGTATGCTTCTACCGGAGCACGAACTCGCAATCTTCATATTCCAAGTCAGGTACTCTACCCACTGATCCAATTTCTACTTATTTTATAAGAGCTTTTATTTTTCTTACTTACATCTAAAAAATACCTCAATTTATAAAAAATTATTTTGATTTATCTTTTTATTTCAGATATATTTTTTAACAAGGAAAAATGTTTACGAAAGGTATTCGTTACTTACGTAAATGCAAACCAATATTCCCTAAATATTTTTTCGTAATATATACGAAAGTTTGATATATTCTACGAAAACAGTCACTACATTGAAAAAAACCATGCAACATATGAACGAAATCGCTCGTATATCTTACGAAATGGTTTGTAATTTTGCACCATTAAATTCTTTCGTAAAATGTACGAAACGAACGAAACTTTTATGTTTATTTTACGAAGTATGTTTTGAGTTTTAAGAAATAATTTTTTATATAATACGAAAGAGTTTCGTAGAAAAGAGACAAAAGTTTTACATATAACGAAATACTTTCATAGTTTAAGGTAATATTTAGAGAATATTACTAAATATTTTTTCTGTTTTACGACAAAATTAAGCAACTTTTTTAGATTTTTCTTGTTATTAAAGTTTTTTCTCAGAAATCCTATTTTTGTGCCCCTTTTATTATCAAAATCCCCTATTTGTGCCCCTTTTTGAAAAATTTCAACGGTAGCGCTGTGTTCAACTTATATGTATACGGGTCACTTAGCGGCCAATTTTATATAATTCAATAATTTTAAGAACAACTTATATAGTCCATAATTGATTTCGTAATATGTATGAAATTTTAGTATATTTTACGAAAAAACGTACTAGTAAAATTCTGGTGTAAAAATTTATTCCGTAATATGTACGAAAGTTTCGTATATTTTACAAAAAGAAATAACTACAAAAAAAGTTTTCGTTACTTTGTCAAATAATAAAATTCTGGACTCAACCTAATTCGTAATATGTACGAAAGTTTCGTACATTCCACGAAAAAAGTAAATACGAATGGTTTTCGTTACTTTCGTAAAATAATAAAATTCTAAACTAAAACTTTTTCGTGGAATGTACGAAAGTTTCGTATATAATACGAAAAAAGTAACTACGAAAGTTGTTTTCGTAAAATGTTGCATGAATTATTTTCAGTGTACGAAAGTTTTTTTTCGTAAAATGCTGCATGAATTATTTTAAGTGTACTTATTTTACAAGAGCTAAAAATTTGTTTTATTTACACACAGCTGAAAAGTATGTCAATTTATAAAAAATAGTTTTAGTTTATTTTTTTATTTCAAATATAATTTTTAGATGGGAAAAATGTTTATGAAAGGTTTTCGTTACTTTCGCAAATTCAAAAAATATAGCCAACATTTTTTTTTTTCGTAATATGTACAAAAGTTTCGTATATTCTACGAAAAAAGTAAGAACGAAAGTTTTTTTCGTAAGATGCTGCAAGGATTATTTTCAGTGTAGGTGATTTTTTAATTATAATATATATTTTTGGTGGGGTTCATGGTGACGGCTGCGCCGATTAAGCAGGCCGATAAATATGGGGAGGTGTCAGACATAGTGACTGATCGTGGCTGGCTGAAGGTGGCGGACCGAAGGTTGCCGGCCAAAGGTGGCCTGCCGATGGCATAAGGCCGAAACTGGCTGGTCGATGACACAAGGGCGAAAGTAGCAGGCCGAAGACTGCAACCCCAACTCGTTAGGGGCAGGCCAAAGTCGACAGAAACTTTGTTCCTATCCGGTATTTTTGTTTGATATATGAACATATTTGTACACAAATTGTTTTCAAAGATTAAACGATTTTTTTTCAATTAAAATTTGAAGAAATTTTTGTCTGTATTTAAACATTTGTTTCCGCTGCTACACAAAATATTTACTAATTCATTGAATTTCTGTACTAAAATTTAAATAAATTTTTTTCTTTGTAATACGTTTTTGTATTAAATGTAGTCGTGTTGACGTAGCGACGCGTCGTTTTGAAAGTCTATTACGATTGTCAAGCTTTGGATGGTTATTATAGAAATTTTAATTTTAATTTTTAGTTTTGAGGAATTAAAAAGAAACTTCACAAAAATAAACAGAGATTTAAAAATATTAATCGTAACAATATTAAGTACAAAATTTTTTTTACGAACTAGATATCGAGCTGATTCAATCAAGTTTTCTTAGTTTTGGGACTATGGCATTCCCCATCGAATTCTTATTAATATGATAAAAAAAATTCTTTTAAAAAAGAGGCACATTAATTAAAAACTTACTTTAATTTATCATATCCTTAAATTCCTGTTAAAATTTTTTCGTCCACCCCCTTTACTTACATACTCGTGCCAGTTTCCAGTGACATCCTGAGAAGTTTAGCAAATGTTCGCCCAGACAAATAAATGACAATGTGACGCAATAAGCATGTGGCCAAGAAATCTTTTATACGTACGAGTGTGTTGTTGTTGGTAGTTAAGCTTGTTTTTAAAGGTTTTTTGGTTGGGTTTTATTCAAAAGAATTTTTTTTTGGTGGCGGTAATGTTGGCGGTTTCACCCCAAGTATTTGGTTTTGATAGTATTTGTAAAGGGAGAAAATATTTAAGTGAAAGGGAGGCCCAAAAAGCCCACAAGAAGCACACACATATGCACAAGTTTTTTTTATATATTTCCAAAAAAACACTGGTATTCCATATAAGCTAATTAATCTCATAATTTTCAATGCAGAGTCTTGCACAGCAACCGGCTCTCGGAACAATTTCTTCTGAAATCGGTTGTTAGACAGGGATGCCTACTATCGCCACTACTGTTTCTGCTTGTTATAGACAATGTCCTTGAAAATATGGTTGCAACTAATCGTCGAGGTATCCAATGGACCTTAACCAGTCATCTCGAGGATATGCATTTGAAACTTGATGACTTAGTTCTCCACTCAGCAAATGTTGGTCTTAAAATTAACACGGGGAAAACAAAGGTGATGACAATAAGAACCACATTTAGTCATCGGTCTCGAACAGGTTGAGTTTGTTGATAAATTCTGCCATCTGCGGAGCATGGTTTCATCAGAAGATAGCGCAAAATCAGACATGGTACATAGGATTGATAAAGCAAACAGTGCGAAATATTTGGAAATCAATCAAAACAAACATATTAAAGTGAAACATTCCATCAGTTTTGCTTTATAGCTGCAAAACGTTGCTGACAATAACAGCACTGAAATATAAATTACAAGGTTTTACAAATCGCTGCTTGCCCTACATTTGGAAAATCTGGTAGCTAAACGTCATAAGCAATGACGAGCTATATAGAAAATGCAACGTTGAGCTTATCCAAACTATTATTAAACAAAGAAAGTGGAAATGGATAGGGCACACTCTCAGGAAGGACCCAGATGAAATATGCTGCCAAGTCCTGGAGTGGAATCCACAAGGCAGTAGAAGAAGAGGTTGGCCAAAGACTACATGGAAAAGAAGCTTGCTTAATGACATCGTGACAGCGGAAGAATCTGGAACGAAATAAAAGTACTTGTAAATAATCGAATATCTTGGAGAAAATTTGTGGAGGCCCTAGACACTACAGGGAGTTAAGCGGAGAGAAGAATAATTTTATTTATTCATAACTTAATTGCTAAACACTCCAAGGGCACATGGCTATATGTGCAATATTCATCAAATAAAATCAACAAAATAAACATTCACATCCTAGTATTCGTAAACCTATTTTTTTATTCTGGGATAGAAGGAAACAAAAACTTAATTGAGCAAGACAGAGAAAGCAGTGAATATCAAAACGACGACTTAGCAGAATTTATTAAATGCAAATGATGTTCATGTACTTGTCTGTAGTTATCGTGATTGATATTGACGTCTAGGAAAAGGAGTCTAATAATGACGGTCTTGAAACATAATTTTAAAATTTAAAATTTTTAAGATTTAAAATTTTTGAATTCTAAATATTTTAAAAAACATTTCTATGTTTCAAGAAAATTTTTAATCACGTAATTGTGGAAGGGGTTTTAAAAACTTTTAACGGTATGTTGCTGAGGTCTTTAACTTAAGCACTGTTGGAGATATTAAAAATTTTTTAAATAAACTAAACTTTTATAGATATATTTTTTTTGTAGTCTTGATGATGATGTCATATCGCTAAAACGGAAGGAGTTAGAAGTCAAAAATTTGATATTCTTAACTTGAATATACTAAAAAAAGTCCACAGAAAGTTTTATCAAAATCGAAGATGGTGAGGTGGTTTAACTCTAATGCTACCGTGACTAATAGAAAATGTATCGCATGTTAAAAACACGCGACAACTGTTACAAGCGAATACCCAAAATACAGTCAGATAAAGATTTCAAATATTTGAAAATTGTATTTTCCGGTGAATCATAAAAACCGCAGGAGAAAAGTCAAATAACTTATACACGCCAGAACGCGAACAGGTCACAAAAAGATTCATTGTAACAAATGCAAAAGTGTGTGAGGAAAATTCGCGTGTTTCCAAACTATACAATTCTCTGTCACACTTGTGTTAAATATACTTTCACCTCTCTTTTTCACACATGCATTTAATATACTACTTATTACTTTTGAAAATAAAACACAACAGGATCTTTGTAAGATCACAAGTTACACACAGTCGCCTTACAGGAGTTGAAAAATTTTGAGCTGCTGTTTTTTCCACAAAAATTAAAAGAAAATTGCAAAAAAAAACAACAAAAATAATAAACATTTATAAGCAAATGAGTAGTAAGAAATTGGTAAAACGCATGACCGCCACAGCGGGCTGTTGCAAACGTATATACATACTTCTCTACCCGAACAAATATCTTGCTGTGCCACAGCAATTCTAACAAACATTCGATGAAATACTCATATCGTCGGTAAATATGTTTGACAAAAGAAATGAAATAAAGTAGCATTTTGTTAGATGCCATATTTGATGGCATTTGTAACCAACGCACGCGCAATTTTAACGCTTTAATGGAAAACTACAATTTTGTAAGAACGGCTCAATGGAAATTTGTTTCGATTGAGTTACGCCTCAGAAAAATTGCCCAAAACACCGTTGGGTGCTACAAACACATTGGTGATCGTTTAAAGAGATTCTTCAAATTAAAATCATAAAGACATAGTTTTGTGTGTGTGTGTGTGTGTTTTTTGTTTGTTTTTTTACTGGGAGTCAAAACGAGGTCGTATCACTGCAGGTGACTGAAAGTGCAAAATGTCTCATTATCAAAATTCATATTTGTGAAAAGTATTTTTTTTTTGTTGTTGTCATTTTTGATGTTTAAAGGAAAAGTGCAAAAGTGTGCAATTTAGCATATCTGAGGCACCGTATCGAATATCCTGGCACACGTAAAGCACTGGCCGTAACTAATATTTAATTTTTATAAGAACAAGAGTTAAAAGAAACTGTGGCAATTTTGTGCGGAATGAGCTAAGGCGTAAATAATTATACCTTAATATGTCAATTATGGAGAAATTTTGTGAATTATTTTAAATTTGTATGTTTTGTTCTATGCAAAGTTTCACAGAATAGTTCATAAAAATAGCATTTGTATTTTTTCAGTATGGATTCACCCTAGAAGTTTCATTGGTCGGCTTTTACTGGTACTACAGTCATAGAAAATTTTACCTTCAGATTGATGACGCCCTGTCATTCGAATTTTGACATCAATGTTATGACAAATATCATCAATAAAGTTAAGCTGATATCAATCTGTGACAAAAGTCATCACAGAATTTTATCATAAATGATACTGAGCACTTCTATTTTTCTGTGGGCTAGTGTAACTATCAATATCATAATTAGTAAAAAATAAATAAATTCTCAATGATGATAAGTGTCATAGGGTAACATATGATAACACTTGTCATAGTATTGTTGTTAAAATAAATCAGCATAATAGCATTTTTTCTATCAGTGTGCTCAATTGATATAACTAAGAAACTCTGTGACAGGCTCCATGTCTAACCTTCATAGCGCTGATATAATGTGACATCAATATCGTGACTAGTGTCATCGTTTTTGATCCTTTGACAGGTAGTCGATATAAACAGCATTCCTCATTTTTGATGTTGATTTAACATACATACTACGACAAAGTGCAATCAATACTAAAAGTGCCGTCTCATACTTTCGATCGCTTACATGTTTTGACTGTGCATGTATGCTTCTCTGCAGGCTTGTATATTTTATTACTACTATTGTCATAGTAATGGTGATAAATGACCATAGGTGACACTTAAAATATGAAAAAATTCTATGATGAAATTTGCTTCAAATTGATATGAGTTTTTGCTTTATTGATGACATTTTTCATTGCAATGATGTCACGTTTCCTGATGACAGGGCGTTATCAATCCGAACACGAATTTTTCTATGGGTGCAGCATAAAATGAAGTAGATAGAGAAATCGAAAATTAAAAACATTAAGGTTTTCTTTCCTTTTTATACAATCGCAATAATGTCATGCTGGACTGCAACTATTAAATTCAATATTATTACTTTATTTATTTCGTTCAATTTTGTTGACGATCGTGTCGTGTATGTGAAAAAAAATTATTCGCTCACTTTTACAAAAGGAAGTAAAGTTACTATATGAATCCTATTTTCACCGGTCATGTTACGAGTACGTTTTGAGCAAATTACACAAAAGTTGTAAGTACAAATTTAATCAGTTTTTCTTTACTAATAACCTTTCATGTACGAGGAATGCTTGATTGCTTTTCGGAAAGTCGGAATTATTACACAGAAATAAAAACGCCGTACTAAATTGAAGCAGGCCTGATAGAAGGCCTGCTGAGTAATGGGTCGAGTAAGGCCTTGGTCCGCAATGACATCGCGTGTAAAAAAGAAAGGAGTATGTAATGGGAGTGGAAGTACTACAGACTGCTAAATAAGGCCTTATAGAAGGCCTCTTTACTCCTTCTATTTACCGCTGGGTTATTGTATCATGGCTCAAAGTAATTATAAGGCCTTATTTAGCAGTCTGTAGTACTTCCACTCCCATTACATACTCCTTTCTTTTTTACACGCGATGTCATTGCGGACCAAGGCCTTACTCGACCCATTACTCAGCAGGCCTGATAGAAGGCCTGCTGAGTAATGGGTCTGGTAAGGTCTGTTAAAAATTATATGGAGGTACATTTTTTAATCTGGGTACTTTTATAGCGGCTTCTATATTTTTGATTATCGTGATGTTTTATTTATTTCGAACTCCTTTTCATCCAAAGTAATTTTTTAAGCATATGAGGGAGGCTAAATTTCATGTATTTATTTGGAACGAATTGAACATGATGTAGTAGCTACAACATAAACGGGATAGTAGCAGCATGTATGATGCCTCTTGTACGTAAATTTCAGTGTTATATACAAATTATTTGCGAAAAAAGAATACGAGAACGTCTGTTATTTCTAAAGAACATTTTTATTAAACAAAACCAAAAATCTAAAAATAGAATACTCCTTCCAATAAAAGCCAGTGCAGAGGCCTTCTAGAAGGCCTGCCTGAGAAGCCAGAAAATAATTACTTTTGGATCTTAAATTCAGGTCTTGGAAGGCCTGTAAAAAGGTTGTTTAGTGAATGCCTCGTAAGTTTTACCGCTGGGAATATATGCACCATGACGACGACAGCAAATACAACACCAAAAACACATGTATTTTGTTGGAAGGAACACAGCAGAAATATGTCAAAGATATTGTCTGTGTGTTGCACACATTCATAAGCTCGCGCAAATTTACTAACACATGTCCGTTGTTGATAGAAGCATACCAGAGATGTGTCAAAATCTATTGTCTGAGTGACGCATACATTCTCAAATTTACTAAAACATCTGATCTCGTAGTGGTACCTGTTCAATCTAGCTTGCTTTGAATATTCTTAAATTGTGTACAAAAATTCTTATTTTATGTACTACTATTAGTATAAACTTTTTACACAGTCGTAGTGTGTTGGTATTTGTTTGCTTGTTGATAGCTACAGTCGCATGTTGTGCTTATGTTATTGTCTTCTTGTTGGTTATTCTGTTTGTTCGTTCAGTGCCGACTAATAGCCTACAAACGTCGTTCTATATGCTGCTGGCTTATACTGGATTTTAGCTGTCGTTCTTTCTATCCTGAGTTAGCTGAGTGTTCTAACGCGTTGGTTTACAAGCATTATGAGCTAAGTTTAATACTAGGGATGGACAAAAATAAATTTTAAATTAAAACAAGTGAGTAAAAATATTAAATTTGTATAAGTAGTAAAAATATAAATTCTCAAGTCTGTTCTGTTCCTCGATTAAATAAGTAAAAGTTAGCCGGACTCGTATTTGATTCAAGTGCGCGGCGGGATTGATTATAAAGTACGCAGCTAGGATTGTCACGTACGCGGCAGATTGATTCAAGTATACAGCGTGTTTGAATCTACATGTAATACGACGTTTGTCATCTACTTGTCGGCTATGCCCGAGTAATGAAAATAAACAACAACAAGAGCACAACAGTGATTTGTGGCTACCCACTAAACCTGTGATTCGAAATAAAAGAAGGTTCGCTAAAACGAAGAATTTTCGAAACAAATTTGTTCGATATATGCTCGCGAATATAAAAAATCGAATGTTCGCTAAAGCGAGCTTTTGTCGACAATATCGTGATAATAAGCGCAATTGCCAAATTTCATAAAATGTGAATGTTCGCATCATCGAACTATTTTCGATAATTTCTCGAATGTGTAATTTACACTCATGTGTGCAATAATTGAATAGAAAAACAATTTGCCACGATAGCCTAGTGGATGTGTGCTAATCTGTTAGTCTGGATGCAAGGTGTTCGAATCTGATTGACAAGAAGCGTAAGTTAAAAATTAAAATAAATAAATATTCCATTTACATTAAAATATAAAGATAGCAATCTTGAAAAATTAATTTTTCCTGCATTTTTGTGGTATCGGTATTACTTCGATATTGGTTCGCTATTGATTTGGCAGCAAAACATCGAAATAGAAATATTTGCTGCCACAAACTGAGCGACCAGTGAGCTCTAACAGCTATTTTTCTTTCCGACTGCGATAGCCGTTCTCCAGTGTTTTGTCCGAGAAATGTGTACGCAATATTCGAATGCGATATTATTTTCGATCGTTTTGGTTTGCTGGGTATCATCAAGCAAACAAACACCAACACAGTACGAGTACAACTGTGTATAAAGTTTATAAACATATTCGTAGTTAAAATAAGTTTTTTTTTACACGAATAAAGGCGAAACCGGGATTACCGTACTTTTGACACAGCTTGGGATTAATTTAAGTACGATTAGACTAATTTTTCTTTTCAGTGTGGAAATCAACCAAAATAATTGAACTATTACACTGTACAACAAAATTCGATTTTGTTGGAAATTGTAGCACTAACTGGGATTAAAAACATTTTAGGTTTTGAGTTTTTAGTTTTAAGTTAAGTTGAGTTTGGATTTGGTGAATTTAAAGACTTATAATAGAATTTTATGGCAAATATTCTTAATGGACTTCATAGTCCGCTATATTGTTTTTTAAAAAGTGTTTTTTGCCTCTTTTTCAAGAAAAGAGACAAAAAGACCCATACAGCGAAGAGTTGGATAGTTTAAATATTCCACAAAATATTCCTTATAGTGCTTTACCTAAAAGTGCTGGACACACATTATATATAAGATATAAGGATTACCAGATTTCTTATGATGATTTACTATAACCATGCGCAAAAAGGGAAGAGCAAATTTAGGCTCCCTCTACAATGACCCCCTGAGGTAAACTTTGAAAATGCTGATAAAATTACATTTCATTATTGGTCTTCTGTATGAGAATTTATCATGAGAACATTCTTATTATTCTGTGTTATACAGTGTTATCCGTGTAAGTGAATGTACTATAATCCTTTTCAAAAATGTCATTATGATTTTAACAAATTAATGTAAACAGGTACTAGCCAGCTTAGCAGTGATAAATTAAACGCGGAGTTGCTGCTTTCTATGTAGCTGATTAAGCCAAGACTTCAATCCCAATTGTTGTAACGACTCGATTTATTGAATGAAAATTTTCATGCCAAGCATTTATCATTCGCATTAAAAAGCTTGCTGAGAATAAGCGATTGTAAGTTTTTGAGAATAGTGCTCACATATAATGCGTCTAGTGACTAAAAGTCAGCTCTTATTATTACAAAAACAAAATCTAATAATTCTTTTACCAATGAACATAAGTCAGTATCAATTATTATATTATTTATACTTTGGTCCTGCTAAACGATTTTCCAAAACAAACAATCAATAATATGAATAGTTTAGCAAAAACCCCTTTAATTGCCTTCTAACAGTAAAAAAGGATTAAAGTATCAATTGCTACTATTTCTATAAATGGGAATAATGAAAAAAAAATATACAAAAAATCATGTGAAAATATACAAAATTTCTATAAAAACACAAAAATCCTTTTACAATTATAACAAATCGCTAAATAAGCCGATTAATCCTTTGACACCACTACCACCACCACTACAACTTTAACCAAAATTGTATACAACAATTTACTGTAATTGAAATTCTCATGTTCGACTGGGCATAAGATTAAATGTATTAGAATCTGTGTGTTAAGTATTGATTTGATTATGATTTCAATTTGAAACAGATTTTAATAAATGAATAAAATCTAAAATGAAAAACTTTACAACAATAATCAAACAGACACACAAATGTGCAGGATTGAACAACTAAACAATTTAGATAATTGGTTTATACATATTGAAAATATGTACATCGAATACTATAGAGAATAGGGAATATGCAACTCGAAATGTTATGGAAATAAATTAGAAAAAGAAAATAACTGCACTAAACGGAAGTTGGGAAATATTGGTGTTGGGAAATATAATTTATAAAATGTAATTTGAAATATCAGTACGTGGGAGATAAACTACACCATGGAACGTTTTGTCAAAATGTGTTTTCTATACTGTTGGGATCAGCAATTTTTCCTCTGTCGATGAATAAATTCTAGTAAGTACTATGTTGCAAGGAACGCAGTACTGCTCAAAACCACATGGGAGGTACACCGAAAATAATAATCAATTCATCCATAACTAAATTAATCCCAATCGGTGTCAAAAGTTCGGATTTCCTAAAATTAAGTACAGAAAAATTGATTCAAGTATAGAATATAAAGTGCAAAATACTTAATTTTAGCCTGATTCGGCTTTATTCATGTAAAAACGAATCTTATTTTAATTACGACTATGTTTATAGACTTTATACACAGTCGTTCTCGTAAATGGGCTGGTGTTTGTTTGCTAGATGATAGCGACAAATCACTGTTGTGCCCTTGTTGTTCTTTATTTTGATTGCTCGGGCATAGCCGACAAATAGCTGACAAACATCGTATTATATCTAGATTCAAGCCCGCTGCAGCGATGCCATTTTTGGGGATTTTTAGCATATAACAAAAAACGATATGACATACTATGTTGTCATATCGTAAGTTTTTTACGATATGATAACATTGCGATATGACAACACCGTATATAACTATCTTAGTGTTGTCATATCGTAAAAAACTTACGATATGACAACACAGTATGTCATATCGTTTTTTGTTATATCGTAAAAAAAACTCAAAAATGGCATCGCTGGCCCACTGTATACTTGAATCAATCCACCGCGTACTTGACAATCCCAACTGCGTACTTTATAATCAATACCGCCGCGCACTTGAATCAAGCCCGAATCAGGCTAAGTTTTACTTATTTAATCCTGGAACAGAACAGACATGAGCTTTTATATTTTTACTACTTGTATAAATTTCATATTTTTACTTGTTTTAATATACAATTTATTTTTATTCATTCCTAGCATTGAACTTAGCTCATCATGTTTGTAAACCAACGCCTTAGACCACTCAGCTAACTCAGTAGAGAAAGAACGACAGATAGAATCTAGTATAAACCAGCAGCATGCAATACGACGCTTGTAGTCTTTTATTCGGCATTGAACGAACAAACAGAATAAACAACAATAAGACAACAACATAAGCACAACAAGCGACTTAAGCTATCAACAAGCAAACAAATACCAACACACTACGACTGTGTACAAATTTTATACTAATATTAGTACATAAAATAAGAATTTTTGTACACAATTTAAGAATACTGTAACATGAAAAAAGTGTTCGATTTTCCATAGAATTACTCTACTATAATTTTTTTTATATAAACAGAGAAATTATTTAAACATCGCACTAACTAAAACGCGGTGTATTAAACTAAATAAAATCTAATTTAAAATTTACAACTGTTAGCTGAACACTAACAACGACAACAACATCTAACAACAATATAAATCTTTTAAATGTTTTACAATATTCAAAAATAAAAACTGATAATTCTCGTTAACAGCCTTAGCTTTGTGTTGTTGTTATTGTTATGGATTTTTTCTCTCTTATTTTCAATTTTTGCATGCATGCTGCTGCTCCCAGAACAGGCGACAACGTATGCAATTTGTTTCCGGTTCCTGTTATGCAAATACTTGTTGTCGTATTTTTTAGTTGTTTTTTAATTGTGCTGGCAACAAACGAGTATGATGACTTAATGTTTGTTCGGTTGTTAGTTTGCTTGTTTTAAGTATAACAAAAGCAAAATCGCAATATTAAATATTCTAATAAAACCTAAATTTATATTGAAAGCATTTGTAAGCCTTTTTTGCCAAAGTTTTTGTTTCCATATTCATTGGAATGTATTTGCTTAAATAGAAAAATTCAAAGTGTTTCAAACTTAGCAACTCCATTTTTTTTTGGCAACATTGAATTGTAGATTTTTTTTCTCTTTGGTTTTTCATTTTAATAAAAATTTATCAATAAATTTTGGAGTTGCAAATTCAACCACGCGTATAACTTTATTACTTAATCAACACCCTGTTTTTTTCAACAATTCGATTGTTTGACAATTTAACAATGAAACCTTTTTGAAAGTGACAATGCAGCCGTGTTGTTGTTAAAGCCGTTGAGAACAGTGTCGTGCTTTTATGGCATTTTTTTCGATAATAGTCACCGAACAATGTAATAAGATTTAAATGAGTTCATCATAATTATTGGGTAGGGGAAAAAGTAGATTTTTTCATAAGAGTAGAAATTTTCTCAGAATAACTTTTATGATCGATATTTTTTAGTCCCGTTTAGACCATGATTGAAATCATGATAGTTGCTACCAGTGAGAATAAGTGTCACAATTTCTAATGGAAATTAACTGCCATGGCAATGGTAGCATGACAGTTACTGCCATGGTGTAAAGGGAACTTGTACACTTTTGAAACGTTCTCGTGTTAGTCACTCTTTCAAAACTAAATCCTTCTAACAAGAAACTAGTCATTCGGACCCTCTTTTAACTGTTTATGATGATGATATATAAACTATTATTTTGATATATAAACTATAATATATTAGTTCAATTCAAAGTCTGCTATTTTGTGGGACCACAAATCAATATGACGAATTCTATACCAAGACTACTTTTTTGCTTACCCAAAATGATTTGCCAAAAAAACAAAAATTAAATGCATCACAAAGAAAAAATAAACTAAAGAGGACTCTTTTCTATTTGTAACGGTGTCACCGGTGTATCTATTTTTTTTGTTCGTTCTATAATTTAATAATATTCTTTCCTTCACTCTTTATTAACCCCTTTTTTATGAAATTTATTAAAGTTAATCATTTGTCGAACATGCTGAACAATTTTCAAAAAGGGGTGAGTAAAAGCGTGAGGTGAAGTGTAGCTATTGTTGTTGCATTACAAACGTTTGCTACAACTAACTGAAGCAAACTGAACCCGATAGCAGTTGTTTGCAACCTGGTGTGTTAATAATACAATAGACAAAATTTATAAAAAAAAAACAGAATAATAAAATTTATTATAAATTGTTTACAGTGTTTAACCATTTAATGTTCTTTGGAAGGGTGTGAAAATGTATTTTTTACGCGAGTTTAGCGTTGTAATAAAAGTTATAAATCATGCAACATATTGCATAATAATTATTGTTTAGTTTTTGGCTTTTGAAAACTGTTTTTTTTTGTTATGCGGCATCTTTTTTATGTGTAAGCAAATTATTTGAGAATATTTCATGGTACATTTTAATTTTGAAATTTGTTAGTACGACTGTTTAAAATTAAGTATCTAGAATTTGTTAACTGGAAAACAGTTTTAAACTCCTAAATTTGATTAAATCACAGTGTACAACACACAAAAAAATATGCTACAGGAATACCGAAGTAGATTAAATTCGTTGTAAGTCCTTTTTTCACGGACTTGATCTCATCCTGATTTTTGGTGTCAGAAGACTTTTATCTATCGATCTCTAACACTATACAACAAAATCAAAATTTTCAGGTTTCTAACGGACAGATTTTGATAGAGCAGACGCGTATCGGCATTTTGAAATTTTGCGTCTACCTTTATTTTAGGGAGAGTTGGATTTCCTCCCAATTTGCACATTGTTATAGTGAATCAGCATAGAAAATGCTGTAATTTTTACAATTTAGGTGTAAGATGTGTTCACCACTTCCAAACACACAGAAAAAAGATTGGTTGAAAAATGGTTAGTCCGATAAAATATTAATTGAAAAAACTATATTTGGACTAACGATATCAATTGTATGTGATTTCAAAAAACAATCATCATAATTGTACTAAAAATATAATTCTGACAATTCTTAGACTTGATCAACCGATCGCATTCTTTTGTCATGACTAAGCAACGAATATGATGAGCACAACCAATATAAATTTTACGAATTGGATTTTAGTACCAATTATTTGTATTTGCAACAAAAAACAATTGTTTTTAAATTTACTATGCTTTTTTTATTCCGCCCTCCTTCGTCGGTAATGTTAGCAAAATCATGGCCGCAGTAAAACAATTATCAAAGTGGCAACACATACAGCAGAGGTGCTGCTACACTTCTTTAAAATTAAAAAAAGCGCAATAACAGAGTTGTAGCAGAAGAGATTTTTTTTACATCTTCACTCTCTGTCTGCTCAAAACTATCTTTTTCAGAAAGAAGATAACAATTAAGTAGCATGATACAATAATAAAAGTACATGCATTAGAAAATTTTTTCTCATCTAGCTTGTTAAATGTTTATGTGACTTGTCAAAAATTACATACTGAGCAACAACAAAATTCGTTGCACACCCAACCAAACACGCACAAACAAAACACAGCTGACGAGAATTTAAGCTAATGAATGTACCTGTATTATTGTATCATGAGTAAGTAGTTAGTTAAGTAGTAGGCATTATTTGCCTGAGTGTAACTCTAGATCCCGTAACAATTTAAAACGCAAAGAAAATTTTTGACTGCACGGAAGGTTGAACTCAGATCATAATATTTTGAGATCAACTAAATGGAATAAACATACAAACAAAATACATAAGTGTTCAAAAACCGATAGCTCCCAAGTTGGGAATAAAGCGAAACAATAAAAGGTCAATTGGACAAGACAAGAAAATAGCGAATTTCTTAACCATCAAATGGAAGCATAAAAAACAGGCTGCCTCAGCTGTATTGAAAGGTAAAGAATATACAAGGTACCTTAGGCGAAATGGTTAAATTTAAAGGATATTGAACTAGTTTGTTTAGGTTTCAACGAAACCCTAAACACCTGAATGCTGACGAAGTGCGTTTCTGCACAGAAATATTCCATTCTGCTGATGTAGACCTATAGTCCACAACCTCTGCTGTAGTACCGCCAAACAGAGACAGCAATTACAATTTCCGATTGCAACGTGTTGATGGTCCTTCGAACCGATTATGTTTCCGGTCTCAGCGATGCTAGAAGAATTTGGCGGCCACTAGAAGAATTTGGTCCCACAAGGCCAATCGCCAATCAACACTACAACCTCCGATGCACTCAGAACCACATCATCAACCTGATTGTTGCAACAAATTCATCGGCACTAGTGGCTGTAACCTGCGTGTTCACGACGCCAACAACTGCATCCACGCAGTACGCCACGAACATCGCTCGGCATCAAAGATGTCATTGTCACCACGTATGATGCTTGCAGATCCACAGCGATCACTAAGCTCTGCGTTGACGACACAAGCAGCTATGAAAGCTTTAGCGCCAAGGGTAAAAACAGTGTCAACGACACCATCAACAACAGCGCTCATTGCAACAGCATCAACAACAACAACTGGGACGTTGCGAGGTTCTCTCAATCGCCCCAAATGCCTCGTCCTGCCAATTAAATTTCTACAAATTGCACCAGTGCAAGGCGGGCGCCATGTTTATGTTTCAACGAAACCCAAGACACTTGAATGCTGATGAAGTGCGTTGCGGCGCAGCAAATACGTATTATATTCTGCTAGTATAGACCTATAGTCCACAAACTATGCTTAGTTACAGCCAAACAGAGACAACAATTGCAATTTCTGATTGCAACTTGCTTAACTTTACTGTATCAGCTGTTGTGATTGACAAGGAGGTCTAGTCGGACAAGAACTCTGATTGAGCGGAGAAGAGCTCGGACTGTGTTAGACATTTCTTCGTTTTGGTTTTTTTTTTATTTTAGTGTTTTTTTCCTTTTTGGCGACTTTATTTTTAACGGCTTACCGTTTTAGCGATTTCTTTCAAGTTTGGTTTTCTTCATTTGGGCTGATTTTTCGTTTCGGGATTTTTAGTTTTGTTGATTTTTGTTAATTTTTTTTGTCCTTGGGTTTTTTTTGCGATTTTTCTTTGTTTTGATGATTTTTCAGTTTGGCGATTTTTTCATTAGGGCTATTTTTATGGTGTCAGATGTGAATATTATAGAAATTACAAAAAAATTTGAAGAGTATATTTTTTAAATTTAAGGTGCATATGTTGAATTTTTTTTGGTGCATATTTAATGCACCTATACAAATAAATGACCAAACTATACCTCAACACACTGAAGTAAAATATTTTGGTGTTCATCTTGATCGTCGTCTAACATGGAAGTCACACATAAATGCAAAGGTGACCCAAATGAAATTAAAAGCAGCTCAAATGAATTGGCTCATTGGAAGGAGCTCTACTCTAAGCCTAGATTGTAAACTTCTTCTATACAACTCCATTATAAAACCAATATGGTCCTACGGAATCCAGTTATGTCAGAAGCAAGCGAATTCATAAAGATTTAGATGTGCCGCTGGTTAAGACAGTGTTTTCTAAACACGTGACAAGCTACATAAGAAAAACTTGAGTTGCACCCAAATCCCCTAGCCCGAAACATCATTAACTTTAGAGGCCACACTCGGCTGAGAAGGAGGGAGACTCTTGCTCTCAGCCGAACACAAGAGACGTAAACAACCAAACAACCAACCGCTGAAATAAATATTTTTGTCTGGCACTGGCTGGACTTAAAAATTAAAATTTTAGAGTTAAGATTTGATTACTTATTGTTAGTTCAGTTTTATTGAAGATACAATAAATAAATATAAACGAAAAAAAATATTTAATGCGCATAAAACATTTTTTTAGAGCATATTTGTTCTTATGAGAAATATTTTTGTAGGACATTTTAGCTCCCTACATCACTGTTTAAGGTGATTTTTTCCATTTTTAAATGCTTTTATTTAACTTACCCTGTTTGTGGAGTTTGTGTCGTCGGGTCAAATTTAGTAATTGAAAATTTTCCGCCGTGCTGTTGAGCGACTGATCTGAACTTTTGTAAGCGACTTTAATTTTGGTGAAAGTTTAATGTTGTGATTAGAAAAGTTGCTGCGCCACGCCCACAAAAACTAACATTTAGTTTTAGCTCCTTCCCAGTTAACCAATTGATCTGAGATTTGGTGGACACATTTACTTACAATGACTTTATAATTAAGTAATTACAAAAGTAATACTTAGTTTTAACGCCTTCCTGTTAACCGATTGATCAAATATGGTACATGCCTTTACTTTTAATTATTACACAACTTTGAGATAAGAAAAATCGGCTTGGCCGCGCCCATGAAAAGTAATATTGATTTTATGTTGGTGAAGAGAGTGGTGTGGTAGCTGGCACCTGGTACTACGTAAATATTTTTTAGCTTTTAGTGCATTATCTGTATCATTATTATGCTTCATTACAACAAAACCTGTTAACATGTTTTTTTACTTATGTTATTACTTATTTTATTAAAGAAATGGACAAAAAGATCCATATAGTGAAGAGCTACAGGTTTAAAATATTGCACAAAACTGTTCGTAGTAGTTTTTTTGTGTGTTGTGCGGTGTTATACATCTATAGCTAACAATTCCAGGACCTAGAACGCAATTTGTCTGCTTCTGTATTCCTGATGCCTTCTTATTTATGCAACAACTGATATTAAGGTAATATATTATTACATATCAGCAAATATTTGCTTAAATCTGTTAAATGGAACCCACCTAAATGAAAAGAACAAATAACGAACGTGTGTTCTGCTCATTTAAAATAATTTCCATATAGCAAAATTACATTTCGTATAATATTCTATTCTAATCTCTCAATTGATCCACACAATAAATAAAAAAAAGAGTTGCAAATTAATTTCCATAAACATTTAACGCTTCAGCTTCAACTCAGAGAAAATGTTTGTTCTTTCGTTGGTTTCCAAAGGAACTGGCTGACAGACCAACAAAGAAAGGAGGTTAAACTTGTTTGAAATTAAAAAAACAAACAACTAAAAATGTTTACATAATTAATTAAACAAAAATCCAATGGAAATAGAAAAATGTCTTAGTTGTGTGAATGGAAACTATTGAATAAAGAAATGTGTGAATAATGAGTTACAAACGGAAGAGGAAATACAAAAAAGGACACGTGATTTTCAACTATTTAACAGCAAGCAAAAGAAAAAAAGGGTGGAACTGAACTATACATTTCATTTAATCAATAAGGATGCTTAGGCAAAATTACAAATAAAAGGGTTTTTGTTAAAAAACACAACGGTTACGGTGGTAATAATGTTATAATCAAACCTTTAACAAAGACAAATTTTGTAAATATCTCTTTGGTTGCGTTTCACTTTACAATAAATTCAACTTTAACATGCATCAAAATATTGCACAAATCACTTGCTAATGACAATTACTTTTTTTTCGACGTTTTTGTTCCACTACCATTTCAAGACCGTAAAAAATGTAAAAAATTTATTTTTTAATAGTTTTGTAATCCTTTGGTGTTTTACAGACACACACACACATACCCATTGTCATTGCGTTCATCATCTGCAACCCTTTTATTGTTCGACAATGATTTTATTTATTTTTTTTTACTGACGCTGTTGCAAGTTTATTAGTTTGTTAAATGAATTATGAAAACTGTGATAGAGCTTCCTACAACACATTTGATTTACAATTGTGTCACACAACTGGACTGGGCGTGAATTTGAAAACATTTGTCTTTTATGACCATTTTCGGTTTGACTTAATACATAGATGTGGGGCGTTAACCGACCGCTAGACAAACAGGTTTTTCATGGGTAACAATTGTTATTAATGTTAAAAAAATTATATTTCATTTAATGAAAAAAGAAAACCAAAAAGTCATTTACTTCAAAGTCAATAAAATGTGTTGTGTTATGTTGGGGCGGTATGAGGAGAGACTGAAGCATGTTAACTGAACGGGTTATTAGCGTACGCAACATTTCGGTTTCCGAAAAACAAAGATATTATTTTATTAAAGGCTAAATTTAGGTTTGGCAAAAGCCTTTACTCGCCAAAGCCAATATTGGCTATATCTCCAGGAGAAGATCCTTAAGCCTTGCCGAAAGCTGGGTTTTTGGTTTATTCTCATATGAAAATTTGTGTGAAATTAATTTGTACGATATTTCATATATCTTTTGTGGTATTTCTCTTTCCAACGATTTCTCGTTCGGCGTTTAATAAAAAACCAATTTACACTGCGCCCACATGTCAAACTCAAAACATAATGTGTTCACAAACCAAAAAGGCCTACTAAAATAAACACAAAAAAATTCCTCTGCCATTGAAAAAAAAATTCAAATTACTAGTGCTTAAATCAGAAAAATTTTACGAGCCAAAAAAATAAGAAAAGTAAAAAGAAAGGAAAAAATAAAAACACAAATTTATCACAATTTCTCACTTTTATGTAAAACATTTTTCTTCGTTTCTCTGCTAATAAATATTTCTGTAATTTAAGAATATTCTTGAAACGATTTCAATATCCAACTCTCGCCTTGCCCTTCGCATTCATCTCACCCTTCTTAAGCATCACTACTCCCACGAATATACAATCAAAATTATAGACCCTTTATATCTTCCATCTTTAGCTGCAGATGGGAAAAATTGCTACAAAAATTAAAAAAAGTCAAGAGGAAGTTCTGTAGCAAATAGTAAAAAATTAAAAAAAAAAAAATATTGCAAAACTTAACTAAAGTATGTGTTTTATTACCTCTCCCATTTTACACATATATAAATTTGTTACATATGATGGTTGGTTGTCCACTGTAGTTACCAAACATGTTGGGCTTTTTTATGGCCACAGGCGTTATTTATATGTAGGCTTCAGGATTCAACCAACTACTACTGCCACTACTACTACTACTACTACTACTACTACTACTACTACTACTACTATTGCAAGTGCTACAACAGAAAATAAACATACAGCTTTGGGAAAAAATTATACAACTACTATTACAATATGGCCTGAAAATACATCAGACGCCATTTTTTTCCCCATAAACAACTATGACAAATGAATATACATGGGTCATTCTCATTTTAAGTGTATATTTTGTATGTGTGATTTTTTTTTACCAATGTAACTAATAGAAATATTTGAAAGTAGGATTAATATTTTAGTTTTAGCCTCATTTAATGAATCCTAAAATAAAATTACATATTTTGGTTGTTTTTAAATTTTTGAGTTTTGAGCATTACATTTGCTTTCGCGGTTGTTCTAGAAATGATTTTTGCAAAAGAAATACACCACAAAAAATATGTAATGGGTTTGAAAGCACTATACATCTACTCTCTAAAAACAAAAAAATTATAATAATCGCAGGATGAAATTAAAAGTTATGAGCCCTTTTTTAATTTTGAGCTGGGTTTTCATGGAAAATTAAAAAAAATTTTACCTTTTAAAATAATTATTTACAAACATTTACACATGAGCAAAATATAGGCTAAGTCCTCTTTCAAATAAAACTAATTTTAATAAAATCGACCAACAATGTTGAAAGTTATGTAAATTTTAAATAAGACAACCTACCTAATACATTCTTACAAAATACGGGAAAAGCAAATTTTTTTGTCAAAGCAAATCAGAAATTTCCAAATCTATATAAATAAAAGAGTAACGTTATTGAGTGACAGACTGACTGAGTGACTGACTGACTGATTCATCATCGCCCAGCCCAAACCACTAAAGCTAGAAAGTTGAAATTTCGTATGTGGGCTCCCCTCAGGATGTATAGATCCACTTAGACGGAGTTTTGGGAAACTCAAACGCTAAGGGGGTAAAAACGGGTAAATTCGGTCACCTTATATCTCCGGATCTAACTAAGGTAGACATAAAATTCCAAAAACAGCTTAATAAGATCAAAAAATAAGTGGAAGAGTGTTTGGTACTTTTTTTGAAATTTTTACATTTAGGGGTCGAAAAAGGGTAAAAATATAATTTTGGTACTTTTTTGTTAACCGCTTATATCCTAAAGTAATGAAGATAGAAATTAAGTTTAAAATTAATTTTTCTATCCTTACGAAGCCCTCAAACATGTTTTGGTACTTTTTTGTAATTCGAATATATAAAGGGTAAAATTGGTTGCTCTTTTTGGTACTTTTTTCCATACAACTATTTTTTATGCAAATTGATATACATAGTGAATTAATATCTTTGTATATTTTCACTAAGAACGAATTTTTGAAAATTTTTATTCTAAGGGGAATAAAAGGGTTAAAAACGGGTAAAATCGGTAACCTTATATCTTCGAATCTAAGTAAGGTAGACATAAAATTCTAAAAGCATCATAATAAGATAGAAAAATGAGCGGACAGGTATCTGAAAATGTTTTAAAATCTGTACATTTAGGGGCCGAAAAGGGGTGAAAATATAATTTTGGTACTTTTTTTGCTAATAGGTTAGCTCCTAAAGTAATAAAGTTAGAAACTAAACTTGAAATTCATTCTTCTCTCCTTAAAAAGCCCTTAAAACCAGTTTTGTATTTTTTCAAATTTGAATATATAATGGGTAGAATTGGTAGTCCTTTTTGGTACTTTTTTCCATACAACTATTTTTTATGCACGATGATACACATACTGAATGCATATGTTTGTATATATTCTCTAAGAACGAATTTTTGAAAACTTAAACTCTAAAAGGGGGTAAAAACGGGTAAACTCGGTGTTCTTTAAGTAAGGTAAATATAAAATTCTAAAAGCGTCATAATAAGATAGAAAAATGAGTGGATAGGTGTTTTGTACTTTTTTTGAAATTTGTACAATAAGGGGCCGAAAAAATGTAAAAATATAATTTAGGTACTTTTTTTGTTAACCGTTTATATTTTAAAGTAAAGTTACTTGTTCGAAAACCTACTTTTTTGAAAATGTAGTTTTAAGAAATCGTACTTTTTGAAAAATGTTTTTTGGAAAGGGTACTTTTTGAAAATGGTACTCTTTTAAAAATGGTTACTTTTTGAAAGGTTACTTTTTAGAAAAGGTTCTTTTTAGGGCTCTGTACACAAAAATTGTAAATTAATCTTATTGTTTTCGATACGCTGTCCGTCTGTCTTTCTGTCTGTCACAGGCTGTTTTCTCGAGAGCCGTAAGAACTACGGGCTAAAGATTAAAGGGTGTTCTAAAGCGAGCAACGAAACATGTTGAAATACTAATTAAATATACATACACTTTTATATAGACTCCCGAAATTTTCAAAGTTAGTGTTAATTGGTGTAGTCTGTAGAATATTTAACACTAACCGTAAAGGCTTCATTAGTCTTGACTTTCTGTTGCTGTTCTGTGCTGTGACGTTCTGTAGAAAATATTTTGTAATTACTTGTTCTGTGAATGGAATCAGCTGTTTTTAAAAGCAAAAGGTAATAAAAACAAATAAATTGAAATTGTGAAAATAAATAGTTTTGTGAAAAATTGTGAAATAAACACAACCACAAAACCACAAACACCAAAAAACACCACAAAAACTAATACATACGCACTGTTGGCTGTCACTTAACGTTGAATTCTATTTTCTACAGTTTTGTCCGCAACAGAACAGAACGAAAAAGGAACAACAAACCACTCATACAGATTTTCAATTGAACAGAAACGAAACAGCTGATTCAGAACAGAACAGCACGTACAAACTAATTCTGCCTTAAGAGGGAAACTCTTGAAATTTTAAAAAACTCTAAAACTAAAAAATTCCAGAATTAAAAGAGTCAAAACGAAAAATCGTCAAAATGAAAAAATCGCTAAAACACAAAAATTCGCCAAAACTAAAAAAAACGTAAAAAAACTAACCAATTTTATGGTTATTTTTAAATGAGTTAATTAATTTTTCTATATCTGCACAACAATGGGGTAGCGAAGCACGCCGGGTATAGCTAGTGGATAATATTCTCTATATCGTTTCCAACCTTCCGCAGCTGTTAACTTCCTTTTGTCGTCTTAAAATTTCTAGATAAATTCTATTTAACAATTTTGTTAACGTAACGCTGAATACATTTTTATACGAATTCAGTATTTTTCAGAACGCACACTATATTTTGAATTTAAAACAATTCAGATGTATTTATCATCATGTTTTCTATACATTTACAGTAAAATTCCATAAACTTAACTTTTGACTTGGGAATATAGAATCGGCGAACTCAAAGTGTCTTACGCCCCAATAGACTAGTGGACAGACAGTGTGCTGTACTATTGTATGAGAACTAAGGTTCTCAAAAGTGGGTACCCCCGTAGTGTAGTTAATAGCGTGCTAGGCTACTAAGCAGTTGGGCGTAGGTTCGATTCTTGCCAAGACCCTGTGTGTGTTTCTGCAGGCAAGACAAAAAGACTTAAGCAGATTGTATATGTGTTTTTTAGTTCACATTTGTCAAAACGGAACATTTTTGGACTGCAATCCGAAATTTTGTCCTTTTTTGTGCTCCTCAAAATAAATTTTGGTTCAGTTTATACACAAGGATGCATACAAGTGCAACTTAATAATCCCGAAAATCCCGGGACTAAAAATTTAAAAATCCCAGGTTTCGGGATTTCTGAAATCCCAACTCAATACATTTTTTGGATACAAACCTTGCTTGATTGATGAAACGTTTTGCAATATAATACTACATTTACCACAGCGAAATCTAGTAGATATCAGTTGGAATCTTTGTCGAAACCTATACCGTTTACATCAAGCTTTTTTGACATTTATCAAGATTTCGTTTCCATACCAGAGACAGTTGATTTAGTTTTTTATTTTAAAAATATCAAACTGCATAGAAAAAACGAGCCTTCAAATACAAAACAACTACACTCTAAAACACTTTTGTTGAAAATTAGGTCGATAATAGTCGGCAACACTTTACCGATAATTATCAACCTAAAATTAGACACACATTATTTTTGTTGATTTTGGAGCAAAATGTTTTTACTAAAAAAAAAAATATTGGCTGCGTGCAGGTTTGAGCCTCGACCTTCTGACTGATAGTCTAAAGTATCTACCATTCAGCCATAGCCGTATTATACTTTATTTTGAATTAAACCACGGTTGTATAACGAAGTATTACTAGATTTTTTCAAAATCTAGTGACGAAGTAGATTTCGTTTTGTATGGGAAATCTATTGAAAAACAACTATTAAATCATTCATTTTTGAATTAATTCGCGAATCGTTCATGCACTGAATTAGCAAATTATGAATTAATTCTTTTCACACAAAAAATGAATTGAGTGAAATTTGAGTCAATTCAAATGAATTTGGTAAAAATTAATTGCAGTTCATTTCCAATTTATTTAAATTGAATTTTTTTTATAAAGAGAAGTAACACAATCAGGCAATTAATGCCTACCAGTTAATTAATTAAATGTGTTACCTTCTTTGGGAAAGGGATAGAGTAGAGAGAACAGGTGGTGAAGTGGGAGAGAGATAGAAAGCTTAATTGATTTACAACCCTGCTATTGCGCGTTTTTTGTAGAGCAGTGTTGAAAGCCTCTCTAGTTTCAAGTAGAGGCATCACGTTGCTTAAGCTGTGTAGCCATTTTATTAGTTCTTTTTCTTCGCTCACGGTTCTGCTACAATACCGACGAAGGAGGATGCTGTGAAGTGCATTAGAATATGTTAGCACTAATCGCTGCCAGTACTGCCAACGTGATCAGTGCTATACCTTCATCACTTTAACAGGCCAACAGCAATCAACACAATAACACTATACTCACTTTTGTGGTGTATTTTTTCGCAAAAATCATTCCCAGAACAACCACAAAAGCAAATGTAACGCGCAGGGCCTATTCATATAGTACGTAACGCTATTTTCGGAGGTTTTATACCTCCCCTTCTCGTAACGCTTTTTACGAAATTTCCAGTACAAAGTATCTAATCCGTAACAAATCTTCACCCCCCCCCCCTTTTCGAGCGTTACGTAATATGTGAATGGCCACCACTACAAAAAAATTCTAACAATTCGAAAAATATAAAATTATTTCAGGATCTCATATAGTTACATTGGTAAACAAAAAACAAGAAAAACACAAAAAGTACGTTTAGAATGAGAATCACTCCCATAAATACAGTTATATGTAGATACAATTTCACTGAGATACATTTTAAATTTTACATACTTGTGCCTGGGTACATATGTAAGTAAGTAAATTGGTTAGTAATTGACAACAAAATCAAATAGTTTAACAAGTAAAAAGTATTAAATCTTCTTCAACAACTAACTAGAAGCCCACTCCAAGTCCCAAGAAGGCCACCTTTAAAATATAAAATGCTCGTTGCCACCATACGAGTATCTTGTAAAATTACTCAATTATTCTTTTGTTTATATATGAAAATATCTGCTATACTACTACACACACACACACACACACATATATATGAAATACTTTTCATGTTCCCTTTTTAGTTGGGTTGCTGTTCAGATTTCAATTTATTAACCCATAGTCTTTGGGGTAATGTCGTTCGTATGTCCTTTGGCCGGTCATATTTGTTATTCCTTTTTATATGGCATCAACTACATGAAGTTCAGTGTAAGAATGTTAAGACTGAGTTCCATGGTTATTTTATTTTACGTGTGATACGAGTTCATTTTTTTTTGGCTGATATATTTCTTTGCGAAATGAATAAATGGCTGGTATGTCAGCATGTTTAAATACAACTTTTCGTTTGTATGAATGTATGTATTTGCTGCAGTTGATGGCGGGTTGGCGGGTGGAGATAAAGAGATTTTGTTGAAATCGTTGTATTAAAATTTTTCTATAATTGGTTCTAGGGGAAATTGCAGTTTTGAGTTTAACTTCCGTAACTTAATGAATTGTCAAATGGTTTTATTTTCGTTGTTTTGTTTTATTTTTGTTAACCTTTTTTTATAAACTTATTTGGGTTTTTCTTTTTCAACTTAAGTCTTTTGATATGCTTCTCTATAGATGTGTGTCCGTGTTGGTGTGAGTGGGTGTGTGTGTGAGTTTCCTTTTTTTTATTAATTACTAAAGTGGACTTAAAAAACTTTAAAAGTTTTTACCGGTTTCATGCAAAAACAACTAAAGGATTTAAAAGATAACTTTTTTACAAAAAGAACTTAAAGAATATTTAAGTGGCCTTTTGTAAAGTTACTTCAATTTGCAAGGTGGTGTAGCACGAAATAAATGTTCAAAGGTCAAAGATTTTTTTTATAAAAATATAAGCATAAGTGACAAAAGTTTAATGGATTTAAAATGTTTTAATGTACGCAGAAAAACACATTATTGTGGTTACCATGGCCAAAATGAAACATCCTATTTTTGGATCACTGAAAAAAAGATTTGTAAATAGAATTAATTTTTTAGTAAACACAATTAAAACTTTCACTAGAAATGAGCCCATAACGATTTTTGTAAATGCAAACACGGTATTTGTAATTTCAGAAAAAATTTTCAACTGATTTATTTTCAATTAAATTTACCGTATTTCTGGCAATTTTATTGCCAATTTCAATAAATATTTTCAAAAAACTTGTTTGTTTACATTTGTTGCGCTTTCCAAACGGAAATTTTTTTTTCATTTTATTAGTTTTTTTTTTGATTATAGAGCTATTTCAATTAAAGTTATTGTTATGTTAACAATGTATATTTTTGAATTTTCGGACAATATTGATTCTGATAATTGTTATATTTAACAATTTTTTTATACGCAATCACAACGCCTGAAACGACTTTTTGCTTGTCTGCGAAAAACCTTAAATGTCTTTGGGCGGAATCGAACAGGCGAACTCTGGACTAATAGCCTAACGTACTTACCTCTCAGCTACAGAGCAAGTCGTTATTAAATATGCAAATAATGAATACACATACAACTTGGTTTCTTGTGCTTCTTCTAAGTGTTCGCATTCCGTTATGGTATAATTTAAAAAATAGTTTTCTTGGGTAATTTAATTGACTATAAAAATTAAAATTTGTTATATAAACAATGATGATTGTTAATTTTTTCATAAGTTTCCCAAAAACGTTAGTTGACAATTTTAATCATAAAAATATTAAAAAATTTAAGGGATTTTTTGCGCCATGCATAACAAAACATTTGTGGCTCAGTTTATTGAAAAAAAATTCTGTGTTAGTCGTATAAACAACTTAATTGGTTATATTAACTAAATATATTTTTAAATTTAAAGTAAACATTTACAATTCGAATTGTTAGTTGCAGTTTGATGATATTTTTTCTGTGATTATAGTTTACTGAAATCAATGTGTTCGTATACACAAAAAAAATTAATTTTATTTAATGAATTACTGAATATTTTGTTACGATACGGACTTCCAAAAATATTTCAAACTCAAACAAAAATATAGTTCTCCTAAAATGAAACCCTGATATAAACTTTCAAAACGACGATACACATACATTTTTTTGTGGTGCCCTCTACCAAAATCAGTTGTTATAACCTTGTTAATATCGCTTGTGTACACCGAAAAGAATATATTGGTAAATCTAACTAATTACATAGGTTAGAATTGCACCAACACATGAAATACAGTAAAGTCAACCACTAGAATTGTAGTTTAGTTGATAGTGTTCTAAATTATTA
This sequence comes from Panzeria rudis, assembly GCA_956483635.1. NCBI lineage: Eukaryota > Metazoa > Arthropoda > Insecta > Diptera > Tachinidae > Panzeria > Panzeria rudis. The sequence goes on along the minus strand of OY101448.1, from coordinate 10,636,968 downwards.
TCTGGAAGCTCGCAGGTTCGATGCCTGCCAAGGCTTAAGCAGTAAGTGTGTTTGTGTAAAATAACCCAGCGCTAAATATAAGAAGTAAAGAGGCCTTCTATAAGGCCTTATTTAGCAGTCTGTAGTACTTCCACTCCCATTACATACTCCTTTCTTTTTTACACGCGATGTCATTGCGGACCAATGCCTTCCTCGACCCATTACTTCTATCAGGCCTGCTTAATAATGGGTCTGGTAAGGTCTGTTAAAAATGAAATGGAGGTACATTTTTTAATCTGGGTATTTTTATAGCGGCTTCTATTCTATATTTTTGATAATCGTGATGTTTTATTTATTTATTTTTTAAACATATGAGGGAGGCTAAATTTCATGTATTTATTTGGAACGAATTGAACATGATGTAGTAGCTACAACATAAACGGCATAGTAGCAGCATGTATGATGCCTCTTGTACTTAAATTTCAGTGTTATATACAAATTATTTACGAAAAAATAATACGAGAACGTTTGTTATTTCTAAAGGACATTTTTATCAAACAAAACCAAAAATCTAAAAATAGAATACTCCTTCCAAAAGAAGCCAGTGTAAAGGCCTTCTAAAAGGCCTGCCTGAGAAGGCAGAAAAGAATTACTTTTGGATCTTAAATTCAGGTCTTGAAAGGCCTGTTTAGTGAATGCCGCGTAAGTTTTACCGCTGGGAAAGTTTTTAGTTTATAATTTTTTGGTCTTGAACTTAGGTTCTCACAATTTTACTCATGTTTATTTTTACTATTTCAACTAATTCATCTTGTGAAACAACGAGAGCATAAATTATATATAGATATTTATTAACTTGTTTGACTAAAATACAGTAATTTTTGCAAAATAACTATTTTCGTTCTTATTATTTTAGATCTGTAGTTTTAACCATTAAAACTGGTGATTTTAACAAAAAAAAATTTTTAAATTGAATAAGTAATTTTAGCCATCAAAAATAATTTTATTTTCTAAACATGGTTTTTCCCAAATTTATATTTTACAATTCGGTAAAATCTAGTATTTCAGCCTTGAACTTAGGTTCTCAAAATTCTTCGCATGTCTATGAAATGGACGCCTCTAAAATCTCAGCTAAGTCATCTTGTTAAATAACGATAGCACAGACATGAAATGATTCACAGCTTCAAAAAGTTATTTTAATCAATGAAAATTACTATTTCATAAAAAAATTTAGCAACAATTTGCATTAAAAGTAAGTTAACTATTTAAATGTGTGAGATTTCCCTATCATTTTATTATAATTAAATATTATTTATATTAACAGTAAGTTAACTATTACAATTTGTTAGATTTCCCTATCATTTTATTTTGATTGTAGACTCAAAAAAAAAATTGTAGGTAAGTCTAACCAATTTAAATAGTTAACCTTGGAAAATTAAAAATAATCTTTGAAAATTTAAATTATTTTTATGGTTAAAATAACCTATTTAACTTTTATAAATTTTTGTGGTTAAAATGACCAATTTTTATAGTTAAAATTACCAATTGAAAATAATAACAACGCATATAGTTATTTCACAAAAATTACTGTATTTAAGTCAAGCAAGTCACCACATGTTTATGAATACTATGTGCCATCGTTTATAACAAAATGACTTAGCTGAGATGGTAAAGGCGCCCGGTTTATAAACATGAGTAAACTTGTGAGAACCTAAGTTCAAGACCAAAAAATTAAAAACAGAATTTTTGTTTAACAAACACACTTACTGCTTAAGCATAGGCAAGCATCGAACCTGCGACCTTCCGGTTAGTAGTTTTACACTCTATCAACTAAACTGCAATTCCATTGTTGATTTTTACCGTACTTAATTGGTTGGCGCAATTCTAACCAATGAAATTGGTTTGATTTACCAATATTTTATTTTGAGTTTAGATTTTTAAATATTGTACAGCTCGTGAACTAGTTCTCGTATGCTAATTTCTCAAAATGTTTGTATAAATAAGAATTGGCTTCGTATTCCACCGAACCACCTAACATATGGTGATAAACAGAGACACACATGAGAACTAATGTTATGAGTGTGGTGGCTTCCGAAAACAATGTTGTGCTGTTCTGCACGTGGACGTTGGATAATATATTCATGGTGATTTTTGTCTTGTTCCTTGAAATATTGATCATGTCTAAATATTTCTGAACATAATGTTACGAACCTTAGCCAACATAAACAGTCAGTTTGGATATTTTTAACTCATGATCAATACCAGAATCATCTACAAAACTGACCATTAAATAAACCTTCATATTTACTCTTTAACACACAGCATCATAAATTATTCCTTCAACTTTAGCCAATCTAAACGTTCAATGTCATTTTAAAAACAGTTAAAATTTGGGTTTTCACTATCTTTCCATTTACTATAATAACATCGAAAAATCAAAATGCAAATTATTAAAAGAAAAAACAAAAATATATTGATGAAAGTACGAAGTAATCTAAAGGAAAAGGCAAAACAAATATACGCAACCTTACACAACAATAGATGCAACAAATCCTTTTACAAAAAAAAAAAAACAGCGGCCTACCAGGAAGTCTTTACGTCTGTATGTACCTCAAAAGGCAGTTAATATGTTTCATTGTATGTGCATGCTTGTGGCATAACTAGTGTAGTATTAATCCTTGTAAATGCTCTGATTTAAATTGCATCATAAAACGTAAACAGTAAAACAACAGCAGTAACAACAATAGTAATGAAAAGGACATTTTGTTTATATAGATCAGCAGCAGCGAAATATGCCGCTGAGTATTGCATCGTGCTTTACAATTTAGTCCTTTTTAAACGCTTGGTTTTTAGTTATTGTTCACTATTGAGTTAAAGGCAAGCAAATAAGCCTTGTCTTTCTTATATCCTTTAGGATTAAATAAGGTTGTATAACTGACTAAGTGGAACTAAAAGTCTTAGTAGCCTTCACTAAAACAAATAAGTTGTTCCAAAAAGTAGGTCATTTCAGCTCTTCTTTTATGACACTGAAAGGCAAATCCATAAGCTTGAGTAAATAATGTAACAAAAAAAAAAAGGATGCATATACACATTCGCAGATACCATTTCTGTTGGTTTAACTAAAATTTTATTGCTCTCATTTAAATGACCGCTAATACAACTGCTGTCGTTGCTCTAATTTTCTTGTCCTTTTCTATTGTTCAAGCAATTCGTTGTGTTAGTGGGATTCCATTAAATTGATTTCTCTTTGTCAAAATTGTCTCAGGATTTAGCATAATGTTATGAATTTGGGAAAATTAAGTTTTCATCTACATAAAGATGAAAGATCTTAAAAGGATTTAGTGGGCAATTGTTACGTTACATTGTTGCAATAGTTTCTTAAATTCGGTTCGTAGAAAGATTTCACCGTATAACATTGGCACATTTTATATATGTAGAAGTGTGCTAAATTTTAATCAATTTAAATAGCGTGTGATCCTTTCAATTCTAGGAATTTTTCAACGAAATTTGTAACTAATTTTTCTTTTATTTGTTTTATAAATTATTTGTTTTTAACCCACTTTCAGAAGAAGTACAGAGAGACAATTGTATTTATTATATGATATGTTATTAAACGTTTCGTAACCTTGATGACAAGTTATGCGTAAGTTAAGGGTTTATAAGGAAGAATTATATCTCAGGAATTATCTCAGCTGGAAATAGTGCATGTATAAATTTTTTGCCAAGGACTTTTAGTACTCTTTTTCAGATGTACTTTTTTTAAAGGTACTTTTTTGAAAGCTACTTTTTTTGAAAGGTACTTTTTTTGAAAAGTATTTCTTTAAAAGGTACTTCTTTGAAAGGTACTTTTTTTAAAAGGTACTTTTTTTAAGGAACATTTTTTAATAGGTACTTTTTTAAAGGGAATTTTTTTAAAAGGTAGTTTTTTTAAAAGGTACTTTTCTTAAAACGTAATTTTTTAACAGGTACTTTTTTTAAAAGGTACTTTGTTTAAAAGTTACTTTTTTTAAAAGGTATTTTTTTTAAAAGGTACTTTTTTTATAAGGTACTTTTTTTAAAAGGTACTTTTTTTAATAGTTACTTTTTGTAAAAGGTACTTTTTTTAAATGGTACTTTTTTAAAAAATACTTTTTTTAAAAGGTACTTTTTTAAAAGGTACTTTTTTTAGAAGGTACTTTTTTTGAAGGTACTTTTTTTTAATGTAGTTTTTTTAAAAGGTACTTTTTTTAGAAGGTCCTTTTTTTCAAAGGTATTTTTTTTAAAAAATACTTTTTTTAAAAGGTACTTTTTTTAAAAAATACTTTTTTTAAAAGGTACTTTTTTTATAAGGTACTTTTTTTAAAAGGTACTTTTTTTAATAGTTACTTTTTGTAAAAGGTACTTTTTTTAAATGGTACTTTTTTAAAAAATACTTTTTTTAACGGAACTTTTTTTTAAAAGGAACTTTTTTTAAAAGATAAAGGTGGATGTACCTTTTTTAAAAGGTAAAGGTGGATGTACTTTTTTTTAAAAGGTACTTATTTTAAAAGGTACTTTTTTTAAAAGATACTTTTTTTAGCTTTTTTAAAGGTATTTTTTAAAAGGTATTTTTTACAAGGTACTTTTCAAAGGGTATTTTTTTTAATGGGACCTTTTTTAAAACGTACTTGATCATAAGATAGCTTTTAAATGTACTTTTTTTAAACGTACCTTTTTTAGATAGTCCAACACTCCACTCTTAATTTAATAATTTGAATTTACATTAATTCAAATATGTATTGACTAAAAAGCTGAAATAATAAATTTCAGACTTATAACCTATTCTGTTCAAAATAAAATTACGTAAAGATAGTACTTTTTGTATAAAAGGTGGATGTTTTGAAAATGTATTTTATAAAAAAGTACTTTTTTAAATCCTCTCGACTCGCATTAGCTATGCGAGAACAGTACAATAATCGCCCAAACGAAGCGTACTTTTCTACTGGCTCTATCCAACAAATTTTATAGTACAACAAAGTATAATCTCTTAATAAATTTCATGTTACTAAAACGAATTAATGGAATTCTTTACCTCTGAGTTCTACTTTTCAAATCTATGGTCAAACTGCCACATCAACCTGTTGCAATAACATTCCACTGCCATTAAAAAGCAGCCATCATCTCTTTGATTTATTATAAATACAAAATAACCTTTTAAATAACACATATAAATTCATTATCGGGCAGGATATTAACATGACTAACAAATATGTGGAATTAATTGATTTAACAAAGTTGAGTAGAATTGAAAAATAGAGCAAAGCACACACACACACACACACACAATTAAGACCAGTTAACACAAGTGTTGTGTACAAAACAAAACCAAACTAGATTAAGGGCGTTGAAAATGACCAGCGGCTATATTCTGCAAAAAATTCGTTATAAATTTTCCAAACAAAATACAAATTATTTGTACAAAAATGAAAAATATCCTTAGCAACCTTTTTGTCATTAACATTAAAACTCAATTAGATTCGTTACACGCCCAATTATGTTGAACACTTAGAGACACTACAAAATAAGCTAAAGGACATTTAATAAACAACGTAACAAACAAAAAAAGTTTGCAAAAACAAAAATGTAACGTGGATGTAGCTGGAAAAAAGGCACCTTGTTAACTTGTTTGTTTCCTGTTAGATAATGAATTTTATATAAATTAATAGGATGTTTCGTTTTTCATACTGAAAGCAGCCAACAAATCATACAACCCACAGATTCACGTTCCTTACACACGAAGTAAATTCGATGCTGTTTTCTATGAGACGTTGGGAAAAAGTATGCTGCTGCAAAGTAAAAGTATTTTTGTCATAAATGCCAATAATTATGTTGTTTAAGTTGCCAACAAAATATGGCCACACTTACACCCTCGTAATTTTGGCCAACAAAAATTGGCTTGTAAGTAAAATAAAAAATATTAAATTTCGAATATAATATGAAAAGTTCCACAAAGTTTAGGTGAAAAAGTTAAGAAGTGTTTGGGAGAATTGTTTTTTCTTCTGTTTCTGTTTTTTATATTTATATTTAATTTAAGACTTTTGTACATGTTGTTGAACATGTTAAAACATATTTTGTGTTGTTAAGAGCATCAGTTAGAGTTGGCTGTTGCCAAAGTTAATAGTAGTAATAAGTATACTTTTCTTCTCAAACAGCTCTTAAGTACACTGAAAGGAAAACCTTCATATATATAATAATTTTTTACGCTACAGTAATGCTTATGTCATTGTTTTTCAACCAACGTAACGTTTGTCTCGGCTCACACTATGAAAGTTTTCTTTCAGAAAGTTTGAGTATTTGGGTGAGAGGGGAGAGAAGAATGGGAAGGGGTACACACTTTCATGTTCTTTGAAATTCCCTTTTGTTTTGTAATTTGTAATGTCCAACCTAATGTTGGCTGCAGCTTAATTTTACATTTTCTAATAAATTTCATTGAAAAAATTTCAATGTGTAGACATGAATGAAAATTTGAAAGAGAAGTAAAGAAAATTTCTGAAAGAAAACTTTTATAGTCTGAACCGAAACTTTCAATCCTGTTAAAAACATTCTTTTGCACAGTGGGGACTTTTACAAACTAAATGGCAATAAATCTGGAGTTTCAGAACTGCTGATTGGACTTAGACATTTTTTACGGCTTGACAGATTTTCATATTTTAAGTTTTTATTTTTTACGTTTACTTAGAATTTTATCAGCAATTTAACGATGTACTTAAAATTGAAATCAAATGCTTGGTAAAAAAGTTAAAGCCAATAATCAAAAAAAGTCGAGGCAAATTATAAAAATTTTAATTTCGAAGTGAAATATCTCTGAAACTATAAAATATACAAAAGCAATTGTTAGTATATTTTTGTCCAGCAAAATCTAACGCGCTTAAAATTTTACAAAGTTATTTAAGAGAGTTAAAAGACGTACAAAGTTTTTTCACACCCGAGATATCCCACGATCTCCGCATCGTAGGCTAGAGCACTAACCACTAAGCTACCGATGCACATTTATTTTCGTACACAATTCAATGGAAGAATAAAAAAAAATCAAATTACGAAGTAAAAATAACACTCGCATCCATATTTGTATCCACGTAAGTTTGAGTTGAAAAAAAACGTCGGGTTTAAAAAAACATGAAAAAAACATAAATACCTGACCACCTTTCCCGAGTGTACGTTACATTTTTTCATTCGCTTACGTTATTGCAACCTCGTAAGGCAGAGGGTATGCACTGTGTGTTTTTGCGCATCTCCGAAGCCGTTCTATTTAATCTTACTGCATCCTTGTACGAAATTTATTTATTTAATTTAATGTATTTCATTTAATTTAATTTGATTTTTGCTGGGTACAATTTCATTGCTTCCAAAGAATCTATGTTAAAAATATGCACATAATTACAACATTTTGCATTGTTTTTATTTACTTTTTACTTTATTAAGATTGAAAACAGACAGAGAAAATAAATTATACTTTTTACTTTTAAATTATTTCCGATGTCTGTCTTTAAACTCGAGCCATATCTTTATATTTTAGTTATCCATTTTCAGAATGAAAAAAGTTTCGTTTCATTAATAACAACACAAAATTTGATATATGTAAGTGAAAAAAGTTTCGTACCGTTTATGTAGTTTTTCATCACTTGCATGTAATGTTTCATGTCATTAATGAAATTTTTCGTTGTATTCATATAAGGAGCTAACGTAATGGTTTCATTCCCATTACGAACCGTTTTCTCTTCATTGTATATTTTTAAAAATGTCGTAGGTATTTATTTTCACATTAATGAAAGTAATAAGTCGTATTCAAGACAGGAAGCAAGATATTTATAAATCCCAAAAATTCTAGGAAAAGATTCATAGGTTCAACGAATTGTGCATTAATTTTTACCTAACGTACTAGTATGATAAAAACAATGAAGTGGTTCATTAATTTTGGTAACAAATAACATTTCAATTTACCGTTTTACATTGAACTTCATTGAATATTTTCATTGAGATAATGTATGTGTTTATTCAATCAATGTATTTTTGCACAAAATTAATGAATCTAATTCAATGAATGTCCTTCGTTGAATTTAATTAAAATAATTTTTTCAGTGTATAACCAAGTCAAACGTCTATAAAGAATATGAGCTTTTTCTCTTAAATTCCATAATATTTGTGCTAACTCCTCTCGCTTACAAAGAAGCCCTGCGTATTGCAGAGATTTTAAAATGGATAAAAAAATTTATTTATTAAAATTATGTGCTTCCAAGAGGCTTCCCATATTAATATTATACCTATACATATAGCGCACAGACTTGAAAGCGGAAGTATTGCTTATCTGCTTTACAATTCATTAGCATCTTACACTGACCCCCTCCAATGACAATGCCATGTAAGTGATACGTACCTCCCACATAAAGTGCCACGACTCGTACCGATTACTAGTCCTTGGGAACCAGTCACCTGACTTGTCTTGTGACAGGTTCTCTACCCTCTATGGTAGTTTCATGGCTTATAAAAATATTTTTCTCCCGATCTAAAAACAACAGATACAACAACGATTAGTTACTGAAACTGTAAGCGCTTTTAACTATTAAGTATTAAGAAAGTTGGTTAGATTAGCAGGACCTGGTAAGGACGACAGTTATGGTTAAAATTTAAGGTTTAGTTCGTTAAAAGTACAAGGCAAATTAAAAACAATGAATATAATCTCACAAAACAAATTATTTAAGTGATTCATCTGTGAAAACATTTTGTGTTTAAAATCAAATCTATTTAAATACAATCCACTTTAATCCTTTTAAATAACTAAATTTAAGCAACTTTAAAATCTTGCTAACAAAAGTATTAACTTTTATCGCTTTATTAGACAACACAGACACAAATGTACAACCTCTCAACTTTCCATAATCCTCAAATATCTTTCAATAACAAACAATATGTTTTCATTGTCAATGACCCGCAGCATAAAAGTAAAATTGTTAATTGTACAACAATTCCCTCCAGCTAAAAATGTACAAAAATTAAGTCGTTAAAGCATTAATAAACTATAAATAATAATAACGCCAACACCTCCTATTATTCTCCTGCTCGTATTCCATGCAACACTTTTCAGCTGAGTAAATTAGTCTCATGAAGAAGGCTGGTGGCTAAATTGTGTGTATGATTATATGTAAGTGTTTGTTTGGCTCGTGACTTGTGTTAAATAGATGAAAAATTTTTCCCTCAAAATTTCCCCTAAAAATCAAGACAAGATGTGTCTTATTTAAGCGTAGAGGATTAACAAAATTTTAAGATATAAAAAAAGTGAAATAGAAATCGTAAGAAGTGGAGGCAGTGACACCGAATTATGTATAAAATGACATAAATGTGCCACCCGCACTTAAACAATAACGCACAGCGTTAGACAGGCGGACAGACGTGCCTGCTCGTGTAGACATACATAAGTGTGTCACATTCAACACTATACTTGACATGTCATATATGCAGGAGTATTTGTTGCTCCATGCAACATAAAATAATTTCTATAACTCACGACTCAATGTCATGTTGTGGCAGTTCATGCGTGTAGTAAAGATATTATCAAAATTTGAGAAAAAAGAGACAAGGAATTATAAATGTAGGTGATTTTCAAGATTGCTAAAGAGTTCTTAGGAGGGGGAGGGAAGTTTATACCTTTTTCGAAAATATTTGTAAACAAACACACATGCCCAAACAAACATACATCCCAAATTCATGCATACAGACATATAAAGTTACCATATGTTTACCTAATTGTGTGAGTGTTTAAATGTTTTAAAGTAATTTAAAGAATTTATTTCTACTCCACACCCTACTTTTGGATTATTGAGGAGTTTTGTTTGATTTGTAACGCAGTTAATATTTGAAACAGGGGATATTGCCCTACACTGAAAGTATTTTTTGCATAAATGTTGTGAATTTCGATATTAATCTAATGAAAAACTTCACGAAAACTCAACCACACTAAATCACACTTCTTTTTCTCAATGAAACAAATTTTATTAAAATTATTTTAATGAGAATTTCACTAAATATATGATATAATTTCATTGAGCCAGTGCACATATTTCATTAATTTGACGATATTATTTCATACTCTTATTGAAATTATTTCATAATATCAATAAATTCATTTTATTATTTTAATGAAACTATGTTATTATGTTAATGAAATGACTTCATCAACTTAAACTGTTTTATTGACTATTTTAATTTATTTACAATTCTATGCTACAAATACATACGATAAATACTAATGCGCATCAGAAATATTTCTAATGTTTATGACCGCTCACAGTGTCGAACTCACACTCTTAATATTCATAATTTGCTTTATAGGCAGGCAATCTCTTAACCAATTCCGCCAACAAAAACAATGTGCTGTGTGTATGACAAAGAGTACAACAACAACAATTATCCAAAATAAATTTTTGTTGTTCGCTTTTGTTTCCCAACTGTTGTAAAATTTCACAAACATATGTTGTGAAATATTTCATTAGAATTGTGAAAAAAATTTTAAAGAAATATTTTTATTTCATTTATAGGAGAAAGTTCTTTTAGTGTACACACAAAAAAGTTTAAATATAAAATCGTCAAAAACCAGGTTAATTTAAGATTTTTCGGTAGTGATTTTTCTTCATAGGTGCTTCATGTTAATGTAACATGGCTTACAAAAATCTTGAAAGAAAAATTTCTCCTTTGAAATTAAGTATATTTCATGTTGATCTAATATTCCAGTACATTTAAATAAAAATGTAGAAATAATACGAAAAATCATGCTGAATCAAAGCTATTTCGAAATGAAACAACGTGAATTTGATATTGCAAGAATAAGAAGAGTATTTCAAGTTGAAACAACGTGAATTTTATATTGAAACAACACAAAGAATCATGTTGAATTAAAGTTATATCAAGCTCAAATAACATAACTTTAATGTAGCTATTTTATTAATTATTTTACTTACGTGAAGTGTATTAGCATATGAATCAGAAAACTTTGTGTTGTAGTTGGCTGCCCCAGCCAAAACTTAAACTCGCGCTACTTGCATGATAGTCCTTGTGTTAGCAACGGCAGCGACAACAGCTTCAAACTTTATTTTAGCTATACACTAAACAAATACCATCGTTGTAAAAAGAACTTAATTCTAATTCAACATGATTATTTATGATTATTTAACATAAAATTTCTTTGAGTTTAAAGTTACAGTCATGTTGATTTATAATGAAATGTAACGTTGAGAACAACGTTATTTTAATAGTGAAAATTTTTAAACCAATGAGATTTAAGGTTAGAATAAAATTAATATGAAAGAAAGATAATTTTAAATCGGCAGCAGTAAATTTTCGTTGTAAATTCATTTTTTGTTGTCTACATAGTCGAGATATATAATAATAAAGAACAACTACCCTGCAGACAAAATGACTAGTATGTGGTTAGAAATATACTAGTTGTTTTTTTTTTATATTCAGACCAGTTGGCTAACTGTCCTTTTTCCATACATCGAACAATCGATTTTAACATTAGATTGTCATAGGAGCCCAACTAGTTCATTTGTACATAGTTACATGCTAGTTGAAATACTAGTTATTATGAATTAGTGCGCTGACTAGTTTCTTTATTTATAGTTTTTTAAATATTAAAAAACGTTTGGCTCAACCGGTGTATGAGCACACAGTCCTCATATTTCAAGGCATGTACTCTATTCACTGAGTAAATTTCTACTTATCCCTTATGTGCGCGGCAAAAAAACACCTTATAATGCGCTGTAAGGTACCCGGGTACCTATAAAAAAGTTACGTAGAAAACAAGCATTTTCGCACTAAATGTAGTTGTAAAATAAATATGGGATTGGCAATATATATCTGTAGCCAATCTCATATATGTTTTACTACGTTTTAATTTGATATTTAGTGAGAAAGTGCTTGTTTTCAACGTTACTTTTGTATAGGTACCTGGGTACCTTGCGGCGCAATAGAAGGTGTTTTTTTGTCGTGCACAAAATGTTGCTTAATTTGATTAGAAATTTCTACGTCTACCACGTTTATATAGACTTATTTGTTTATGCAGAGCTACTAACAACAAATATATGTACTTACAATGGCCTCATTCCCATATAAAGCACGTACAGGTACCCGGGTACCTTGGTGCGTATTTAAGGGTGTCAAGAGTAAATTGGTCTCTCACTCAAATTACAAAATTTTTCTTAGCTGTACGGCTGCAAAAATACAAACTTTTTTGAAAGTTAGTAGTTCTCAAAAAGTTTCAGATATGCAGACTATTAATTTCAATGAAAAAATGTTGGTTGAACACGCCAAAGGTACCCGGGTACCTAGGTGCGCACATAAGGGTTATTATATTTAGAGCTAAAATTTTGTTTTATATATTTACACCTGAAAATATGTTAATTTATAAAAAAATATTTTAATTACTAGTATCTTTACAATTATACCATATTTACACCATGCAACTTTGTTGCATGCAACTCTCTTTTTTCAGCGAGGAAGACAGAGAAGAAATACAAAATGTATACATTTCTATTTCAGCACTCTCACTTAAAATGAAAATTGCATGCAACAAAGTTGCATAGTGTAAATACGGTATTAGTTGTATTACTGTTCCAAAACGTTGTTTTTTGGCTAGTATCGTTACTATCCTCATTACAACTAGTAAGATGACAGTGCTTTGTTGACTAGTAACGCTAAAACTAGTAATATGACTGTCCCAAAACGTAACTATCCTACGGTAAATGGAACTGACACAAAACAAGTCACGTGACCGGTCCCCAGGTGGTAGGGACCACTCCGAGTTCTAACACTTCCTATGAAGCGGACCAGCCACTTTTACATGGGGATGGCCTAGGATGGGGTTAATTGATACTTTGTATGCACCTTGTAACTTGTCTCTGAACTATCTTATGGAGTCCTAATCGGTGTAGAATAATATAGATTATATATAAATATTATTCCCAAATTCAGCAGAAATTATCGATTAATTTATTTTTTTATTGTTACAAATCCAAGTAGAAATTGTATTTTATTTTTATTTGATAGGATTCGAAACGACAACCTCCGGCATTACAGGCTAGTACACTACCCACTCGACGACAGGGGAACTTATATTTCAATGTTATAAATACCAGTTAAGCTGGAGTTAATATCTGAATATAGCTACGGAACAGGTTCCTGACTGGCATCGCAGTCTCATTGAAGGGAGACAATTAATATTATATAGATACTATGTGATAGACCTTAGATCCAGGTGCATCGAATTTGCTCAGTACCGTTTACTACAATACTAGCCGGAGTACCAACTAAATTGACTGAAAATGGTTAATATGTGACCATTTACACAATATGGCTTTTTTCACCATTCACTACTCCCTATTTTTGGTACTAGTCTCATTTTCTCAAGTAATAGGACGAGTACTATTGGATCATTTGTCACCAAATTTTCCGCAGGGTAGTTATACATTTAGCTGCAGGGTAGTCACACAACTACGCATAACAGTGAACTGTAGCAACCAACAAAGCAAGTAGACACTAACATACTTAAACGACAAATTATTTCTTGTAAATTAAATATGATTTCAAATTACAATTGCGTCATATTGATTTTACATTCCTTCTTTTTTTCTGTGTGTAATAGCTGATAGCTGCCACAGTCAACCTGCCGTAAAGTAAGAATAAACCATGTTTTAAAACTTAATTCATTTTGAATGTATGCACAGAAAAAAATACCAACGTAAAATTAACATATCGCAATATTGATTGTAAATCATATTAAATTTTTGCAAAAGTAAAGACTTCATTTAAAATTACCCTTGTTTCATGTTAATTTTAAACGGAAAATTATTGATCTAACCTCCAGTTGGATTAACTTTTTTCTTGTTAAAACAAAATTGTTCAATATTTAATCCATAAAATACTGTTTCATAGTAAAATAGATTTTTATCATGTTATATTCAGGTTGGATGTACTTTAGCGAATCATCATAATTTTAAATTTACAAGACGATAACTTTAATTTGAAATAAATTTTATGTTAAATCATCAATTAAAATGAAATTAATGTTATTTATAAAGATATTTATATTAGTGTATACTTATCTAAAGAATATTTGAGGGTATTGTAGCTACAGTGGATAGCACGTTGCCTACCAACCAACTGATGATAGATGAGCCCTAGCTCAAATCTTGGCGGGGGCAGTTAACTACAACACAAACTTTTCTGATGCTTATGCTTATACACATCACGTAAGTAAAATAATTAATAAAATTACTGCACTAAGTTCATGTTATTTTAGCTTGAAATAACTTTGATGCAACATGATACTTCGCGTTGTTTCAATATCAAATTCAGATTGTTTCAACTTAAAATAACTTTGATTCAACATGAACGATTCTTCGAGTTATTACAGTATTTATTTCATGTTGCATCAACTTGAAATAACTTTGATTCAACATGGTTCTTCGCACTAGTCCAGTATCAACGGCATTTTATTCTAACTGTACTAGAATATTAAATCAACATGAAATATAGTTATATCAAAAGGAAAAATGTTCTTTGAAGGGGTTTGTAAAATCGTGCTGAATTAACATGAAACACTTATGAAACAAAATCACTACCAAAGAATGTAAAACTAACCTTATATTCGAAGATTTTAGCATGACATTTTCCTGTGTGTATGTATGTATTAATATTACCTATAATATAGCATTTCTGGAAATTCGACTTCACCCACACACCTCATCCTTTATAACTTTGAATTGTATGATATTGCTTGTTTTACTTTATCATGTTTGTATCAAATATTTGTTTGCATCAGGCTGTCTGTCAGTATTTAAAACTGAGTATCTGGCGGATATTGTTTTCAATGTTTGCTTGCTTGTATGTAATATGTATCTGTGTGTACTGTGTGCATGTATGTATGTTGTTTAGATCTTGTTTGATTATGTTGTCGCACGCGCTATTTAATAATAATTTTGTATCATTTCTTTTGTCTAACTCAGGTATGAGTATGTGTATATTGTTCATATTATTAAATTTTGTATTGCAGAAAAAAAGCCTCTTGAACATTTTACACGTTCTTTATTTCACTATTTTAGATACAAGTAAGCACGTGTGTGTTTGTGTGTATGTAAGTTTTTAGTGTGTGCTTTAAGGGGTTAATTGAAAATATTTTCAAGTGCTGACAGTTGCTATGGATTAGTTACACTTTTAAAATTTAATGAATTTTAATCAAACGCAAACATATTCGAAATTAACCAAATATAAAAACTATTTCTCTATGAAAATATAATTTTAACATTTATATTCAAAAAGAAGTTCTTAGAGGAGGACACAACAATTTGTGGCATTATTAAGTGGAAACATGAAAATTCATATTTTATGGGTATTAAAACTTTAAAAGTGTGTATATAAATATGTGTATACACGAGTGTTTTCTTTATTATAGAAAAAACATATAAAAAGACTAAAAGACTTTTAAATGGGGTTTTTATTATAAGGCGAGACAAACAACAACTAGTTAAAAGAATTGCTTTTATATCCTTAAAATTATAACAGTTTTTAAGAAAGGATGCTAGTCTTATGTGTAGTTTTCTTCTCCAAACTTCTCCAAATGGGGTTTTTATTATAAGGCGAGACAAACAACAACTAGTTAAAAGAATTGCTTTTATATCCTTAATATTATAACAGTTTTTAAGAAAGGATGCTAGTTTTAGGTAAAGTTTTCTTCTCCAAACTTAAGTGCTTATTAGCTATTTCATAAAGTCATTTAGTATTAAGAAAAAAAATGTTGTTTTA
Source organism: Panzeria rudis (assembly GCA_956483635.1). NCBI lineage: Eukaryota > Metazoa > Arthropoda > Insecta > Diptera > Tachinidae > Panzeria > Panzeria rudis. The sequence continues at coordinate 10,621,182 of OY101448.1, read as the reverse complement.
AACGAATACATATAAAGAGTTTTTATTCAAATCCTTTGTATGTTTTTTCCATATCAAGTTTTTTCACTTGGCAATATCCTTCATAAATCCTTTAATTTAAAACTCTTGTCAATTAATCTGCTTTATTACTTTTTTCGCCAGTTTTTTACATGCATGCAAATAGTATATTTCAGGTCTGCATACCTCTACATAAATTTCAATTGATCTAGTGCTTGTAGCGCTCGCTAAAAAGGAAAAATGAAAATAACAGAAAAAACTATTAAAATTTTGTTTAGAAAATGGAAAAAATCAAATGAAAAATATTAACACGGCATAGAAGAATTTTCGTCGGGCTACATAATATCAAATTAGTGGAAAAATTTTAGTTCGAATTTCTTCACCAAAAATTGTTTCAATTAACGTTTTTTTTTTAAACAAGGGACAAGAAATGTATGCATCTAATAAGTGAGCTTTAAGCGTCCAATATATGAAAGAGGTTTTTTTGTACGTCAACTAGGGCATCCAAAATATTTTTTTTTATCAGTTTAGGTATTTGGTAAGCACGAGAAGCCCTACTTCGTAATCCTGTAGCATAGGTTTGTTTTTAAACTTAAGGTCAACTAAACTTTCTCTAGTGACTCTTTTCGGTTGATCGATTCGGTCTCTTTGTGATACACTGAATCAGATACGGCATTATTATTGTTGCCTTACTGCCGTGTCATAGTGAGGCTACAAGGCTTTAGCTACTAGCAAGTGCCAGTGAAGTTGCAGATAACTGATTTGTTAAATGTTACACCTTTTCTGACAATATCATTCGCAGTACAGTACATCTCTTAATGAAATAGCGAGATATTCGAGAGTGAAACTAGTCTGTGTTCCACGGTACTCAGATTGCCCTGGTAAATCTGAGTATCCTGGAACCCAGACTAGTTTCACACTCGAATGGCTCACTATGTCATTAAGGGATAACGGCATTCGGCAACCACTATGAATGTAATATATACACTAGAGTGGTCGTAAAAATTAAACTTTTGGATTTCTTCAAGTCTCATACCCTATTCAGTAAAAAAGTAAAACCAAAACTCGACAACAAAATTATCTTTAAGCCAAATGAACATTGTTTCTAAATCTGCCCTAAAATTGATTTTTAAATTTGTTTTATTTACTATTTATTAAAAAACATAGCAATCCCCTTATGTTTAAAATTTTTTATGTGAAATAAATTGTATTTTCTTTATCTGTTAACTATACACCAATTTGGATAATAATAAATCGGATAATATTTGTAAAACTTATGAGACCTACAAGGTTGCTTATGCCCGACACCCTGTAGCTCAACGTGTATTTAAACAGGGTAGTCCAAATTTCAACATACTTAAAGCTCAGGCCCTCATCTATGATTTTTACATACATCGTTTGGTAACTGGATCGCAAATGTTAAAGACATAGATTTATTATCCTTTTTTCCAATTGGAACTACTGTGCGTTGCATTGCATTATGTCAGAAAATCCAAATTTTGCGGCAACAAATATATATTTCAACTTTAGATTTTTTTCATAGGGTTCAATTACCAATATATTGGAACGAAAGAATCTGAAAGATATGACAGCTGATATGTGTACAAATCTGCCAAAAATCACCTTTTTTAGGGTTCCGTACAACAAGAGTGTACAGGAACCCTATTGTTTTCGCTACGCTGTCCGTCTGTCTGTCTGTCTGTCTGTCTGTGTGTCTGTCTGTCTGTCTGTCCGTCTGTCTGTAATTTAGACAATTTGCTGTATCTTGGAAATCGTAAGAAGCAAACTCGTGAAATTAAAAAAAATACGCTAAAAGTAAAAAATTCCTTAATTAAAAAAATGTCAAAACGAAAAATCGCCAAAATGAAAAAAACGCTTAAACGAGAAAAGCACCAAAATGAAAAAATTCGCAAAAACGCAAAAAACCATTAAAACTAAAAAGATCGACAAAAAACTAAAAAACCCCTAAAACCGTAAAAAGTTCTCAAAACGAAAAAAGCACTAAAACCTAAACAAATCGCTAGAACTAAAAATATCGTAAAAAAGCAAACAAAATCGCTAAAAATGGAAAAAAGAAAAAAAACGCAAAAAAAAGAAAAAGGCCAAAACTAGTAAAAAACAAAAAAAAAAAATAAACAAAAAATTAAAAAACGAAAAACGTGCAACAAAAATCGCTATAACTAAAAAAATCACCAAAAGCCGAATAAATCTTCAAAACCGAAATAAGCGCCAAGACTTAAATAAATCGCTAAAACTAAAAATATCGCCAAAAAGCGAAAAAAACGTTAAAACAAAAAAGAAAAACGACAGAACCAAAAAATCGTCAAAAGCAAAAAAATCGGAAAAACAAAAAAAAAAAATCGCAAAAAAAAAACCAAAAATATCACCAAAATGATAAAACAAAAAAAAACTTAAAAAATAAAAAAATTAATATTAAACTAAAACACAAAACGAAAAAATTGCCAAAATTAAATACGGAACCCTTCCCGTACGAGCTAAAGTCGCACTTTTCTGAATTTATTTATAACAGCGGAGTTCAGTATTTGATCTATATGGTCTTGCGAAAGTGCAAATGCAAAATATCGTTGCTTTTTGATGAAATCCAACAACAAAATACAGCAAATTTCATAAAAAATATACGATGTTTTGCATTTGCACTTTCGCAAGACCATTTGCAACAAACACTGAACTCCGCTAATATGTGCTATCAGCTGTGATGGAATACAATTTTTATAAAATAAAACATTGGCCCAGTTCACAATCTTGTGCTAATGGTCTTGCATCGTTGCATTTGCAAAATGGTATAGTATATTGATACTCACCACTAACAATTGTTAAGTGGTGAGTATCAATATACTATAGCAATTTGCAAATGCTACGATGCAAGACCATTTGCACAAGATTGTGAATTGGGCCATTGTTTTTCAAAGTGTATTTTTGCTAAAAAAAGACCTGTAAATGTGGGTTCTAGTTGGGGGTTTTCATGGGATTTCCCGTCTCAGGAATTCCCGGGAAAATGTTTCTCGTGAAGTTTTACATCAAAATGCTGAGCACTTTTTATACCTTAAACGTCAGGCTTACAAGAATTGCTATGCCTAGTACTAATTGTGAATATTTACGAAATTAACCCTTAAATACACTTTAAGGTTTGAGTGATTTCTGGCTTTCCGGTTGAGCTTAGAACTTGAGCGTCCTAAAAGAACTGCAGTAGAACTTTATGGCAAATTTTTTTTGTAAACATTTTTAGCCCGCTAAATCACCGCTGAATGGGGATTTTTTTGCCCCTTAAAAAAGGAGCCATACAGCGTAGAGTTAGAGATTTAAGATTTCGTACAAAAATGTTTTCTGTTGTGTTTACATATTTAATACATCAAACGTAAGGCCTACAAAATTTCTTAAGGCCAGTCACTTTAGCTATGTGCAAATCCCCGTTATAGGTGCGCCACTGCAAAAAAGGGATGTGACAACCCACTTTTTTTTAATTATATATTTTGGCAATGCAAGTCCTCATAACAAGTCTGGTGGCGCTAGCTAGTCGCGAAATATTTTCTGCGACTTCCGGCCATAGTGCATTGGTTGCATTTGAATGACCTTTTTTTATTGGATTAAAGTCGACGTTAACAGTATTTTGTGAAGAAGATTATTTCAGTGTTTGTATTTTAGGATATAAATCTTAAAGTTCTGTGAAGAGCTTTTGCATAGTTTGCATGCGATTACAAATGCAATTTTAAACTAGAATGTCTACCTTTTGTAGCGCATTTTGGTAAACCAAATAAAACTTCTTTCGAATATTGCATCAGCAGTAGCAGTAGTGGCAGTTTATCTACAAAACAACACAGCAATATTCCTTTTTCTATAAATGAATTTATAAAGCTACAACAAGTACTACAAAATAATAGATTGAGTTTATGTTTATCCGCGACCCCCCGTTTTAACTGGAATATTTTCGGTGAAATTTTATTATTTTTTATTGCCTGCACTTTGTGCAATTTTTTATATATATTTTTTGTTTCTGCTTTTTGTTTTATTCAATCGTAACAAGTGCAACCTACAAGCATCCACATAAAAATGTATTGAAATTTTAGTTTAAATTGGGGGTGTAGCCATATGTGTGTGTGTGTGTATATATATGCTAGTGTATGTATGATGTGAGTGTATGTTTTTGTTGTGAATGTTGGTTGTTGAAGCATTTTTTGTGGGTATCCAATATAGCTGGGTTAGCGCTTGTGGCCAGAATGGTTCTGGTTGTAACGCTGGACAAGTTGTGTTACACTATTGCTGCCATTCATATCCATTGATGGTCATAGTGATGATGATGATGATGCTGATGAAGCTGATGCAATTACTAGGATCGGGGGTGCAAGAGTTGCTGCTCTAAATGTAGCAGTGGCCTGGGTGATGGCATTGTGGTTTTTTTAGCCTGCTGCTTGTTGTTATTGAGTGCAAATAGCAATTTCAAAATTTTGTAAGGTCCATTTTTTAACAAAAAATTCCCATTCTTTTTTTCTTCTGTTATTTCGCTGTTGTTGTTGCAAGCTTTTACTGGTTGCAAAAATTGTCTAGTTTTTCTTTTTTTTTCTTTGTATTGTTTAATGCAACTTGTGCCAATAAAGGAAAATAAAAAATAAAAGAGTAAACTTAAATGAAATTGGTGGCCAGAGGCTTGTTGGGTTCTGTTCAGTTGATGGCAACCAATTTTTTATTGCATGTTTCTTAACATCCTGCAACATACACATGCAAACATGACAAGTCCTTTTTACATGCTTTAACTGTCAATATTAAAGTTGTTGCTGTTGCAATTGTTGTTTCTATTTTTAGCTGTTGTTGTCGTACGACACCAACACTATGATTTTTATTGCAACATTCTTTCGTTTTTTATGTTTCTGTTTTTACACAAAATTTTGAATTTTCAAATCGTGTTTCATAAAAATGCTTTTGTTGGTTAAAATTTTTGTTGTTGTTTGCCTTGTTGCCATCCTTTTTGTTATTGTTGTTATTTTCTTACTTTGATTGCTTTGCAGTTATTTGTGCAAGTTTCGTCGTGAAGCCTCAAAGTGAGAACTGCAGGGAGGAAGTTTTATGGAATTTTAGAAATTTGTAACTAGATTAATTTGAATTGAGTGTGTGTGTGTGTGTAAAAGTAAGCAAGTGCATTTCTGTATATATATATGTGTGTGTGTGTGTGTTTTCAGTTAAAATTGAATTGAAATAGTGTTGTATTTTAGCTTTTGTGGGGAAAGTCACGTTTATTTGTCTATCTATCTGTCCGTCTGTCTGTCCAATTGTTTGTTTGCCTGCGTTGTAGTGATTTTTTATAAACTTAATTTTTTCTATTATTGTTTCTACGTAGTGCCGCCACATTCCATGGGTTCCTATTGTTAGTTTTGAGTAGTTACCGGATGTTGGTATTTTATCATTGGCATTTTTTGTTCTTCTGCGTACTGTTGCTTGCCTTTTGTTGTACTTTCCTTACTTCATGTTGTATTTAGTAAGTTTTAAATTCTTTCTGTTTTGTTCTAGTATTCATTTTTGTTTGCTTCTCTAATGCAATTTTTGTAACAAATAAACCATGCCTCTGATTTAAACATGGTCAGTATTTGTCATTTCCCTTTTGCTTTGTCAAGTGTACTCGTATATGCGTTTATTTTTTATGCAACTTCCTTAACCACCATGTGCGGAGTTTTTATTGTGGCTATGTTTTGTAGTCTTGTCGTTTGATTCATTTAAGTCCGATTTACAATTATTGGATTTTGTTTTCAAGTTTTATTCAATTGCTTTTTTTATTGTGTTTTCAAGCTTTCTTTTAAGTTTCATTTATATTACTTTCACACCTACTTGTGCTGACATTTGAATAATCTAGGGTAAAATAACTTAACTTTCATAGCTTCCATTTGAAATAACTTAAGAAATTTATGTAAGGGCTATCGCCGAGAGGATTGTTAATATATTTTAAAATTTTTTAGCCAATTTTAGTACAATTAAAACTTAATTTATTGAGGGCCATTGTATATCAAGCCCATTAATTCCTTTAATGGAAAGAAATTAATATGGCCATTTCCACAGAAAATTTTATTTTGGTCAGAGGAAGTGCCGGGGAACTTCTAGTATTTTGGAAATCCCCAACTTGGTTGTGCCCTTACGGCTTGTGACCGTTGCTAGCTTTTGACGATAATTATCATCTCAATATCTTCCAAGTGATATGCTGAGTACACATTATGGCATTTCGTGACATCACAAGCAAACACAACAGTCTCTACTAGTGGCAATGTTTGTCATTTCCGATACTTTTCTGTGTGTGGCCTTATGACACCACAAAATGACAACAAAAGAAATGCCAAATGTGTACTCACCAATAGTTGGTTTAGCTGCTGACGACTTTCAGAAGTGTCCTCTTCTTATAATCTGAAATTTAATATTATTTTTTTCCTACTGATTGGTATTAAGATGTGTGGGATTTGTTTTAAGTAAGTTTTTTTTTTGTGGCGGGAGTTATGGCTCCTCCGGATGCGCTGTCGAAGCGGAGTATCCCGACGCCGAAACGTCGGATATCGCGAACTTTGAGAGCCTGCTGCCATTAAGAAGTAAAGCATGGTGACCCAATTAGAAAGGTTGATGAGAGTTAGAGGAAGAGATGTTCTAAGTCATCGTCGCCTAAGACCAGGCGCGCTGCTGCTGCTGCTGCCCAGCTTGCTGTTGGTGCAAATTTTTCTGCTGGATCTATTGGTCGTGGTGCTAGTAGTGCTGCTTCGACTTTTGTTTGCTGCTATAGTTGCTTTCGCTGTTAGTTTTTCTACAGCTGTTGTTGTTTCGGCTTGTACGTTGGGTAGTGCTGATGGTGCGCCAAGGAACTGCTGGTAATTAAAAAATTTTTAAGCTATAGTTTTGGGAATTTCCAACTTGACTTGTGTCCTTGCTAAGTGGTTTGTGACCTGACTAAGTGTTTCCTGACCGTGCTATCCGAAGGTGTATCTGCTAGCTATAGATAATTATCGTCTTAGTATCTTCCAAGTGATTAGTTGTGTCATGTCATATCTTGTCATGTCGTGTCATGTCATCTGATATGAACATAACACAACATAAAAGATATTTTAACTTTTTATTTTCTTATGCCGTTTTCTATTCTACAAAAAAATGTGAATTTTTTTTACTTTTTATTAAAAAAATTGCAATTTAACATTCTTTTAAAGGAAAACTTTCCCTCCACTTCTTCGAAACATGATTATATTGCAAATTTTCATTAAAAAGAGCAAATACACTTTTGCAACACACTTTTGTAGAAAAGAAAACGCCATTAGGTAAATAAAACATAAGGAACTTCATTTCTACCCGGTGTCCCTCGACACCGTAAAAACTCTCTTAATCTTTTCTTTTTTTGCTTTTTATTCAGAATGATGAGCACAAGATAATTAACTTTATTTTCACTGGGATTATTTACATAAACATCGAATAGTCGCAACTCGTTTCTTCTTAGGTGAATAGAAGAGAAAATAGTGGAATATATTCATAATATTTCATTCGTATCCTGTAACTTAATCTATCAAGACATTACATATTAAAAACAGGGCAAGAGATTGTAAGTAGGCCTGTACACACTTCAACTTCGCCACTTTTTAATTAAAGGCCCCATTTCAGGCCACATGTACAGAAAAATTCAATAGTACAGTAATCTGAGGTAAGCCTCTTAATTCTTAGCACAGCTTTGGTTGTGACATAAAGCTCCACTTGTGCACGGAACACGGTGGAGGTGTCGGGCAATATGAGTGAGACCTAAAATTCAAGTTATTTAGAGTAAGTTTTTTGTCTGCATTGAACGAATTTCGCTTTATAGATCCAATGAAATAGTTTCGTTAGATTTGTTTCATACTTCTAATGAAATATTTCACAATTCTAATTAAATTCCATAAATATTGTAAAAGAATTTCATTGGAATTGTTTCATTAGCTTCCATAGTTTCGTTAGAAAATTTCATTGGATATATGACAACAACTTTTTTCATTTTATATGTTTGTTGTTGTTGTTGTTGTACTCTTTCTTATTACTACACACTCATAGACACATTGTTTTGACAGTGCTGTTAACTGAAGTAGTTGAGACGTTGCTTATAATGCGAATGATGAGAATCAAGAGTGTTAGTTCGATACTGTAAGCGGTCATCAATATTACAAATTTTTCTGATGTACATTGGCGGCTATCGTACGTATTTATAGCCTGGTACTATTAATAAATTAAAATAGTCAATACAAGAGATAAGCTAATTAAGCTAGTAGGTAACGTAATAATTTCATTAAAACAATGAAATAATTTAATAACAATGATGTAGGAATATCATTGGAATAAGGACAGAATTTTTCAATAAAATTATGAAATAGTTTCGTTAAAATAATGAAACGATTTCATTAAAATGATGAAATAATTTCACCAAAATAATGAAATATGTTGATTAGCTTAGCAAAATTATTACAATGGATCAATGAAATTGTTTCATATATTTAACGAAATTTTCATTAAAATAATTTAAACGAAACTACTAGTTTCATTAATCCAAACGAAGCGTGACGTTGGTTGAGTTTTAATGAAGTTTTTCATTGAATTAATGTCGAAATTCACAGCATTTATGTACAAAATTCTTTCAGTGTGCTTTTCCCCAGGATACGACAATAAACTTCAAGTCTTCAATGCACAACATCATCTTATCAATAAAGTTCTCGTTACAGTTACTTTTCATTCTTAAACGTCTAAGTCTTTTCCCATATTTCTCACAAAATTCTAATAAATATTTGGCCAATTCACAACCCGTTGTATCTTTTGTAAATCGTATAAATGTTTTTGATAATTTCCACATAAACATTTGTCTAGAAATATATCTATGCGGCGAGGATCACCAACAACATTTATACGATCTACAACACATACAGCAGGTTGTGAACTAGCCAATTGTTGTTGTCAACTACTCACTCCTTTTGTTTTCTGACAAACAACAACAAATATTGAAATCTCTTATTAGGATGTGATATTTTGAATTTCTAAACTCTCTTTTGCAGTCTGCTTTTCATTCTATTACACTCCCTAGCCAGTGTTCTGTTTTAATCCTTTTTATTTTAAGGCATTAAACTGGGCTTAACTTAATTGCCTAAATGACATTGAACTACAATTGTACGATTACAATGAGTTTGATTTTAACAAATTCATTTAAAGACAAACCGTTAAACCCTTCCTTAGCACACAACAAAATGCAGCAGGACGAAATATATTGAATAGTAAGAACAATATCGAACGGTTAGTTAGTAATATGAAGACAAAAATACCTCAGAACTATTGTTTGTTTAAATAAAAGGAAACAAAAGACTTAATGGAATACTAAACTTAACTTAAATAAACTGTTCAAAACAATAGATTGGCCAAAGGATTGTAAATATAAAAGGAGTAAATACTTTCTCTCTACCTGCTTCACTCACGACAACAACGATTCATTAGTTATAGTTTTAAAGTATGTGAGTATTTGCCTGTTTACGAGTGTTTGTGAGTTTTTCACTTCCAGCAAAAAGAGTTAAAAGGGTTTTCCTACATTTCGCCTGGTTCTTTGCGTTACAACCAAAACAGTTAAATTTAAATAACAATAGAGTCCTTTTGTCTTAAGCATGGAAAGAAATTGTTGGCTTGAGAAAATCGTCTGGATCTATAAAAAGAGAGAGAGAGAGAGAGCAATTTGATGCAAGGTCATTAACGAGTTGACACACAGCTGGCGGTACTAATTTTGCGTGCAATTAAGATAATATTAGTAGGCGTGCTTCGAGGATCACCAACAACGCGTGTATATATTTTTGGTTTGCCCTTGTGAGTATTTTTGTCCGTTTATTTGTTTATTTTGTTACAGAGATCGCCTACAAGATTTTCTTAATGAACTTAACTCGTTAAGTAAGTACAACGGATTGAGGTTGAGGGCGGGCAGAAGCAGGATTAAGGGGATTTAAACATTTATATTGGCTTCACTTGCAAAAGGATTAAATACGAAAAATTTTTATTGATTTCAAAAAACGTTCTGTTATTTTTATTTTATCACGCCCTAAGTTCTGGGAAGTTTTTGTCAGGGGCGTATAACTAGTGCAAAAAAATTACAAAATGTGCTAAGAATACAAAAAATTAGTTACACTCTAAAGTTAAATATTTTAGTGGAATTTCAACGAATATAAGACGCCTACTACGTTTTCATAAAAATATTGTTTTCATTTTAAATTGACTTTTAAGCATAAATTTAAAGAGTTATTTCCTAAAAGAGATTGACTTTTAAAGATTTTTAATTATAATTAACCCTTTTTTCACTACCCTCAGTTACTGTCCTTTCCTTGAAGGATTTTTGTTTTAATCCTTGAACAACTTTCTTTTATTTGCAGTTCCTGCAGAGCACTTGGTAGTTTTTATAGAAAAGGGTTGTCTCTTTAGTCCATAAATATTTGACAATATAATTAGCCATTATTTAGGATTAACTAGATTTTAGTAGATGTTAAGCTTGTTAATTTAAATAAATTCGAACCTATATATGAAGACAGGCGTTTTGTGGAGATTTTGGATATTTGATAAGCTTTCTGCGTTGAAATTTTAAAGCTTTTTGTTAATTAAAAACAACCATTATCTGTGGTGAGATTAAAAACATATGTGGGAGATTTTAAATATTTTTATAATGGCCTGAATAAAATTTTTTTATGATGAAATATCCTGCTAAGAAAAAAGTTTAGTATGATGAGGAGGGAAACTTTTAAGAAAAAAAAACAGCGGAATTGCTATCCTCTGGTAACACTAATCACAAACAACAATTGCAATTACAACTTGAATAAAATTTTTAATAATTTATTTCTTTATTTTTCTTTAATTGAATAAAAGGTGTCAGAAATAACAAATAAATAATAAAGAACAAAACATTTGGTTACCTGGCAACCAACCAAGCGACGCAAAAAACTGCATGCAGCTCCTTTAATTCCACTATAAAATTGTACAGACCAGAAATTGTCTCTAGAGACATTACAAAAGCTAAAAATAGATTTAGCAACAAAATATATATAAAAAAATTGAAAAGAAATTCTTCTTGTTTTTTTTTATTCATTTTTAATCATATTACAGCAATTTTACACACTCAAAACGCATGTAATTGGCTTTTAAAAACATATATTTTGAATAAACTCATGTTGGCAAGAAACCAGGATATTTATTTATATAATAAATGTATATACAAGAAAAAATGAACTAGAGTTTTTGTGGTTCGTTTCCTACCACCTTGACAAAAAGACACCGAACTGGACCAAACACGTGTGTTAAGTATGGAAAAGAATTTAAAAGGAAGCATTAGATGAAGTCCTGCAGTATATGGATGCAAGAGTTTATGTTGCTGTTGGAGTATTTTTTTTTTAAATAAAATAAATTAAAATCTATAGTATGAAGAGAAAAAACAAACCTGACCGAAAATGACCAGATCATATAGATGAAAAAGTAATAAAAAAAATATTATTTGCAAAGGATGCTGAAACGTAGTGTCTTTGTAATTTGAGTTTTGGTTGGATGGTAATAGAATTTTTTAAATAAAACTAAATTCTAAAAACACAGTTCAACAAAAAAAAAAATAGTAATAATATTAAAAAATAAATTGGTTGTTTTTGCGTAGCTTTAAGTAAATTTTACTAGATGTGTTAATAAAGCTTATAGCCTATTAACTACTTCTTTTTCTATGCAACAATGTTCTAATGCACAGTGGCTCAAATTAAAAAAAGGCTAATAAATATGTATCTTTGAAACTTGCGAGGAGGAAAAAAGCTTTAAGAATGTTGTTGTTTGGACTACCCTGTTGAAATATACAGTGAGCTACAGGTTGTCAAATAGAATCCAATTTTAATAAATTTAGACTTGTTGCAAAGTTTATGAATAGATCAAGATAGCACACTTTATTTTATTAGGATATCTTTAATATTTTCAAAGATATTTGACTTTGAATATTAAAATTTTGCTTTTTGGCCTCGACTTTGTTCCCTATTTCACAAAAATTTCCTATAAGGGCCTATTCACTTATTACGTAACGCCATTTTCGAAGTTTTTGTACCCACCCCCCCCCCCCCCCTTTTTTCGTAAAGCTTTTTACAAAATTTTTAGTATAAAGTATCCAGTCCATAACAAATCTTAAACCCCCCCCCCCCCCATCTTTGGAGCGTTGCGTAATATGTGAATAGTTCCTAATAACATAGCCAACTTTCTATTTTTAGAGAAACATTTTATACGAATAAGTAATATTATGATAGAACATACTATCATATTACTCATACGTATAAAATTTTCCGCCAAAAAATGGAAATTGGTATTTTCTCGACATGTTTTCTTTTAGTTTAAAGTTCGTAAAAATACCGGTTCAATATATTTTTTGCAGTTCCATTTATTTATTGTATCTTTAATAAAATTGAACTAACAATAAGCAATCAAATCTTAACTCTAAAATCTTAATTTTTAAGTCCAGCCACTGCCAGACTAAAATATTTGTATCTGCGGTTGGTTCTTTGGTTGTCTTACGTCTCCCGTGTTTGGCTGAGAGCAAGAGTGTATCTCCTTCTCAGCCGAGTGTGCCCTCTAAAGTTAATGATGTTTCGGACTAGGGGATTTGGGTGCAACTCTAGTTTTTTTATGTATCTTGTCACATGTATAGAAAACGCAGTCTTAACCAGCGGCACATCTAAATCCTTTTGAATTCGCTTGTTTCTGACATACCATGACATAGAGTTTAGCTGAGGGGACCTGTAACGTTGCCATTCTCTACGAAGTCTTCTTTTTTCACATAAAAGCCGTTCTACATCTGCTGAATAAATTTTATTATATCTCACCTGCAGATTTGTAGTAGTAATAGCATTTAGAGCCGCTTGCTTAAGATTTGCCTCAAACATTCTAATAGAGTCATCTTTGTCAGCAGGCGTTTTTAATGCGATATTTTCAGTGCAATGAGCACTCAAATATTTTTTGTATTTCAACCAATTAATACGTGTGGTTGTCATCGTTAAATCACAAGTGGGTGAAGAAGTTGTAAGTGAATATATAGTGACAATAGTTGGTGAGTGATCTGAAGACAAATCTAAAGAAGATTCAACTTGGATCATTTCGCTGGACACACCCTTTACCTCTCCAAAATATATAACAGTAGGTATTTTCGGCGATCTGTTGGCCAGTAAATTGGCTGTTGACTTGAGAAAACGAGAGGCTTTGGTGTCATGAGACGAGATCCCGAGAGCGTGTGCTTATCGTTGTAGTCACCGGCGGCCAAAAAGCGTGGGCCTTATGAATTGAAAAAAGTACTATATATATTTTCTGTAATAGAGAACCTACGAGGAGAGTAAATTGATGAAATCTCCAGGTTTTAATGAAAAGCTCCAATGCAGATGGTGGTAGTTACTTGAAGATAGTCTTCACAATGATCACCCATTACGTAGTGTTTTAATCGCGATTTTATTAGCATAAGCTAGCCACAGCAAGCTCTAGCCTGTGGGGGTCTTATAGCCGTCAAATGTGTCTCAGAGATAAGCATAATCCGTTCAATATATCGTTAAAAATGTTTAAATATAGTAAGCGGACTGCGATGTTTTTAAATAAATAGTATAAAATAAAAATTTTAAAATTAAGTTTAGTACTGATTTCGTGGAAGTAAATGAAATACTTTTGAAAATATTACTATTTTTAGAAAAAAATGCTCTCCTGACCACATTTTTGAGCGGGCACTTAGAACTTAAAAGCTTAGTTAATTATATCAAATATATCTAATATTATTTGTAAATAAATTAGAACAGCTCGATGGGTGTTTTTTTTTCTTAATCGACAAATTTTCCAGGTTTAATTTTTCTTACAGCTTAGGTGTTCCTCTATGATTTTTACATACGTCGTTTTGTAATCGGAGCGCAAGTTTCAAAGTTATAGATTTATTACCCTTTTTTTCCAATTGGAACTACTGTGTAACGTTACCAAATGAGCGCAAACAAACAGTTACGAGCAATTATTACCTTTTGACGATAATTTTAAAATGTAAAAATATCAGCAAAACAATATGCAGGGGTATTTAAGATTAAAATTCTCTGGCTGATGTTAGTGCTTTTTGGAAGCACTAAGGCCAGCAATACCCTTAAAATATGTTTTACGATTGTATACATGAACAGTACTATATACATACAATATACGTGTATACACGAACAGTATGTATATTTTATAATTGTGGTAAAGTAAATGATTTTAAAATAATAAACACGTAGGGGTAATTTTATGTTAACTTCGTGCTGCCAGTTTGCAAGTAGTGTTTTTGGCTGAGTAGTTAATGCGTTGGATTTCAAAGCTGAAAGAGCTTAGTTCGATAATAATTGAAATTAAAATAAGAAACAGTGAGTAAAAAATACGAAATTAATATTTAAGGATAGGAAATAATAGCCCGCATGCGTATACATAAAAAATAATGAGTGTTTGAAATGTTAGCCCATTTGACACACTTCCATCCATCATCCTCTCCAATCCACATCGAACCATTTTTTCCATATATTTTCAATTTTTGTGCTTAAAATGTTGATGATTTTTAGCACGAATGTAAATATTTTGTTGAACCAGAAACTATTGCTTCTAACCGGCTCATTCCGAACAAAAATCATGCATTACAAAAGTGCAATTGCAAGTAAATCCGTTCTGTTGTCTTGCTTAAAAAAATGTTTTCATCAAGCTATACTTTTTGCTGGGACTTACATGTTTATTCTTATATTTAGTTCGAATATAAAATACCTTTGAAGCATGCTACTACAAATAAAATAACTCCCACTCATTTGTTCTACATGCATACTTCAGCCATTTTCACTTGAAAACCTTTTATTTATTCGAAATGGCATTTGTTATTTATTTTACAATTAGCATGCATTTGTTCAAACCTTTCAAGCAGACGAAATAAAAATATGAAAACTAAATTTTATTTTAGATTCCGTTACCAAAAAATTTTCGTAAAATAAAAACGTTGGTGAAGCTTTCAAGGCTAATTTTTGGAGTTGATTATTTCAAGTTGTCGGTGGTTTGTGGAATACTTCAACTGACAAACAATTACAAAAAAGAGGCAAAGCAACTCAAATGTCGGGGAGCTTAAATTATACTTCAATCACTTCAAGAGAAATGAGGACAAGGAAGAAACTTGTTTGAAATACGTATAAATGAATATGAAGCTAGTTGTTTGTAGTTTTTGTATTATGGTGGAGAAAGCTCATAGAATTGTAAGGAGGGCGGGCAATTGCTATCAATAAATCAGTAATGTAGTCAAAATCAAATTATAGAACTGTCATGAGTGTTTCAAATATTAGTTCAAGGACTTTTCAAGCGCGCTGACTTGTATTGAAATTGTTGCAGATTTCATATAATGCAGTCAATTAAAAGTCAATAAGGGATTTTTGTATGTATGACTCATTTAAAAGAAACAAGCAGTAATTCTATGACTACAGCTATCGCACACACACACTATTACATTTTGCACTTGTATGGGTTTTTTTTGCAACTCCCCTTTAGTCCTAGTTCTTACCGACGACATTGTCATCGATGTTTGTCTGCAAGGTTATTATAAAAATTTATACTACATAACCTTATTGACGACAACAAGAGTAGCAACTGCATCGAAGTTGTCGTGTGTATAATTTTATTGACGACAACAAGCGTAACAACGGCATCGAATTTGTCATTTGTACGGTTTTATTGCCGAAACAAGAGTAGCAACTGCTTGTCATGCTTCCATTTATGTGTATTAAAGAGTTTAAGTAATCCACAAAACTTTCTTTTGTATAAAGTTTTTTGAGTACCTCGGTAGGCTAGTATGTACCGTACTAGCCTAGAAGTGTGGAGGTTTTGGGTTCGATTCGATTATTAGATTTTCAAATTTTATTATTATTCATTGATGACAAATTTAGTAGCGACTTTTGTGCCCTTGGTTCGAAAATGTTGTCAATAGTTGGCTTGAACTGTCGTTGATAAAAGATAATTGTTCCGCACATGCATAAGTTTGCCCACGGGGTCCCGCTCTTACAAAGCAATAGCAAGCAAAAAGCTACAACACAGCCTGCTTGTTTGAATGCTCATGATGGCTGATTTTGTTTACCTTTAGCTAAAGCTTGTGAGTACATTCGTACGAGACTAAAAGAGTAAAAGGACACATATGAAATGTTTTGCCGATTAATTGTCTATACTGTCAGTGTTGTCGCCTCTTTTACATGATGTAGGGGGGAGGGGGAAGGGGGTGGGAAAAGCCGACATTTATCCCTACAGTTCATTTATATTATAAAAATTACTCTAGTATTTTAAATTTCTGGGTGGGGCTAGAGCGATTCTGGGGGTTGAGTAACACCCCCCCCCCCCCCCCCCAAGATTGTTCCATCTATTCCAATGGTTACCATAAAAATACTTTGAATACAACGCTTTTGAATTGGAGCTTTAAAAAATTATATATATAAAAAACCTCTTATGGAAATTTTTAATTCTTTAGAAACTTTTCAACAGTATTTGTGTCCTAAATAAAAGCCAATCAAAAAATTAACCGGTAGATTAATGATATATTAAACTCCCCCTCATTTTATTTTTATCGCCTTTCAGCACACTCCACCTGGTCACTAGATCAGGCGCTACGACCCTCAGCTACCTCGATGATAGCAATTAATTTCAACCTGCAGATAAAAAAAAGCCAATTCCTTACCAAAGAAAAATCCACTATCGACTGGAAGATACTAAGGTGTTACCTTTTAAATAATTTACCCGAGACACTTTCACATAGCAACGACACCAACCGTTAGCCAAGACACAAACCTGGTCCAAGGATTCCCAAAAACTGGTACAAAAATGTTCCCAAAATCCCAGAATTTAACTGGAACTTTCGTCAAAAACAACAGCAGCACCGAAAGTCGAGAAAATACCTTTAAAGCTTTAACCTTCGCGCCAGCATCTTGCCTAAGTTTTGTACAAGTATTCGTTACATTTATTTGTTACAAGTTATTCGTTACAAGTATCTCAAAAATTTACCACCTCAGTGCAAGCAAACACTTGTTTAAATTTTTTTTTTTTGGTTTATGAGTAATTCCATTTAGCCGGGTGTGACCATTTTACACACAATTTTTGTTATAAATCAAGAATATAAAATTATTTTACTTAAAAAAAAAACGTTGCGGCTCGCAAGTACATTTAGCTTAAAGTCGTTGAATAACGGGTAGACACTGATAGAAAGCGATCTCTGCACAGAATGGTTGTCAGAAAGCTGCGACGGGTGTGACCTTACAAATCTTAGTTTTAAAGAATTATGACTTTCAGTATAAATTTTGTAAAATTTTTACTACAAGGCACACAATAATTTTGGTATAGGTATCTGTTCAAAGTAATTGTATTTTTCTTGTAAAAAACTATTTTTAAAATGAGACATGTGTGAACAACGGGTGTGATCTAATACGAAAATTTAAAAAATTCGAAGATATACCCCTTTTTATTTTAATTTAATTTAATTAATATAAATAATATAAAGATAAACTCATAAGAAAATTATAAGACATTTAATTATATGTTATTCGTTCTATTATAGACAGCAGACAACTCTAGCTGAATATATATTTTTTAAATTCAATAAAAGGACATTCTTTTCAGAGATAATGGTTTTTGTTAATAATGAGAAAGGGAATAAAAGAAAATATGAAATAAATATTAAACATACAAAGAGGGAGAGCAACATGTTTCTTGCATGATCATTTAAAAGTGCCTAAAATTGATTAAAAAAATATAAAATAGTGTATGTTTGTATATTTTCTATAATTGCCATTCTTTAAAAAACATAAATTGAGAGATTTTGACTAAAAATGAGGAAATAATTTTTTCCTTGCATATGGCCGTTTTACGTTTTATATTAATTTTTAATTTTTAAACCAAGTTAAACTTTAAACAAACGAGGTCTGTCAAATCGGTTTTAATTTAAAGCTGGCAGCCGCTAAAAACATCCGATATATAAGCTCATAAGTGAACTGATGAACTCAATATAATTTTATCTAAATAAATTTATTACAAACACACATTTCGCAAGTCGATTTTTGTACAAATCATAAATATTTAAGCAGATTCACTTTAAATCAATTCTAAAAATCCTGCCCTAAGGACTTCTCTATCGTAATGCGAATAATCAAATGTTCAACTTAAACAAAATTTCTCTGAATGATAGCAAACAAAAGTATCAATATTCATAGAGATCATTTGGCGAAAAAAATCTATTCATACGAATTAAGTTGCAATGTTGTTACTATTGTATTTTAATATCCCAATTATTCTGAGGGATGTTTAAATGTCAGCGCGTTTGGCGTTGAATATTTTTTTTCAATTTTATTGTGTGTTGCAAAACACATGCATTTTCATTAAACAGCCTTCGGGCTAAACATCATTATAAGCGAAGATCTCTTTAGAGGAAAAAAAAACAAGAAAATACTTCAATAAATTGCGCATTATATGTATGTAGGCCTACATGTGAACACATAAGTGTGTTGACAGGTTGGAAAGGAATGCAATCTTATTAAAGACAAAAAGGAATTGAAAAGTTAAAATTTTGGTGGAAAAATGTGAATGCGTGGCAGCAACAAAAAACTTTAATCGAATCACACAAAAATCGTAAGCTCGAATTTATTAACAAACTAAAAAAAATTTTTACAAAAAAAGGCCCTTCATGAAAGAATTCTAATATTGAGAAAAAGGACACAGCAAATAGTATTTATTTTTATTTTATTTTTTATAACACAACCCGCGAAGCGATTAGCTTGTCTGCGCAAAAAACAGCCAGGGTCTATGGTGGGAATCGAACCCACGACCTGTCGACTGACAGGCTAGCATCGCTACCACTCACCCACAGGGGCGCCCTTTTAAATAAGTAGAGAATATTTTGAGGTAATATTTATTGCACTCTTTTAAGTTACTGCTTTTCAGAATTGTTTGCATTAAGCTCAGTTGGTGTTTTTGCATTGTTGTATGTGTTAACTGAATATGAGTAAATAAATACTTTTTAACGAGCAAACCATGTTCATAAAGGGCAAAGTTTTATTCTTTCCATTTTACTGCCGAATAGAAATTTAGATTTTTACATTTGTTTTATTGAAATGCTTTTAGGTCTACTTAACATGTAGATGGTCCGAAAAGCTCTAGGCTATAAATGATTTTGCTAATTTTTTGTATTATGTTTAACGAAAACCATATATTGCAGCATGTCATTTTTGTTTCTAGTTTTATTTTAACCCCAAAAGTTAAGGGTTCACTTTTGGCGTTTTCATAAGAATAATCCTTGAGAAAGAAAAAATATCCGTTTATACAGGAATTACATGATTTTTAAGGATTTCAATCTATGGTTTTATTTTTGCTTTATAAACTTTTTATATTTGGTAAGCTCTCGGAAGCTTATGCGGTATGGCCTTAAGGAAGTCACCACAGAAATTGTAATATACAAAAAAAAGCACGCTATATAATAATGTTTAACAGTGTATGTGAAACAAAGCATGTAAACTTTTGGGCCTGCAGTTATAATTTTTTGTTTCATTAAAATTTTCTTACTTGTTTATACCTGATACTATGGCGAATGTCCTTTCACTCATTCAGACACTTGCTCAGTCACTCAGTGTATATTGTTAAACACATACCAACAAATACAAGCAATTAAAAATACGTTAATTTGCAACACATGTCGTCAACACTTCATCATCGCCAACAATATAAAGAATAATAATAAAGTTTTTTTTTAAGTGAAAATATGAATTTTCCTGTTCAAATGTGTGTGAGGGTGTGTGTTTTTATAAAAGTGGCTTGGTTGGGTGTGTTTAATATGCCATTGACACCATCAAGAGCATTGTTACATCATTATTAAGATTAAGAATAAAAAGCATACTTTATAGCATACTTCAAGGCTAAAATTAAGGCTGTAATAAATACACTGTGCAAAATGAAGGTCCAGACTTAAAAAAAATTTTAATATTTTATTTTTAATCGCTATTTGTACATAACTTTTGAAGGTAATTATCGTCTTATTGTATATAAATTTCAAACCCGTTAGGCGTACTCCTTGCTTCAATAAGTTTATTGGACTTAGAAATATTTTCCAGTATCTAAAAAGTATTTACAAAGCACTTACAACTTATTTCGTATGTGTATTAAGTGTGACACCTTCTTTAACACATGTTCTCTCTCAAAAGCATAACATAAGCATAAAAATGGTTTTAGCAAAGAAAAAAATATTTATTAGACTTTTTACCTTAAATTAAGAAAACAACACAAACATTAACAAAAAAAAAAAGCAAAAATACAATTCAACTTAAGCTAATTGCTGAAGCAGCAAAAAGATTTTCAAGCAGGATATTAAAATCAAAAGATGACTGACTATATGACTGTGTGGGTGTGAAAAAGCACAAATACATTTGAAATATTTTTGAGTATGTTATAATATATTTTTATATACTTTTACATGTATGTAATACATATATACATATGTGTTTGTGTTTATGTGTAAATATATGGCAACGTTTAATTTTCCACATCGTTTCATGGTTTTAATGAGCCACAAAAATGTACTGCTATTTATTGTTAACATTTTTGTTTTTTTTGTTGTTGTTATAATCATACTTTTCGTTAGTGTCACAATTCATGGTGAATTATTTATAAAAGATTAATATTAAAATTGAGTTTCTTTTGAAAATAAAATCTTAAAATTCTTAAGACTCTTCAGATGAAAAACAGTTAAAACAGTCGCTCGCTATAAAGATAGCAATCATATCACAATGTGGGTGCAAGATCGCAAAGAATTAATTAACGATGTGTCCTGATATATGCAAATTGGATTACTAAAATCCGGGGAGAAAACTTTACTCTAACATGCATTGCAGTATACAGCGATATCCTTTCAAACCACATGGCAGGACAGGCTTATGCTGACTTTAGACGACATGTATTTTACATCTGACTTGTCAAATTTCCCACTGCAAAAGTTGTACATGCCGTGTGAAACATATGAAACATTGTCAGATGACATTTACAGAAGCAAAGTCATATGAACATTTTCAATTAGAGCGTGTTCTATTTTTATCTGACAAGGCATATGACATCAGCTGTATTTAATTAACAAAAGTGTGGTTTGGCTGAAAAAAACATTAAAAAGCATAGTGCGCTTTATATATTTATGAAAATTGTGCAAAAACTCAGCTGTTGTGAACACTTAGAGGTTATGTCAGATATAATTGTATGTTATTTGTATACAGGCTCTTCCCCTAAGGGAACCGTAAATAGAGTGCTTACAACTCTCGTGTATGATCCTTATGACTTTGAAGTTACTCGATCGCGCACGGGAAATGGCGAAGAGGCTCATCAGTGACAATAGGGTAGTCAACTTTATTGTTTCGCTGACGCATCAACGCTCAGTGGTGGCCATTTAAAAAAAATGAGTGTGAGTCCGATCACAGAGGAGATGTGTAAACATCTAGTAATGAAACATTTCACCTTCTACCGAAACATTCTTCTCATCATTCACCCGTTTCAACTTCGGCGAACCGGGTTTCATCCGCTTCTTTTTAACCCTCGTACCTTCCTCCACACCCGACAAATCGCTCAAACCGATAAGCTTCGCATCAGACACTTCTGACTCACTCCCACCAGGCATATCGCCCTTCCGCTTCCCCGCAGACATAAATAATAGTATTATTTATCCACCAGCAAAAAATAATATACCCGTACAAAATAGTTGGAATGAATTACCGCAGTTAAACAGCAAAATAACCAACAGTCAAAGACAAACGCAGTCAATAAACCGTCAGCCAAATATCGCACCAAATTCGGTAAAACCGAAAAACCGGTTAAAAAAAACCTGGGTTCAAAAACCGAGACGAACCGGGTCGGAATCCCGAAAAACTGGACACAAAATTCCCTAAATCCCAGAATTTCCTGGCAAAAATAAAAAACGGCAACGCCGAAATACTCACTCAATTCAAAAACACGGCAACACAGCACCAACCAACAAACTTACGACCTTACTGCAGGAGTTTGACCTTGAGACTCCCTTTACCAGTGTTAGTGTATTTCTATGCAGCTGTTAAGTTTCCCTGTATTTGTTGTTGTCCGTATGATTACACTAATACACTCATACACAGCTCACACCGCGCTATTACAATCTTACTCAACTAAGATTAATCTTACTCAAAGTTTGTGATTGTACTGTGAAAAAGATTTTTACCCCCTAGCGTGTAGATGTTAACACATCAAAAAATGGTAATAAATAGGGAACTTCTAAGCTACTAATTGGATTTAACTAAACATTTAGACGGTTGTAGAGGAGGAGTCAAACTTTCAGAATCGTGTCTTTGAAAGTCTAAAGCAGCATCAGGGGCGGAGCTACAGGGGGTAAAAGTTGGCTACATCGGTTGTGAAAAACATTGTGCGGCTTGTAACTTTCGTAAATACCGATTTGTAAAATTTTAAGCGCTTTTGATTTTGCCAGACCAGATAAAGAAAAAACAAAATTTTATTTAAATCTTTTATAGTATAAGAGATATTTATTTTCGAAATTAAATTTTTTTAATATTTTGCTTCGACTATTTTTGGTTTTAGCTTTTTTAACAAACATCTGATTTTAGCAAAATGTGTAAAAAAAACAACAATTTTAAGAACAAAATTTTTATATTATAATGAAAAATAACTAAAGATCTTTATTTTTCTCTGAACTTTATACTGTGAGCTCTAAATGCATTATTTAACTACGTGCTATGAAATTATTGAAAAGCTTTGAAAAATCTCACAATACTTTTGTTTTTCGCAATTTACTTGAAAAACATTGCAAGGAACCAGCGTAAAATTAACATAAATTTTATTTTTTTTTAAAGAGAAGTAACACAATCAGGCAATTAATGCTTACCAGTTAATTAATTAATGTGTTACCTTCTTTGGCAAAGAGATAGATTAGAGAACAGGTGGTAAAGTGGGAGAGAGATAGAAAGCTTAATTCATTTACAACCCTGCTATTGCGCGTTTTTTGAAGAGCAGTGTTGCAAGCCTCTCTGGTGTCAAGTAGAGGCATCGATATGTTCTTAAGCTGCGTAGCCATTTTATATGTTCTTTTACTTCGCCGACGGTTCTGCTATAATACTGACGAAGGAGGGTGCTTTGAAGTGCATTAGGATATGTTAGTATTAATCGCTGCCGGTACTGCCAAAGTGATCAATGCTATGCCTTCATCACTTTAACAGTCCAACAACAACCAACACAATAACACACCAATGCACATGAGAAAAATGCATGATGTTGTTGGCTTGCCTGAAAGTAGTCTTGAATTCAAGACCTCAGGGTTTGTAGTCAATCGCGCTAACTACTGAGTCAACAGCACACAACAGAATATAGCAACGCTACTTTCGCAAACCGCTACAGTTCCATCATTAGTGCTCATGTGTATTTTGTTTATCATCACTTCTGAGATGTCTCTGTTGAATGTGATTACAATTCTTTTCGTGAAAATTGCATATGAGAATTAACTCACTACTAAATTGCGTTAATTTTGGTATTTCACTATAGTCATTTCCAGTGTTGCCGCTGGTTTATTTTTCTTTTAATTATTTTGCAATTAAATTATATTTTTATTTAGAGATAAATGTGAAGTATGTAGACAAAGAAAATTTTTTTCCTATTGGCATATTTTAAGATAGTGCGCCAATGGAAATCTACAAATCGATTTCTTGTAACTAAATTTCATTTAGTAGCATTCAAACTTTCAACAAAATAGCCCAGTAAA
Organism: Panzeria rudis; assembly: GCA_956483635.1. Taxonomy (NCBI): domain Eukaryota; kingdom Metazoa; phylum Arthropoda; class Insecta; order Diptera; family Tachinidae; genus Panzeria; species Panzeria rudis. Next base: position 10,597,388 of record OY101448.1, on the reverse strand, counting down.
AAATGTTCATGTTTTTTGAAGCACTCAAGAAATGAAGCTGATTTCATAGCGTCACAACAATGCAGGTTTTGAAGCGAGAAAAGTATTTGCTTTTTACTTACACAAAAGCTTCGTACACGGGCTATACAAAAAAGCTGATTTTATAGTGCTGATCCACAGCAGGTTTTTAAGCGAGAATAAAGAGTAAGTTTATTTGAGTTTCTTGATGCCGTTTTGCAACAGTGTTTTTGGTCTAGTGATTGGTACGTTGGACTTCAAACCTGAAGGTTCTTAGTTCGATACTAGTTGAAGTTAAAATAACAAACATTGAGTAAAAATATGAAATTAATAAAAATAAATAAAGAAAAGATATAAGAAAAATTCAAAATTGCGTTAACGACGCCAATCCACATCGAACAATTTTTTTCATATATTTTTAGTTCTAGTGCTGAAAATGTTGCTGATTTTCAGCGCTGCAAAAGCGCTTTTGTGAGCAAAAATGTAGTACTCCAATCAGGGAACTCCCCATACAAAAATCAGCAGCGATATCAGCAGGTTTGTCAGCGCTACTTTTATTCCATAATAGTAGAAACCTGCTTCATTGCAAGCAACTTTTTTACTGGGTAGATTAATACAATTAAAATCTTGAACACTTTGGTTGTTTTTTTTGCCTTTATAAACTGAGTTTGCAAAAAATATTTACAAAGACAGTTATTCTCTTGTCTTTTTATCTTGGTGTGAAAAAATAAGAGCATACGCAAATTATAGTAAGTCCCTTTAAACAAAGTAAAAGTTTAAGGTTCATTTAGCAAAAAGTTCTGGAGCTACTACCTATGAATTGGTAATTTGGCTGCCCTTGCGACTGTCCGCCATTCTCGAAATTATAAAATTGGTTTTGAATTAAAAAAACCTTTTTAAAGCACAAACTCAAACAATATAATCATTTTACTCCTTAAAAAGCCGTTTTAATAAGTTATCCCCATTTAATTTGATTTAAAGCCATGTAAAAAATCGATTAAGTTTATATAAAAAAAAAACAAATTTGGTGTAAGTATGAAGACCACAACTCCCTTTAATTGCAAATAATGGGTTTCACTTAGCCTTCTTAGTACTCTTTATCAGTCAATGTAGCTATTTTATATTCCACACGCTCATTGTTGGTGTATTAAATATTTTAAACCGCAACGGAATATGCATAGAAAAACCGGCAAAAAACGACAATAAAAAAAAACTGCAACCAAAAGAACAAGAATAACAATGGCAATGGCAATAATCATAAATGTTTGTAGAGTCTACTTCCGTTTTGATGGATGACGTATACGTAATGTGTAAACACACATACGTATCACATATTATAACAACTAGTAAAGTTAGTATGGAAATATGTAGAGAGTAAAGGATTTTTATGGTGGGGGCGCAGGGGCTTAACATAAAGCAAAGCAGAAATGATGGCCAAGCTTTTGTTCTACAAATAAAATACTCGTATAGTCAAATAAAAAAAAGAGTAACTATGAAAATAATCGTCTCTGATGACCAACAACAAATGACGCTGTCTATATTTGCAGTGATATAAAAATGTAGACCCCTTCGAAAATTTGTTGGTGTAAATGTCTAGCCATTATAACACAAGCGTTTTTGGGGGCTGATGAGTTTGTTAAAGGTCTCTGATAAAATGAACTCTGATGGATTTAAAACCAAACAACAACAACAACAACATTAAATAAGACCAGCATCAGAGTCAGCATTTGCTTTGTACCTTTATTTTTGGACACAATATATAAAAAAGTGGTAACTTTTTGTTGCACTTTAAGTGCAACTTTATTTCAACATGTGTGCGTATAATTTTTTTTTGTATATAAAATATCTCTTTTTTGTGTTACCAACTTCGTCGCAATATTTTTTTTTTGGTTTTAATATATGCAACTATGTGTGTGTGTGTGTGTGTGCTCAAATTAATACAAATGTACCCGGTTGGCCAAATGTACCCGGCTGGGCATGTCTTCCAGACATCTTGCATGACCTATCCAGGACAATATTAAGGCGTCGATGTCCTGTTGGCAACAGCTCAAACAGATCAGTGAGGACATTTTCGAACAAATGGCCGCAAAGTTCATACACACAGAAAAATTTCAATGTAAAATCTTCGAAAACCAGGTTAGTTTAACATATTTCTGTAGTGATTTTACTTCATAGGCGTTTTATGTTACATCAAAATGATTTACAATAATCTTGAAGCAACATTTATCCTTTTGAACTAAATATATTTCATGCTGATTTAATATTGCAGTACAGTTAAATCAAAATTAAGTTGTTACTGAGATATTATGAAAAATCATGTTGAATCAAAGTTAATTAAAGTTGAAACAACGTGAATTTGATATTTTTCTTTTTTAAAGAGAAGTAACACAATCAGGCAATTAAGGCATACCAGTTAATTAATTAATGTGTTACATTCTTTGGGAATGGTATAGTGCAGAGAGAACAGGTGGTGAAGTGGGAGAGAAATAGAAAGCTTAATTGAACCCTGTTATTGCCCGTTTTTTTGTAGAGCATTGTTGCAGGCCTCTCTGGTGTCAAGTAGTGGCATTGAGTTGCTTAAGCTGTGTAACCATTTTATTAGTTTTTTTATTTCGCCGGGTGCTGTGAAGTGCATTAGGATATGTTAGTACTACTCGCTGCCGGTACTGCTAAAGTGATCAGTGCTATGCCTTAATTACTTTAACAGTCCTAAAACAACCAACACTATAACACACCAATGCACATGAGAGAAATGAATGATGTTGTTGGCTTGCCTGAAACTAGTCTTGAACTAAAGACCTCAGAGTTTGTAGTCCAACGCGCTAATTACTCAGCCAACAGCACCCTAAGAATCATGTTGAATTGTAGTTATATTAAGTTGAAACAACATGACTTTAATGTAGCTATTTTATTAACGATTTTATTTATATGATGGTTGTTCTCATAGACATCAAACAATTTTTTGTTGTAGTTGGCTGCCCCAGCCAAGATTTGAACTCGTGCCACTTGCATTTTAGTCCGCGCGCTAACCATTGCAGTCACAACAGCTTTAAACTTTAGCTATTCACTAAATAAATACCCATCGTATGTAAAATGAATTTAATTTTAATTCAACATGACATAAATGATTACTTAACGTAAAACTTATTTTAAATTAAAGTTATAGTCATGTTGATTTAAAATGAAATGTAACGTTTATAAAAAAGTTTTTTTAACAATGAAAAATGTTAATGCAAAGAGATTTAAGGTTAAATTAATAATTTATCATTTAAAATTAATATAAAACAATAGTAATTTTAAGCCAGCAGCTAATTCGTTGCTAATTCGTTTTTTGTCGTCTAAATAGCCGACACATGTCAGAATAAACAACAACAAGTCACACAACTAAGCACAACAGTGAACTGTAGCAATGAACAAAGCTAACAAACACTAACACAAATAACGACAAATTATTTCTTGTAAATTTATTTCAAATCACATTTGCGTCATGTAGATTTTACATTCCTTTTCTTATGTGTGTACATGACAACAAGATCGACACTGTCACCCATCTTTTCATTAATGACCATATAAATGACAACATCCTCAGAAATGTCCCCATTAAATTTTTTCGTTTGCTTCTTTTTTACACGTGTTCTACAATAACAGTTTGAAGACTTTGTCGCTCAGAGATGATTTAATACAAGAAATTTTAATTAGACATTGCAACAGAACTTTTCATCGCCTCAATTTCTCTCAATTTTAGCAGGCAGGAATGTATCAAAATTATTCAAACTGGTGACAGACTGAGGGACAATGTCCACAAGAAGTACATATGAAAATAATCGAAGAGTAGTGTTTTTTTTGTGCTTTTTGTGTTTTGGCTCTAGATTAGCTTGCGGACAATATCTACCAACGAGTTGGCATGCCTAGTGCAGTAGTTTTTCTTTTACTCATTCTTTGAGTACGGTTTCTATCCGATTGTCTTAAAAGAAATTGTAATCTACAACTATCGTGCATGACAAATGTCGAAATTTTCTTAAGTAGTCCTTGATGAAAATGTCCTCTACGACGAGTTGGCCAATCGGGTATGTTTGGGTTTGATATATAAAATTTTTGTAGTTGTGTTAACTTTGTGGTGGACTTTTTATCTTTTGTAAATTTGTCTGTGTATGAGTATATCTGTGTGTATATTTATTTATATGGTTTTCGGTATGAGTGCTTGAATAAATGTGAGTGAATATATATTTTATGCTTTAAGCAAATTTGCAACTTGTTAGAGCCAACAAATGGACTTGCAATCAAAAATGAAAGTAATGCATTTCTTCTATTTAGTTGATTTTTAGGCATTTTTTATATGTTTTTTTGTTAATGTGTTTGAGTTTTTTTTGTTCACTTGTGTTTTTATAATGTGTGTAAATGTAAAACCTTGTATGGGCTGTTGTTTTAGTAAAACAGTTTTTTGCCAAATGTTCTACAGTGGTCATGTATATTTTTTAATCAAAAATTATAGAAAATATGCTTCTTTTGCAAAGAAGAGCTTTTGCATCGACATAACTCTTTTCACGTGAAGTCATATCTCTGAAGAACAAATCAATAGAAGGAACATATCTAAAGTAAGATAGATGAGTCAACAACTCGAACCTGCCAGACTTCTTGCTTTTATTTTTAAACAAGCACATACTTTTCGTTTATAGTCACTATAGTTTATAGTCACATTAACGATATAGTCCATTTTATCTGTATTTATTGCTTCCATTACCAAATTTCTTAGAAAATATTCAAGTTATAGTCCAATTAGCGATATAAGCACATTTGGCATATATGCCATCTATCATCGGTTCGCAAAGACAGAAATTCATACATACAATTTGCGTTATAGTCACAATTGAAAAATTTACTAAATTTTTTAATTACTGAAGCCACAAACCATTTAAAAAATTACTATGAAAGCATTGAATTGTTTACTATTCCAGTCACTAACTCTGCCCTAGAAGAAAATATTACTTTTAGTCTTTTGTACCAGGGATGAAATTCCTTGTTATATGCCTTGTTATATGGCGTATATGTAGTTTATGCTTATAGTCAGTCACATTAGCGATATAGTCCACAACTTGCGTGCAACTAAAGGTTGTGACTATAAGCGAAAAGTACTGTAATCTATTATGTTAAGCTATTTATTTATTTTTTTCACTTCTAACAAAATGCCCCACCGTACAAATGTTGAGTATGAAATTTTCTCCTTATATTTCCATACAAACTTTACCGCTTTTTTTCTATATAATTTTGAATAAGTTGAATACTTTTTTTTTTTGCATAATTCTGTGTCAGTTTTATTGAAATGCTTTTTGCTGTTGTTTAAAATTCAATTGCATTTGGTATGTGTTTGAAACATGTCCTTCCTTTGTGCATACATTTTGGGGCATCATCATCATCGTCAACATGATATTTTTGAGTGTGTGTTAATTTTATATATTCACGTTAAAAGTTCATTTTAACTTTTTTTTAAGCTGGTCATCTTGTTGTTTTTGTATTACAAGCAGAAAAAAGCAATTGCAATAAAAAAGTTAAACAAAAATTGAGGAAGTGTTGTTAAGAGCATGCATTATGGACACATTGTGCTGGTTTGTCCTAATAATTGTGGCTAGACCAAAAAACAACGAGAAATATTTGGTCAACGTCAATATAAAAAAGTAGCAGAGATAAAAAGCAAAAAACAATATCATAGGTAGTGAATTTTCTACACTTTATATGCATAAATATGCATGTTTTTTTAATACATTTTATATATGGATATAATTTTTTGTGTTTTTATTTTACATTTATTAGATACAAATGCATTTTCATAAAGTAGTTGTTAATAATTTTATATTATATTTGTTTTTTTTTTATTTTTTTGGCTTTGAAGTGGAATTTAAAATTATGAAATTTAAATTTTATTATCATTTTTTTTTGCTCTAAACATATTCTATGGGAAACATCACAATGGAAACAATTGGGTCTGCGAGTGGATGTGCGGTACAGCACTACCCTTCCTACTATATGGGAATTATGAAAATTTGAAAGAGGTATTTTGAGTTGACTTTATAAAACTCGTAAAAAATTCTGATATACATACTTTGCTAGCCTGTCGGCCGTTCTTAAGGATTTTCTCCTCTGACCCAGGCCGAGGAGAAAACCTTGCAGCCCGGCTGGAGGTCAATAAGGTAGAATATTTTTACCAATCGTAGCCGATATAGACAGAAGAAAAAATTGTTACGTATGTCCGGACGCCACACAGTGGCTCAGAATCAATTTTCATTGGCCAAAACCTATATTTTTTTTTGACATAGATTCTTAAAATTATTATGCCATCAAAAAGCAATGTTGCTTAAAAAAATTTGGCAAAATATTGTCAGTAGTGGGCGTGGGATGCTGCTAAAAACAAAGAATTTATGTTAATTAGAAAAAAAAAACAAAAAGTTGTCATATTTGATCGAAAATAAAATATGATTCCTCGAAAACTATTATCGACAAAGGGCTGCGGTTTTTTTTGTTATGTTGGATAAGTTGTTGTTTTTAAGATGTGGTATGTGCACACCATGTACAATTTATAGTTAGGGTGTTATGCGATAAATTTTATTTAAACTCAAATATTTTCGTAAAATTTTATGTTTAGTAGTGTATAACTTTTGAAGATCAAAAGGGATCAAAAAGCCGAAACCCTCCAGAGAAAGGTTAAAGTGTCTTCTTTAAGGCTATATATACATTTGCACAGGTCACCATCCGCCTGTAAAATACTTTTTTTATTTTAATGAAAATACTCAAACGAATTTGTACCAAAATATCTAGTAATTGCTAGTATTTCTTTTTAATTTTTATGTTTGTACAAGTATAACTCTGTCATATGTGAACCGATTTTCAAAACTATTTTTTTATCTAAAAGAGTTTGCCTGCAGTTTGGTTCCATAATTTTTTTTTTTTTTAAAATCGAAGGGGGAAACTTGCTCCCAAGTCCTCCATGCATGGATGGCCCTGTCATTTGTAAGCCGATTTGTAAAATTTTTTTTGTTTGAAAGAGTTGACCCGCAGTTTGGCCCATAATTATTTTCGAAAATCGGAGCGGTAAATTTTTCCTCCCCCTCCCCCTTGCATAACTATGTCATATGTCAACTGATATTCAAAATTCTTTTTTTATTTGAAAGGGTTTGATTGCAGTTTGGTCCTACAATTTTTTTTCGAAAATCGATGGGGAAATTTTCGCTCCCCACCCATAACTCTTTCATTTGTAAACCGATTCTCAAAATTGCTTTTTAAGCGGTTTGCCAGCAGTTTTGTAGCATAATTTTTTTCGAAAATCAGTGGGCAAATTTGCTAGGGTTTACTTGCATTTTGGATCGAAAATCTGTGGGACATTTTGTGATATATTCTATAAGATCCTTGCACTGCAATCGGCTTTTTTTTAAATTATTTTAATTCAGTATCTTGCAGATATTCATCTAGTAAAAACGGTTCAGTTATTGATGTCTGGGCATGTCTTACATACTTATGTATACATATTCAAATAAACGATAGTCTAGAATCTATTTGTGACTGAAAAAATAGGCTTACGTATTAAATTTTCAAAATCCTACTTTTTTGTGTTTATAAAGATGATTTAATTTTCATTATAATGCCTTTTTTCAACAAAATATAATTAAAAAAGCGCGCATTTCTATGCAAAATTAGAAAAAATCTTAAGTTCAACATTCAACTTAAATTTCTCAAAAGCCACTGCACTGATTTTAATGAAACTAAAACTGGATAAAAGCTTAAGATGTTGTCTTTGCACTAAAAAATAATTACAAAAAATCTTTATTAGTTCAAAAGTTACAGAGTTGTGGGCAATGAAAAACGGTTCTGAGCCACTGTGCGCCGGCAAGGCAAACTTAGCGAAACCACTACTTTATGTACCCAGACGAGGTTTTTTCGATTTGAAAATGGTAATTATTTCCATAGACGTTATTTCTCATTTTCAGTAGAAATTATTTCCATTTTAAAAAGAAAATGTTTAGTGTTAATAATCAGTCCATAATAACCGGAAGCACACCTCAGAGTTTTGATTATTTCATTTTTCGAGCAAATGAAAATATGAACAATTCTATATGGTAGGTGAACTCAGCACCACAACCGCATTTCCAGCCTAATTTTCTAATAAAAAAATTGGAACAATCACACATTTAATTGTTTAAATTAATATATGGGTAATTCCATGTCAAATCAAGTAAGAGTTAGACATGACCCCTTTCAATTTTGATAAAATTTGTTCATATGTTGTCATTCATCCTATAACGGATTTATGTTAAAGGAAAAAAATTAAAAATGTTTATTTCATAAGTTATGAAATATTCAAAATGTCATTATTTCGCCGAATTTACAGAATGTGTTGAGCTTAGTCTTTAATTATCTCTAAAACTATTTTATGTATAAGGATGTTTTGTATGCCATTTTAAAGAGGATATTTCGGGCAACAAAAAATACATAGAACAAAAATTTGTTTTGGAAAAATTACTTATCTGCAAAGTTTTGAAAATTTAAAAACTGACTAAATCAAAAACCTATATATTTTTTTCGTCAAAATTGTTTTTTGTATAATACCTCTAAACGTCCTTAATAAATCATGAAAATTTGGAGGAGGTATTTTGTTTCTTTTTTGAGATATGATTGTTTTCTTTAACAATATAGTATCAAAAATAATTAAAATTTGTAATTTTGAGCAATATGCATTAAATTAAATTTAATTAAAAAGTAATAACATTGACAAATTTGTGCATTTGTTTTTTCAGTGAAATTTTATGTTGGAAATTTTGTGTTAAGAAGATAAATTTTTTGTCATATCTCAAAAAAGAAAAAAACGCCTCCTTAAAAATTTCAGTATTTTTTAAGGACGTTTAAAGATATTATATAAAAAAAGTTCAGGCAAAAAAAAAATATATATAGGTTTTTGATTTAATAAGTTTTGAAAATTTCAAAACTTTGCAGATAAGGCATTTTTCTAAAAAAAATGTATGCCCTACACATTTTTTGTAGCTCCAAATATTCTGCTTAAAATGACACAAACCAATCTTGTATATAAAATAGTTTTCGTGACTTTTAAAAACTAAACTTAACAGTTTCGGTAAATTTGGCGAATTAATGATATTTTGGATATGTGATAACTTTTGAAATAAACATTTTTAATATTTTCCCTTTGGCATAAGTTCGTTATAGGCTTAAAGAAAACATCTGAACAAATTTCATCAAAATCAAAAGAGGTCGCGTCTAACTATTAGTTGATTTGATATGGAATTACCCATATATTTTGAATTATTTACGTTATTAAAAACAAAATTGCCATTAATTGGAAAAAATTCCTCTGTTCCAATTTTTGCAATTTCGAACTTCTTGTTACTAATTCAAACAATTTTTTTTTAATGTTCAAATCATTTTGGTAATTAAAACCATTTATGACTTTTTTCTGTGGAACCATTTTTCCATGGATGGTAATAATTTAATGGTCAAATGCAGACAAGAGTTCGTTTATGGCGACTGAAACTATGCTTAATAAAATAAGCGCAGTTTTCAGTATGAATTTTGAATTTTCTGAATATATATGAATTTTTTTTCGGACTATTTCGACTTTTTTCTATTTTTTTTTAATTCTTTAGTGAAACTATAACTTTCTTATGTATTTCAGCTACTTTCAATACAGCGTCTTATATGTGATAAGCTGAGGTAGTCAATTTCAACACCCTGTAGCTCAACGTGTGTTTTAACAGGGTGATGCAAATTTCAACATTCTGAAACCTCTGGTCCTACTCTATGATTTATTATCCATTTTTTTAATCGGAGCACTCGTGCGCTGGATGATTTTTACTCTATCAGTATTCAGTGTTCAACGCAGAAAAAAATTGGAAGTTTAACGTAGAGCTTAACGGCGAGTTTTGTATGCCTACTTGCCGTTAAAGTCCATGTTAACCTTTAATAATATATTGTGAAAAGGGTCGTAAATGTAATAAGAACCTTCTGCTAGGCCCACTATGTCGACACGATTCTTTCTTTCTTAAAATTACATTTAAAACAAAAACAAAAAGTTATAATTTGTTTTTATTTGAAATGTAATTGTGCGAAAGAAAGAATCGTGTCGACATAGTGGGCCTGGCAGCTTGTCTAGCTCAGTAAATGTTTGATTGTGAGCTCTCATTTACACTAAAAACAAACCAATTTTGTTTTCAATAAATGTTGTGTTTGGGGGTCGTAATTCTTCGCTTCTAGTGTTAACTCTAACTAAATGCTCTGAATGCAAAATAATTATTCTCAGTAACTAAGTTACTTAACAACCCCACAATATTTCTAAAACTCACTGAAACAAACATACACACACACATCTACAAGCATTAATAACAAAATCACAACCATTGTAATGGTTACTTATGACAACATGAAACCATCATTATCAATTGCATCCATCCGCAAAACTATCCCCCAAAAAAGCAACAAAAAAACCTGCAACTGTTTGTCAATGTCTGGGAAAATATGCTGGTAATATGGCTGACCAAAAATACAATAACAATTTTAGCTTTTTCAAATTCTCTACTTGCAAGCATAAACATATATACGACGCATGTGTCCACAAAATAAACCGAGTATTAGCAATATGGTTGCAAATAGTTATTTAAGGGGGTATTTACATGATACCAACTATTAATAGAGAATAAACTGAAAGTTGGTATTCGGCAAGAAATTTTAAAGTTAAGTATCATAAAAAAAATTTGAAATAAAATTTGGACCGCTAAATATAAAAAAAATAATTGGTGGCAAATTATAAAATTCATTCAAAATAAAACCAGCTAATGCAATGATTTTATTTCGTTGTGGGATGTCAATCAAAATGTATAAAAGTAACTATAGCAGCAATGTTACCGTTGCCCAACCATTCTCTGGAACAACACAAACAAAAAGAAGAAACAAAAAAGACAGAATACAAAGAAAAACTTTTATGATCAAAAACGAAGAATAAAAATAATGAAACAATCTGTAAAGTATTTAAATGTTGTTGCGAACAACAAACGACATGTGCATTTTATGGTGGCATAAAACATGAATTTCCTCCTCCTTTATGTCATATCCTTCCCCTGGCTGAAACATTAAAAAATGTGGAAACGTAGCAGCGGCTGAGCAACACTTGCAATTGCAAGTGATTTCAGTTCATTTGACACTTTTGTGCAATATTGCATGAACGTTAAAGCCCGTCAATAACACAAGTTGGCCAATACAGACAAGCAAAAGATGAAAAAAAAAATTTAATACAATGACACTCGAACACATGAACGTTCGTTCAGTCATGTGTCCTTTGGATTTTTGTTTACGCGCCATACTTATAATGACGGATTTCTTTTTTGTTTGCTGTATTTTGGTCAAGCAAAATAAAACAATTTAAATCTATCCACAAAACTTTGTTAGTAACGTGGCTTTAGCTTTTTTGTTATCTAAATTTTCTTGTAACACTTTTTGGTGTGTTAATTGTTTTTAGTTCCTCGGAAAACCAAAATTACTTGGATTGTTGTAAATATTTTTAGCAATAAAATAAGTTCAAAACTGCCTAAAATTGCATCTGAATCAAATATCCATTAAAAAATTGATTGCATCCATTTCAATTCTCTTTTTAATTATTGTTGATTTTTTTATATTTATTTGTCTTATGTCCTCTTATTTTTGTAGCCACTAATTAATTATTGGCCAAAACGATGTACTATTTCTTTTATAAGAAACCGGCTCCTGTTAAAGCTCAAATACGAAATGTACAGTTTACTACAGTAAATGCTTTTTATAATCGACAAATATTTATAACAGAACTGACTAAGCAGTAATTCCTAAGACTGTAGATACATATCTTCTGTATCTGTAGATGCATGTGTTCTAGCGCAGACAAGAAACTGTATATGGCAAATTATTTCTCTAGGCGTAAAGTTGTTTGAAACAAGTGGTGCTCAAAAAAAAACTATAACATATCAATGAACGGCCCAGAGAAAACACAGCTTTCAAAGAAGTTAATAAAATCCCAAAGTAGTGGTATGGAAGTGCAGCAAGTTCTGTTCAGCTTACAAAAAAGTTAATAAAATCCTGCACTTGTGGTATGAAAGCGCTGCAAGTTCGGCTTATTTACAATGATTTTTTGTCATTGCGGAAAGTTCTCTGTTTCAATGACTACACAGAAAACATTTTCAAACAACCGTTTGTTTGAAATAGAATTTCCCTTTCAGTAAATGTTTTATTGTTTTTTAATGTTAGTTTTTTGTTTGAGTTTTATTTATGACAAAAACACACTTGACAGCCTGCTAAAAAATGTAAGCTTCCTATTTGATTTTTTTGTACTCATACATTTTTGTGCAAAGTCTTATTCAAAAACGCTGAATCTAAATTATATATCATAGTTAGTATATAACACTTTTTTATGCTTATGGAAGAATGCAAACAACAATGCCAGTGTGCTGGCGCGGATACAAGGGGAGGGCGAAACGGGATATTTCAAAAAATGTGTAAAATATGCCCAATTTCTATTGAGTTTCTAAAAAAGTTTTGTAAATTAGTATATTTCAGTTAGAAGTTCCCCCCGTAAAAGATCAAGCTGGATCCGCATCTGGCGATGTCCGTACTCATAAAGTTAATATTAAATGCAAATTGTAAGAAGTTTGAATTTGGAACGATTTTCCGCATCGCTCGTCAAATTTCAGTGTTCGCTTGAACCCTAAGGCCCTAATTGTGTAAATCACATCACCGAAGTGAAATTTATATTAAAGCAAAAAAAATTTTAGAAAATTTAAAAAATTGGTTTTTGATTTTCATACAAATTTTTCATCATTATTTAAAAAATTTTAAAATTTGTTTGGAAAAAAATAAATTTATAAAATATTTGAAATTTTATTTTTTAGTTCTCTGTATAAATTTCACTTTGGTGACGTGATTTACATAATTAGGGCCTAAATCTTTCCAAATTCAAACAAACACCGTCGAAAGAAAAAACACAACACTGTAACAAGTTTGTTTACTCAAGATTTGTGAGAGAATAAATATGCTGCAGCCATAAACATCACACAGAAAAAATTATCATCAAAAAATTGTCAAACAAAAATTAGATTTTCAGTAAGTGTTCTTTATATAATCAATGAATTGTTTGTTTGACTCTTATTTAGAACGCAAACACCAAAAACAACAAGAAAAACTGAGTCGTACAAAAACAACCACAACATACACACCAATAACAACAACAACAGCAATGTACCAAGTTTGTTTACTGAAGATTTTTGAGTGAATCAATTCGTTAATATCGTTGCGCCTATTCTCATTCATTTTTATAGAGTCTTTAGATAAACATTCAGATTTGAACACATTTAACAAAGTGAAATTTCATAAATGCTTAATGGATGATGATGATGATGATCCAGACAAAAATTTGGTTTGATATATTAAAAAAAATCCAGTTAATATTTTTGTTTGATTAAGTAAACTATTTTGTTTAATATTTGTTAGTATTTTTAGACTAATTGTTTTTTAACTTTAGACAAAAATATTGTTTGATATTTTTCAGAAAATCCAGTAAATCTGTTTCTTTGGTTTAGTAAATTGTTTTGTTTACAATTTGTAAATATTTTTAGACAAATCGTTTCATAGATTTAAACAATTTGTTCACTGAAAAAACACGTTTTTTCAATGAAATTGTTGAGATATTTTTTCTATATTTACAAATTTGTTTGTAGGTCCGTTCCTAGACAAAATATTTACTATTTCATTGAATTGCTTTACAGAAAATGAAATTTAATTTTTTCTGTGCTGCATAATTTTCTAATTTTGTTGTAATACTTCAAATTTAGTTTTTGAGAGTTTTTATATAAAGATGCAAAGTTGAAAACGTTCAATAAAGTGATAATGGATAAATGCTTTATAAATATTTGATTTTGTTGGGCATTGAAACAAAAACAATAATGTATTACAAAAAACTGCAGGAATTGTTCTTAGCTTAAAGATAAATCTAAAGATTCCTCAACTTCGGTCATTCCGCAGGGCATACCTATTACTATTGCACTTGAAATGGCATTCAAATGCACTATAAAAATTGTGTCAAACGCAACTCTACTATTAGGGGTGATTAGCGGTATCTAACTTTCAATGACACTGAGCAACATATTTTTTTCCATAATAAGCTGATTCTGGTAGAGAGCACAAATAAATTTACGTGTATTTGCGATTTGAAAGCTTACATCTGGGTCTCATTTTAGGAGGAGTTAAGGCTCCCTCTCCTTTCCCTTTTCAACACAGTTGTAGTTACTCGGCGTAAGATACCTTGTAAGCTTTATATATAAGGGCTAACATGTGCTTAGCACTTTTATGTAAAACACCAAGAGAAGCATTTTTGTGGAACACTTTAATCCACTGACCAAAAGAGGGGCGTAAAACTCCCAATCTACGGCGATACACAGTGATATTTTCTTGGCAAAAAAGCAATTTTTCGACTATCACTTTTCAAAAATCTGATAATGAGAACTGTTTGACTAAGAATAATCAATAATTACTTTTTATAAACAGGCACATTTTGTGCTAGAAAAAAATCTAGTGAAGTTATTTAAATATTTTACAATAAAAACTGATGAAAATTTTCATGCAATTCAGTGGATTATGCGTATAAGTATTGAAATTTTAACCAACCTGTGGAAATATACAAAGTGTGAAACATGACTACCTCGGTCATGAAGAAATTTTCGGTTTCATAAATCCTACAAATATTATCCGATTTTAACGAATTTAAAATTGGTGGAAAGTCTTTAAATATATAAAGAAAATTCAGTTTACTATATTAAGATATCTTTAATATTTTTAAAGATATTTTGATTTTAAAATTTTGGTTTTGGTCTCAATTTTTTTTCTCTAAATCATCAATATCTCCAGTAATAGTTTAGACAAATTTTTCGAAAAAAATATCTTTGATTTTTAAAATAAAGTATGTGAATAAAATGCGAATATCCAATAATTTAGGGCCAAATTGAAATACGTATGATTAATATGCCCATCATATTATTCATATTACTAATACGTATTAAAGTTTTAGCCTAAATATAATGGATATCCGCATATTCTTCACATAGTTTTTTCAATTTAAAATGCATGAAAAAATTCCCATTTAATATATCGTTAAAATTTTTAAACACAGAAGATTGGCATGTTTTTTATAAAAAGTAAAAAAATACAAATTAAAGAATGAAGTTTAGTACAGGTAAATAAACTACTTCTGAAAGTTTGCTCTTCTCCTAATCACAATTAAAAGCGCAAGATTAATTATATTAAATTTATCTAATATAATTTGTAGAGAAACTTGAAAAACTCAATTGGCATTTTTATTAAGGGATTCATTTAGAATTTCGTTAAAAATTCACCATTTCTGTCCAATGATGGATGTAGCTGGCGTCCTTTAATCGATTTAAAATATCAACTGCAGTAATTTTTGAAGTCTATTGTATTGAAATATTGAAAATAGATATTTTTTGAGGCTTGAAAGTTTTTTAAGAAAAACGTCCAACAAAGAAGCTATATTTTTGTCAAAATTTTTCACTCTCATTTGAAATTCTTGACTTTGATTCCTTTTCACAACTACATAAAAATGTTTCTGCATGTGATCAAGAATAGTGTTAAAAAACATGAAATATCTTTTATTGAAAAATTTGGCTATGATATTACCGCAGATATTTACAAAACAGGGAAAAAAGTCGAGGCCAAAAACAAAAATTTTAAAATTCAATGGCAAATATCTTTAAAATTATTAATGATATCCAGTCTTATTGCTTGAGTTTTTGATGTTTTAGTAAGTTTTTTAATCTTCAGCTCTACAACCAATAGCTAAAATAACGTTTCCTAATTAAGTAATGCGCTATAACAAGAATTCTGAAATATTTAAGACAATACATATTATTTCATCTTAAATTGAAAATAAAGTTCTATTGATTTTGATCATTTTTACTAAGCAATTACTGTTTCTTCCAACACGTTTGACAGGCAAATTTGTCTGAACATTTTAGATTTTTAACTCTACTACTAAGTGTAAGCATTTGCGGTTATCATGGTATTTCCGTTTACATTTTTTCTATTTTTTGCTTCGAGTGTGGTTTATTATGCGATTCTTGTTGCACTCATCTCGTTGACAGTTGGTAAATGGCTGCAATTAGTAGAAAATATCTAAAGTGTTAAAAACATTTCCACATATACAAAAACTTATTCGTTGAAACAAATGAAAATTTTTAAAAAGAAATAAGAAAACTTTTTAATATAATCTAGAACTGTTTTTCATTGATGGCATTAAGTAAGAGTGATGGTTCTTCTGAAGAACTAAAACTTTTTTTAACAAGTAATTAAACTAAAACCAACGAATATTTTAGGCATTAATGCAAGACAATATTTAAGGACAGTTGTAAAAAAAATACAAATAATACAAAGCAAAATTATTATTCATATTCTAACCATAATGTGTCAATTCAATTAACGTACGAGTACTTTATTTAACACTCGTATTAAGTCAACGATCAGCTTTGGTTTTTTAAGCGCTTATACCAACATATATTTGAATGTTTTCTCCATGTTCTTTCCGAAAATTTTTTTCTTTCTGCAACTGTTGCTGTTAAACATGTCGATTCAAAGAGAACTCATTAATCATTTTTATAAATCCTATATAATTCGCAACTTCATATCAATCCAGATGTTGACGTATTCAAAAAACAAGCATGAACAAAAAACATAAACCTTCAACTCAATAAAATGTTGTTGTCATAATGGTTGCACCATAAACCTGCAACACAATAAAGACTCAACAACAACAACAACAATAATAACAACAAAAATAATAACTATAGCTGAAACAGAAATATATGAAATCTGGACCATAAAGAAAACATAACTACGAATATTTGTAAAAATATAATGTCAGAAAAAATCCTTATACTTTATCATAGTGATTATCATCAATAAATGGACAGGCATTCACAACAACGATGTGGAGAAAGTATGCTCAACCCAACATTTTACAGTACTTTTGTGTCCCCACAAAAATAAAATATAAACCGAAAAGCAAAACAAATAAAATTCTTCCACAACAATCGTTTGACCAGTTCAATACTTCATATACAATCAAACAAACCATAAGAATACAAGCAACCAAAAAAAAGAAACAACAAAATCCAGAGAAAATTGTGTGTGCACACCAACCGACGAGGACATAAAAAAAACTGCATAATACTCAATTCTGAATTGCAACATGGCGAAAATGCGGAATTGCCAAAAACTCATATACAGACACATGGAGAGAAAAAAAATGAATTGCAATATGGCGACCGCAATACATACGCACCAAAGTCCCAAATAGTGCAAAAAACAAACAACTGAAAAGAAAATAAAAAACCGCGAGACATTGTACAAACACATCCATTGATTCGTTGGTCAAAAAATTAAAAGAAAACATTGAAGAGCTTTATAAATTGAATGGTTTTGTTAAGTTAAAAAAAAAATAATATTGTGATATATAACCAGTTTGAGTAATATTTATTGAAGGCAGGTATGCTTAAGGGCTCAAGGGTGGTGAGAATAGCAGAAAACCTTGTTAGAAGTTCATTCATAATTTTTTGTACTAGAAACTCAAGTTAAGTCTTCCGTTTTTGGAACGCAGTTCTCTATGGCACCTTCTGTACATCAATGTTTCCTATGCTGGGTGCAACAAACAATTTTGTGTATGAAAAAATACGTGTACCGAATACTGGTAATATTGGCTCCAGGCCGATCGAAGCCGATAGGCTGAAGGGGCCCAAACTGGTTGGCCTAATGAGGGAGGCCAAATTCGGCAGGTCGACGATGGCCGATCGGCTGAAAGTCACCAGCCGAAGGTGCCCGACCGAAGCCGACACTCTGAATGTGACCGGCCGAACGTGGCCGACCGGAGCCGTTGGGATGAAGGAAAAAATTATCTTCAAAAAAATTTTCAAACAAAAGTTTGTCTAAAAATAATTTTTCATTTTCAGTAAATGTTCTTTACATAATCAATGAATTGTTTGTTTGACTCTTATTTAGCACGCAAACACCAAAAACAACAAGAAAAACTGTATCGTAAAAAACAACCCCGATGATGACATACACACAAATAACAACAACAACAATGATAGCAAAAGGAATGCGGTTGTACCAAGTTTATTTACTGAAGGTTTTTTAGTGAATCAATTCGTTAATGTCGTTGTATTAGTTCTCATTCATTTTTTCAGAGTCTTTAGATAAACATTCAGACTTGAACACGTTTAACAAAATGAAATTTCTTAAATGCCTAATGGATGATGGTGATAATGACCGAGACAAAAATTTTTTTTGATATATTACAAAAAATCCAGTAACTATTTTTGTTTGATTAAGTAAGCTATTTTGTTCAATATTTCTTAGTATTTTTAGGCTAATTGTTTTATATTTTTCAGAAAGTCCAGTAAATCTTTTTGTTTGATTTAATAAATTGCTTTGTTTACAATTTGTTAATATTTTTAGACAAATTGTTTTATAGAGTTAAACAATTTTTTTTTCAGTAAAAAACAGGTTTTTTTTCAATGAAATTGTTGAGATATTTTTGTCTTAATTTACAAATTTGCTTGTAGGTTCGTTCCTAGACTAAATATTTACTATTATTTCATTGAATTCTTATACAGAAAATGAAATT
This sequence comes from Panzeria rudis, assembly GCA_956483635.1. Lineage (NCBI taxonomy): Eukaryota > Metazoa > Arthropoda > Insecta > Diptera > Tachinidae > Panzeria > Panzeria rudis. The sequence continues at coordinate 10,578,685 of OY101448.1, read as the reverse complement.
TAGTTTTTTCTGTGCAAGCCAACAGCAGGTAGATCGAAGGCGACCGAGCTTCGTTCCTAGCCGGTGTCCAATGACTTCGTGTGTTATTTTTTTTAAATTGACTACAGATTAATGTTCATTTTAAAATAAATTAAAGTATTTCCATATTTTATTGATAAACGATCAACGCTAAAGTTACGCTCAGGTTAAACAAATGTTTGACTAGCTAAGTGTAGAATAGGATAAAGATCTGGTCCAAAGACCGGCACTGCGACAACTAATGGATATTTTGTGCTATTGGTCTATTCTCTAACTGTGTGTAAACATGGTTCAGACCACTACTTTCTTTGGCCAAAACCATTTTTTTATGTTCTCTTTTGATGCATTTGTTATACCAATCTAGCAGGCCTCACTTTAGAGCACATTTGGGACATACACTCTAAAATATTACTTAAAATTTAGTATCATATATTGCATAAATTTGTGTTGAAAAATTCTGGGTGCCCCTCTGGCCCCCCTAGAAATTCAAAATATTAGAGTAATTTCTATAATATAAGGGATTGTAGGGGCAAATGTGGGCTTTAGGCCGCATATACAGCGTAAGCATTTGAAGGGAAATTTCAAATGAAGCATACAATTTTAGAATTTCAGCCACGCAATAATAATTCTGGATATTTTGTTCGCTTTGGGAGCGCAATGTCATTGTTCCCCTACGCTGACTTTTAATTAATTTTACGATAACTCGTAAAAATTTTTTCCTCTTTTGTTTATTTTGACTGAATTTAGAAATTAGAAATTTTAAAATAAAGGTTTCAGCCTTTTATTGCAAAATTTTTTAAATATTTTACATATGACTATTCTCTAGCTATGTATTTTTAGCTCGTTTTGATCAATATTTGTGGGAAAAAAGTTGACAACAGTGTTCGTATTGGGTTTGGTACTGGGTCGTATGATTAATAAATAATCAACTATAAATCATAAGCAGCTGAGATTGCAAGTCAGTACCAGGGCTGCCAAGTTTTTTCTCACGTATTTCGGCAAATTGGTTTTAAAAATCGCCTAAAGTCGCCAAAATCTGTTTCATGTAGTTTTTCTTAATATAAGTTTTTATAAAATAGTCGCATAAAAATTGGGCAGAAAGTCGCCAAAAGTAGAAATAAAAGCGCCAAAAACTATTTCTTGTCAATTTTTCTTATCAAAATCCATTAATGACTGTAATTGATATAAGAAAAAGCGTCAAAATCACTTTGTTTTAGTATCGTCCAGACAGCTTTTAGTGAGAGTTATTTTCAAAAATACTCTTTCCACAAAGTAATTTTCCTGAATTATAAACATTTTTAAGTTTAATTTTATTCAAAAATAGCCATAAAAATCGCCAACAAATTGATTTATAACCAGAAAAATCGCCATGTCGCCAGTTTTGGCGAGAAATCGCAATACCTGACAGCCCTGGTCAGTACCCATGTTCTGTAACTAATGTGATAACTTTTCAATGCGGGTAAATTGTTATCATCATGTAGAAGACATGATAAACAACAAAAAACTTAAATTTTCTTTTTTACTTTCAATATATTCAGTTGAGTTATTTTATAAATAGTAATTATTAAATTTTTCTCGATGCAAAAACTTATACCAACTTATAGAACATGTTTCAGTTAAAATTGGCAAAAAAAGTACCCACTTTTAAATTGTGACAACAGGCACACCTGCAGCTAAATCGATGTGAGTTTTTCAATGTATCATCGCTTAACAGTAACAGAATAGCGGCTTTAAAGCGTGAAGACTAGATCAGTGTGGTACTTGGCGCACTAGAGCAACTTAATTTTCGTTCCATAGTAAAAAAAGCACATTTGTCATCATATTTCGTTAAATATTAGTTTTCCGAAATAATGTCAAATAGTAAATGTCGACTGTATTGATTGCTTCTTTCGACTGGCATAAAATATCAACATTTCGATAAGAAATCGTAAATGTATTTTTTCTCAGATTTGGTCCACTGTGTGTCGTAGAGTCGATTCCTGCCAAGGACCTGGGTATTGTTTGCATAAAAACCAAAAAAGCTTTAGCAATATGCGTGCATGTATTTGTTAAAAAAAGTTTTTATATTTCACATATTATTATTTAAAGGACTGATTATTCCCGCAGACCAGTGTAATCAGACCAGCAGTTAAGAACATAACGTTTAATCACGCTTCGTTTTTGAAAATTATTTTCAAAGTGGTGTTGAAAATGAAATCAAACATTTATATATCTTAATGCAATAACTTGCTGTGTAATCGAAATAATTTACTAAACACAACCAGGGCTAAATACTTGCACATGTAATGAACATCAACAGTTCTTTTAAATTTTGAAATGCGTGATTTATTTCTCATTAAAGCATCAAACTATTGTTTATTTTTAAATTTAAAATACAATAATTGTTATAGATTTATGGCAGTTGAATGTTTCAACTACAATTGATGATAATGTTGTGCGGCTGATGATGATGACGATGATGATCATGATGATGGCGATGTTAAAAAATTAACTTAAAATAAAGAGTAAGACCGCATTGAGTGTGGTTATTGTGGTTAACAAAAAGGATTAAAAATGACAATATGAGCAGTAGCGAAAAATAGCGGCAGCAGCAACTACAACAATAACAACAACACAAGCAACTATAATAACAGAGAAAATTACAAACATAAAGCAAAAAAAAACGCATAAAGGATCCAACAAGCATCAAAAACAACAACAACAACAACGCCAACAACTACAGTTATAATAATAATAATAAAAGGTTGGTGCATTGACAACTTTTTAATCACTTAATCAATATAATCAAATTGAATGTGGTCAAAAGGATTTATAAACCATACAGTGTAAAGTGTCATTAAATACAACATGCCATCCAAGTAGACGTATGAAACGGTGGTGTGTGTCTGTATGTGTTTGACTATGAATGGAATGAATGAGTCACTCAGTCATTGAAATCGAATGAAAGAATGGATGTCATTGAAGAATACAAGTCTATGAGAACAAGAAGTTAACAAGGATTTATAATAAATAAATTAAATAATATTGTACAACAACAAAAATCGAACTCTATTCATTAAGAAATTATCAAAGAATAAATGACTGAATGATGAACACATTGAAAAAAGTTAATTGTTAATGTCGATAAACAAGGGGAAATAATTAAATCTACGAGTACCTGTCAATTTTCTAACTAATCAAATTTAGAAAAGCGGGTTTAAAAAGGGGTTAAAGTGAAGGAAGAGTGATTATAAATTTATGACAACATAAATTATCTATGGCAAATTAAAAATAAACTGTAAAGGAGTAATCAGTGCACAATTTAAAAAGGATTTAATGCCTAAGATAAAAACAGGATCTCTGTCTTACTTTACAAGGTCAAACTGAAGAATTTTATAACGAGAACGGGCGATTCAAGCGCAGTGTTCATTGTGAGATTCACTGTGTGCACACAATGCCATTTTCGGCTTTCTGAAACCGTCTTCATATTCCATAATGATTTGAAAAAATTTTAGTATGACCTTTCAGCTCCGTTACATATCCCAAACCATCTCTCCCTCCTAACAGCGCTACGTAATATGGGAACAGCCCCTCACAGAAAAAATAGATAGGAATAATGTTTAATTTTGAATTTGAATAACATTTGTCATTAACTTATACAATATTTCATTAAATATGTTTCTTTCACATACCGTTTATTTCTTTTATTTTCATACATAAGAACTTAAAACAAGTTTTATCTCATAAAAAAAAATAACTGGGACATACCTCGGCTGTAGAGAGCATGCTTTACGTCCGGGAAGACTGGGTTCGTATCCCAGTCATGTCAATATTTTTGTAATATATATTTTTTTTCTTTTGAAATAATTTTGTTACTAATATAGCGGAACTCTGTATCACAGAAAATTTGAAAAATAAAAAAATTATTGAATACCGGGATTTTTTTTGTCAAAAACGAAACTTATTTTTTCTGTGCTGAGAGCCATTTTGTAGAAACCACAAATCGTCCCCACCCATAGCATTCAATTCGGGTCTAAATAAAACTAAAATTTCTCTAATAAATCATCACAGTTTACAAATTGGTGGCCTCAGTTTAACGTTACGCCATAATTGCACACAAGATAAAAATTTCTCATAGTTCGATGTTACTCCGAAAAACTAATATTTAAAAAATATTCAAATAGGCACTAAAGGCTTCCAAGCCATTAGAGAGGTATAGTTCTATTGAAGTAGTCATTAACTGTAGAACATTTAAAGATACTCTGAAAAAATTAGAAATCTTCGGAAATTGTACTATTAAAACATATTTTAAAGAGTAGCAAAAGTATGTTTACTTTAAATCTCACATAGTTAATCAAAAACAACCAAAGTTACTCCGAAAAAAAAACAAAATTACTCCGAAAAAATTAAGTTATTACGATAAAAAATCGGCGATTCTTCGAAAATTCGTTATATAATACGTATTTGAATATCTACCAAAATTTCCTTAGGTCTTGGAAAAACTTAAATTACTCCGAAAAGAACAGAAAATTCTATAGTCAAACATGTCCAAAAATTGCCTTTAGTTTCCTATCGGGTATGTTCTGTATTTCGTGTGGAATTGAAATGTTCGGAATTATAAAAGCATTGTTGTTGCAAATTAATATTTATAATAACAATGCTTTGATAATTCCGCACATTTCGATTCCGCATGAAATACAGGACATAACCGTATATGCACATAATATCACAAAATAAAGCAAATGAAATAAAAATTTAAAATATCGAACTTACTCCGAACAATCAATCAGTCTTGCGAAAACTCGATTTGTAACAATTATTCGTGTATCCATAAAAATGCATAACTTGATTAAAGAATTCGAAAATCGACACCAAACCTGTTGTTCCGAAAGAGTTGAAAAATCTTGCGAAGTTCGCAAGTTATCACTTTTGAAAATAATCTAAAATTTTTTAAAATAAAATAAGAACAAATGATCTAAATTATTCCGAAAAATCGAAGTAACACCGAAAACATCGAAGTTACTCCGAAAAAGTCTAAAATGCGCTAAAAAAATTATATATAGTACATATTTTAAAATGCATCAATATTTCCCTGAGGCCACAAGCAACACAATCACACTTAAGAAGTCCAAAAATACTCCAAGTTACTCCAAAAATTTCAAACTCTCTTAAACCTCTATATGTTCTACATATACAAATCTGAAATTGCGCTAAAACTGTCAGAAAACTAATTTCACTACAAAACTGAAAAATAGCAAGCAATCAATGTTACTCCGAAAAACAATTTATCAACAAATCGGAAAAAATGCCGAAAAATTTAATTTTCAACAATAAATTATCTTAAAAAAGTTATTGATTTAAGGCGCCTTACTCAAACGTTAATACCTTCAATATCAATAAACAATACAACTTGTAGATTCTTAACAAAATACTCCAACTTTGTATAAAAATCATCATTCAATCTCTCTATCAAATTAAACATTTTCTCTCTAACCCTTTCAAATATGTTACTTCTTCAATACCAAAACGTTTGGAAGCAGTCTTTCTATGCACATATTTAATAAAACTGTAAGAGTTTTATTTTCTTTTTTTGGAATTTAAGCTTTTGTTTGAAATTTTACACGATTCGTTTAATTTTGTTGATACTGTAAATTAAAAATTGTATGCTTAAAAATTTGTTTTCCCCTACTCGAACCAAAAACGTTTCCACCCAATCAGTACAATAGTTAACCAAATCGACCGACTTCAACATCAGTTTCATATACAGTTTGAAAACATTCTATCTAGCCATTCATTCAGTCATTTATTCAGTCATTCATTCATGCATTCATTCATCTATCTACAATATTTATTCATTTATCTTAACTGAGAAAAACAAAATGTTAGCAAAAATTAAAAAAAAAGTAGCTAAAGAAAAAAGTGTTGTGTTGACTTTCATTTAAGCACCAACCAGAATTATTATCTTCATTGAAAAATTTTGTACGATCCCAGGAAATTTTTAGCAAAATCATGATGCTAAGAACTTACAACAGACTGTGATAACGAATTGTGTATCAACGTTTTAGTTAATATTTGTTTGAAAATAAACTTCCTTGTACTATTACTATTGCTGAAAACACTTCCCAGCAAAAAATTAACATACAAATCATTAGTTACAGCATTGATGAGCTCGCTCAAAGTAGTTCTTTTTCTGGTGAAACATCAATGAATTTAACACGAGGTCGTCATAGGACGGAAGTGATCCAAAGAGCTGAATGGTATGCACTTAAAAGGTTGTCTAGAACAATTTTTGGCATAAACAACAGCCTTACGGCCATTATTACAACTCGGCTTTAGTTACCCAGTAAAAATTTTCATGTTTTTTGAAGCACTAAAGAAATAAAGCGCTTCATAATTCGCTTTAAAATATGAGCTTGTTCAGAATCTGATTTCATAGCGTCACAACAATGCAAGTTTTGAAGCGAGATAAGTATTTGCTTTTTACTTTTACAAAAGCTTCGTACACGAGCTATACAAAAAGCTGATTTTATAGTGCTGATCCAAAGCTGGTTTTTAAGCGAGAATGAAGAGTAAGTTTATTTCAGTTTCTTGGTGTCGTTTCGCAACAGTGTTTTTGGGCGAGTGATTGGTACGTTGGACTTCAAACCTGAAGGTTCTTAGTTTGATACTAGTTGAAGTTAATATAACAAACATTGAGTAAAATATGAAATTAATAAAAATAAATAAAGAAAAGAAATAAGAAAAATCCAAAATGGCGTTAACGACGCCAATCCACATAGAACCATTTTTTTCATATATTTTCAGTTCTAGTGCTGAAAATGTTGATGAATTTCAGCGCTTCAAAAGTCAGCAGCGATATCAGCAGGTTTGTCAGCGCTACTTTTATTCCATAATAGAAGAAACCTGCTTTATTGGAAGCAACTTTTTATTGGGTATATTTAGCATTTTATCGGACGGATAAACAGTTTTTCATTACTTAATTCAACCTAAAAGTGTGGGATAACTTACTGGCAAGTTCATTCTTCCTCCAACTTTTATCGGCACACCTTTTCATAGGCTGCCATACTTGCTCCTTTATCAAGTAAACACCAAGACGTATCTAACAGGTGAACTTACTAGAACACCTGACCTTACTCGGCAAACTTAGTGGAGTGATGATATTGTAATAATGTCATCAGTGTATGGAGCTCTGCATCTCTACGGTATTTGACATTTCCTTATAGAACTACCTGCGCTGATAGTTCCACCCATCTTTCAAAATTTTTTGACAACTGTAGTGTAGTTTCTACAACAAATTTATTCTTCTTGTAGACTTGTGTGTACCTGTTATCTGTGCCGTGGTAAATACATATGTGTGACGTTGCCACTGTGCTATTTAAATGCTCGGGTATAGCCATACTTTGAAAAAGATAATTTTTATTTTACAGGCAAGTTGTAATAACCCTACGTCTTCACGAGCCATCGACTTGAACATGCCTTGAAAATGACGCCGGCAGAGCAACTGCAAAAAATTCATCAACTTCTTTGTTGTGGTGAATACGTGCGATGTCCATGTTCTGCTTTATCAATGTTTTTGGTGGTAGTGCAATAGAAATGGAATATTTAACAATTTCTTTCTGTCTCTTTTCTTTCTATTAAAAATGGTTGTTGACGGCAAATCTCATGGCTTACATTGATGCTCAGCCATATGTTCGGGCATCGATGTCAGAGCAAGGACGAAACATGGACATGAGCGGTCTACATTAGCCTTATGCGATGTCCGACATGATGTTCATACCAAATTCATGACTAATGTAGACCCTCAGTAATGAAAATTTTTTGCAGGTCAGTTTATCGATCACTTTGGTAATCGTGCCAGTAATTATATTCTACTTTATTGCCTATTTGTAATAATGGCCCTTAGAATATTAAATTCAGTACCTGTAGTGATTGGCATTCAATGAAAATGGTAAACCTTTGGAACTAGTTCTGATTTTTTTTTGCTGGGTTCATATAGCCACTCGTGTTTCTAATGAATACTTCAGGAATATTTGTTACACAATCATTGTACTCGTACATACATACAATATTGTCATTTTGGCTTGTTAACACATCATATATCTCCGGTTTTGAGTTGCAGTTATACTTTTTAAGAAAACATAAAAAAACTTTAGTATTTTTCTCTTTTTTTTGGTTTTGGAACTTTATGCAGTCAGATTTAATATTTCAATACTTGATAAGAATCACTTACTCAATCAGTTAGTTAACTACATATTCGTACACTCTAAAACACTTTTGTTGAAAATTAGGTCGATAATAGTTGGCAGCACTTTACCGATTATTATCGACCTAAAATTACACACGCATTATTTTTGAACAAAATGTTTTTACTAAAAAAAGCGATTGGCTGCGTGCAGGCTTGAACCGCGACCTCCTGACTGATAGTCTGACGTATCTACCATTCACCCATAGCCATATTATACTTCATGTTACATTTTTTCCACTTGGACTAAATATGTTTAATTTGAAAGTTTTTTTCTTTAATAAAATAACTACAAAATCGATGTAATATTAGACAAGGAGAAATTTTCAACACAAATTTAGACAATATATGATCGTAAATTTGAAGTAATGTTGTAGATTGCAGTATGTTTCAATTGAAAATTCCTCTCCAAAAGCTCAAGCTGGATCCGCGCCTGGTAATATGTACGACATTGTTTGGAGTCGAATCTTATATTGTTTGAGGTATAAACAAATAATAGTTCGTGGGGAATTATTTCATGTGTAAGCTTTCTTTAAATCGCAATTTTTGCTCAGTCTCGCTATTGCGGTTCTCCAGATCAGTGTCGCCAGGGGAAGAATAAAAAAAGTTACGCTTTTCTTTCAAAAAAGTTACGTTTTTTGTCAAAAGTTACATTTTGAAATATTCCTTAAATAAATTGCAAATTTATGTAAATAATGTAAAATAAATATTTTTATTCCATATTTCAGTGATAAGTGGTGAAAATCGCTCGATTTCAAATCAAGCGATTTTACGCTACTAATAATACTAATAATAGCCACACAGATGTTCTGTAAATCGCACGATACGTTTCTTTTTTAAAAAATCGCTCAATTGGAAGTCGATTGATTTCTATCACACACAAGACTAGGATCGATTTTAATGCTCGCAAGACCAAGTGTTGTATACTTACGCACTGACGTAAGACCGATCGTGCTGCTCCATCTGTAAATATGGGCTTTGTGGGTATTGAGGAATCAGTAGCTCTTAATGTTCTTGGCATGAAAATTCAATGTGATGTTCAATGGATAGATCACATTTTTCAAGTTTCAAAAGAAGTATTCAAGTACTTCGGTTTCTTAAGACGGTGCAAGACATATTTCACCCCATCTGATCTTCTTAATATCTATATCGTCTATATCCGCCCGAAAATGGAATAGAACTTTCATGTATGGCCCGGTGCTTCAAAGTATATTTTGAAGTTACTTGACCGCGTACCGGAGAGGGCGAAGAAGCTCATCAGTGAGAGGCTGGAGCATCGACGCAATCTGTGGGTGTGTTTTGCTGTTTTATGGTTACTAAAATCTAGTGTGTTCTGATGAAATCAGGGAACCTGTTCCCGAAACTCCATCATTTATGCAAACAACACGTTCTTCATTAAGAGCACATCCGTTTGTGGTCAATACGCCAGTAAATCGCACTACGCATTACAGAGAGAATTCGTTCTTTAGCCGGACAGTTCGTATGTGGAATAAACTCCCTGCAGAGATCTTTCCTGTTATTTTCAATGTTGGAAAGCTTAAATCAAATGTCCATAAACACTACTCCCTCTTTCCCCCTTCCCATAACCAATTTTCCTCATTCCGGCACAATGCATTGCATGAGTAGGGGCCATACCCTAAGTGCTGGTCTTATTAAAATAAAAAAGATAACAAACTCTTTTATTGAACAAAAACATAACTTAGAATAAAAATAGATAAACGTTTCCGTTTTCTTTTTCTTCTTCGCAGTTGTCTCTTTTTCCGCATGTTATTCAAACCGAATTGATATGTTAAAAAAAACTGCTTTCAGGGACGATCAGTTTCTGTCTTAATTAATGAATCATTTAGTTTTTCAAAAATATTACTCCGTTCTGTGCCACACGTACAAAAAGCTACAAAAGTTTGGCCAAATATAGCAATTTATACATGCTACGTTGGGCCTACAAAAGTTGCGAAAAATGTAACAAATGTAACCCAACTTCCTCACTGCTCCAGATGTACGATAATTACAAATTACTATTTGTGGAGGTACCACACCCTGGAAAAACATTTGATGGAAAATATTAAGGCGGTTAAAATTTTAGTTGAATAGACTATACTTCAACTCAATTTTCTATGAATCAAAAAAAAAAAATAAACTATGTTTATTACCATAAGATATAATTGAGGGGGTGAAAAGTAAAGGGGTACAAGTGCCAAAGCTAAAAAAAAAATTAGTTATATGCAGGAATCATCACTTAATACCATACAAAAATTCAGACCTTTATGATGACCTCAAGAGGCGGTATGTATTAGAAAACAAAAATAATATGTATGAAAGTGCATGGGAACAAAAAATTTTGAACCTTAATTACTCAGAAGTTTCATTTTTGCACTTGTACCCCTTTGCTTTTAAGCAACTATATTGTAATAAAGATATGATTCTGATAATTCTTAAATTGATTAGATCAACCGAACGTATGCTTTTATCATTACTAAGTAAGGAATATGAGAAGAATAACCCAATAAAATATTATCAATTAGATTTTTTTTTACCAAATATTGGTATTTGCAACTAAAAAAAATTTTCTTTCTAAATTTACTTTACTTTTGATCGGTTTTTGCAACGAACTAGAGCTTAAATTTATTATCATTGATACACCTAACCGATTAAACTGTTGGCAATAGCAATTATTTATTATTGCAAAATAACTTCTTTTTTATTGGTATTTGCAACTAAAAAAATTTCCTATCTAAATTTACTTTACTTTTGATCGGTTTTTGCAACTAACTAGAGCTTAAATTTATTATCATTGATACACCTAACCGATTAAACTGTTGACATTAGCAATTATTTATTATTGTAAAATAACTTCTTTTTCAATAAGAATTCTATGATAGTTGGTGCAACTGCCAAAATTCTATTGGCAACAAATTCGGTTGTCTCAACGAATCTGTTAGCTCTGTGCAGTTACACGTAAATAAGAACCATCATACTGGGTATGAAGTAATAAAGTATTAATAAAAAAAACTTGAAAACAATAGGTCACGATACTTACAATTTTGTCTCAGAAACTTCCGGTAGTGTCTCGGAATTTAAGAATTGCTTTCCAAAAATTTCTGAATTGTATAATTCAAAAAGTATTCGAAATTTTATATTTTAAATTATGACCGATTAACTGCATCACGTAAGCAGAGGGCATCTCTAGTATATGGTATGTATCTTTGTATGCGTAGTTTTGTTCTTATGTTGTTGGTGATAGTACTGTTATTTATACATTTTGGACTTACGCCATGTTGTTGTTGTTGTTGTTTTTATTTTATAAATGCGTTGTTTTGCCACTCAAATTTTATCTTTCTCTTCTTTTTTTTTGTGTGCAATTTTATATTATAGTGCTCCAATTACTTTTATTTGGAAAATTGTGAGCTTTACTTTTTTTGTGGTGCCACTCTGATGTTCTGTTGTTCTGTTGTTTTGTTTCTTTTATGCCTCCATTTCCATCATTTAATTGCAAAGTGCATTCATTGTATTTTACATTGCATTGAATTACATTTTGCTTACGCACTCATACATACACACTCTCACATACTTAGATGGCTACATTTGGAATCGATTTTATTTGGCAAGCAATTCCTTATTGTCTCTGTTGTTTTGGTAACCAAACATATCGGTGATTTTTGTTTTCTTTTAGCTGCACTTTTTTAATGGACCCTTTTGTTGGTGTACATATGTATTTAAATTTTGGAATATATGTATATAACGTCCCTAACTTGTTCAACTATTGAAGGAGAAAGCTTCGTTTTTGGATTCGTCAAGTTGGCCTTGCTTTGGGTACGACACGCCTTGTTTCAAAATTTTGAATAAGAAACATTTTTAAATTTGCACTTTTGGAATGCGTAGATTTTGAGTTCGGATTTTGAGTGGTTTTCAGACTGTGGTGAAAAAAGCCGATTTTTACGCGCGATAGTTGGATATGGTAGGGAAGATATACTTAGGATTTGTATCTGGAGATAGCGGACGGTGCTCTTGGAAAAGCAGTGGGCGGCCACGAAACACGCATCGATGTAGGGAGGGAAAACGATATATATGTGCCGAGTTATTAGAAATTTGTGACCGATAACACAGTTTAACAGAAAAAAAAATTGTAAGAGGGCACAAAAAGTGCATAAAATTCGTCAAAAGGTCATTAGAAAAGGTCACAGTAGTCGGTCGTAACGGGTCACTGGTGTCTGCTCATATTAGTATCTCATATGCAAACCAATATAGTGTATGATCATACGATTTCCTTTAGTATATTGTAGTTCATTTCAGTATTCGCTAATACCATTTTCATTGTCCGCTACTTGCTTAACTTTTAACACATCGAATATTCATCATGTATTCATTATTTATAACATTTTTAAAATCATTTGTATATAAAAATGTATAGATGTACACACAACACATCATCAGCAATTCGTTTAATTTTTTTTTATTCTATTTTTCGCCGAATAAAGGAAAGTAACACAAAACTGCGTTTCTATGGAACACGTTGCATTGCGTTCATTGTGGTCGCGGTTTTCATGTAACATCCAGTGACTACAAACAGGACTACGAGGAAGATTTTGGCATTGCTGTTGTTGCTGATGATGATGCATTTGATAAAAAAAAAGAACGCAAAAAAAAACATTGTTTCCTTTGTAGAATTTTCAGCAGAAATGCATTTTGTTTGAACCAATTGATGGATGGATGGATGGCTATATTTATTTGAATGCACTCGTAAACTCTGAGGTAAATTTGCTGCACTTTATTTTAGTTTTATATACAATTTTTATTTCCGTAAGTATTCTTTTAGTTGCTTTATTTGATTGAATTAAACAACAGATCACTTATTCATGGTTTTTATAATTTAAGTTTTCTTTTTAATTTTCTAATATGGAAACAATTAATTTTGTTTTTCTATGATAATCGACGTTTCTTGATTAAATTCCCTGTAGACACGCAATGGAAATTAATTGTGTTTAAAAAAGTTTTCTTCCGTTATGCCGGTAATAACAGCGGTGCAACATAACAATGGCATGTTTGTGGAAAATTTTTCTTTAATTACTTTGTAAGTCCTTGTTGAGCTGACACCACAATTTTTAACTTGTATGTACTTTAGGCATGTGGGTTATGGTGCTCTTATGTTCTCCATATGGGTGGTTATATTTTTGCAAGTCTTGGAGGGATTATTTCATTTTGCGTTTTGTTCTAAACATCATTTGCTGCGGTGGTCGTATGTGGTTACGTATTTTAATACTCTTAAGTATTGACAGCGATATGTGTGCGTGTGTGTGTGTGTGTGTGTATTAAGCTTTTTTATAGCCGTATTAGACATTAGAAATGTCATAGATGTTACCAATAATCCCTATTAGTTGGGGTTTCGCATTAAATCTGTGTTGTAAACATTTAATTTTTAATTTAATTGTAACTACACATGGTCTAGGAAATGTTTGTTAGACATGCTTATCTAAAGCAGTTCGTTTTTATTATTTGTTTAATTCTTTTTGTGCAATTTGAACGATAAAACCTTTTTGTGTTTTACTCAAGATGTATATACAAGGCTAAATCAGAACCTACATATTGATTGCTAACAATTCATTGGCTTTCCTATTTTATGTTTTTTCTTCTTCTTTTGTTTTCTACCAACCATTCGTAAATAAGGGCCAAGTTAATATCAACTACTCTCGAAAAGTTCACTTTAGAAAAATCTCAATGACCATAGAATTTTACCAACTGATGTGGAAATTAATGATGGTCATATTTATTGATGCATCATCAACAAACTTGATACAAAATTGTAATGAAACAAAAAATATTAAAATAAAAATAAAAATATTATAGCACGTTTAACCTTTGAATGTTTGCAAAAGACCAATATGATCTAGAAAAATGTTTGCTTCGAATTTTGCAAGAAAGACATAACAAACTCTAGACCGCTTTGGAAGATTACAGCCTTTGTCTCCTAGACAAAGGATCCTTCAGTAGGCTCTCCGAGTTATGAGAAGTGGATCTTAGTAGCATAATTTCCTATATCAGGAGTAACGGGCTGTCTCGCTATCTTTCAAAATGGTGTATAGTTCTGAAACGAGAGTCCCCATAACCTGTACTGAAATCCTAATTTTACCAGCAACCTGCTAACATAAGCTAAGGAACTGCAGAAATACTTTGAAGCAACAATCAATTACACTGTACAACACAAAAACTAGCATGATTATAATAACTGACTCTGGCAGAGGGCATACAAAATATATATACGTCTATAGGCATTTTGAAAGTTTTCATCTAGGATTAATTTTGTGGGGAAGTATAGTTCCCTCACTTTTGCACATATTTATAGTTACTTGGAATAGGAAATCTTGCAAGATCTTCTTCTAAGGTGCAATATATATTTAATATTTCTGTGTAAAACACCACGACAAACATTTTTGCGGAATATTTTAATCCTCTAACTCTTCGTTGTATTGGTCCTTTTGTCCATTTCTTAAGAAAGGGGAAAAACTCACCTTCAGCGGCGATATAGCGGCCTGGAATTTCCTACAAAAATATTTGCCATAAAACTCTAATATAGGTCTTCAAAGACAGCCAAACTTCAGATTCAACTTGAACGCTAGAAATTATTCAAAATTTAAAATGTGTTTAAGGGTTAATTTCCTACTTATTTACAATTAGAGCTCGGCATAGGAAATTTTGTAAGTTTTACTTTTAAGGCTTTTATGTACAACGTAATAAAAAAAATTTTTGCGGAACATTTTAACCTTCTAATTCTTTGTTGCATTAATTTGTTTTTGTCAATTTCTTAACAAAGAGGCAAGAAGCTCTTCTTGAGCGGCAATATAGCGGATTGACAACTACATTTGCCATAAAATTCTACTATAAAGCTTTCAAAAACTTTGAAGCTCCATTCTCTCATTCAAAACTTAAAATGTGTTTAGTGGTTAATTTTGTACTTATTCAAAATTAGTAAACTGCAGAGGAAATCTTGTGAGCCTTACGTTTAATGTATTAGAAGCGTTTAGATTTTGTATGTCAAACTTCACGAGTAATATTTTGAGCTCACTATATCGCCGTTGACTTGCCTTGGAAGTATAATTTGAGCAATGGGCGACATGATATCTAAAGCTCAAGGTGCCTGGAAAATATGGAGATTATCCTCTATATCTAAAATCAGTTCTGTTATACGGCTACGAGACTTCGATAATGACGGAGATAATATAGAGAAAGCTTCAACAAGTCTCTGAACGAAAATCCTGACAATCTGGTGGACGAACACAATTCCAAGCGAAGAACTATACTTTAGGCGTAAGGCTTACATGATTTCGTATACACGATTCACTATAAATATGTGCTAAAGGGGGGGTATATAACTCCCCCTAAAATTAATCCTAGATATAAACATTAAAAACACCGATACCCGTGTATCTTTTTTGGGTGTCCTATACCAGAAACAGTCTTTAGAAACATGATATTTTTGTATGCATCTGTATGTGGGTGATTCTCATTCTGAACGTACATTTCGTATTCTTTTTTTTTTTTACCAATGCAATGTAACTAAATCAAATATGAGAAGGTAGGATTTATCTTATAGTTTTCGCCACATTCAATGTATCTTAAAATAAAATTTATATTTTTAGATTTTTTAACATTGTTGTGTATTGAGCGTTACATTTCCTTTAACGGTTGTACCCGTAAGTGATTTTTGCAACAACAAAAAAAAATACACTACAAAGAATGAGTATAGAGTTTCAAAACACTATACATTTACTCCCTAAAAACAAAAAATTTTATTAATCGCAGCACGAAATTAAAAGATATGACCACTTTTCAATTTTGACATGGGTTCACATGGAAAAATAAAAAAATTTTATCTTTTAAAATAGTTTCTTACACAGATTTATACATAAGCGAAAAATAGGCTCACTTTTCATTGGAATAAAAATAATTTTAATAAAATACATCAATAATGTTAAAGCTTATGACAATTCCATATAACTTTTCTTTAGCAAAATATGACCTAGCTAATACATTCTTCGAAAATATAACAATCCACGGTGCAAAAGAAGCAAAATTTTTTCAAAGAGAACGAGAAATTAGTAAAAAGATAATGTTATTTATGTTATTCCTAACCTTTAGCTGCTGTGAATATTTTTCGGCGTCATAAAATTTATAGATAAATAATATTTAAAATTTTTTGTTATGTAACGTTCAATACATTTGTATACGAACTCAATATTTTTTCAGAAAACACACTTTATTTTGAATTTAAGACAATTCAGATGTATAATCTTCGATGTATGTTAACATAACCTCTTTAGGTATCCACAAAAAAATTTTAATTATATTAAAAAATATAATACTTTTTATCAAAATTCACAAAGCTTTTAAATGTTTAGAAGTAAAAACCTACAATGTTATTTTAGTGTACGTTGTTAATACAATTTTAATAAATAAACTGCGTACTGAAAGGAACTAGAAAACCGTAACGCTCAATACACAAGACTGCAGACAACAATAATAAAAAATCTAATTTCTAATACTTAGTTTGTATGTACTATTTTTGGTCAATGTTTATTTTGTCAATAATTGTATGTGTAAAATAAGAGAAGTAAATGCAAAGATTCTAAAACCGTTATAAATTTAATCTCGCTCTTGGAAAAATTCAATGTTTCTTATAGTGAAAAATCAAGAGCATGCATTACGGACACGCCATTTCATATGAAGTGAGTAAAAACTTTAATTTAATTTTTCGTTTTTAGCACATTATTAGCAGTCTTATACAAAAAAAAAAAAAAAACTTATGTACACTTATTTTTAATATATTAAGTCATACTAATGCAGTTTTCATTTTAAAATGTAAGCGTTTATTTAATTAAATGTTTTACTATACTTTCAACGAACACGAAAAATACACTTGAAATGCGAATCACGCATATAAGTTTGATATTGTTGTACATTGTTATTATTGTTCTTAGCGTAAGTCAAATTTTATCTCTCATTCTGTAACAATAAAGACAGTTTAGTAAAGTTAATACATTTTAAATCTATTAGTTCTTTTTATTAAATGAGCTCTCAGGGTTAATCTATACATTTCATATGATACCGGAAAAAAACCTAACAAGGCAATCGACAAATATTCACAAACTCACTTGAAGCAGCTATTTTTATTTTGTTAAATAAAAAATAAACATCAAAACACTTACAAACTCGCAAAAAATTGTATATTTTTCCAATAAACACTGACAATTTACATTCTAGTAAACTTTTCAAGTGGAACTGGAAACGTAAAATAAACTCTCTGCAATATTTGATGCTGTTGTCGATGTTGATGTTGATGTTGCTCTTGTTTAAACATTATTCAGTAACAACAAAAATCAACAATCTACAATGACGATGATGCTGGACGCTACTGCCGTTAAAGTCTGAACTGAAACAAATTACGATGCTGGAAAAAAACATAAAAATACAATCAAATTTTCAAATGTAAAATCAAACACAATAAAAATTTCATTGTTTAAAGCGGAAAATTCTCCAAGTGATGCCACTGTTAAACAGGAAATACTACCGGTGCATTAGTGAGTTTGTTTAAGCTTTTATTAAGGTACGAGTGAGGTAGACTTAAAATATTTTAAGCTTCAAAAAAATTATAATCCTCCTCTTTATAATTTATCTTTTTGTCTTATGTTTCATAACACTGTACAACAAAAAAAAAAATATAAATATATAAATTCTCACATATTATTTTGATAAAAATTTAGTTGTAAAATGTAATTTAAGTAATTTTTGGATCATTAATGCTTTATATTTATTAACAACCCAAGTCGTTTAATCGGTTGATTTTTTTTATCTGAGTAGTCAATGGTGTAGATATTGATAAATATAAATTACAAATCATTGACCATCTTAGTGGTATGGCAAAAATCATTTTCGAGATATTGGCTGCTACAACAGAAATTATTGGACTAAAATTTTAACGGATATCCGTATCATTTTGGAATACCATGTCCGTTTATCACAGACACCGGTAACACCATGCAACAAAATGAAACTTTTGTTATGACCTTTGATCACCACTCTAATTTTTTTGATGTCTTATGATCCCCTAACTACAAAAGCAATCGAAATTTAAAATTCTATGGATAGTTTAAAAAAAATTTTTTTTTATAAACTTTAATGAATCCAATTTGATTATTAGGCTAAGGTTCGTTTGTTTAATATTTGTTAGTATTTTTAGTTTAATTGTTTTATAAATTCAGAAAGAAATATAGTTTGATATTTTTCGGAAAAGCCAGTAAATCTTTTTGTTTACAATTTGTAAATATTTTTAGACAAATTGTTTTATAGATGGAAACAGTTTGTTCACTAAAAAAACAAGTTTTTGTTTCAATGAAATTATCGAGATATTTTTGTCTATATTTACAAATTTGCTTGTTGGTCCGTTCCTATACAAAATATTTACAATTTCATTGAATTCCTTTACAGAAAATGAAATTTAGCTTTTTTCTGTGCAAGTGATGATGAAATTGGTGTAGCAGCCTCTTGAAAATTTATTAAACGAAATAGTTTACTTAATCAAACAAAAATATTTACCGCATTTTTTGTAATATATCAAACAAAATTTTTTGTCTGGGTCATCATCATCATCATCCATTAAGCATTTATGAAATTTCACTTTGTTAAATGTGTTCAAGTCTGAATGTTTATCTAAAGAATCCAAAAAAAAATTAATGAGAATTAATGCAACGACATTAAAGAATTGATTCACTCAAAAATCTTCAGTAAACAAATTTGGTACTATCGCATTCCTTTTGATATCATTGTTGTTGTTGTTATTTGTATGTATGTCGTCATCGGGGGTTTTTTACGACACAGTTTTTCTTGTTGTTTATTTTTTGTTTGTGTCCCAAATAAGAGTCAAACAAATATTTCATTGATTATGTAAAGAACATTTATTGAAAATGAAATTTATTTTTAGACAAACTTTTGTTTGAAAATTTTTTGCTGATAATTTTTTCTGTGTGGAAACGGGTAGCCCAAATTACCCTGTGGAAAATTTGGTGACAAATGATATAAAAGTACTCGTCCTATGACTTGAGAAAATGAGACTGGTACCAAAAATAAGGAGTAGTGAATGGTGGAAAAAGACATTATGTGTAAATGGTCACATATTAACCATTTTCAGTCAATTAAGTTGGTACTCCGGCTAGTATTGGAGTAAACGGCACTAAACCAATTCGATGCACCTGGATCTAAGGCCTATAACATAGTATCTATATCATATTAATTGTCTCCCTTCAATGAGAGCTTAACTGGTATTTATAACATTGAAATATAAGTGCCCCTGTGGTTGAGTGGGTAGTGTACTAGCCTGTCATGCCGGAGGTTGTCGGTTCGAATCCTATCAAAGACACCGCTTAAAAATATATACACAAAAAAATAATAATAAACGTATAAAAGTAATAAACGCATAAAAGCAAAAAATAATAATAAACGTTGAAAAATCGTATCATAATATTATTTCCAATCACATGAATACGAACGAGTACATTTTTGAAGAATGTAAAGTATGGTGCGATTCAAAATACTCGTCGTATTCATGCGTATGAGTTTTTTTTGTTAAGAAAGTAATAAATGAAAACAATACCCAGAAAACTTTCCATGTAAAATCGTCGAAAACCAGGTTAACTTAAAATTTTTCGGTAGTGATTTTGCTTCATAGATGTTTCATGCTAAATCAACATGATTTACAATAATCTTGAAAGAAAATTTTTCCTTTTGAATTAATTATATTTCATGTTGATTTAATATTCCAGTACAGTTAAATCAAAATGAAGTTGATACTGAAATAATACGAAAAATCATATTGAATCAAAGTAATTTCGAGTTGAAACAACGTGAATTTGATATTGGAACAACACGAAGAATCATGTTGAATCAATGTTATTTCAAGTTGAAACAACGTGAATTTGATATTGGAACAACACGAAGAATCACGTTGAATCAATGTTATTTCAAGTTGAAACAACGTGAATTTGATATTGGAACAACACGAAGAATCATGTTGAATTAAAGTTATATCAAAGCTGAAACAACATGACTTTAATGTAGCTATTTTATTAATTATTTTACTTACGTGGTAGTCATCAAAAAGCTTTTCGTTGTAGCTGACTTCCCCAGCCAAGATTTGAACTCGTGCCACCTGCATGATAGTCCACGCGCTAACCACTGCAGCCACAACAGCTTCAAACTTTTCTTTACTTATACACTAAATAAATACCATCGTATGTAAAATGCATTTCATTTTAATTCAACATGATTTAAATGATTATTTAACATGATTATTTGACATGATTATCATGTCGATTGAAAATGAATCTTAACGTTTATAACAAAATTGTTTTAACGGTGATTTAAGGTTAGATTAATTATATTCGCTGGTAATTCGTTTTTTGTCGTATACATAGACGACACATGTAAGAATAACAAACAACAAGTCACACAACTAAGCAGAACAGTGAATTGTAGCAATGAACAAAGCAAGTTAACACTAACAAACCCAAATGACAAATTATTTCTTGTAAATTTAATATGTTTTGCAATCAAAATTGCGGCTTGTGGATTTTACATTCCATTTGTTTCTGTGTATACCTCCTTTTGCATATGGTTATACTGACTCGGCATAGAATATATTGTAGGGCTTACTTTTAAGGGTTAAATTGGTGCAACACATTTCTGTGTACCAATCAAGCCCGCTATATCGTATCTGAAGGGAACCTTTTTGCTCTTTATTTATTTAGAGGCCAAAAAGCTAGAGTGCTAAACTGTTCTACAAAACTGTTAACCGTGGTAAACATAAAACTAATGAACACATTTAATATGTTAAACATAAGGCCTACAAGATATACTATGCTGAGTCAGTATAACTCCCCCTAAAATGAATCCTAGATATAACCTTTCCAAACGCCGATACATGTAACTATATATATTTTTTGGTGGCCTTTATCGGAATCAGCTGTTAGAATATTGTTATTTAAAAATAAAATTGATTTTGTTGTACAATGTAAATATTCGCAATTCTTTCAAAAATCAGGTAATTTCACATAATAAATAAAATCGGTATATTCCAATTTTGCCTAAAAATTATACTTTTTGTCATAAAATATACTTCTTATCATAACTGAATAATTCCAAAACTATTGAGTTTGTAAAGATATTCAAGCAGCTGAAATGACGTTTATTTTAATTTTTTTGTGGTTTTTGTAATAAAACTGGGCAACTCTTATCAAAGTTATGATAAAATCGGTGCATTAGCGTTTCCAAAACTCGGTTTTTTTTAAATTAGCTGATTTCACTTAATATTTATTAATCGATTTTCGTGAAATAAACCTTATTTTATTTGTGGTACATGTGGGTTTATGGTCAGTGACTAAAATTTATAACAGTTTGCAATTTTGGATTTTTTATAAATTTAAAAAAATATATATTAATTTTGCATAAAAATATATATATTTCTTTCTTGCGGTCTGAATACTTCCGAATTCATTGGGTATATATAAAAACAATGTTAAAACGGCTAAAATTTAATTTTGTTTAAAGTTGTTTAGTAGTCTCTGTAATAAAAGTGGAAGTTCTCTTCATAAGTTATGATAAAATCAGTGGATCAGTCTCTTCAAAAATCTCAAAGTTTAGAACAAAATTATAAAAAAATTGTTAACCATAGAATTTAAAATTTCAACTCCGTTTGTAGTTAGGGGACCATAACACATCATAAAGGTATAGTGGTACTCCTTGGAATTTTTCTTGTTGTAAAACATCTATGCCAGTAATCCGCTGTGCGTTTGTGTAGCATAGGTTCTAAAGCTATTGGGGACTGCTGAGGAGCGAGGTCTCATTCATAATGCTAAAATGCTGAGTACAGCTCAAACACCCTGCTATTTATTGTTTGTAAATGTTGCAAGTGATTTAACAAATCTAAAATCATTTCAATGATTTCATTGTCTTAAATTAAAGCCACTTGAACGAAGTAAATATATATAAAAAAAGCTCTTGTTAGTCATTAGCTCTATTTGAAAATGACGAAGAAGAAATAAAGAGAGGAGAGAAAGTTATATAACGATGTGGAGTAACACCAAAAATTGCTACAATTTAAAAATAGCGTATGGTTGATTGCAATTTTTATAAATTGACAGACAGCCAACATATAGAGCCAATTCTGACCTCAGTATTTTGGCCAAAAAGTTGATGACTATAATGCCTGTTGTTGTATAGAAAATCATATAAAAAAATATAAATGAAAAATAAAGAGTTTGTATCTGTAAACATAAGTGTGCACGAGTATGCTCCAAAGCGAGTAACAAACAGTGTGATTGTAAAGACAAAAATAAAAAAGTTATTCTTTAGCAAAAATTTTGTAATGAATCAATCATTGCCTGATTTAAGCCTGCCATTAATCGATTTAACGGTTGTTGGTTTGCTGAGTTCTGATGCGATTTTTCCTACAATTTTATTTTTTATTTTTGCTTTTATTTAACGATTTTCATCAATTCGATTGATGTGCTGCAATGAAGCTACATTAACTAACATCATAAGAGTCATAAACTAAAAGAGTCAATAACTAAATAATATCAATGATTTAAAGTAAACAGAGCATGATTAAATTTATGGTGGAACTACGAAAGCGATTGAGTCAAAATCATATTAAAAGTCTTATTCATAACAAAAAATTTAACTTTATCAAAGTTATACATTTTTTTATGGAAATTGATGTAAAAAATATATTTTTGAATTACGCTCAACTCAGTCAAAGATGTCAATTTGAGAAAATAAAATTAAAACAATTAAATTATGAATTTTAGTCGAACTGTATGAGTTAAATCCAAAGAAATTTAGTTATTTTAGCTTGAGTTCGGTTTTAATTAAATTTTTCAAAGCATTAAGCGTATCGACAAAAAACATTTGACTGCGTGCAGGGTTGAACTTACATCTTCTAAGACCTCCTGGTCTCTTGTTAGAGTAATTTATCGCTTAGACCACTCGACCAAATTCGGCAGTTTCCAGTCAGTAGTTGGATAACTTTTACCTTTAGTCAGTTCATGCTGTCACTCTTAGAGTTGTTTTTTCAACTTTTTCATTTGATAGTAATTTATATTCACTATTTTTCTTTATGTTTTGTGTTTAGCTTCTTGTTGTTTCTCTATTCTAATACGCTTTACATTGTACATTCTTAGATAAGTGCCTTTAGAGTTTATAACAATTAAATTAGGATTTTAGTCGAACAGCATTTGGCTTGAGTTCTTTTTTAATTTAATTTTCCAATTAAATTATATTTTTATTTAGAGAAAAATGTGAAGCATGTCAACAAAGAAAAATTTGACTAAAGACCGGGAGTCCTCGAAACATGTAAGTTCAACCCTTCGCGCAATCAAATTTTTCTTTGTCGACATGCTTCTCATTTTTCTCTTAAAAAAATGTTAAAATTAAATTAAAACTAAACTCAAGCCAAAATAATTAAAATTCTTGAAAATAAAATTATTTTACTTCATATTTTTTATGGTAGAAAACTCTATTTATCTTAAATTTCTAAAATTTTCAGAAGATCTGCGCGTGTGTTCACGTTTATACCCTGCGGAAAATTTGGTGACAAATGATCCAAAAGTACTCGTCCTATGACTTGAGAAAATGAGACTGGTACCAAAATTAAGGAGTAGTGAATGGTGAAAAAAGACACATTGTGTAAATGTGACCATTTCCAGTCAATTTAGTTGGTATTCCGGCTAATATTGTAGTAAACGGTACTGAACAAAGTCGATGCAACTGGATCTAAAGCCTATCACATAGTATCTATAAAATATTAATTGTGTCCCTTCAATGAGACTGCCATACCACCCAGGAACCTGTTCCATAACTATATTCAGATATTAACTTCAGCTTAACTGGTATTTATAACATTGAAATATAAGTTCCCCTGTGGTCGAGTGGGTAGTGTACTAGCCTGTCATGCTGGAGGTTGTCGGTTTAAATCCTATCAAAGACACCGCTTAAAAATAAAATACAATTTTTTACTTGGATTTGTAGCAATAAAAAAATAAATTAATCGATAATTACAGCTGAATTTTGGAATAATATTTATATATAATCTATATTATTCTACACCGATTAGGACTCCATAAGATAGTTCAGAGACAAGTTACAAGGTGCATAAAAAGTATCAATTAACCCCATCCAAGGCCATCCCCATGTAAAAGTGGCTGGTCTGCTTCATAGGAAGTGTTAGAATTTGGACTGGTCCCTACCACCTGGGGACCGGTCACGTGACTTGTTTTGTTCCATTTGCCGTAGGGTAGACAAGCTATCCTCAATTTTCCCCAGGAATCTATCTTAGCAAACGTAGTTGGTGAAATTTTAAAAATCCATAATCAGAACTTCTCACAGGGCCTTAAACACAACTCTTTTTTTTTTAATTTACTATTTTCGGCCACTATTGGATATAGGGTACATGTGCAAAATACAAAATAATTGGTGCTTTTTACATTTTTAATGGATTGCCTTTCGCAATATGAAGTGAAAGAATAAATGTGTTTAGCAAAACTTTTTACAAAATTGAAAATAATGAGGATACTTTTTTGAAAAAAGTATGGTTTTTTCAGGTCAATTTTAAAACTTTGAGATATAACTGCTAAATAG
This sequence comes from Panzeria rudis, assembly GCA_956483635.1. Taxonomy (NCBI): domain Eukaryota; kingdom Metazoa; phylum Arthropoda; class Insecta; order Diptera; family Tachinidae; genus Panzeria; species Panzeria rudis. The sequence continues at coordinate 10,553,769 of OY101448.1, read as the reverse complement.
AATTATTTCAAGAGTCAAACGGTGACTTTTATATTAAAATAGATCAATAAACTAGAAAGTTATAAGCAAAAAACTAAAAAAAGTTAAGACAAAAATATTTTTTTTCTTTAAAGTCAAATACCTTTTAAACTATGAGAGATACGGAAATATATGTTCTTTAAGTTCTTGAAATCGGATAATGTTTCGGATAATATTACAACCCAAAAATTTATTTTGATTTTAGGTGGTTAACATCGGCCCACTGTACTTTCATTCCTGCTTAAGCTACAAAGCCACTGAGACACGAGATATAAGGCCTGACTACTCCTCTAAAGATGTTTTAAGATTTAAACAAATCCAATTAGAAGTCCTGGATTTACTATCATTTATTTTACGAAAGTCCCCAGTGTTATGGATGATTTTAAAATAATTTTTTTTTAATTTTCTTGTTTTCTTAAGTAAAAAATCATTGAGATTATTTTTGTAAGAGATTTCCGCAGTTTTAACTCTTTAATGCAGAAATTTTAGCTAATATTTATAGTTTCAGACCTATGACCACAAAACTAAAAAAATTTAACCTTGAGGGGGCCCACCTCCATCTAGTTCGCCCACTCACCACGATGACTCTTAATTTTTTTAAATATATTTAACATGGACTAACTGTTCCAATTTTCACAACTACGGGAATTATATCCCTCGATTTGCCGAATTTGACTGGGCTATAATTTGAGTAGTAATAAAGCAATTACCACAAGACAAGTACCTTAAGTTTGCATCTGCAACCTATCACTGAGTATCTTAATTGTGTCAATTAAGCCCATCTAAAGACAATACAATGTAAAAGTGACAGGGCCCTCTCATATAAAGCTCAAGATCTAGAACAGTCTTCTAGTCCTTGGCAACCAATCACTTGACTAGTCTTGTGTGAGGTTCTGTTCTCTTTAGAGAACTTATGATAAAATCATAAATCCACATTTTTATACAAAAAAATATTAATTTATTCGCGATATTCTCAAGAACTTATATTTTAAATATACTTCGATTTGTTGGGGGTTAGCTAATCTGATGAGTTAACATTAGCAGGCTTATAGATTTACTAGCCCATAACAAATAAATATATTTTTGAAACATTAAAATAAAATTAAAATTGTTCATAGAACTTATAATTTGAGTAGATTTGTAAATATGGAACATAACTCAAAAAAAAAATATATAATGATTAACAGGTGTTGTTAAACATTTTGAGTTTGTTTCATTTATTAAGTTTATATATCTGGGTGATTCTCATTTCAGATCCTTTTTTCGTGTCCGTTGAAAGTATAGTAAAATATTTGATAAAATATACGCATACATTTTTAAATGAAAAATGCTTTAGCATGATTTAATATATTATAAATTAATGTATTATAAATATATGTACATTTTTTCGAAGAATGTATTAGGTAGCTCCTATTTTGCCATGGATAATTATTTGAAATTGACATAAATTTTAACATTGCTAATCGATTATTATTAAAATTAGTATTATTCTCAACAATATTTAGCCTACTTTTTTCTCATGTATAAATGTTAGTAAAGAATTAGTTAAAATATAACATTTTTTTCACTTTGGGTTTTTGGGTTCACAACAAGTCAAAATTTAAAAAGTAGTCATAATTTTTAATTTTGTGTTGCGATTATTATAATTTTTTGCTTTTAGAGAGTAGATGTATAGTTCAAACTCTATACTCATTTTTTGTGGTGTATTTTTTTCGCAAAAATCCTTCACAGAACGACCACGAAAGCAAATGTAACGCTCAATACACAAAAATGCTAAGAAATTGAAAAATATAATTTTATTTCAGGCTCCATTGGATGAGGCGAAAACTATAGTTTGAATCCTAGCTTCTCATATCTTTATTAGATAAAGAAAAAAATAAGCAAACAAAAAAAAATATGTACAAAATATACATTTAGAATGAGAATCATCCACATATTTGTGAAGAATGATATGTAAAATAAAAATCTAGTAACAATTGGTAGAAAAAAATCCTTAAGAATTCTTTTCAAAAAATAAATTAATTCATCATGTTCTTACAAGCTAAACAGTACTACAAATAACATATTAAAGACATCTTGGAGTTAAGAAAGTCTCATGAAGGTCATTTCTTGTATATTATTTTCTTACTTATGGTGAACCACAAGACATATAATTTTGTTTTATCTTTTTATGCCTTATAATGTGACAATTAAAAAACCGATAGTTTTTTTCAAATGAATACTAGTCAAGGTCATACACTTTAACAGCAAATCCAAAGTATCATATTGTTACAATAAGTCATGTTGTGTGGTTTATTACGTTTCGGTTTAATGCAACAACTATATTTTAAAGTCATGTTTTTTTTTTCAATTGCATTATTCTTTTTACTCATTCAGTTACTACATGTCTCGGTCACTTTGTCGTTGTGTCCTTTAAACAGTTAATGCATATCGATTATTAGTATTATCGTTAATTGAGGTCGTTATACTAATTAATGGTTGTCATTGTTCAAATAATTACTAACTATTGTCATGTGTTTTTTTTTCTTCTTTTTTTTTGTTCACTATTGGTTTTAACCATCACTGCCCTCAACAGATTGTTAAAATATCCTTTTAGTATTTTCCTTTTTTTTTTTTTTTTGGTTTGAGTCCATGGTTCATTATCTAACTAACAGTTGTTTTTTGTTTCAAAGCAGGAAGAGATCAATAAGTTGTACGTGGGATTGACCCTGGTTTTTATGATTATGTCACTGCTGGTGATGTTGGCTTTGATTGCAAATTAGTTCTGTCACATAACAGCTAAACACTAACATTGCCATATTTTCCTTTCGTCATTTATAATCGGTGATTATCGCTATTAATTGTTTTCAATTTATTGTCTTGCAAAGTTTTTTTAGTCACGCTCGTTATAATGTGGTAATACATTGGTGGTCTCTGGACTAATGTGACCTTTAATGGTCAGGTTTGTTAAAGTGAACAAAGAACTTTATTTTATTTTTTAGAATACATACGTAGTTGTTCTAATTTTAGCTGCTCTTGATGTACATACAAAATTTACTATAAACAGGTGGAAAAGTATTGTAGGATAAGCGGACGAAGCGCTTCCAAGTTGTAATAAAACACTCAAAATATTCTGTACTTAAAATTAACTGGAATTGCAATATAAAATGAATTAAAACTCAATTAAAAACCGATATACTTATTTTTCATTTAAGTTTAACAAAAAGTTTATTCAGCTTTATATGTTAAAAAGTTAAAAGCCATGAAAAATGAATGATTCCTTATTTGTTTGGATCAATTTAATTGTCAAAAGAATTAATAGCAGCTGCTGTAAAAACAAGACGTTTTCTTGTTTCTGTTATTTTTATTGTTAACTAATCAACACCAAGTTCCGTAAAAATAATTTATATTTGCTTTATTTTTAAATCTTAGAGGCTGATTATTATTTCGTATATTTAATTATTATTTTATTAAATACTTTTACTAACATTTTGTTATGTTAACTTCTACTGCGAATCGAACAAAGCTCGTTCAGGTTTGAAATCCAAAGTACCAACCACTCAGCCAAAGCAAAGTATTCAAATTAGCTGCACGATGACAACATAAACTTACTCAATTTTATGCATTTCAAATTACACATTGAAAAACACACACACATGGTTTAAATTATATTTTTATTTAGAGATAAATGTGAAGCATATAGACAAAGAAAATTTTTGACTGCACGGTGGGTTGAACTGACGTTTCGATAGCTCCCGCTAAAGTCTTCAATGTTCTTTTCCGCTCAGAACACTCGACGAAAGTCGGTGGTAGCAAAAGGATGTACATGTTCAAATAAACTGAACAAGCAAACATTCACACACACTAGTACTTGTAATTATCAATGATAATTCATACTAGAATAGAGAAATAATAAAAGAAGCTTAACACAAGACAAAGAAAAAAGTGAATATCAATAACTATCAAATGAAATACAGTTCTAAGAGTGACAGTATGAATTGATTAAAAGTATATGATAATCAACTCTTGACTGCAAACCACCGACTTTGGTTGAATGGTCTAAGCGGAAAAGAATTCCGAAGAGATTAACGGGAGCTATCGAAATGCCAGTTCAACCCTCCGTGCAGTTAAAATTTTTTTTGTCTACATGCTTACATTTATCTCTAAATAAAAATATAATATAATTGAAAAATTAAAAATATATACATATTTTTATTTTTTCGGCCTAAAAAACTCTTGAGCCATTGAGTTTATGATAAAAAGTTTATTAAAATTCAAAGTTTTCGGTGTATTTTCCTCCTAGAGTTATTATAAAATTAGTGCAGCTTAGTGGAGTTATTATCAAATTAGTGGAGCACGCTCTCAAAAATTTGGAAATTTTAGAAAATTCGATTTTTAAATTTCGACTCTATTTGTTGTTAAAGAACCAAAACCGATCAAAGAGTTTGAAAGTTTTTTTATTACGTTTCTTATTTTCTTAATCCCATATTCATAAAAATTAATGTGTGCTGGAAATGGACATTGAAACAAAGTTTGTATAGACATTTTGATTTAATGTATGCTTGAAGCACACATTATTTTCCAGAATATGGGGATTAAGGTGTAAAGAAACGAAACATTTTGGAAATTTCCATATTTGCAGAAAAATTAGAAAAACTGTTGGTTTGCTGTTTTACGTGGCGACCTGCTTCGCATAAGCTCTCAAGTCGAATCAAACGATTTCGTTTTGACAAAAACCACTCGTCAGTGTCAACTAGTGGGCATTCGGACCTAAGTTGTCGTATCCGGTAATCGGTGCTAGATTGAGGCGGTTAGATTGATGTAACTAGTCAGCTAGACCAATATCCGATAATTCGGCTAGAATATGTTTGCCTTAAAATTTTTGTCTCGAGAAGTACAAAACCGAGCATTCGCAGAAAATATGAAACACGGTATCTTCCCTACATTCTTCTCGACAGCTGCGGCAAAATGAATTGTAGGGCAGGTATATCCTTCTAGCATGTCTGCCAATCTCTCAGTATTCCGTCACCATTGCGACAAGTCTTGAGATTACCGACATAATAAATGGTGATCTTATTTGTTCAACCTAAAGGCTGATACATTTTTAATATTAAATTTTTAAGATTTTTGTCATATTATTATTATTGAAATACTAATTTCCGAACAAATTAAATACATTTCAATGGAATAGTAGTAATGTAAAAACACTATAAAATTTCCCACACTAATAGCAAAAATTTCAGATTACCCAAAAAATAACCATTTTATATTCAACTTAATTGTCTCCTAACGCAATACCACACTGCATCATTCGCTTGAATAGCTAAACTATCTTATTACTATTTTCTGACTTGCAAAACTCTGAGATTCTGAAATTTGATATAATACCTACTCCAAAAGGAATAATGACGCCATTTTGAATATTATACTCTTTTGATTTGATAAAAGAAAAAAAAAACAAGAAGGCAATAATTATAAAAAAACGTGCGCATCACATTCGGCTGCTGTCATTTTGAACGGATGACATCTAACATCCCTTTGTTGTAGCAACAGCAAACCAACAATAAACACAAAAGGCACAAATATTACAATCAGTTTTTATTTTTGTTTTAACTTATTCCAGTGTCCTGCGAAAATACATGATGTACTCGTACAACTACATTAACTTTTGTCAAGGGTTGTTTAATAAAAATCATTTTACATTATTTGAATGAACAATTTTGAAACTAGTAGGTTTTAATAAAAACAACTTTATTTTAAAGTGTGTAATTCGGTAATAGTTTAGTTAATAAATGTATTAATAAAGAATAAAGAAATTGAAGAAACATTATTAATCAAGGGCATGGCATGGCAAAAAGGCTGCTTCGCCTTGTTAAACATTTGCAGCAGCCTTTTAGGTGTCTTTCAAACTTTGTTTGCACTTTGATGGATGACTTTTATTTAGTTTGATAATGGCCAAACTGTTTTCAATTATAATTAAATAAATTACTGTTTGGTCAAGATGAAGCCCCTTACTCTTTTAGCAGTGAAAATTAGGCCCCTATTATGATTCACAACTCAACTAAGTTGAGTTGTCAATGTTAAAACTCAACTCAACTATTTTTTTGTTGTTTTTATGATTCACAACCAATTTTCATTATCTTCGAAATAACCCAGCAAAAAAAGACATGCAAAAGAAAAAGTTAGTGCATGGGTTCTACTGAAAACGAGCTGGTTCAATTTAGGTGCAGAGCGCATGATTTTAACACAGGCGTGTCATTGACGTGCATGGGTTCACATTTAGCAAAGCTGCTCATCATTGAAATGAGTGCTTCGAACCAATGTAAGCTCGATGATTCGTTTACGTTTTTGCATATATAAACAGAAAATAAAAAAAAAATATTGCCGCAGTTGGGATACGAACGATGCTATTCTGACTGTTAAGACATGCTCTCTACCACTGCGCTATTGTCTTCTTATTTCTTGTTGGAGCTAAAACTTGTTTTATGAAAATGTGTCAATCAGGTATGTGATGGAAATCGATTCCGAAAACGAAGAAATTTTGAATGGCGGTTTTTAATAATATTTCTTTATTAAAGACAATTTTATCACATATATTATAAAAATATTTCTTTACTACAAAAGAGTTACATCACAAAAATTATAAAAATTTGATGAAAACTGCTTTAAAATGGACTTACACAAGTGATTCGTTTCCAAACTCGATTTCCATCACCTACCTGAATGTGATGATTTAATTCCGTTTTTGCATGCCTTTTTCTGTGGATATTTTATGCAATATATAACCTACACTCTAAAACATTACTTCAAATTTACGATCATATATTGTCTGAATTTGTGTTGAAAATTTCTCCTTGTCTAAAATTACATCGATTTTGTAGTTATTTTATTAAAGAAAAAACTTTCAAATTAAACATATTTAATCCAAGTGGAAAAAATGTAACATAAACTATAATACGAGTATGGCTGAATGGTAGATACGTCAGGCTATCAGTCAGGACGTCGCGGTTCAAACCTGCATGCAGCCAATCGCTTTTTTTAGTAAAAACATTTTGTTCAAAAATAATGCGTGTGTAATTTTAGGTCGATAATAATCTGTAAAGTGTTGCCGATAATAATCTGTAAAGTGTTTTAGAGTTTAGTAAAATCGCATGCGTTTTTAATGAGTTCAAAAACTATAGCTTTATTTACGATTTACGATGGTATTCAGAATGCAAGCAAGAAATTATGAAACACTGAACGCGTTCAATAATTTTTTGCTGGGAATGTTCTAAAAGATGTTTCTTATCTATGCTCTATGTTTTTTGAAATCATAGTAGCAATCAAAGAATATTCTAAATATTTTTAATTATGGCCTTACAATTTTTTTTTTTGAGATTTTCTGGCAGCTATTACGATTCACTCAACTATAGGTACGTTTACACTTGGCAAATACTTGCCCCAAAAAAGACGTAACCACTACTTTTACTAAGGGTTAGTGTGATTAAACTTGGTTTTTATATCACCAAATACAGTTGATTATGCTGCAAATAGCTATTTTAAAATTATTTTTAATAAATGCGAACCCATATTTAAAAAAAAATATTGTAATTAAAGGAAATACAATTTTAGCTTGTCTGTTGGTTACGGTTTTTCGGCAAATATTTGCCAAGTGTGACCGTACCTTAAGTTGAGTTGTCACTGTTGCGACCCAACTCAAACAAACCAAAGCACAGTGGGATATTTGGACAATGTAGATAGGCAAAATAATTTTTTTTACATTTTTGGTCATTAAATGGATTAATTCTAAATAAAATAAATTATGTATTTTCATATCAAATGAAAAATGGCTTAAGATTTTTTATTAAAAATTTCAAGAGAAATAAGAAACTTAATAAATCGCAAACTATTGTGATTAAAAAAATTTTTTTTTCCAGGATAGTATCATCGTCATGGGGGTTGTTTGTTTACGACACAGACAACTGGTTTTTGTTGTTGTTGTTTTTGGCGTTTGCGTCCTAAATAAAAGTCAAACAAAAAATTTACTGATTCAGTAAAGAACATTTACTGAAATCAAAATTTTATTTTAGACAAATTTTTGTTTTGAAAAATTTTTGGTGATATTTTTTCTGTGTGTTTAATCAGACTAGCAGAGCGTGTCAGTGCTGATTTTGAGGCTATTCAATTCGAAGAAAATTACTCATATATACTGATATGATACATCTCATAGCATAGCACATCTGGATGTCTCTATATATATTAGAAATATCGTGCGTATAGCAACAAGAGCTATAAACCAGTTGGCATTAACAAAATTAGCAATAAACCTAATTAAATGAGGTGTTGGTACTTAATTGAGAGTAGAGATGGGATCGTGAGTAACGTTTCGATCATGATCATGGACGCTCACGATAAAAAGAAATATTACTCATGCACGCTCATGCTGGACCTTGTCTTTTTTCTTGGCTCGCTCTCATACGCACTGACGTTTAAAATTAACGAAATAATTTCTTTAATATTGACAAAAATCCTGACTGCAATAATGAAAAATATATTTTTTTAATACAAAAGTGGAAAATTTTTATTTTTTAAAAATTTATAAAAATCATTATTAACTGGCCATAAAATGGCATATACTACAAATAAAGTAAGTTTTATTAAATTAAAATAGATGAATAGATATTGATTTTATTCATAATACAATGAAGCTACCTAATTGGGAATATTTACACTGTACAACAAAATTATTTTTATTTTAAATAACAAGATTTTAACGACTGATTGTGGTATAGGACAATAAAAATATATACCTCTATCGGCCTTTTGAAAGTTTACATCTGCGATTCATTTTAGGGCGAGTTAAATTTCCCCATTTTCACACATAGTTATACAGAGATGGCATAGAACATCATGTAGGGCTTAAAAGTAATTTTATTTCAAGTTTTCTAATGACTTTTGTAATAAAATTGGGCAACCCCTTTCCAAGTTATGATAAAATCAGTGGAGCAGCCTCTTCAAAAATCCCAAATTTTAAATAAAAAAAAAACTAAAAAAAATATCCATAAAATATAAAATTTCGGCTGTTTTTGTAGTTAGGGGACCTTAAGACATTAAAAAAAAAAATATAGTCGTAATGCTTGGAATTTTTCTTGTTGCATACTCTTATTAATAAAAATATAATTCTACCTCAACAAACTTCTCTGCAAAGAACATTTAGTAAAATAGAACGAAACAACAAACAGTTTTCACATCAGCTTCTCATCAACATTCACATATTTATTTTTATTCCATTTCTTATCTTGTGCTTAGTTGCTAGAAGTATTATTTATTTAACCATATTATTTGATTATAAAAAATAAAAGAGTTCATTACTTCTTCATATAAATTTTTTATAACATAAAGCATAAAATGGGTTAGTGCTAAATTTCTTTACCTGATAATTTTTTATCTATGTATTTTCTAGAATTAGTCATATTAATATTTTATTAAAATTAAGTTTTTGTTACTTATGAAACAAACACATTAAATTAAACACGTGCTATTAAGAGGAAGAACATATGGTTCTATCAACTAGCCATGATAATAATCAGTTATCAGTTTATAGCAACCGCCAGACGTTTAATAAAATTAAAAATAAACTAGGTGAACTGACTGATGAGCACTATTTAGAATCTACATTTTAAGACAGTAAAACTTCTTTTATCTACTGCTAAGAGCATTCAGATAAACAAATGATTTTTCCTCGGCTTAGAAGATAGTTCATTCTATATAAAAATGATTTGCATGAATCTAGTTATAACTACTTTTAATAGCAGCAATCTTATTTTTATCATTTAGCATGAACCACAAAATCTTTTAAAATGTGTTTTCAGTCACGCTATATAAAGAGTTAATACTGTATTAGGTTGGTGATATATGTAAATTGATAGTTCGTGCAAAAATCCGACTACAAAAGAGTCGTGGCACTGCCCACATTTTGATCATTGTGTTGTACTTTCACAAGAAGTTTCATAAGAAGCTGTTAAGGAGAAGAGGCTTATTTACTTTTCATGTGCATGGGACTGCGAACTTTCTAGTCATAATGTTGTATTGTAACACCAACTATGTAAATGTGTATTTGTTCAGTAGAGTTGTTGAAAAGCGATATTTAATTTTCATGGGCGTGGCACAGCCCACTTTTTAAATCTTCATATATTATTCAAACAAAAGTTTAATGGGTGTGCAAAGTTTAAAAAGAATCAGTTGAGTAGATGTGGTTGAAATGAGTATGTATTTACTTTATATAGGCGTGACACTGCCTACTTTAAAACGAGACCTATCTAGAGTACATCTGAAATCGGTTAGTAAATGGCGGAGTTTTGAGGTAACACACATAAAACAAATACATGACGAATTGATAAACTTTCTACTCTTTTGAAGTTTGTTATAATGGGCCTGATTGTGTAAGCGTAAATGCCTAAGTCGTTTTTTGTAGTAGATTAAAGAACACGCGCCCACCAAAAATTGTAAATTGCATTAATTTTGTTTCCCAAAATCACATCTGTGCAGAAAGCTTTTAGACATGTATACAATAATTGCATGATCCTCAAGAAACATTTTTTAATAAAGAAAATAATGATGTCGTTTTTCAAAGAAACATTTTCAAAAATTCAAAATTTTCTAATATTTAAGTAACAAGTTTTTTTCCAAATTAAAACTTTTTCAACTCAGGAATCATCTTTTTTAAACTATTCGAATTTTTGTTGTGTAAGTAATAGAGAAACAAGTGTGACAATCGGTTGTTTGGATCCGATATCTTGAAAATACTGGACGCAGGTTTTAAAAAATTGAGAAATTTTTTTTTTGCGCAATGCGCACTTTATTTTTTTTTTGCTCTGCGCATTGTGCATATTGAGCGGCGCATTGCGCATGTTCTTTTTATACCAACGGTGGTTAGTTTGAGTTTATTCAGTGCTGCAAAATACATCTTTCGTAGTGACATAATTTTAAGACATTTGAATTTGTACTATTATATCGTTCCTCTTTACTTTTTTATTCTTGATCCCATTAAAATATGATGGCCCTAGACGGATCAAACATCCGGACCGGAACTGGAAATGTGAATCTTACTACTGTCCCAACTTCCGGTCCGGCTCCTAAAACGAAAGTGTAAACTGCACTATCGACCTAACTTCCGGTCCAGAGTGGAACCAGAAATATGAACCGCACTACCGACCAAACATCCGGTCCAGATCGAAACCGGAAATTTGAACCGCACTACCAACCCATTTTCCGGTCCAGCCCCTAAACCGAAAGTGCGAACTGCACTACCGACGCAACTTCCATACGGTGTGTTTAAAAAATTGTTTTGAAAAAAAATACAGTGGCTTGCAATAATATTAGTGGAAATAGTCCCTATTGCTTTTCTCTAATGTTTTACTGCTGTAAATGCGTCATACGCATTTCATGCTCTATTGCCTATTTTTGCACATTGCTCAAACAAAAAGCGCAGCACAAAAAAAAGCGCAAGGAAAAGTCTCCTTTTTTCGCTTGCTCCTTTTATGGGAGGCAAAACAAATATATTTTTGTTAAATTTTTTTCGTAATCACATCACAAGCCATACAAATTTCCTGTGTCTATAATTGAAGCACAGCCGCGAATAACGTTGTAAGTGACAAATTATAATTTGTTCTGGAGAGCAAAAAACATTTTTTAAGGCAAAACTATATATTTTTGATAATTTTTCATTACCTTGTCATAAATAATAATAATAAAAACTTATATGCAAACAATTGAGAAATTTTAATTTGAAATTACATGTTAATTTACTGTTTAAAAATTTTTGAATGGAAAAACGTTTTATATCCAAAGCGTGATGTGAGTTAAAACGTTATTCCACTACGGGAAGCATCATGGCTGATGGCTTTTAAAACGTTATTCCACGTTGCAAAATGTTATTCTCGCAAAGAGATCATTCCTATTAAAGACAATTTTATTTGGTTGGTTTATATTCTTTAAATAAAGGACAAACTATTGAATTTAATGAATGTATTTATTTATAAGAAAAAAATTCGCGTCAAGAACACAAAAGAAAATATTTCTGTGGTTTTCTTGAATAAGCGCGGATGTCTATTTCTGTAGAATTTCAGTTCGTATTGATGCCATATTTTATTATGTCATATGGTCTTTAACATGTATCGAAAATTTCGCTAAGTGTTTCTTTGAAGAGGAACGACTATAATGGATTTCTTGGCTAGGAAAACTTAATATGTGTTCCATAACACTTTTGTTTCTTCGTATACGATTTTATGAGAACTATTCTCATGTTTACCGCGTTGGTAATTAATATTAGTTCTATTTTTTTAATTTATCAACCAGCATTTGTATTCTGCATTGCGTTATCTGTTATCTACCACCGTTGGTATAAAAAGAACATGCGCAATGCGCCGCTCAATATGCACAATGCGCAGAGCAAAACAAAAATAAAATGCGCATTGCGCAAAGAGCGGCGTTAATAAAACGAAAGCGCTTGCGCTGCGCATATCAATTGCTGTCCTTTTCCGCTCAGCTCTTTGCGCTTCTGCGCATTTTTAATACGCTTGTAAGAAAAGCGCAATGTGCAATGAGCAAAAGGAGTGCGCAAATCCGAACTCTGGTTATAATCAGTAGGAAAAACACATAAACCCAGTTTTTCAACTCGGGTTGCTTATGATGTTATTACAATAATCCCTGGAAATTTAATTTTAAAATGAGTATACCTTACTAACGATTACAAAAGATAACTGTTTAACCAAAAATATTTTTTTAGAAACTTATAAGGTCTATAAATAAGAGTACAAAAATATTTGGAATTGGGCGAGAAACAGAGAAATGACAAGTGCTGAAAATTGTTAGCTGTCCAAAGTGCACTACTTTGCACTTGATGCCTCTGCTCGTGAGGAACATGGGAAGCTCATCTTCCTATATTAAATGAAAGGGCTATTTTTTGCTATCTTCATGTGAAATTTTTATACTGATATAGGGAAAAAACTAAATTTAATTTTTAATTGTATATACAATTAAAATTTCATATACAATGATTTTTGTGAGTACCTCTACGACATTTGCAACTTGAGAAAATAAAATCATCACTTTTATTTTCAACTAGTTTTATTGTCTCTTTAAGAACTACATGTTTTATTAGAAAACTGCTTTATTATATAAATTTTTTTTTTAGTTTGGCACGTACACATATCTGTGGTATTCATACCTAACCGCCCATGGCCATTTTATGTGATACCTGAATTATTAGTCTATTTTAAATGCTCCTCTAATATTTTGAATGGTTTTTGGAAAAACATAGACCGTACCATTTTTTATTTGAATGATTACAATACATACATTGATTGAGTTATTACAATATATTGAGATACACATGAGAGGTGATGATGGGACTGTGGCGATTCCTCTAGGCATGTATGTTGAATAGTGAATACGTTGAGTAAAGATTTTTGCCTATCCTGTACTTATCCTCCCAGACCGAAAGTTACCACTAGCATGCATTTCATCTCTGACTCAGTTTGAACCACATAATAGCGGAAATCACTCTTGGTAGCATATTTGCACCTCTAGGATATAAACTATCATTTTCTGCTATAAAGAATGAGTGTCTTCTTCAAAAATGTAGGAAATACATATATTATGTATAACTATGTATTTTTCAAATGTACCATAAAGAAAGAACTACTCTTAATTTATTATTTGTAGTATTGAAAAAGTAAGCAAACAGGCCCACTATTAGATTGTATTTTCTTTTGTATTTTTCTATTAGTCTTTCTGAGTAATTTTGTTAATTGCATATATGCTAGACAAGATTCCTACAGTTTTTAGTATTGCATATCTGCTAATGTGTAGAAAATGTAAGTTTCTTATATTTTGTTCTTGTTGTGTTGCATAATGTAGCATATATCCTAGACTTGCAAGAGCTGCAAAGTCTGCAATACCAGTTTCCTACGTAGAGTAATTTCCCCTAATGTTAAGATAGTTTGGGTGCCAGTGCATAATGTCGTTCAAGAGAACAAAATGATGGACGAATGCGTAAAGGAGGTTTGTCCTCAGACTTACAGAGATAATAATATTCCCTAAGTTGAGCTGTCAAGTGCGCTTAAAGAGTGGGCGTAAGGAAGGCGACAATCAGAGTGTTTGCTATCACCGCTTGTAGAATATCCATGACTCGTTTGCCCTCACTCCCTAGACTTAGGACAAAGCAACTCCCAAAATGTTTAAAAATATCTTTTGCACTCTTAGTTAGATTCATAACGGTGCACTATACGATCGGAAGTATACCGGAATGTCTAGGCTTTGCCTATGACGATCACTGTTGGAGCCACTTCGACGAAGAAGAGTCGGTCTTGCATCTTCTCCGTAAATGAACGACTCTTCAAGAAATCATACTTACGCATTTACTTAATTGATTCGTACACGGCTTAGACTGTCTCAAGGATGTCTGACTGGCTGGGCTCTTGGACAGTGATGCCAGCTTACTTGGAGCAAAAAGCACAATAACATTTAAAAAATCCACTAAAGAGCACAATTTCCAGCTAAAAACAGCTTCAAAAAGCACTAAAACTTTAAAAAAGAAAAAAAATTTGAGTTTTAAGACATCGAAAAGCACTAAAAATAGTGCCAAAAGCAATAAGTTGGCATCGCTGCTCTTGGGATTCTGTGAAAAGTTCTGGGTGGTTCCCATTAGCTGGAATTTAAGAGCTTCGTAGGAATGTGTAGAGGTTATATAGTCTTTTGGGCACTACAATGGGTGGAATGGACTCATAGTGCACAATCATGCATGCTGCCCATATAAACTAACCTACTTAGCTTTTAGAGTCAAAATGGTTTCTCTTTGACAGATCACTCCACGCGTCAGTGACAACCTTGTATGTCCGAATCCAAGTTCTCGCATTGAGACATCTAAACGTGTCACCGATATTAATTTCTGCTAACTCTGATGTGTAGTTTAGAATATGATTGCTCAAAAATGAATGCTTCGAGAGATGAAAGGCTGGGTACTTACTAAGAAAACTGTCTCTTCCCTACCTTGTTCACGACAACTACGGCAGACCGCATTTTGGGAAAGGTGTAGTCTACTAGCATGTCTGCAGATCGCTAAGTATCCCATCACTACTTGTTGCAGCGTCGAGATTTCCATGCGGTTTCTGCTCGTTAATTGTGTTGAGCGCTTATCGTTGCAGCAAGACGACGTACTCCTAGCTACATTATAGGTGCTCAGCTTGCGCCATCTATACTCAGAATTTTGAAGATAGAATTTGAAGATATTGTTTTCAATAGTCCTAAATATCATGACAACCGATTCAGCAATGTAGGTATCGAGAGCAGGGCCAGCCTTGGCAAGCTCAGCAGCCAGTCACATGAGAGTAACGTCGGTCTGACCACCTAACCTGGATAGCAGCACATCCTTGCTCTGGATAACTAGAGTAGAAAAAGTAGTTTGTGACCTTATAAACGGAATTGGCACCTGGCTGTCGACAAAAATGCCGATTCCTACTTGGGCACTCCTGTCAATGTCCTGTCATGTCTGAAATACACTTGCTCCATTAGGAAGTTGAAAGGAGTGTCTAACAACAAGATCATCGGAAAAAACTTCAAAGCGAATACCGCCTATCATTCTTAATCCACCCGTATACACTCTGAAATCCTAATCTCTTTCTATATTACCTCCATTCCATTCCCTATCAAAGCCCAGATGAGGTGCCATGTAATTGGAAGTTTTCCTCAGTATGGGTGATAATCGATCCAAGATACAGGCATGCCTTGATCTCCACCATTCAGATGCAACCAATCTTGCTGCTCTACTTGACGATGCAGCCAATATATGCAGGTCGATTGGAATTCAATTAGTTTAGCTTTTAGATCCTCAAAAGGACTAGTACGTAAACAGCCTGTAATCCCTATGCAGGCATATCTCTGTTCTCTGTATAGTCGGAATATCAGCTGTATTGGCTTAAAGAAAATTTATTAAGTCAGGATGCAGCTCATTAATTTAAAGATTATTAAGTTATTTTTATTAATAAAAGAATGCAAGAAAAATTATTTAGTTAACAGTCACTGTTTTCGATGGTCGCAACACCATATCATTGGCGTTCTATTGTTTGTTATTTCCACATTTTAGGTGTATGCCAGTACTTAGTCAGTATTATCTACCGAAACTATTGTTATACTTACTTTTTTACACAATGTTTTTCCCGCTTTATATATTTTAATTCTTCTTCAATATTCCATTTACTCTTTTGTTCCTAAAATCTTCACTTGATAGTAAGGCCAACATTTTTCTGTGTAAATCCTGCCTTGGCTATGGAGTCACAGCCAAGGTCTGATGAAATTAAGAACACTTTGTGTTGTGCTGCTTTCCTTTCTAACGGGAAATACTATTTTACTCTTTTTTTATTCTTTTTATATTCTTATCATGTCTGAAACTCTTTTTATTTGCTTTAATAAAAACACTTATTTTATAACTTTTTTGTTTTTTTGTAAAAATATATTTTATTTAATAAATCTTTTTGTTTCATTGTCAACTAGTTTTTTTGTTTCATATTTTGTTTAAACTTAACTGCTAATAATCATGAAAAATAAGAGAGAATTTAAAAAAAAGTAGTACAAATATTTACAAAATTATCAAAAATAAAATGAAATTTTTAAGGAAAATTTTCCCTTTAAACGTGAGCAAATATTTTAAACAATTTTGTATTCAATAAAATCGTTAATTGCAAGTCTTGATTTTTATTTTAAAATTAGATATTTCTTTTACTTTTTAATATTAATCAACGTTGAAGTTCTTTTTTTTGAGGACTATTGCGGCGTCAATGAAAACGAACTCAGCGTACGATTTTATGAATCGAGCATAAAAATTCGCCGGAATCCTTAAAATTTGGAGAATTTGTTTCTTATTTTAAGATTTAAAGCAAAAGGATTTAGGGAAAGGTGCCGGTTGGGAAATTTTCTTAAACTTATCACTATATCACATGTATATTTTTCATTATTTTAATGTTAATTTTTATTTTTTGGTTTTTTGGTGTGGCGGGGAGTTTAGTTTGATGCTTAAACAGGAGCTGCTACTCCGAATGTTTGGCTTTGTAGTTTATCACATTTTCTTTCTAAGAGTTTGTTTGTTAACAAAGAAAGTCTCTTATTTAAGTATTTCCCGTGCAAATGAAAAACATTTTTTTTGTAGTGCTGTTGTTCTGCCGTCGGCATTTTGGATTTCTTTCGAGAACACTTTCACACTGTCAGAAAAACATACAATTTTCTTGTTTTTTTCATCTCACGCAATATATGTATGTCATTGGTTTGCTAAGCCAGCGCTTTAGGTAAAACTGAATCCATCAGTTGTTTATAGACCATTGTTGCTGCCGCTGCCGTTAGCCATTAGAATACGTTTCCATGCCAATTCCTTGGCAAGCCGTAAGAAAAGATGGGCAAAGATGACATTTTGCGTCATATTAACTTCTCAGTATGGACGCCACACGGTCTTCTGATTATTGCTGGCACTCTTTAACTTAGTAGCAGCTGTTAAAGCGGCTTCGGGTGATATATGACGATTATGTTGGGAGGCAGTTTCATGGTAGAATGGTCTCATGGAAGATGGAGCCTTTAATTCACATCTAGTGCGAGGAGGCACAGGAGTGTGTTGTTGGTTGGGTGAAGAACGTGTTGAATCGACAGATTTATCCAGATCTTCGCTGGAACCATTAACACTGGATATTTGGGGACGTAAAATGGGCACAAAGGCTGATTTAACTACATCGATCTGTTCATCATCTGAATCTGCATCCGCATCTGAGGCTGATTGTTCGTTTAAGGAGTTGGTCTCTACTGAGTTGTTAAATTTGTTGCTTGTAGCAGCATGTACTGGCGAGGATGATGAAGGTCTTGAAGAAGCAGGACTTATATGTGCTGGGCTGATGTGTTCGTTGGTGGGGTGGGTACCCAATGTAGTGTTATGTAGATGATTAGGCCGACCTCTTAAACCGGCCAAACTGTAGGGATGGAAGGCATGAGTATGAACTGCCTTTGGATGAGGATTCAATAAATCTGGATGAGCTTGAGCAGCAGCAGCAGCGGCGGCAGCCGCCACAGGATTAAAAGGAAATGGAGGCATGTTGTAAGTAGAGCCTGGCGGAGAAGGTATCATGCTCGCCGCCGCCACAAGAGTTGCACCAGTTGGTGGTGGAGTTATTTGGCTGGGATGATGATAATCATTAGGTGAACCAGCTGTTACTGGCGGTGGCACTACAGTTTGGCCATTTGGCAAAGGAGATGTCTTAGCCAAGGCGGGATGATGAGCAGCTGCAGCAACAGCTTGATGACGAAAGTAATCAGCATAACCGTAGGTCATGTAGGCAGCATCCAACCAAGCAGGATTTAACATGAAGGGATTGAATGCTCCAGGATGAGGATAGCCATAACCTAAAAAGACAATAAAAAATAAATAAAACAAACTTATAAGTAAATCGATTTATTGTCAAGGTTTAATTAACTAAAGGGATAAATGAAGGAAACTAAAAAATTTTGCTTTAAAAACTATTTTCTCAAATAGTTTTTAATATATTTTTTTTTTTTTGCTAAAAAACCAAAAATTCAAAACAAACTAAAAACTTACTTTGCTTACTTCTTGGCTCCCGAGGACCATCTACGGTCACTTTGATAGCTTTGGTGTATGAGGCAATCTGCACTGGATAGGTGGCAATAGTGATGGTTAAGGTGAAAGATTTGCCACGACCCGAACGTCCTACAAAACGTAAATCATTAAATTTGGCCACTTGATTCTTCATAATAGCAGTGCTGTTACGTAGCTCTCCACAATAGTTCTCATCATTGCCGCACTTTATGGTTACCAAAGTGCCATCGGGCACATCATCTAAAGCAATGACTTTAAAAGCTCCGGGTAAGGATTTGTTGGAACGCCAGTGATTGGGCAGGGCACTGCATAGGATGGAAGGAGAACCAGTTTGGGCCAGTTCACCATGATACTCTTGCAACATTTCATGGAGACTGGCAAACATATCGGTCATGGAGCTGGGCATCTTGGCGGCATTTGTTGTGGTATCGGGTGTTGAAGAACCAGTCGAACTGGCTGAGTTTGTGTTGTTGTTGGTAGGCATGACCTGGGCGGGAGTGGCCACCATGGTAGGACCAGCAGGTAAATGCATGTTTAAATTCGTCGTTATTTTTAATTAATATTAATCCAATTTTTTTATGAAATTTTATAATCCTTAAGTTGATTTCAATATTAGTTTTTCTTTGTCGCTTAACACGATCTTTACACTTTAACTGTTTCTGAAAGACTGTTATTAATTTTTCAAATACTTTTTCTTTTAACTTTCTTTGATTTTTTTGTTTACACTGTTTTCTTTCACTTAGCCGTATTGGTTTTAAATTTTCTTTTATTTCGCTTATTGTGCGTCGTTATAGAATTTTCTTTTCGTTACGTTTTTTTCTTTTTGGAAAATTGTTTATTATATGTTTCTTCATTAAAATTAAACGCTTTTCTTCTCGTTCTTTAAGTGTTCTTAACACGTTCAAGTCGCAAAGTGAACTGACTCTCTGCAACGATCATCAGCAGTATTTCAAGTAAAAATATGAATAGCTTTATGGGTCGCACGGTTGTTGGTTGGTTAAGAGTAAAATATTTAATGTACGACCCCTTACTAATGCACACATATACACACGAACACAAATTAAGGGTGCAGGCAGTCAGACTCAATAAAATACATAAACATACACACGCAACAGTCGCTAATACAATACAGGCCAAACCAAAAAGCAAGCAGGTATCAAGCAACCACCATTGCCACAACAACAACCACACAAAAAAATTTCCCATTTTTCCATTGTGGTATATACACGACACCACCAACAACATCACACACACACTCACTTTAACAAGAAGGGAAAATATAAAATTTCTTTCAACTCAAACTTGCCACAAACAGCAGAAACATCATATTGTTGGGAGAAAAAAAATATAGAATAAAAATAAAAATTGGATGTTTACCAAGAGGAAAAAAATAAATCGTTGGAAATAATTTTTTTTCTTTATCAAAAAAATAAAAATTCTCCCAAACATTAAATGCTCTCGCTCTCTTGGTATAGAAATAAAAAAAAAGTTTGTCGCTCAAATACACAAACTGCTCAACATGGGGTTGGGTTCATGCCAGAATTTAAAGCGCGTAAAAAAAATTGCAAGAAAAATTATACAAAGAGCAGGTCATAAACATAAAATTGCTCCCTACGAAACATATTGAGCATATTCTGGCACAGCAGTAGGCCTAGAGCTGGAAAATTTAAGGTCATATAAGTTTGAAGAGAAAAAAAACACAAAACAAATTTGGAAAACAGTGGCACCTTACTGTGGATTATCAAGCCCAAGAGATGACAAAACTGTGGAACAGTTCGTGTGCCTTGACTTAAATCATGTTTTGAATAACAGGTAGAAAGAAATATCTTTCATGTTGGTCGTTTCTTCATGCCTTCAAGTCATTTTGATAATCATGTTTAATAATTATTAAAATTATTAAATATGACTCCCACTGGAAGGAAAAGATATATTAAAAGTACATCTCAGTTTCAAAGTGAGCGTGAATGTGTTCAGTACAAAAATGGCTGCTTGAGAAACCACGAATTTCCGTTTCCGCTTTCAGATATTAATTAGGCTAATAACAATAAACTTTAATTTGTAGTTGTGTGTGACTTTAAGTCAGCATGAGAAAGCTTTTAGCTGCTTCCTCTAAAACTTAACTGCATCTTTATGAGAATTAAGTTGTATTGAGCTTGTTTTTAATATAAATGAAAAATTAGTAAACCGGTTTTAAATGAATTTTCATTTATTTTGAAATTCATTTTCAGTTGATTTGAACTGCATCAAATTTTGAGTATATTCTCGGTTTTATTTTGTGATTACTTTCCCGTTATCCACTTATTCCTAAATAATTGCAACTAACTTCAAGTTAATGTGTGTTAACTGTTTAGCAATTACTTTAGCATTTTTGTAGCGGCTTTAAATTAATCAGCCCACACGATAATCCTTAAGCACTGAGATTATCCTAGGATTTTTTATAATCGTGTGGTGGCATTGGGAACAGTGACACATTTCATTCATTAAAAATTCTTTGTTGCAAGAAATTAATGGCCACGATGAATTTTAGTTATAAGTTTTTCGAAATGTCATTATAAATTATGTTATCGGGCACCGGCATCGAACGGATATATAACAAGCCAATGAATGACTAATTCTCTGTCCAAATCATTAAAATGAAAGCCATGCCATGCTTGTCCTGTTGTTCACCCAAAATTTCAATGAAAAAATATTTTGTAATTGCTACAAACAAAAACTTTTTATTAATATATTTCTGATAAATTTACATTTTAGTTAGTTTTAAAAGAATTGGTGATTTTAAATTGGGTTTTTGACGAACTTTTCTGTAAAATAACAGTCTCACAGTTTATATCATGATATAAAAAAACAAGGTAGTTTCACTTAAAATTGTTTGACAAGAATGGAGATTTTGAAAGTCTAGTTTATATGTAAATATCTAAAATAGCCTTGCCACACATAGAAAAAGGGAAAATATTCCTAGAAATTTTAAGCAAGTATGTGTAGTATTAATGTTGTGATTATGTAATCGAATTTTGTGTGCTGATTTCAAATAGAGTCGATGGAAATCTCTTAATCGTTTATTACAAAATTACAAAAATATAAAAAAAAAATGGAAACAACCACTAAAATTGATTAATCTTCTATTGCGAATATGCCGAAAATTCGTGAAACTTTTTACATATGGAAACAAGCTGCAAAGTTGATTAAAATTGCTAAAACTACCAAGAATTTAAAAAACTCAACAAAATATTCGTAAATAATTGCTGATAATTTCACTATTGTGGCATATTAAACAAATATTGCGGAAATAAAGAAAACGGAAAATTCAAAAAAATTAAAAAGTGCAATAACTTGTAATAATCATGCCTATAACGAAAATCTCGAAAATTCGCAAAAAATCGCAATATTGCCAACAAGCCCTAAAATTGATTAAAGCTCGCTAAAAGTGTAACGAAAGTCAATATCTCGGGAAAAATCGCGAAAATTATGACTATTGTCTAAAACTTGCTACATTTTTAAAGATTACAAAGCGCAATAAAAACGTAAGAAAGAAAAATCTAGAAAAATTCCGATTGTCGTGAAAATAGCGAAAATTTGCGAAAAATTGCAAAATTTTAAACAAGCCATAATTTTGATTAAATATCGCTAAAACCGCAAAGAACACCAAAAATTCGGTAAAAATCGAGAAAATGGCGAAAATTCGCAAAAAATTGCTAACAGCGGCATAATACCAAATTCGAATATTGCTTAAAACTCGCAAAAACTGCAAAGAAGATGAAACGTTTCAAAAAGTCGTTTTTATCGCGAACATTGCAAAAAATTCGCAACAAATTGCGAAACCCGAAAAAAGTTTTAAAATATATTAGAACGCCAAAACTGTTAAAAATATAAAAAAAATGTCCGAAAAAAGCGAAAAAATTGCAATTTCGCGAAAAATTGCTAAATGTATTGAAAAAACTACTAAAACTGTAAAGAACAACACAATCTCGTAAAATGAGATAGCGAATATGTCGAAAATTCCTCAGAAATCGCTAACATCGCGGATATTGTTGCAATTATCTCTTCTATAGACTCCAAAAACTCACAACTCTGAACACAATTCTTATTTTCTTTTGAAAATTAATAACGTTTAATTTTTTAATATTAAAAAAATCGGATTTTGTAAAGCAACAATGGTAGCACGATTTTTACTTTAAACGTCAGATCTCCTTTTTTGTCAAATGATAATATGTCAGAATTGTCGGATTGTCATTTACTGAAAAAACGAACTGAGCTGAGACCAAAAGCGAACAATATATAAAAGTCGAGCAAATAGAACCTTTTTTCTGCCAACTATTGCAATTATAGGGCCTTCCTCGTTAATTTTAAGATTTGGTTGATTAATCGTTTAAAAGATATTAAAAAGAAAACACTTTTTGAGTTTTTTGCTCATAACTTTTTTTAGTGGACAATTTGTTTTTTGAAATTGTTATTTTTAGATTTCTTTTGGCAGAAAAAAATATTCCTATTTTTTTGGATTTTACTTTTTGTATTTTAAATTTTAGATCGTGTTTTGGTAAATGAGCGTATCCTTCGATTTTTTTTGAAAATGTTTAATTTTTAACGTCTAGCCACCCAATAACTTTTAAGCCAAGTTTTTTCTATAAGCTTCTTTATAAAGTTTTTCTATATAGCGGGCAAAATTGTTCTCCATGGCTTTTGACAGAAAGCGCACGTAATTCCCACAGAAGCCCGCATCAAATTAAGACAGTATTTTTATTGTTGTTGTGCATATATATGTGTATACTTCGTATGGATGTCAGCGGCGGCTTAGGCAACTTTTTGTTTATGTATAAATGTTTGTAAAGAATTATTTTAAAAGATACAAACCTTTTATTTTTCCATGAGAGCCCAAGTCAAAATTAAAAAAAGTGGTCATAACTTTTAATTTCGTCCTGGGATAATTTTTCGTTTTTTTTTAGGGTAGTGCTCTCAAACCCATATCATTTCTCAATACCTAAAAAAGTAAAAAAATCGAAAAATATGAGGCAAAACTATTATATGAATAATACCTTCTCATATTTCTATTAGTTATATTCGGGTACGTCCTGTATTTCATGTGGAATTAGAATGTGCGGAATTATCAGAGCATTGTTGTTATAAATATTAATTTGCAACATTAATGCTTTGCTAATTCCGCATATTTTAATTCCACATGAAATACAGAATATACCCAATTTGTAAAAAAAAAACACAAAATGTGTGTTAAGAATAAGAATCACCCATGTATATTAAAAACAATAATTACTTTGCTTACGGGGGTACTCGTCTGTCTTCTCATCCTATAACTGAAGGCTTTTGCTTAACTCTCAGATAATCCCACATACAAATTATAGAGTTCTTTTGTTGTTTTGCAGATATAGGACAATAAAAACTTGGTAGTCAGGAAGACAGTTCCAAAATTTTAGAGCGAAAGGTCTTTCTATTTGGGTCTCTGTGAGGAACAGACAAACAAACAAACTTAAAAACATAGATTAATTTTTATATAAACATATCTCTCATTTACTTAACAACATCACAAATTAAAAAATTTTGATGTTCTCTTTAATAATGCAGTTATTAATTGTCATCAGGTTCTTTATATTATGGAAAAATTTTGTAAAAATATCTTGTATTTTTCCATTAAGTTGCATAGAAATTTAAAATTTTAATAAAGTAATTTTCTGCAAAACCAGTTTTTTTGTAGTTATGACGTTATTTGAGTTAATGAGCGATATATTGAATGTTTTTCAACTTCTAAATACTTAGTAAGTCTATACATACAACTGGAACGAACGATGAATTTTTCGTAACGAATATTCGTGGTAGGAAACGTACTGACTGTATGTATTTAAAAATACATACAGTCAGTACGTTGGACGAAAGTTGCCGGGCGTAACGAATTTGCGACAGGTTTATTTACATTTCTTACATCGTCAAACGAAGACCAAATGTTATAAATTTTTTGTTTTTAATTCGAAAATATTAATGTCCATTGTAGTGCTGCTGTTGTGCAAAAACGTTTACTATCTAATTTTCTGAGATTTTGTTGTTCTTTGCAGTGTTGGTGATTTCTTCAATATATGTAGAAATTTTTGCTAACTTTGCGATTTTTTCGCGATCTTATCTAGCTTA
This sequence comes from Panzeria rudis, assembly GCA_956483635.1. Lineage (NCBI taxonomy): Eukaryota > Metazoa > Arthropoda > Insecta > Diptera > Tachinidae > Panzeria > Panzeria rudis. Next base: position 10,529,012 of record OY101448.1, on the reverse strand, counting down.
ATTTATTTTTAACAATTTTGACGATTTCCAACCAATTTTAAAGCTTATTTCCGACTTTGAAACTTTTCGTGAATTTTTGCACTATTGGAGATAAAAGCGACTTTTTGCAAAGCATTATGCTTCTTTACAGTTTTCGCGATTTTTAAACAATATTAGACTTTGCTATTATGCCGCTGTTAGCCAGTTTTTTTTTCAAATTTTCACCGTTTCCGCGGTTTTTGCCGAATGTTTAGCATTCCGTAGAGTTGTTCGATTTTTAAGCAAAATTATGGATTGTTTAAAATTTTACAATTTTGTTTTTTTTTAAGTGAACAAATTGTTTAAATCTCTAAAACAATTTGTCTAAAAATATTTACAAATTGTAAACAAAACAATTTACTAAATCAAACAAAAAGATTTATTGAATTTTCTGAAAAATATCAAACAATATTTTTGCCTGAATTTATAAAACAATTAGTCTAAAAATATTTACTGGATTTTTTGTAATATATCAAACAAAATTTTTGCATGGGTCATCATCATCATCCATTAAGCATTTATGAAATTTCACTTTGTTAAATGTATTCAAGTCTGAATGTTCATTTAAAGACTCAAAAAAATAAATGAGAATTAACGCAACGACATTAAGGAATTGATTCGCTCAAAAATCTTCAATAAACAAGCTTGGCACAATCGCATTCCTTTTGCTATCATTGTTGTTGTTGTTACTTGTGTGCATGTTGTCATTAGGGTTGTTTTTTTGCCACACAGTTTTCTTGTTCTTTTTGGTGTTTGCGTCCTAAATAAAAGTTAAACAAACAATTCATTGATTGTGTAAAGAATATTTACTGAAAATGAAATTTAGTTTTAGACAAACTTTTGTTTGAACATTTTTTGGTGATCATTTTTTCTGTGTTTATTTCTTTATTTATTTTTATTTAGGGACTTTAAATTAAAAATTTTAGCAAGGTTTTGCGAATTTTCATAATTTTTTCCGCCTTTTGCCGAGTTATTGACTTACCTTACATTTGTTTTTAGCGAGTTTAATAAATTTTAGGGCTTGTCTCCGAATTTGCGATTTTATGCGAATTTTTAAAATTTTCGCAATAGGTGCGATTTATTCCAAATTTCTACCGTTTTTAGAGTTTAAGCGACTTTTAATCAATTTCAAGACTTGCTATCGATTTTTGCATTTATAATTTTTTTGCAAATAATCGTAATTTTTCCGGTGTGAAAATATATGTAAATGATTTTTGCCCCAGTGAATGTTTGTATAATCCGGTATCCTTGGACTACAAAAATGCCCATAGCAAGTCAGAGATTTGGAATAGAACTGTTACTTCGTCATTGTTTAATTGTGTTTCAAAAGAGGAATTAACGCAACGAATTCTTGTCGATAAGTTTGTCGAACTATGCGAAGTTCTCCGTTCGTCCCTTTTGTTTTTATACCATAAGCTTCAAAATGCAAATTTTGGTTAAGTTTTCTGAAAAATATTTAGCTTCAGTACGTTATTCTTCAATTTTGTAAATCAACATACAGCAGCTGTATAGTTTCTTCGAAAACATGAAACTAAGCTGCGAATGTTTTCCAGAAGGCCGTGCCCTCGCATTACATGATATTAAAAAAAAAGTAGAAAAACTGCAACTCCCTTTTAAACTGTCGCGAGCATTGTCGCGTGACGTTTTCTAAACGCACAGTGGGAGATCGTTCATAAATATTTTCGCATTTTAAAGGCCAAATCTAACATCAAACTGTGCGTTATCAAATGATTTTCAATGCAACAAGAAAAATAAACAAAATATGAAATCATTTATACAATTTTTGACACTCAGCAGATATTCTGACTAGATATCTCTATTAAAAACTATGATGTACGATTCCAACACACTTCATCTATGTAGTACGAATGCAATAGAGTGTGTTCTTTTCTTTTATGATTCTGTGTGCATTTTCCAAGAAAATATGCTATTGTTTTAGAAAAATTCAACTTCATTCTTTACAATTTTATTTTGTGTTCTTTTTGTTTGTATGTAGCTCTGTATTGTTGCCGGAAACTGTAGAAATATTGTTAATATTGTTGCTGTTGCTGTTGATTTCTTTTAAGTCTGTTTTTGCTTTTCTTTTTTCGGGAGCAATTTTCACGCTTCATCTTCATTTTCATTCATCGCCTGCTGATCATGTTTTACAAAATCGCTCTGTCCTTTGATAGTCATGTTGCTTTTTAGCTCTCAGTTACCGCTGAGCTCTTGCAGTGTACAGATCATACTAGAGTTTTGGCCATGCGTTGCTTCTCATGGTCAGCATAGCTGATTTCGTTCGAGTGATTGGCCAAAGTGAAAATTTACGAGTATTTTATGTCATGTTGAGCGAGAGATCATATTGATCTTGCAGCTATATATTTGTAATTATTGGCTAGTTATAGACTAAAACGAGCGTGTAATGTTTTTTTTTTAATTAAGTATTAGTTGAATGTTTTTTTGTTAGAAGAAACGAATTGAGAAAATTTGAAGTGTGAAGAAGATGTTTTAAATAAATATTTGTGGGATATATTGTTGAAAAATGTTTATTTAAAATTGTTTTATCATGTTGTGCAATAGATCTTAATGGCATTCGATTCGATCAATAACAAGAATTTAATTATTGTTTTTATCTTCATGAAAAAGATTTTTTACAGTTGAAAGGACAGCCTTAACTTTATTTCTTTTTTAGTATTGTTTCCGCTTAATTTTAACATGGAAACATAAATATTTTTTGCATACTTTAAGGATGAACAGTTAATTTTTATATTATCTTTACTATTAATCCGTCCTGGTAAAGAGCTCCTGCTAAATAGTGTTATTACTGTGATATTCAGTCGATTAACTGTTAATCGGTTAATCGACTAATTGATACCCCATTTACTGTTCTTTTAATTCGATTAACGTTTAACGGCCCTTTTCACAATGTACGATTAAGAGTTAACGTGGACTTGGACGGGAAGTTCGGCATACAAAACTTGCCGTTAAAGTCGACGTTAGCTTTTATTCATACATCGTGTAAAGGGCCGTAAATCGGTTAATTTCGTCTAATATGTATATGCACAGTAGGTATGTGTATTATTTTTCATACAAACGTTTGGACGTGGTTATAAAAGAGCTTAGTAATTTTCGACTAAAGCCAATAGTGCTATTGCAAATGATTTAATTAAAAATTTCAGGACTAGATTTAATGAGAGACAAACTTAAGTCTTAAATACACTTATTTAATTACCGAACTAAGGAATATTTCTTTCAAGTAACACTTTTTTAAAATACAGTAAAGAAACTCAGGAGTTTTGAAAAAAAAAACTTATTTGTAACTATTTGTCACTGTAACTATAAAATATAAAATGGGGAAAGTTTAACTTCCCCTAAAATGAGTCCTAATTGCAAACTTTCGATATGCCGATAATGTATTTTTTGGTATCGTCTGCCTAAATCACTCGTTATGTTATTTGTATTTGTGTTGTGCAGAGTAATTAGCATGTGTGCCATAGATTGTGAAATTCTTTGTATTTAATTTACTAATATCATTAGCTATTGTATTAAAAATCTTCTAAAATCTTATTTTTTTTGTTAATATTTCTTATTTAATCTTCTAATAATTTTCCAGAATTTTCCCTTTTTCTGCAAACCCCTTTTTATGAGACTTATAATAAAAATTTTAAAATCATAATTTGTTTTTCTTAAAACTGACCGCAAATATATTGCTCTAATAAAAAATATATAAAAATTTCTTAGTATGTTCAAATGTGCTACAAATTGTTTTCTATTCTAGATAAACCCAAAAACTACCTGCATCTTTTTTGTTAGATTTCGTTCAGATTCCAGCCTTTACTTATAAAAACCAACATTTGGGTTTGATCACAAATGTTTGTGCACTTTTGGTTAATTTTTTTTTTAGGAATTTACCTAAGCCCTTTGCTTAAGTACTTGTGCAGTGGCTTTGTAAAACACATTTTAGTCATAAAATAATTGAAAATTTTGTTGTGACCGCGTCTTATATAGCAAAGTCAGCTTAATCACCCGCTATAAAATATGCATTTGAAATAAAATAAGCGCGTTTTTTTTGTGCCTTTTACCTGAGCAGCTAACGATCGAGAAAACCATTAGTCAATGTGATCATAAAAATTTTTTCATGTTATTAACTAGCCGCGGATAATGCAGACTAAAGGCAGATTTATGGCACTAACCATACAAAGACTTTTTATATTTTACATATTTTACTTCACATGAAATTTATTGAATATTCTTGTTTGTTGTGGGATTGACAGAGTTTAACCAAGATGATCTTATGATCAAGGGTCGGATTTAAAAACCATAAAAATAAGAAAAAATTCCCAAATTACTAAAATTTGCCAAACCTGTGGACAAATTCTCTTAAAATATATTCATTTTAAGAAATTTATTATATGACATATTGTAATAATTTTATTTTAAATGAAATTTATATGCTGGAGTTTAAGCAATTGTCTATATGCAGCATTTCGTTGATGCTTTATCAACTCATCAGTAGACTTTAAACACGATTTTGAACAGTTACAAACCCTTTATCTTATGTACAAACTTTTAAAAACCATTTGAGAGTTTACAGATATATGTATAAATGATTTTCAAAAAATAAGCATAGTAGGCTTTGAAACTTATACTGATGAGTTGGTAAAGCACCCGAAAAATAAAATAATACTTATACCTTTCCTTCCACAAGAAGGCCTGAAATTTGTCGCCACTATTTTAAAATTATTTTGTCACACGTTTGCTAACTTTTTCGTGTTTTAGATCATTAAAATCCGAACGTTGCTTACAGAGAAAAAAATTATCACCAACAATTTTTAAAACAGAAATTTGTCTAACTGAATATTTCTGACTGAATTAATTCGTTAATGTTGTGGCGGTAATTTTTATTCATTTTTTTAGTCTTTAGATAAAAATACATAGTTCAACACATTGAACAAAGTGAAACTTCATAAATGCTTAATGGATGACGATATATTATTATGTAAAAACTTAAAAATACTTTAAAAAAAATTTTACTGACTCAAACAAAAAGTTTGTTAAATATATAACAAAAAACCCAGTAAATATTTTGTTTGATTCAGTAAACTATTTTTTTAGAATTTGTGAGTACACATATTTTTTTATTTTGGCAAATTGTTATTACAGAAAGCCCAATCATTCAGCCGTGTGACAGATTCCATTCGTATTGGTTTTGATTCCTTAGTTGCCATTCCGAGAAAGTACATTTTTGGTGTTTAGATTCCGTTTATTTTGTATTTCGTTTTTACAATGACAAAGTTTTTATACGTTGAGGCGTTTATTTGCTCTTGTTTTTAGATGCAAAGCTCACATTAAGCTTTTTATTAACATGGAAAGCTCATGACCAAATATTTATTTAACGCTCCTGAAACTATGCACGTTTTTTTAGTATTTACTGAAAATGAAGTCAATAGAAAATTGTTTTTCAATTCCACTTTGAAATTTAAAAGTGGTTTGATTACGAAGAAAATTTTTGTTTTTCGTTTTCTGAAGAAGCAACTTACGAAATTGAAACCACTTCCGATCGGAATGGTATTCTGTGATATGGCTGATAGATTTAAATAATTTGTTTACTGAAAACCCCGTTTTTTTTTACAAAATTGTTAAATTACTTTTTATCTGTATTTACTTACAAATTTGTTTGTAGGCCAGTTTCTAAACAAAATATTTTTTAATGCATTGTATTTCTTTACTAAAAATTAAATTTAGTTTTTTGTGTATAATTTTCAAAATTAATATGCAGATAATATAATAGATACTTGTATACATAGATAAAATAATAAATTGAAGTATTTTGACGAGGAAAAAAATATATATTTCCAGCAGAATGCACATGCCGTCGCTATTTGCTAGTCAATGCATTTTATGCGATCATTTATTTTATGTATAGAAATTGGGGTTGTTTTTTACTCAGCCATCATTCCTTTAAATATCATTTGGTTCTATCTCTCTTATAAGATGAGTGCATGCATGGAGTATTTTTTTTTCTTTTGTACTATTAGGGCGTTTTATTAGCTGTGGAATTATATTTATTTATAGTGTTTTTTTATGAGACTCCGCCTCAATGTATTCCAGCAGATTAAAAAAAAAAGAAAATCCATTAACTAAATATGTGAACGATCAGTTTGTAGGTATAGCACGCTCTATTTTGGAATTGTGCCATATGTGTTTTTCTTCGTTTCTTTTATAAGCTATTTTGTTTTAAAGATTTATTTATTATTTTGCTAAATTTCAAGATAAATATTTGGCAATTAAGAGAAATAAATATAAACAAATGCAGTCTTACAAGTTTAATAGAATACTTTTTGTTAAATATTTCGGGCCATATATATAGATAAAACTTGGCATGATGATAGCATAACCGATGTAATTGAATTGGCTCTTAACGGGTTCTACTGGACTTACTTGACATTCAAAATCAGTGTAAAATATAGTGATGAGTCATTATTACAAGATACAGTGGTTTTTATTGGCGAATTGTCTGAGAAAACTCTTTAAGAGCCATATCAATTTCGCGAGAATTATGCCAACTTCCTGCCAACTTTTGGTTATGCATACGGCGGTTAAAATCTAATGAAAATACATCTTTATGTACATAACCATGCAATTGGACCTAATGGTTACTCCGTAAATTGAATTACTGCTTTTTCTTCCCTTCTTTAATTTGAATTTAATAATGGCTTTTAGTGAGATACCTCTGCAGATCAGTACTGTTCTGGATCCCATTTCGACCTCTTCGTACATTAGTGATTACCGTCTTAGACTACATCGATCTACTCCTCTATCAATGAGTCTCGCATTATTACCAGTACTTGCTATAGACAATAATAGTTGCCGATTGCGACTTCGATTCACTTTCTTGAGTTATTTGTTATACCCACTAGGGAAAGTCCATAAATTTTTGACAAAACAGAGAAAAATCTTTTTGGGCTACTGGTTTTTTGTTAACTTCCTGTGATTGTGGAAAATCGAGTGATCTCGACGTTGTGAGATCCTAAAACGCTCTTCCGACTTTATTCTCAATAATGTTCGCAAGACTGTATGTATGTGTGTGTGTACGAGCGTGTATATTAATTAATTTTATTCATATAATTATCCAAAATGGACAAATCATCGTACATTGCATTGTTTTCAACGATTCAAGTACGGTTTGACCGCTGTAGATGGAATATAATAGGGGAAAGACCTGGTCTAAGGACCAGCACTGTGGTACCTAGTAGATCTTTTGTGCCTATAACAAGGTGTGCATGACTCTCATTAGGAGAGTCAGCACAAAGGTTGGAGATACCCGCCTAATATCATTCGAACACAGAAACTGAGAATAAAAAAAGAAAAACACGCCATCTACTATGACATAAAAAACCCACTCACAGAGAATGTCTGCCGTTGTCTCACAAGGGTAAACGAACAGCTAACACAAGGGTGAACGAGCATGGGTACTTTCCACAGAGGATAGTTCAATCCAAAGTGCGCAGAGATAATACCAGTAACAAGCCGTAAATTATTCTTATTGAAATTCAGGATATCACTGTATGAAAATAGCTGCATTAATGCTTTGGCTTGCCTTAAACCAGAAGAAGCCAGTCACACTTCATTTGCAATCGAAATGTAATTTCCTTTGATTAGGGATGTGACAGTCGACCAATTAACGCCACAAAATGGTTATAGGTCCATAAGAGGAACAGCAGATGCGCTCCTGGCCAATTCATCCGCTTCCCCGTTACCCGCTTGACCGCTGTAGCCAGGTATCCAGTAAATGGAAAACGTGTTCCGTATCGATAGCTTCTGTAGTGAGTCAAAGCACTCTAAAACAAGCTTGAAACAGAATTCCGAAAAACGGAAGGACTTATGAGATGCCTGACCATCGGAAAAGATTTTCTATTTGCGTGCTCTTAATGCCTTTACTTAAATTAATATGAACACACTTGGTGATCCCCTGTATCTCCGCCTGATATACCGTAGCCCATTTCGTCACGTTGGGTCCACAGACTCCAGCGTCAACTCCATCTTCCGTTTTGGATCCATATGTATACAAACATAAGCTTCTGGAATCTACAGTGGGGCCATTTTCTCACCACATTGCCCTAAGCGGAATTATGACATTGAATCTCCTGTCGAACCTAAGTTCACACTTTATTCTGTCACTAGGTATTTATAGCAGTCCTCTGCAGGGCATAGTGCTCAGGATTAATGAGTGCACGTCGCTGACACAACGGGCAGAGTTACAGGGACTCATCCTATGATCAGCCATTGCTGCAGGGGATCTTATAGAGATTTGTATGGGTGTTAATCCAATCCAGGCCTCAATGGCCAAGGTTGGACATGACCGCACTGCGCCTGTTGTAAGAAGACACACCAATCTCTGAACCTTTGGTTGTCACCACAATTTGTCGAGTCCTCTGCCAACATACAATCACGCCGTTCGAAATGATGATCCTCACAATCTTTGTATAGATCCACACTACCATTTTTGGTAGTGCGCCAGGTGCACCCGTCACAACTCTTCACCGCGCAGATCTCCCTAGTGGCTTTCTGTATTACGCATCCAACATGTCGGTTTCAAGTCAACCTATTATCCCGAGTAGCCTCAAATATTTGACGTCGGTCCAATAAGGAATATTGCACCCATTCAACGAGACTGTCCCCAGACCAAATTTTCTCCAACATCATGTCGTTACAGTGCACAAAGCATCGTTCATGACTTCTGATAGATTGTTGCCCAATATCCCAGTTGCTAACACAACCATGTCATCGGCGTAGCCTATAACTTCATATCCTTGTTCAATACGAATGATCACCACTTACCGAAGGAGTGGTGCTAAAATACCACCTTGGGAAAACCCTTTGACTGCATTAATAGTAACAATGCCATTAGTCCATAGAAGCAGTTGTGTGTCTGCTCTCAAACATAGACCTAATCCATCGCATAGAAGCGTTATCAAGACCTCCTTGCTTAAGAGAGCAGTCCATTGAATCATATTTTGTATTGTCGATTGTGCCACTAACGTGTAAAAATGGACTCAGCGCTATTTCCGTCCGACCCATGAGATAAGATACGTTTTTGCAGTAATATTAGTTTTGCCATAGGCATCATTCGTACTAATTTTTATCAAAATCAAAAGGGGTAACCTCCAAAAATTTTATTATTTTTGGTTGGTTATAAATGTGTTTACCCCAATAGAATTTAAAATTTTGACTGTTTTTTATACATTAGTAGTCCTTGGCATTTTTCTTGTTGCTTAGTGTATTATTAATTGTCAATGCGCTTCCTACCTGTGCCATATCATCAACAGCACGATGCTTACATATACATAAAATAACTTTTGGAGTAGCTGAGAGATTAAATGTATTTGCCAGGGAGGATTTTTTGTAAGAAAGAGAAGTAGCGCACTCATGCAATTAATGCCTACAAATTGGTTAATTAATGTACTACCTTCTTTGGGAACGGCATAGTGTAGAGAGCACAGGTGATGAAGTGAGAGAGATAGAAAGCTTCATTCAGTTGCAACTCTGCTATTGCGCGTTATTTTGCTAAATTTTATAGAGCAGTGCTACCGCGCCTCTGGTGCCAAGTAGAGGCATTCATTTGTTTAAGCTGTGTAGCCATTTTATTATTATTATTTTTTACTTCGCCGACGGTTATGTTACAATACTCGTCGGTATTGTGATGGGTGCTGTGATGTGCACTAGTATATGTCAGTGCTAATTGCTGCCGGTAGTGCTAAGTGATCATTGCTATGTCTTCATCAATTTAACAGTCCAACAACGATCAACACGATGACACACCTATGCATATCAGAAATATTTATGATGTTGATGGCTTGCTTTCAACTAGTCTTGAACCAAGATCTCAGGGTTTGCAGCCAATGCATTAACCACTTCAGCCAACAGCACCATCAGTAGAATAACATTTTCATTAGTTATGTGGATGTTGTTAATAATTACTTCCTGAGATGTCGAAAATTCATACTTATTTATGTGTACTTTGAAATCAGATAAATTGTGGTTCCTTAAGAATTGCTTCCAATATTTTTCACTGTGAGAAATATTCAAAACCCTGTTTTTTAAGCAAAAATCTTGGAAAACTTGACTTGCATTGCATTTTGTATTTTTCATGTGTTCTTTGAGAGTTTTTATATAAGCAATTGTATGAATCAAGGTCAATTGGTGAAGTTACCCTTATGCTTATAAGGGAAATGCTGACATACATATAGACTTGCTTAACCCACAATAATTATCAATGTTTTAAAAACTAGTTCGGAGAATATCTTGAATAAAGTTAGTAAAACTTACTTTAAGTTGTGAGCACACTGTGTTTGTTGGTAGTGCCTTACACTCTTTCTTGGCGTATCTTTAAAAACAAAATCACAACATTTTTTAAGACTACTGGGTTAGTGGACTTCAAAATAAACCAAACTAAATAAAAATCATTAAAAAAGTAAATTCTCGCACAATTCTTAAATAACTACATGGATTTATTTTGCTATTTTTTTATTAAAAAATCCCACTCAATTAATTAACACAGCCATAGCACTCTCAGTTAAAACAAAAAGATACAAAAGATAACAAAACTCCCACCATACAAAAACATTAATATTTATAAAAAAAATTTTTCCTTGTAAAGGAAAATAAAAATTCCCCACATAAATAAAAATATATATAAATAACATAAAAAATATCCCTTTCTCTAGTAGGGGTAATTCTTGAATTTTTATTTCCTCTTGTCAATGTTACATTTTTTCAAAAATTTTTTTAACAGTTGTTTTCAATATTTGAGTGAATTGTGGTTTGTTGGTCTGGTTTTCTGGCTGCCATAGTAGCCAGAACAACAACAGCAACACCAACAAAATAAACCAACCACCATTTAAACAACCACAAATGAAAACACTATGATGAGGGGAAATTCGTTAGGAAAAAAATGGGAAAAATAAAAATATATTGAAAAAAAAAATTCCTTTTCCAGTGGAATTAAGTGAGAGTTATTTTTTTCTTGTGGCCCGCTACAACAAAAAATAAAAAATACTCCATTTAAAGGGGGTTAATTTTTTTCTGCCTACAAATGTGTCCCCTGCTCTGCTGTAAGAGTACTTTTAAAAATTTCCCATAGTGAAATTCTTTATATGAATGAATTAAGACTGAAAGGGATATTTTTTACTGCTGCTTCTTGTTGAAATGGATATTTTTTCCAATTTCTTAACGTTTGGTTTCTGAGTGACAACTTGCTGGGTGTTAAACGGATGAATAAAAGCTAAAGAAGAGTATTGTTGATGTTATTCTTGGCTTTGGAGACTATTGCTGTCCTTATTTTTCCTGAGTGCAATATGTAAATGTGTGTAAATAACTGAGTGTGTGTATGATTCCTTAACTGTGGCCAAATGTCTTTTCTGGGACTCCTTCCATATGTTGATGTTATATTAAGTGTAGTTCTTAGTTGTTGTTGTATCTACGCATTCATAAACATTTGATAAACCATGTTATAATTGCTCGGTTGTGGATACACACAACAGCACAATTTTCTTTATTTTTTCCACTCATTTCGGTGTTTGTCAGTGTGGCCACTATGAGAAGTTGACGTATAGCAGTGGTTTTGGTACTGTTTTGAGTTTATATATGTGTGTGTGTGTGTGTATGTCTGTTGGAGAGTATTTCCTTTTTTCATTTTGCCATCTTGTGTTTTGACGGTATTTTTTTTGCTGTAGATTTTTGAGTTTGTGTGTGTGTGTGTGTTCTTGTGCTACTTAATGATTTAGTGTTTGTGTGTGTTTTTTTTTTTATTTGGTGACACCCCCACCTTTTTTATGATTTTGATAAAAAGCCACAACTCGACAACTGTGTGGAGTTCCGCAAAAGACACAAAAATTTACTATTCACTCATATCCATAAAAGATTGACTCCTTTAAAATATTGCATGTGTGTGTTTGTCTTTTTATATTTTACATACAAAAGTAATTTTACATCCGTATCCACTAAATTTTATTTTGGCTATTTGGCCTTCTGATTTATGTAGATTGTGGACTTTTGAGTGGTTGCTATATTTTTGTGGGCTTCAATATACGAAGACCCACTTTCATATCAAAATATCATGTTTAGAAAAAGAATGAACATATATTTGAAAAATTTTCTTTTGTAAACATGTGTTACATAAAAAAGAAAACGAAAATAGTAATTACCTCTAGTAATTAAACTATGAGTATGTATTATGTATTTACGCAGTGTAATAGCGACTGCACTGTAGGACAGTTATAATACTTTGGAAATAAATCAGCCATTTGTGGTGGGGTTAAAGATTTGTTACGGATTAGATACTTTATACTGATAGTTGTTTAAAAAGCGTGACGAAACGGGTATCCCCTCCGAAAAGAGCGTTACGTAATATGTGAATAGGCCCCAACTAACAAAGAAAATGTTGTGACAATCAATTGTTATTTGGATATTTTGAAAATACTGAACCATGGTTTTGAAAATTTTTTTAATTTTTATATTTGAATGATTAAACGGCACTAAGATAAGTGCTTAACCAAATATGATTTCGCAAACCCCAATTTTCGTCTGACAATATTACCATGAAAAAGCATTGTCAGTCCATTTTAAGATTACCTACTGACAACAAATTGTCAGATATCGTATGTTATTGTCAGCTTATTGCCAGATAGTTCTCAGACATTTTTTATTGTCAGATGTGCGAAGTTTGTGCATTTGACAATAGCATCATTGTCAGAGACTTCTTTCCATTGGCAACGCTGTATACGCATCTTTTATAATAAGAAGGAAAATAAAAACCAATATGCAGGTAAAATCTTTGCAAATTCTTTTTTTTTTGTTCCATAATAATTTATATTTTCACTTTTCAAACTTAATATAAGAGCAGACGATTGATAATTGACTATTTCTGTTTAATTCATTAAGTCTGACAATGTCTAACAACAGATCTGGCCATTTTTGCATCTGACAATCGTGTTAACTGACAATTTGTTGACTGGCAATATTGTTAGATAAAGTTACTGTCAGAAAATCCTCTGGCAATAAATTGTAAGCTTTTCTGACAAATGTGATACAACTGAAAATTTAGATTGTCCTGCTAATTTTTTATTGTCAGTACATTGTCAGCACCATATTGCTAGATCTGGCAATATGGTAAATCCTGACAATCTTCTGTACAGAGCTTAAGAATGAAACTGAAAAGAGTTAACCTTAAACATCCTTGCAGAGTCATCAATATATCCTGGAAAGAAAAAGGGTAGTTGAAACTTTATGCTTTTCACATAAAATCGTGTAGGAATTGTTTTAGACTCATACTGTAGTTGCATTTTTTAAGTATACTATGGTTGTAGTCAGAATTCTTTTAACAAAATATATTGTTAAATGCAACCATGTTTCAATTTTCATGAATGCTAATGATGTTACGATTAAATGTAAACATGAGTTCATTTGTAGTAAACTATCGGGAAACGTGACATTGTTGGCGCAACCATGCCACAACCATATAGTTTCTCTGTATATATATATATAAAAATTTTGATTTGGAAGATCATAAGCTGCTACACCAGGCCGCAGACTAGCCCAAGAACTAAATAATTATGTTTTATAAAAATTATATATATACTAAATAAATTTAAAGCAATGAACTTCCATATTTTACGTTTTATTCAACCAAGATTATTCTGAAAAAGGCCTTAAAGGAAATATATTTAAACAATTTTTTTATAAACCAAATTTTATTATTTTCCTAACATTTTATTTACGCGGTATATCACATTTCTTAAAATCGTATGTTAAACTGCTTTCTTATAAAACTAACCTGGAGTACGCTACAACATACGCAAGTTGAAGTATCATAATCACCAAGATACATAAATAATTTTTCCAGCCAGCTGTTTAATTTAACACAATAAATCTATAGAATTTTTTAAGAACAAAAATCTGTTACATCTTTTTTCCTCTGTTTTTTATATGATTGTTACATATTTTTTTTGTAATATTTAAGGCCAGATCATTGTTTTGTCACTTAAATATTTAAGAAATATGTCTCTTTTTTATGTTATTATTTATAGTAAATTTTTTGTAAAAATTGTTCTTGTTGGCCCTTTTAATACGATTTTTAATTGTTTCAAAATATTAGAGATAAAAACATGTCATCGCTACCTCTGTGCCTTTGATTCTAATTCAACAGTGAGGCTTGTTAACACACCTGGATTAATGTCAGACAAACAAAAGAAAGTGTATTTTTTATATAAACTCCATGTGCGTTTGTTGCATGTGTCTTATGTAAACTAATGTTATAAATGAATTATTAATGATTAAAATAAAAAACAAATAAAATTTTTTCTACAAAAGTTCCTTTGTAGAAAATTTGTTGCAACCACTATGGTGGTTGTGCTTTGCAACCAAATGTATTTTAAAATTTTTACTTTTGCGGGCTGCAACATTTTTAAACTTGTTTTTTCATTACAGATTTTCTGTGGACTTTTTTTTTTGTAGATAAGAAAATGGGTGTGCTTTAGAGTATCAAATTTCATAAAAGGAAATTAAATTTATGTATTCTACAGCTCATTGTAAACGCAATTTCTTTTAAGAATACTCGTCTGGATATTAATCAGAACTTTATTTAAAAATCGTGTCTAAATATATATGAAAAGCGGTTGATCTTACTGGCCTTTAATTTTTCCGCAATGATATCATTCGATGAACTAAAACGTTCGAATTGGCGGAACTAGAAGCAGTTTTCAGATTCCCAAACCATGACCAGATGAAGTATATCTTTTTGGAAATGAAGTTTGAAGTAATAAAAAAAATTGTTTTTAAGAATTTTGCAAAGACGATATCAATCGAATGGATAAATCAATTGTAATAAAATTTATGGCAATCGGCGCTGTTTCTTTTTAGGCTGAACAATTGATTGCCTTGGAACGGTAAATAAGGTTTATTCAAAAATATAATTTTTTTTTGTTGAAAATTATCGAAGTCTGCCAAGTGTAATTGGTTCATATTCACAAAAAATCTGAGTGAAGTAAAAATTTTTAGAATGCCTCAAATTATATACTGATTGGTAAAGCCCTATAAAAGCTATGAGAGAGTGCGTGCTAAGACCGCAAAATAAATTTTAGCGAAACTCGATTTATGAACATCGGATTGAAATCAGTAATTTCCGATTTTTAGGTGGCGGAAAATTAGGTTAAAGTTAAAAAAGTAAATGTACATTTTTTTGTTGAAGATTTTGCTTCTGAAAAAATAATAACAATACACACAAAATTTTTTTCTTTTCTCTGAATTGCTGCTGTTGTAGGAAAGGCATAATACTAAAAGGGAAAAGAGTTGCATAAATTGAGCCAAACTACTTGGAGGGATTTTGTTTTTGTATTTTAACGTTGTTTTGTAATTTCCGTATAAGAAAGTTAAGAGAAAATACCCTAGAGGGAAGAGAACATATCAGCAGACAACTTACATGACTGGTTCTTAAGGCCTGGTAATCGATTCGAGTTCTGGAACTTTATATGAGAGGGACCTGCAATTTCACGTGGATGACGGTAACAATTCAAAGTTAGGTATCTTCAGGTCTCATGCCCAAAATATATGGGTATTTATAAAAAACTACCCTGAAAAAATTTCAGGTCAATGGGTAAATTACACTAATTTACAAATTTCTGTACAGTTTTTTGTTCCCTAGAAGTGGAAGTTGTTTCTTTAGTTATTTAAGCCGCTGAACGCAATTCTGCTGTTCATTTTTTTTATCAGCTTTAGTTTTGGAAATATACCGCTATTCCAAAAATGAAGGTACTTTTACGACATATATAAGCATACCTGGAGAATAGTTTACTCTATTGAGTAAAAACGAAAAACCAAAAGTCGACAATAAAACTATTTGAAAACCGAGCAAACACTGCTTCTAAAACTGATCATTAATTTCAAAAATATCGTAGTAGTTTTAGTCTAAATATTAAAAATTTTAAAAGGTTCTTTCACTATATTGTGAACAAGGCTAAAAGTTGTGCACCTATTTTGATCAAGAAGGGCTCTTTCCTATGAAATATATTTAGCTACATGATACTGGACACAAAATGGTGTCGGTAATGTATTTTTATGTTTTTATGAATTAGTAGAAACCAAAATTTTAAATTATAAATAAATGCCCATCAAAAGCGAAAAAAAAAATAATAATAGCTTATGAGTGTTGTATTATTTTAATCAGATGGAGAAATTTTGGTAAACTAAGTTTATTTCTCTGGGACTGGCGTGACTTCATTATCACAATTCCACTGACGTGGTAGTACATTAGACACTATTTCGACTGCTTATATTTGCCAAGTTCCGTTTGCAAACCCACTGAAAACATTTCTGATTTTAGTTGAATGTCGTAGTTTGTTATTTATTGTAATTTTTTGTTGAAAACAAAACGACAAATCTTATTAAAAACAAAATTATTGGCATGGCACAAATTAGCCTTAAAAAACTTACATCCATACAAAAAAAAACTTCATATATTATTTTTTTGGTAAAAAGTTTAACATTAATTTTAGATTATGCCTTAGCTAATCAATATAGAGAAAAAGGAGATAATATCAATGGTTTAATAAAAAGTTATAACGTCTTTTGTCAGATCTAACTCAATACTGACGTGGTAGACTTGTAGACACTTGTATGCTCACATCAACGCGTGCGCTCGTTTCATTGCTTTCTTCGCACTAATGTACACATGAGTACGTAATAAGAAGGCACTGAAAACACCAGAATCTATATTTGTATAATTATGGCGTAACACAATATTTTCTGTTTACTGGTGTCTGCTAGACTACGACGTCAGTCGCAGAGGGTTAAACTAAAAATGAATGCCAGAATTTATATGGAAAAAGTTTTTTATTATATTTCGCGATAAAATTTGTTAAATAGCTGATGTTTCCTTGTAAAAAGCTTCCACCTTCAAAAGTGGTAAAAGTGAACAGGAACGGTGATGAGATGGTGTAGCGGCCTGTTGAAATCAGTAGTACTGATTCGTTCTGCTAATCTGATTTAAATATTCTACTATTAATAAAATAATTTGAATTTACATTAATTCAAATATTGAACTAAAAAGCCGAAATAATAAAATTTCAGAAAAATTTTTAAATTTTTTGTAAAATTTTTAATTTTAAGCTCAAACTTTTAAGATATCTTAGAAACTAATAAGCACTGCTTAAAGATAATTCTGTTGTCGAGTTTTACTCTTTCTTTTTTCCACAATAGGGCAAACTCTTCTCCAGTTAATCTAATATATGTCGTGCAAGTGCTTTCAATTTTTACCTAATGGTATATCTCGAAAACTAGAGCTGATAATAAAAAAATGGAGTGCAGATTTGCGTTCAGCGTCCTAAGTAACAAAAGAAACAACTTCAATTTCTAAGGTACGAAAAAGTTTACCGAAATTTGTAAAATTATGACCTTTTTTAAAATTTTAATTTAATAACTTAAAATACAATTTTAGGATATTGCTGTTTATTTTGTTAGATATTCGATTTAGATAAAGGTTGTTTGTGCAAGAGCTGTTGAAAACTTCGCAGACAACAACTTTTTAGAAGACAATTTATTTGTAATTACTATATTTATTAAGTCATAGGACATAAAAGACAGACATAGAAGCATTTGGGTATGAGACTTAAAGAAATCCAACTTTTAATTTCTAGTGACCACTGTTGTCCTTAGGTGGTTTCTTTAATTCTTGTACAATTAATTACTGTACTTTAAACAATTACTTTTTAATTTGGAAAAATCTGCTTGTACAGTTAACATTTGTTTCTAATTTTTACCGCTCACGACTAGGGAACATATTATACTACTCCCATTACCACCAGTCATAGGACAAGTACGTTGAAGTCTATTGGTACACAATTTTCCTCAGGGTATATACAAAGCTAGGAATACCACTCATGTGGCTGAGAAGATATGTCATTAAAATTTTAAAAACAAATTCTAAAAAAACTTGAAATAACTTGCACACCAACCAAGTACACGGAATTATATTCAAACATCTGTTAATAATATTATGATTCTTAAAAACCCATTTGCAAGAATCACACTTTTTCAATTAAGCGTTATATTTCTCTGAGTGCATTATTAATATTCGTTTGAAAAACCGCCATATTTATTTTTTGTTCCTTTTTCAATGTCCTTAAAATCCTCCTCTTATTTATGAAAACGCAATATAGAAACATATACAGTCATTAAAATTCATAAATTAAAAATCAAGTTTATCAAAAATCACACGGGACTAAATTACGCAAAATATACTTAAGCTCTCAAGGCAAACAGAAACACACACACTCACTCATACACTTACACAGTTGCCAATGTTACCATAAAAACACCAAAATAATTTTAAAGAAATAAATATAACCCTTAATCAAACAACCAAATGTATAAAATACGTTATTATGTGGCACATACCCAAACAGATATTTGATCATACATACACACATATAAATACGTAGGCATATGATACCTGCAGATAATATTGGACTATGTGGTTCATTTTAGCTGAAGTAGACTAGTTACAACATGTTCCTATGCAATGCAATTAATAGGGTCACTCTTATTTAGAAAAAAAATCGATTTCTTTTAGTCTTGATAAAATATGATCCTGCCAAACTTTTAGATCAATCGGTTAAGGCTAAGAAGTGCCGCCAGTCCGCTCAAATTTTGAAGAAACCATAAAATTAAATTTTCTTGCCTCATAACTTCAAAAATTTTAGTTTCCCAAACAAGTTTTGTTGAGAGAAAATGTTGCTTGTAAAGATTGCAACATTTTATAAAGTAACAACTCTTCTCAAAATCTAATATTTAACAAAATAAATATAAAAATTTCAAGCATCATTAATTTATGTTAATGCTTCATTCATCCTCCCAGCTCATGACAACTAAAAACACACATTTGCAAGGTTTAAGAATAGCGCAACTTAAAGTGGATTCTTATAGAATGTGGGGCACTGAATCGGAATCTGCAGTCAATTTGTTTTTGTTTTAGTGTTCGTAAAATAAGTTTTTTTTCAAAAATGAAGATGTTACACAACAAATGTTAACAAAACTGGATAGCGGGTAGCCCTATTCAATTATAGCAGAAAACCAAAATTCGACAACAATATTATCATTAAGTCGTAGGAATAGTGTTTTTATCTGTTATCATTAGTTTCAGAGATATCGCGAGTTTCGGGAGTTTAGAGACTACTCCAATATAATGCAAAGCTGCGTTATATGGTTCACCGCCAGGACATCGTTTAATGTTTAAGTCGACCATATTTTCTCCATACATTTGGTTTACCTTTGGGATAGTTTTAGTCCTCTATGGAGTATACTTTACATGCGCGTTATCTGCAGGGATAATTGAACAGAAGTCTCTTACCAAACCATGGAACCAAATGAAATTTGTTACTGTGGCAAATGTGTGTGTGTGTGTGTTACCCTTCTTGTTGTTGTTGTTGCTGGTATTCTTTGTTATTATTATTTTTTTTTTCATATATAAAAATTCAATATGAAGTATTGCTGTCATAAGCACCCTTTGCATTTTTATTTCATTTAGTAGCCGGGAAAGTGCCTCACAATAATATCAACCAACACACAAAAATATATCTTGCCATAAAAGGGGTGTAGATTTGTTGGTTGCATGTTTTGTTATGATGACGTCGATGATGATGGTGGTGGTTGGTTGGTTCTAGCTGTGGTTCACATTCAAGTGCTAGAGAATACTTTTTTTCTGATATTGTATTTTTCAATGTTCCTGGCTCAAAGCTTTTTTTCTTGCTTTAAATAAATCCTGAAAAAATCGCATAAAAAACTGCATAGTGTTTGACGCGTGCACATTTCCTATTTTATTTTATAGATTTATGATATACTTTTGTACGTGTGTATGAGGTTTTTTTCAAAGCTCTGCTGCGACCATAGTTACGATGGGCAAATAGTTAAAACGTGTTCTCGTTTCCAGTAACTTTGCTATTTCCTGTTGTTTGTTGTTATGTTTGAGTTGCATTTTTATATATCAAAAGACAATAAAACAAGGCAGGTCATAATAATACACTTAAAGATATATAAAAGTTTTATAAAACGTTCTTTACTTCGAAGAAAAATATTTGCAGCCAAATTTTCAATTCCTTAATGAATCTAATGAGCAAGTTTTCAATATTTTAAAGGTTGTTGTATATTTTTGTATATTAAGTTCGAATGTTCCAAAAAAAAAATTTTATTTTTGTGTTAATTCAAAATTCTTTAATTGTAAAATTTTTTTATAGCAAGCTCTGTGAGAAATTTTGTATCTATTATGCTCAACGAATTTGGCTAACGACTAGGGAAAATAGAAGCCGCGAGCAATGAAAAGAGAACACATCAACACATTACAACAAAAATTTTAACCAAATACCTTCACTGCTGAAGCAATTTTTTTCCAAATCAAATATATTTCTTTAAAGTACAGTCATTTGACTAGTATTAAAGAAACCACAAAAGGACAAGTGCCTTAAGTTTGGATCTAGAACCTAACACTGAGTGTCTTAATTACGAGTATGTAAAAGCGATTTTTCTCTTTTATATTAAGTTTTAGAACACGAATCTGGACTTGGGAAACAGTCAAGTGACTTATCTTGTTACAGGTTCACTTCCCTCTAGGGTAATAATAACACTGTGCAACACGAAAAAAATAACATGGCTCTAACGACTTATTCTGGCAAAGGTGTGAGTTAAAGTCTCCCCCCTCCCTTGCAGTTAGTTATAATGACTAAGCGGAGAAAATCTTGCCACCTTTACTTTTATGGCGTAAGATATGTGTATCACCTCTATGTAAAACGCCACGAAAAAAATTTTTGTGGAACGTTTTAGCCCATTAACTCTTCGTTGTATGGGTGTTTTTGTCCCTTGTTAAAAAAAAAGGATAAAAAAACTGTCCTTGAGCAGCGATATAGCGATAAAATTCTCCTATACATTTGTAAAGACATCCAAGTTCCAGACTAAACTTAAACGCCGGAAATCATTCAAGACCTAAAATGTGTTTAAGGGTTAACTTCGCACTTATTCACAATTACTACTCGACATAGGAAATTTTGTAAGCCTTATGCTTAATATATAAGATGTGGTCAGAACTTTTATGGAAAACACCACGAATAAAATTTTCGTGAAACATTTTAAACCTCTAACTCTTTATTAAATGCGTCTTTGTATCTTTTTCTTAAAAAAGAGGAAAAAAACTCTCCTTCAGCAGCGATATAGCGGGCTGAAATGTTTCACGAAAATATTTGCCACTACGGGCCTTCAAAGATACTTAAGTTCCAAAAATTATTTAAGACTTAAAATATGTTTATGGGTTAATTTCGTACTTATTCATAATAAGTACTCGGCATGAGAAGTCTTGTTAGCCCTCTGCATCGTCTTTGAAGAGCTATGCAGTCATACAAAAATGTATCATCGCATTGATGACGCCCTATCAGCAAAATTCTGACATCCATGCTATACCAAATGAGGGTGCTTTTAGCTGAGATGGTTAGCGCGTTGACTAAAAACCTGCGGTGTTAAGTTCAAGACTAGTTTCAGGCAAGCCATGAATCTTTCTGATGTGCATTGGTGTGTCATTGTGTTTATTTTTGTTAAACTGTTAAAGTCACAGCACTGAATACTTTAGGAGTACCGGCAGCGATCAATACTCACATATCCTAATGCACTTCCCAGCACCCGCCTTCGTCGGCACTGTAGCAGAATCGTCGGCGAAGTAAAAGAACTAATAAATGGCTACGCAGCTTAAACAAATGAACACCTCTAGTTGACACCATTGCTGTATAAAAAACACTGCTGTACAAAAATATTGCAATAGCAGAGCTGTTAATGAATGTAGCTTTCTATCTCTCTCCAACTTCAACAGCTGTCCTCTCTGCATTATCCCTTTTCCAAAGAAGGTAACACATTAATTAATTAACTGGTAGGCAATAATTGCCCGATTGTGTTACTTCTCTAAAATAATATCATCAATAAAACGAAAATAGACATTAAACTGATGACAAACGTCATCATAGAACTTTGTCATAGTTTAAGTGTCATCAAAGCTATAACTGGAATGACATAAATACGATGTCAAGTATTAAATATTTATAAAGTATAAAATATGTATAAAAGAAATAATTAAGCAATGTTATAATGTTTATAATTTGTGTTTTAATACAAATGTTATTGTTTTATTTTTATTTTTGTGTCTAATCGCATTTTTAAAAAGTTAAAAAATCTGACATTTCACTGATGTACACTTATTATAATTACTATGACAGAGTTAATAATAAAATATGCAAGTCTTTTTAAAACGAAGTAAGTGCAGCATACACGAACAGACAAAACTTTCAAGCAAACGATATTTTATGGGACACCTTTTCATCACATTGATGACACTTAGTCATCATACATGTGTCGCATGTTTTGGAAGAATGACATAGCTGAAATGGTAGAGCCGATTGTTTATAAATGTGCGATGAATTGAGGAGGCCTGGATCAACACCAACATTAGAAGAAAAAATAAAATAACAAAAAGTTAAACTAAAATGATAACAGATAATGTAGAGTGTCATTGAGTCAAAAGCGAAGACACTTGACGGAGCACTGATGCCAAATTATATCAGCGTGATCACAGTTTTTCTATCAGCGACGTCATATTGATGTTGATGTGTCATTGCATTGATGATATATTTGTCATCAGTGGCATTGATAACTAGCTGAAAGTTGACATAACAGTGATAAAAAGTATCATGAGGTCCAAAACGAAGACACTTGACATAGCATTGATGTCAGTATAGTTGAATTTTATGGCAAATATTTTTGAAGAATATTTCAAGTCGCTGTAGCGCCGCTGAAGGGCAATTTTTCCGCTTTTTTTAAGGAATCGACAAAGAGACCCATACAACGAAGATGCAGAGTGTTAAAATGCTTACAAAAATGTTCCCCGTGGTGTTTTACAGAAAAGTACTAAGCACATCTTATACCTCAAACGTAACTCTTAGAGGATTTCCGAAGCCGAGTGATTAAACTATCTGCAGAATAAGGGGAAATGAGTCCCAGGTGTAAGCTTTTAAGACACTGATATTTTTTTGTTGTCTTGTACTAAAATCAGTGTTGGAACCTTGTTATTTTCAAAAAAGTTTACTTTGTTGTACAGTGTAATTAACTTTATATAATACTGTAAAGGAACTATTTCACTCCAAGCTAATTTCTTTCTGTGTAGCCTTTGTTAGTAAAATATTTCTTGGAAAGGGTGTCCTTACAACGCGGTTTATTGGGTTAATAACAGGGTTGATTTTGTATGTGCCTCCTTCTCATCTATTACAAGGATTGAGATAAAAAGTTTTACTTTTTGTTAGTTTTTTTTATGCATTTGGAATAAGAATTGTAGAAAAAGAAATAAATGAAATTATTGTAATGCTTTTGCAATGAGTTTGGAAAGTTCTCCCAAGGGATATTTAACAGGACATGATTCTTTTTTTTTTTTTTAATCTACGGTTTGAAAACAAAGCTGATGTTTCTGACAGCAAAGAGAGCCATACTTTCCATGGAGTAGCTAACAATTGTCGAAGAGTATTTTTTATATTAATAATATATACAGAGAGAGAGAGAGAGTGGTTGTTTGATTAACACATACACACGTAAAAAGTTTCCTTAACCAGATGAGTGTTAAGAGAAATTATTGAATTAATCCTCTAAGGACAAAGAAGAAATGGGAATTGATGGTAGAAGTAGTTGCATTTATAATAAACCTTTATGTGCGGTATTGGTTTGTAAATTCAACTCATACACAGAAGTGGAATTTATAGTTTTTGAAGTGGGTTTATTTTTGGTTTCGTTGAAAGGGGTTGAAAATTGGGTTGGTTGGCTAGGCATGAGGATGATAGTGTGCGTGTGTGTATTTCTGTATGTAGATTCGTTATTTTGTTGATGAGCTTGGTTTCACTTACGGTTTGTTTTTTGGCTTCTTTTATTTGGTTGCTGCTTTTGATTTGGTTAGCCGTTATTATTTAAAGGATAATGTAACTTTACTCCTCCTACTCCTGCTATACACCATGATGCTTGGATTTTTTTTTTAATTTTACTACCCTTGTTAAAACTGAAAATTTCTGTTTTAACTATAATCATAAATTTAAACAGAATAAATTATATGTTGAATATGATTTTAAAAATCAACTCACTTTTTGTACCCTTTAACTTGTGCTGTTAAACTTCCTGGTTCTAGAAAAAAGCTTTCAATTTCCCATTTCCTGTTTTTTTATATTTGTATCGAACAACTGTTAACTGTTTCTATTTTAATCTCTCTGCTATTTGAATTCTTTTTTCTCGTTGCTCCAACTCATTGATACATTTTTGTTAATTGTTGCATTTGTTTTTATTTTACGCAGTGATTTTTTTCTGTAGCAGGAGTTTGTGGGTGTCCTGTTAACCAATTGTTTGTTTTGGAGTATATTGTTATTGTTGTTTTATTTATTTCTGTTTTTTTTGCTGCATGTGATTTTTAGTTTGGGATTTTCCGTGGCATTTTTGTGGCCTTTTCTCTGGTTAACCGTAGTTGGTCATGAAACATATACAATTATGTACGCATACACTTACAAATCACGCAAACGCTTGGAAACCTATATATTGACAGTATATTTGATATTGTTAAAAATAAGTAAAAAAAAAACAGTTTTAAATAAACTTTGTCACTTACATTAAACCGCTATAAAAATAATGACCAGATAAAATATCCTTGCTGAACTGTTGTGATATTTTTAAAATGCAATAAAGAAAATGACATTCAATTTCACACTCATAATAAATGCAATTTATTTGCGATTTCTATTAATTAAAATTTTAATGTTTATTTTCATGCATGTATGTATGTATGTGTTCAGGCGCTAATACATGGGGGAGGAAAATGTGATGTTTATTTCCCTCCCCCGAAAAAAACGGGTAAAATATAACTCATTTCTATTGACTTTCTATTGAGTCGTAATTTAGAAAATAGTGTGTTTTAGCCTAAAGCCTACCACCCCCCTCCCCCCCCAAATTTGAAGCTGGATCCGCGCCTGATGTGTTTGAGCATGAATATATAATATTATTATAACTGAGCATTAAATAGTTTTAAATAAACCATAATTTTTTTAATTCAAAAAGAGATTTTTATAGTCTATTGCATATTTTTTTATTTTATTACAGAGAATCTTATGAAGATGTTTATTTTGAAAGTAGTCCCAACCCATCTATCAAGTCAGCAGTTTTTATAATATAGTCTAATGACAAATTAACTAATCCGTACTGAAATCAATCCATAGCGGTGTCAAAAGTATGGTAAGTAAGTATATAATGCATAAATTAAAGGGCTCCTGAGCTCCAATTCATGGACAATTAATTCCGTTTCTGAACGGAAATTTCCCAAATTCAAGCACAAATAGTTTTCATGAACGCAATCAACCGGTTTTGTAGAGAAAATGATACCAAACCAATCCGTATTGGATTCTATGAACGGGCTGATTATGTATTTCATTTTGAGAATCATCGAACTCCTAAGAAAGTTCCAACAAATCTCAAAAATAGGTCGAGTTCAAAAGCGTTGTAAAATTGTAAATTAAATTAATTTTTTTCTAAAATTATGCTTGTATGATCCTAAAGAAAACAGTTTATGTAGATAAAAGAATGATGGTGCTGTTTTGGGTAAAACTAGCAAAAAATTCAACATTTTTCATTTTTCAAATTAAAAATTTTATACTTTCCAATTAAGAAAGAATATTTCCATCAGCTTTTTTAAAACTATACGACATTTTGTTCTGTAACTAACAAAGAAACAATTGCAAATATTGGAACAATTTTTTGACAAATTGAGAAATTTTAATATTATTTACCCACCCACCCACCTACCGAGGCACCCGTTTTAATATTCAAATTAGTATACCTCACTAACTACCCAGTAAAAACTTTTGTCATTTTGGTAATCGGTAGTACTTTATTAATGAGTTACAAAGTAATGTGTGCTTCAAATTAGAACCACCACTTAGTTTTTAATAAAATTAGTACATGATTTTATCATGATCTGAGAGTAGTTACAATTTTTTGATACGTATAAATAAAATAAGTAGACAACCACATTTTGAGTCAACATGTATGAGAACTAATTTTTTGTCGCTTAAACTTATAAGTCAACAATAGCTGAGTGGATAAAGTTCTTGTCTTCATATCTGAACGAGCACATCCCAACTGGAACAAAAAATAAAAATAAAAAATCAAATAAAATGAAAAAATATAAATTAAACATAATGTGTACAAATTTTCGTTTTTTATTCTAACTTGTTGTTTATTTATTTCACTACTTATATTTTAGCTTCAAATAAGCCAAATAATAACTAGTTAATTGCGGTGATAATGTAAATACATTTTTTGACTTCTCCAACAAAAAAAAAAAAAAAAACTATCGAGTCAAATTGTAAGTACCCTGCGGAAAATTTGGCGACAAATGATCCAAAAGTACTCGTCCTATGACTTAAGAAAATGAGACTGGTACCAAAAATAAGGAGTAGTGAATGGTGAAGAAAAAACATATTGTGTAAATTGTCACATATTAACCATTTTCAGTCAATTTAGTTGGTACTCCGGCTAGTATTGTAGTAAACGGCATTGAACAAATTCGATGCACATAGACCTAAGGCCTATCACATAGTATCTATATAATATTAATTGCCTCCCTTCAATGAGACTCAGGAATCTGTTCCGTAACTATATTCAGATATTAACTCCAGCTTAACTGGTATTTATAACATTGAAATATAAGTTCCCCTGTGGCCGAGTGGGTAGTGTACTGGCCTGACATGCCGGAGGTTGTCGGTTCGAGTTCTATCAAAGACACCGCTTAAAAATAAAATACAATTTCTACTTGGATTTGTAACAATAAAAAAATAAATTAATCGATAATTATAGCTGAATTTTGGAATAATATTTATATATAATCTATATTATTCTACACCGATTAGGACTTCATAAGATAGTGCAGAGACAAGTTACAAGGTGCATACAAAGTATCAATTAATCCCATCCTAGACCATCCCCATGTAAAAGTGGCTGGTCCGCTTCATAGGAAGTGTTAGAACTCGGACTGGTTCCTATCACCTGGGGATCGGTCACGAGACTTGTTTTGTGTCAGTTCCATTTACCGTAGGGTAGTTACGACTTAAATCCTCATATACTTTTTTGCCTACCAGTCAGCAAAGTTTTTGGTGGTATACAAGATAATTGTTTAACCAAAAACATTTTTTTAGAACTTTATAATGTCTGTAAGAACATACATACGAAGTTTTTGCAATCGGATGAGAAATAGAGAAATGACAAGCGTCGAAAAATATTACATGACCGAAGTGCGCTACTATGCACTTCATACATCTGCTCCTGAGCAATATGTGATGCTCATCTTCCTAAATTAAATGAGAACACTGCACTTCTATCTTTAAGTAAAATTTTTTACTGATTGAAATGATTGATGTCTGTCCAAAATACTTTGATTCTGACAAACTGGCATTGTCATTATAGTCATACTCCATACACAGAAAAAATTATCACCAAAAAAATTTTAAACAAAAGTTTGTTAAAAACTATATATTTCATTTTCAGTAAATGTTCTTTACATAATCAATGAATTGTTTGTTTGACACTTATTTAGGACGCAAATACAAAAAACAACAAGAAAATCTGTGTCTTAAAAAATCAACCCTGATGACGACAAATAACAACAACAACAATGATAGAAAAAGGAATGCGATTGTACCAAGTTTGTTTACTAAAGTTTTTTTATGTGAATCAATTTGTTAATGTTGTTGCGTTAATTCTCATTCATTTTTTTTAAGTCTTTCGATAAACAGTCAGACTTGGACATATTTTACAAAGCTAAATTTCATAAATGCTTAATGGATAATGATGACCCAGACAAAAATTTTGTTTGATATATTACAAAAAATCCAGTAAATATTTTTCTTAACATTTGTTGGTATTTTTAGACTAATTCCTTTATAAATTCATGCAAAAATATTGTTTGAAATTTTTCAAAAAATTCAGTAAATCTTTTTGTTTGATTTAGTAAATTGTATTGTTTACAATTTGTAAATATTTTTAGATAAATTGTTTTATAGATTTAAACAATTTGTTCACTGAAAAAAACATGATTTTTTTTTCAATGAAATTGTTGAGATATCTTTGTCTATACATATTTACAAATTTGTTTGTAGGTCCGTTCCTAGACAAAATATTTACTATTTCATTGAATTCCTTGACAGAAAACGAAATTTAGTTTTTTCTGTGTACAAACATTTTGTGTTAAAATTCAACTTCGGATGTTTTCACTAGAT
Source organism: Panzeria rudis (assembly GCA_956483635.1). Taxonomy (NCBI): domain Eukaryota; kingdom Metazoa; phylum Arthropoda; class Insecta; order Diptera; family Tachinidae; genus Panzeria; species Panzeria rudis. The sequence goes on along the minus strand of OY101448.1, from coordinate 10,500,639 downwards.
GTGTTGCAACATTCTAATTTTTTTGTCCGATTTTAAAAATTTTACTTGTAATACGTTAAAAACAAAATTTTCTTTAATATATGAGTCAAAAGCCTTACGGGAGCGGCTTAAAGCCTAGTACGCAGTTCTGTCTGAAACTCAGGCTGCCATAAGAAGTATGTGTAAAAAAAGAAACTGAAATTCTGGTTAGACAAATTTTCAGACGACTTTCCGTTTGGTAGTACGCAGCTGAAAAGAAAAATCAACACAAATTTGTTTTAATACAAGGATGGCATATCAATTATTGTAGACTTTTTTCCGTCAACTAAAACAAAAATTAATGTTCAGGCAATTGTTTCTTCAAGAAATTTTTGATATTTTGTGTTTTTGTGGTCTTTGAAATAGTTTTTCATATTTTGTATGTTGTAATTCATACAAATAAGTGAATTTACGTGAATAAAAACAAGTTTGCATACACAACAATTATTCCGTGTAGAAGTAAATACAAAATTTCAAACCTGAAATTCAGGCGGATCTGCGTACGAGGCTTAAATTGCTAGATTTTTAAGAAGCGTAAAAAACTTTAATTTTTTCAAATCTCAACGCCTGTAACTCAATAAATTTTGATCTGATGATTACAATGTATATATTAGCTGAAAGGGGAAATACATATCTATGTATCTGTGTAAAACTTCTTTAGTTGCAATAAACAGTTCTCAAGATTTTAGGAAATAGCTTAAAAGCTGAAAAAAAAACGAATTTTTCGCAAATATATCATAAACGCTTCTCAAAACAAATAAATTAATTTCATATTCATGTTCAGATGCCCCAAATTATCATAAAAACACCTATTTTTTAGTTAAATTTTTCTTGTTGCATATATTATACATGCTTGACAAAACACAAGAGTAGACTCTAAGCATTCAAAGGACATCTTTTCCTACAGAAAATTCAATAACTTTTATTTCCTTCTGACAAACGCGGTCTTCATCATCTAACGCAATTATATCACTTGGCAGTAAAAACAAAAAATCAAACAAACCATAAAACGCTGAACTAGTTTTTTTCGCCAATTTACAGAGTAGTTTTTTGTTCACTAAACTTCAGTTAGTTTTTGCCCCGGCAAACAAAAGAGCATTTCCACGAAATTTTTTAATTAAGATATCACTTGAAACAAGGTGGAACTATTTGAAATATGGTGACTATAAAAATGTTTTTTTTTGCAAAATTTCCAACAGCGCTTAAAATTTACGCACATAATTCATATAACAAATAAAATTTTATTGCAATATTCTTTGTCCGCTGCACTTCGAAGAAATGAAAAAACTCATCATAAAAATTTACATAAAAACACGCTCTAGAAATCCAAATATGCTGTCAGGAAAACAATACGTCAGCCTACCAAAGTCGTGCAAAAAACTAGACTAATTTTCATTAAAATTCTTTAGTAAAACACAGCAGGAGAAAGACATGACAAATAAATGAGGCAGAGGAGTTTTTTTTTTGCCACAAATTTTTAGGTAAATCATATTCTCATTGTCTTTAAGGATGATCCTGTAAAATTGCGTAACATTAAACGTTTTATGAAAAAACAAACGCAAATATATTACGTAACATATTTTAGTTTTACGGCCATAAAAATTAGTTTTGCAATAAAAACATACACAAGCGCATTAAGTCCTGCTTAAAGACTCATAAAAACCTGGGAAAATTCTCTCGAAAGATTTTTGTTATAATTTTTTGTTACAGTTTTTTGTTCTACCTTTTAAATATTTAGTTCCTTTTTAAATATTTACAGATGCTAAAATTAAATAAGCAAAAAATATGTAATAATATATAATTTTTTCGCGTTAAAATTCCGAGGGTAAAGATGACCTGCTTTACATTCACCACTCGATTTTTATGATATGCGTCCTTTTTTTTTGTTACTTAAAACTGCTGTTCTACATAAAAAATATGACAATTTCCTTAAAATTATGCGATCTTACTGAAGTCAACTCATAATTTTTAAATATTTAGCTCTTAGAAAATTCGCTATTGTTTTGTTGGCCAAAAAAATAAATGCAAGGTCAGTGAACAATAAAAAACTGCCCTAAAAATTGGTCAAAAAACTAGTGCAGTGTTTTATGGTTTTGTTGGTTTTTTGTTGTCAAATCATGAATACTGTTAGTTTTTTGCTGTTAAGACAGTAGCTATGTTTAAAAACCCGCGTTTTATGTTTTTTGTGTGATGGAAATTGGTTTTTTTTTTGCATTCAATAATACATTGAAAACAAGAAGGCACACAAACGGTTTTGGTTTGTGTTGTATTGCATTTTAGACTCTAATAGAAAAAATAATGATCCCAGCAAAAACTTTGCTTACTGGTAGGCACAACTACTATATATTTTTGTTTGAGAAGTACAAAAAATAAGGGGTACCCCTTACAAATATAATTACTAGGGAAGTAACGATACGCCGTTTTGCCGATCCGATACCGATACTCAAAAAGAAATGTCGCCGATACCGATTCCGATACCGATACGCATATTAAAATTGAGTTTAAGTTTAGCTTAACAAAATTCAAGCAGGGCAATTTTTTTTAATTTTCAAAATTACAGTATAAAAAATTGGAAGTCATTTTAAGGAACTACATTTTTATTGCTTCAAAAGAATCTATATTAAAAATATGTAGATAATTAGTAGAAAAGCAAGTAAAAGTTAATTTAAGTTATATAAAAATTTGTAATTCTCTTATAATTTTGAAAACTACTCGAAAAGCTTTTAAAAAAATAGATTTTTTAAGGGACATTTATCAACTAGTATTCTTCTAAATAACTTAATAGCTTAATTGTTAAAATTCTAATACAAGTTTATAATCTATACACTTAAATTTACATAAAAACACAGTTTTGCTTTTAAATTCGCATAAAAAGAAACAAGTTGCGAAAATGGGTAATTTTCCATCCTTTTTCCTTGAGGAAAGTCATTATAGAACACCGAAAAAAAATTTTTTCCGAGCTTCATTCACTTCCAATTCGGTGATTGGTAATCGAAAAAAGAGAACTTCTTGCAATGGCAAGGATATGTGAAATTAATTAGAAATTCTCAAATTTGCAATACTTCCGGATCGCGAATACTACATTTTCATGACTTCTTTGGAGTATCGTTTTTTTTTCTGGGAATAAGATTTAAAAAACAACGAATTGAAATCGAGTTCATAGTAAAATTAACAAGAAATAAATTATGTTTTTTACAAAATAACAGCTTAAAATATTATTAATATTTAAAATTGATATTACTAAGATTTAAAAACTAATGAATTGAATTTAATTCATGGTAAAATTAACAAAAATAAATCATATGTTAAAAAATAAACTCTGAAAAAAAATGTGAAAAGTATCGTCGTATCGACAGTAAAATATCGCCGATACCGATGTATCGAAAAATCTGAAGTACCGCCGATATATCGGTATCGGTGACATCTTTAGTATTTACATTGTCAGAGCAATTAAGTAGTTATTATTTGGCTTACTTGAAGCTAAAAAATAAGTAGTCAAATAAACAAATTAAAATTAAAAACAAATTTTTACACACATTATATTTTATTTATATGTATTAAAATTTTTTATTTTTGAACCTGTGCTCGTTCATCAGATTTGAAGACAAGAACTTTACCCACTCAGCTATGGTTGACTTATTAGTTTAAGCGACAAAAATTACTTTTCGTATACAAACACAAGTTGGCTTAAAAGGTGTTTGTCTCCTTATATTATTAATACATATCAACAAATTGTAGCTACTTTCAGATATTTGAAAAAAATACGTACTAATTTTATTAAGATCTAGGTAGTAATTCTAATTTGAAGCATAGTAATAAGACCCATTAATAAAGAACTACCGATTATAAAAATTACAAAAGTTTTTGCTGTGCACCCTATTGTGAATTGCTATTGTCCAATTCACAACCATTGGAAAGTATCAACTGTATCAAGTACAACTGAAAGGCTTGTGATATATCAGAGTTATCGTTTACCAAAAAACTGCTTAATTATACACAAAAAAGTTTTAGTTAATTTGAAAAATTATGGGTAACGTTCAATACATATTTTAGAATTTAATATATGGTCGATTGCTGATATCCTATAATATATTCAAGTATTTGATAAATTGACAAGTTAAAATGAGTGATGAAGCATACTAAAAGAGTAACACTCAATACACAAAAAATGGTTTTTGCAAATATTTGGTATGCAAAATAGTAAAAGCAAATGCTAAAACATATATTATTATTTATGAATAAATTAAACGTATTTGCATTAAATTTGCCACAGTGTGGCGATGATCAATTGTTTGCAATAAAAAATACGACCAGTTATTGTAAAAGATCTAAAATTTCAGAAAGAAAAATTTTTGGTAGACAATACAAGCAGTATAACATTACAACTAGTACCTGTGATTAACACACAGTGATTTTTTTCCTAGTAAAACCGGACATTTTACTTAATATTAAGTAATCCTTTAACCCAAAGTCAAGGTAAAATTTTATTTTTCTATGCCTACAATCATATTTTTTAACGCAATTATATGAATTTCCTTTACAACTGCAAATCTTGCTTTATATGATTTGTTTTTTTTATCTAGAAAAACATTATTCAACCATTACCCTTTTTCTTAAGAAAAGAATCCTTTCCTAACGACAAAGCCGTACAGAAAATCCTTTCGCTTTAAAATTCTGCGAAATTAGTGAACAACGTTTTGTCTTAAATTACTCACCTCACAGTTTATCATGGAATATTTTATGAATTTCCGCCGCGTTGTTGTTATTTTTAATGCGACTTGAAATGTAAAAAAGCGAAAGAGTCAAATAGTGTCTGTGAAACATCAGCTAAAAAACGTAATCATATATAATGTTGCGTTTTGTTATACAAACCATAAAATTTTTATAATTTTTCCTATATTTTTTATTTTATTTTTTCTGCTGTGTGCAAATTACTTAACTATTTACAGAACGGCTTAAACAAAAGACAACAACAAAAAACAACACTTTGGCACCTTTATGGTTTTAGGTTGTTATGTCCTTGTCGCAATCATAAAATTGATGTTGCTAACGCGTAGCTCTTGGTGGAAAAGTTTTAACAAGGATAAAGCAACTCTTTATACATGAGTGAATCCTTTTATTTACCACTTTCTCTGGGATTTTTCTCTACCTCTTTTATGGTTTATGGAAAAAAAATCTGCTAAAAATAAGCATATTTATTATGAGTTTCATTTTATCCTTTTGTTATATTGTTGTCCTTTTTCGCTATTCCTTGCTTAATGCTTAAAAAACGTATACAGACAATAGTGAAGGAGTTGTTGCATAAATGCACAGCTATAAAATCCCGTCATAATTTTTGTTTCTTGTTTTTATTTTCATTAAGCGTCAGCGGAATTCGCAATTACTTTGTGTTACAACAACAAAAACAGCAATAATGACAAGAACTCTTTTGTTGTGTAATTTTACACAACCCAACTTGAGCGCAACATGATAATGTAAACAAAATGTCGGCAAAAATATAAAAGGAGTAGACAAAAAGCAGGAAAGGAGCTGATATTATTTTAAGTCGATTATTGTACTAGTGTATAAAATGTTCTTAGAACTGAAAATTGAAGGACTTTCATAAATAGATTTTATATAAAATGGTTTCTATAATGCTCCTTTTATTAATGAGTCATATTTAATTCAATGTATATAAACAAAACTTAAAGTGTGTTCAAGGGCTAATTTCCTACTTATTCACAATTATTAACCGGGAGATCGGTGGTTCCATTCCGTCCAAGAACTTTTGCGTTTCTGCGGAAAATCTAAAAATAGGCTTATTCAGTATGCGTGTTTGCCTTAAAAAATAAAAATAAAGTGATTCACAGCTTATTAACCTTTCTATAATCACGTAAAAATATGAAACACGTATACTCGTTGCCGGTCTGCCAGACCGATGTTTGCAGAGCATAGAAACATAGTTAATTTAAAGACTTAGTAATAAAAATTTTACAAATGTAACTTTTAGAAGTGTAACATAAACAAAAGTTTTACAGAAAACCACTTTTTTATGTATGACTAGTATTATTTCATTGCAGTCCTTGTAAAATATATTTCTATTAAAAACAACCAAACCAAAATTCAATAATTCCCAGAAAATAATACAGGAATTTAAAAAATATAAACTAAATCGAAAAATTACACAAAATTACAATATACTACGATCCCAACAGGTGGTCGAAACTCAACTTCTTGACCCGTAACCGGGTTTGTTTGGAGCCAGTTGCTTTAGGTAAAAAATATTTTTGTTCCATTCGAAACCTATTGTATGAGTTATATATTGTATAAATGTGGTTGGTAATTGCCAGATAAACATGTTTATAAGCAAATGTTTCTGTGGGAACTACCAAAATTATATATACGATCTACAACACATACAAAAGATTGTGTATTGGTAAATTGTGATATCTAGAGAAAAATATCTTTTAAGCCACAAATGTTTCATTCATAACTATTAGGGGGCAATGAGATACTTAAAAGTGTACGACATTAAATGATGTGGCCTATTTATATATAAGACATTAAAAATATAGCCTACACAAAACTGTTACGCCAATACTCACGTCGGTCTCGCAGTGTGCGCACACAAACTTTGTAATCACACTAAATCATTGGTGTCCAAATATACACTATCTTATTCTGTGTTTATGTATGTGTTTCGCGACTAAATAGATAGGCTGTGAGTCTCATACACATTGTACGCTCGTTGATGCTGAAAAAACAGCCTATGCAGCCTATGCAGTGTATATCAAATTGAGGGAATGGCCGCCACTGCACTAAATTGAAGTTTATTGAAATTGATTAAGCTAACAGAAATTACTATACGCTAGGGCTCTGCGTTCATAAAAATTCTAATAGTCGGTCTCACAGACCGAGTATAGGAAGGCGCAAAAAATAGAACTCAGCATAGAAAACATTGTTAGCCTTACGTTTAAGGTACAAGCAGGGGCGGATAAAAGGGGGTGGGGATATCCCCCCCCCTAGACAAATTGTATGTTTTACCTAGAAGTTCCACCCCCACCCCCAGGAGTTCAAGTTGGATCCACGCCTGGGTACAAGAGAGGCTTAGAACTTTTATATAAACCAGCACGAGAAATATTTTTGTAGAACTATATCGCCGCTGAAGGGATGTTTTTGCCCCTTTTTAAGAAAACGACAAAAAGACCAGTACAAGGAAAACGTGGAGGGTTAAAATGTGAAAAAAATGTTTCTCGTGGTATTTTACATAAAACAGTTGAGCACGTCTTATACCTTCAACGTAAGGCTTGAAGATTTCCTTTGCCGAGTCACTATAACTAGGTGCAAAAAGAAGGAGTGGGGGGGGATGAAATTTTACCCTGCTAAAATTAATCCCTTATCTAAACTTATTTTATTATATTTCTTGGTGCCCTCTACCAGAATCTATCGTTAGAACCTTGTTATTTTGCAAAAATCTGATTTTGTCGGGCAGTGTTATTTGCAATCTTTTAAGAGCACATTTTTCTAGATTTTAAGAGCATATTTCAGATTTTTTTTGAATATTTAATGAGTATAAAACACCTTTTAAAAGCATATATCTGCTTTCGCTGATCAAATATTTGTTGACATAGAAACCAAGTTGCAAAATATTTTTTTATCACAAAAAAAGTTATATATAAAATATTTTTTACACTTTGTCTTAAATTTATATGACTACAAAAATATTCCTTTCAAATAAAACCGAAAAAATATTTTCTAAGACATTTTAGTTTGTATTAAAGGATTAAATTCCTTTATTTAATAGGAAATCCGGTGATTTCCTTAAAACAAAGCCAGATCAATAAAATGACAATTAACAACAAACAATGATCACAAAACAATACGAGGACGTCCAGTAGTAGTAGTTCGTGCTTATACATGAAGAAACTAAACTACCCATTTGGCCAGCTAGTCCCAGACAACAGTGTCCTCGCGGATGCTTTAAGGACAATTTATAATTTTTCGATAAAAAAAAAATAGTTGAACTTAATTATGACAACAAAACAGTGGAAAGTGTAGTGTTTCGAGATTTCTTTTCGTCAACTTAAAGAAAATGTGTTGAATAAATCCTTGCTGAAGACAAGGTGAAAATGACTGCCGGCTATTTTTCGTGTTTCCGGCTGCTTTCTCGAAATCACTGCGCAGAGAAATAATTATAATACCAACAACAACTTTAGAAAAAAAGTCGGTTATATATCCGTCGGCGATAACTTTTACAATACAATCAATCACTATTCTGTAAAAATGTTGCTTGTCCTTTAAATAAGAACATGACGAATATAAAAAGTTTAATGCGCTTAATTCATATCTACTCTCAGTTTTTTCTATCACGTTTGTATATTTTTAGCGCCCAAAATAGGTTGGTCACGCTTTATCATAACGCGAGAACGGCTGTTCCGATTTAGAAAAAAAAGAACAGAAAAAAGAGGAAAAGAAAATAGATGCTCCATGAAATTATCTTTGTGATATCAATTAAGTTAAGGAAATAAATTGATAAAAATTGAGAATTTCATACAACATTCATATAGACATATATAATGAAATTTTTTGTTGTATGGATATTATGACTTTTTCATTTAATTGTGAATAAAATCGACTTTTGTCCATTGATTGTAATGATTTATGGCTAATTTTATTCCTAATATAAATACCTTTCTGCTACATGATGAAAATCTAAAATGTTGACCTTCCTAATTTTTTTATGACTTCTTAAAAACAAAAAAGTTTAATTTTGCATGAAACAATATTTTCGCCTCTAGTGTTTTACTAGCACCTTGTAGTGTTTTACTTATTTGAATTGGATAAACCGTTCTTGACTGATAATGAATTATATTGGCGTGGCCGCGATATTTCCGGTGTCATATTAGTCATACCCTAAAAAATCTTGTACGCGATAAAAAAAAACTGGTGTTAATTTAGGGCACTAAAATCTTTATATTATACATGTTTTTATTTAAAGGACATTTTCTCTGAAGAGCAGTAGACATGTTCATGAAATGTCAGTTATAATGTTGGGCGCACTTTTGGTGCCCTTTGTTTGAAAAAGTCGTCTGTAAATGCCTGGCCAACTGGGTAGTTAATAAATATCGCAAATTTATGCACACTACTGTAGGTGTATGTACCTTGGATCCTTTCTTTTAAATTTTTTACGCTTATTTTTCTCAATTAAAGACCGTGGAAAGGACCAATACAACCCTCAAGTGGTGTTTCTTCGGTCAGGAAATACTAAGAAAATTCACACAAGAATATTTAAAAAATAATTGTGTTTAAAGTTAAGCGGTGACACCTACAAAATATTATTTCAGATATCAATTATTTTTTTGTTAAAGAGATAGTAAGCATTCATTCTCAGTAATTTGTTTATTTTGACAACAAGCGACACCCCTTTTGCTTTTATCTAAGATTTTAGCAATTTTAATCACCAGGATAATCCTTTGAGTTTTGGAATTTGTGATCATATAGGGAGTTAAAGAAAATCTACAATTTTGGCTGTAATTAAGGCTAAAAGTCAGCAAGGGCGTTGACTATTCTTATTTTCGCAAAAACTTCTTAATGGGCACACTTGCCTTTTTGAAGCCCTACACTACAATAACTAAGTACTTGATTGTTTAGTAATTGTTTAAACAAACCTAAAAAACACAATTAAAGAAAAAACCTTAAAGAATACAACAACATTTTTAAAAAACTCATAAAGCTGTGCTGTACTTAGCTTTTTGATCAATTTTTAGTGTAGTTTTTTTTTTGTTTCCTAACAAATTACTATTTACTAACATTATTGCCCTAACGGTGTCAATATTTCCAGGAAACATCATGTAAGATTATGCAATTTTCCAAAAAGGATATATGCCATAAATTTAATATTTATGAGACCTTAACCCGTTCTATGGCACGTGCAGAGTTAGCTAGTTATACACAAAAATGCAACAAATCCTTTAGATAAATTTGATTAAGAAAATAAATACAAACTTGCACATTAATATTTCGTAAAAATTCTCTTAATATCCTTAAAACGATACATTAATAAAGTCTAACTGCGAAAGTGCGCATACGAACATGTTAAAAAAGTCCTAATCCTTTCATTACCCATAAATAAAAATAAATAACAAAATAAGCAAAAAAGTATCTACTGATAATTTACTACCATTGACGAACAGTACAACAATGTTTCCTTCTTAGTCTTCGTTCTACTTATCAATTGTGGAAAATATATTAAGAGTAAAGCACACAAAAAAAAAAGAATATTGACAAAGCGTTTCTGATTAAGCATTTTATGAGCCAATTTTCAACGCTGAGCCAAATTTAATGTGGGAAAGGATTTAACCTTGAATTTATATAAATTAACCCCTTTTTGAAGTTTTTGTGAGGCAAAGAAAAACTTTGTCGTCTCTTTGAAATGCAAGTATGCTGCTTGCTACAACAGCCCCCCCAAATCTAACAAGTAAAAGTTTTCGTGTATACATTTTGTTGAAGGAGTTTTTCAAGGAAATTAAATAAAAGTGTGTTCGCGTACAAATTATTTTAAATTCCTGGTTGTGAATTAATTATGAGGTGTCGCTCGACTAATTTATTATGGAGTGTTGAGCATTTTGGCATCGGTAGTTTATTGGTGAACCCAACCATATGCCGCCGCTTGACAATGTGTTGCTTGGAATAATTTATAAGATTTAGTGAAAGTGGAAGACATTTATTTAAAGGATTAATGTAAGAACTAGCACTTGGAAGAAAATGGAAAGAAGAGATTATTTAACGAAATATTTAAATTTTGTTCTCTTAAAGAGCATGAAGTTTAAGTGATTTTTATTGAAAAAAGTTATGGTTTAATATTTGTTGTGGATCAGTTGTGATGGCTAAGAAATGTGGCTTTTACAAATGTGTTTATACACAGAAAATAATATGATAGCTTTTTTTTTAAACAAACATGTTTTTGAAACTGATTTTAAATCTCTATTATTGTCTCTATTTAGTTTGATAAATAATTTTGTTTGACTTATTATTTCATTTCATTTACCTACCGCCAATGTTGGCAACCTGATAAAATTATGAAATTCTTTGATTTATATTTTATATTTCTCTAAAATATTTCTTGATTGAAAATATTTGTTTATTGAAAAAATAAGAATTTTTTTTCAAACAAATTATTAAAAATTTTTGCATTTGAATTTACAAATTTCTTTATAGGATCTAAATTGAACAAATTTACATTTGATTCAGGGAATTTGGTATTTGAAGTGAAAAATTAGTTTTTTCTGTGTATTTTTTTGATTTAAAAGATTAGAAACAATGTTTGGTCATCTTAAAGATAATTTGTTTGTTGCTGAATTTGGTTTTTCTTTTTTACTGAAAAGAGTGAACCCTTCTCTAGTTATGCTATTATATGTCGTGCAAGTGCCTTCGTTTTTTGTCACAATTTTAAAATGAAAACTTCTTTAGCATAATTTAATAGATTATAAATAAATCTACATAAGTTTTTTTGTGTAATACTGTCGATTATGTATTAAAAACGAAAAACGAAAATACTGTTTTTCCCCTCTTCATATAAAATGGCATGTCCGTAATGCATGCTGTTGATTTTCGACATTAAGAAACTATGAATTTGTTCAAAAACGAGATTAAATTTATAACGGTTTTAGAATATATGTATTAGAGAAGTGAATAAATAATCGATTTTTATTTTAATCTATTATTTTTTCATTGTCGATTTTTTGTAATCGATTTTATTAAAGGTAAACACAAGTCAATAAAAATAATATGCAGTTCGGCCATTTTGAATAAACCTAATCTGTCAAAAACAGCAGACCAAAACAGGGATGGGAAGTGGGTACAATTGAACATTTTTGGTACACTTCGGATTTTGAAATTTATTGGTACACCATTAGTACAATAATTAATAATTAAATTTTTTTTTGAAAACCTCACTATTGCAGTTCTTTTATTGTGATAAAATATTTTGTCCTTTTCGTCCACTCGTACATATGCCACTTTTATCTGAGTTAAATTTAAATTTTGCGGAGTATTGAAAACAAAGATCGGCTCAAAAGTGTTCAAATAAGGCTAGCTCACAAAACGTCTCTACAATAGGTCCGTTTGTTTACTTTTACAGTAAAATGCAGTAAATGAGTAATTACTGAGTAAACAGAAAAATTTTATCTAAAAAAATCGATTAAAAAAACAAATCGGTTATATTTTAAAAATCGATTTTTCACAAACCGATTTATCTCTACATAAAAAAAATCGATTATTGAATATTCGATTTTTCCGACTCGAGGTCATATCCCTAATATGTATTAGCTTCTCTTATTTAACACATCAAATTTTTAAAAATATTAGAAATTATATATATATTTTTTTAATTGTTGGTGCCCGCAGTCATGTGTATTGAGCGTTACGAGTTTTTAGTACGCTTCATTACTCAATTTACACTAAAATATCTGTGAACTTTGTTAAATAGTATTATATTGCAAACCGTTTCAGCAATGAATCATCGTTTGTGTCCAAAAATATGTATTGAATGTTATCGATAATTATTAATTTAATTGAATTTTTTAGTGACTATAAATCTAAGACTATAAATCTGAATTGTATTAAATTCAAAATATAGTGTGTGTTCTGAAAAAATATTGAATTCCAATAAAAATGTATTGAGCGTTACGTAAAAAGTTTTTTTAAATACAATTTATCTATAAATTTTAAGACGTTAAAAAAGTTAGCAGTAGCTGAAGGGTAGAAACGATATCCAGAACTTTATCTGCTTACAAATTTCTGATTTTGTGTGAAAAGAATTTGCTTCTAGCGCACTGTGGGTTGTTATATTTTCGAAGAATGAATTAGATAGGTCATAATTCGCCACAAAAAAATTATTTGAAATTTACATAAATTTTGACATTGATAGTAGATTTTATTAAAATAAATCTTATTTGGAAAAAGAGTTAGCCTGATTTTTGCTTATGTATAAATGTTGGCAAAGAGTTATTTTAAAAAATAAAATTTTTTTATTCCTCCATGTGAACCCAAGTCAAAATTGAAAAAGTGGCTATAATTTTTAATTTCGTCCTGCGGTTATTATAAATTTTTGTTTTAAGAGAGACGATGTAAGTGCTTTCGAACCATATAGTCATTTTTGTGGTGTTTTTTTTTCTCAAAAATAACTCCCGGAACAACCGCGAAAGCAAATGTAACGTTCAATACACAAAAATTTAAAAAAATCGAAACATATAATTTTTTTAAGGATGCATTGAATAAGGAGAAAACTATAAGATGAGTTCTACCTCTCGTATTTAATTTAGTTAAATTGGTACACTCATAGAAAAATGTATCATCGCATTGATGACGCCTTATCATCAGAATTCTGACATCAATGCTATGACAAATGTCATCAATACAACGAAAACTGACATAAATCTAATGACAAACTTCATTATAGAATTTTGTCATAGTTTAAGTGTCATCAATGCTATGATTGGAATGACATCAATACGATGTCACTTATTATATATTATTAAATTGTAAAATATGTATAAGACAAATAAGTAAACAATGTTATAATATTTGTAGCTTGCATTTTAAAACAAATGTTATTGTTTTATTTTTTATTTTTGTGTTTAAACGCATTTTTTAAAAAGTTAAAAAACATGACATTGCATTGATGTACACTTATCATCATTACTATGACAGATAAAATAAGCAAGACCTTGTAAAAACTAAGACAGTACTGCATACATACACAAAAAAACGTTGAAACAAGCGATAATATGACACCTTTCCATTATATTGATGTCACATAGTCATCACATGTGCCATCAATATCAAATAGAATGAGCGCGAAGAGAGTAAAGTGCGGAAAAACAACAAAAACATACTCTTGACACAAATGAAATAAAAGTTTTGGCAGAAAACTATTCTGTTTGATTGTTCTAGATCAGTTGTCTTTTTAAAGTTAATTAAATAGTACCGGGTGGTGTTCTTGTGAGTGAAATTTATAAGTATAAATATATACATACATATTTTTAATTATTTGTTATAAGTTGATTTGATTACACTTTTTTTCTTTTTGTTTGTTTTTAAAGTTACTTTGTATTTTTATTTTTGTTGTTATTTGCTTTTGCCTTCCTACTACTTGTGGAGAAAAAGAAAAAAGTGTAATTATATCAACTTAATAAATAGCAAAGCAAAAGTGGATAGAAAAAATAATAAGTAATATAATAAAAGTGAAAATTTGTTATAGGAAATATTATATGAGTAAAATAAATTTTTTTTGTAATAAAAACATAATTATATTGGAGTTTTTATTTATGATAATATCAATTATAGTTTGTCAAAGATGATTAATGGCAGGTGATGTAAAAGTTGACATCACAATGATGTAAAGTGTCATTGGGTCAAAAATGAAAACACTTGACATAGTATTGATGTTAAATTACATCAGCGTTTTGACGGGGTTTCTATCAGCGACACTATATTGATGACATTTTGACATAAAAATGATGTCAATTCGTCCTTTCTCTGATGTCGATGTGTCATTGCATTGATGATAGATTTGTCATCATTGCTATTGATGACCAGCTGATGTAAATTTTGACATCACCATGATGTTAAGTGTCATGGGGTCAAAAATTAAGACACTTGACATTGCATTGATGTCAGATTACATCAGGGTTATGACGCTTTTTCTATCAGTGTAATCCAAAATAAAACAGAAAATTTACGTTTAGAATGAGAATCAGCCATATAATAGCTGACATTGTATTGATGTCATTACAGCCATAGCATTGATGACACTTAAACCAAGACAGAATACTATGATGACGTTTGTTATCAGATTCATGTGTGTTTTCGTATCGTTGATGACATTTGTCACAGCATTGATGTCAGAACTCTGATGATAGGGCGTCATCAATGCGATGATACATTTTTCTATGAGTTATGAGACATTAAAGACAGAAAAAGAGCATATGCTCAAACTTTGGTAGGCGTGCGATCCGATGCTCCTTAAACTTAAATGGTTGGCCTGAAATTTTTTTTATGTTGGTGTTTTGTGAATACTCATCGATTTGGGGTGTGAGCCTTGAAGAAATTAAAATTTTAATTTTTTACGACCACTCTAGTATGGCAATCAATGGTCACAAAACCAAGTTGATAGATTCAAAGAACAGAAATAAAATTTAACATTTAAACACTAAACAATACATACATGCATACATACTTATTTATATATATTACAATATTTTATGTGATATTTATTAAATTGTCAACAAAACATGTTGGCTTTTCATCATCTCAAAAATATGATGTTGCAAGCGTCATAATACAAGCACCAGCACTTAATACCCGCTTAAATCTACCAGAAATTATTGCAACCCTCAAAAATATTTATTTTTCTAATTTTACCGCCCTCAACTATCAAAATCATCAGTCATACTGTCCAGTTGCAGTTAATATTTTTATAAAAGAATTGATTGGTTTTTTCTAATCAAAAATGAAGTATCAATGTGTCTAATAATACACAGAACAGACTTTTACAGATGAGAAAAAACTCTACACCCGCAAAACGTTCATGATAATTTTTAACTATTTGAAATGTAATTGATGGCTTTTTTATGAATGTAATGGTCAGGAAGTAAATTTTATAATACGAGTAGATACTTATATACAGATCTCAATTAGGGCGGCCCTCTGTTGTATGAAAACATGTTTTTATATGAATTCCTGGAGTAACCCCTACCAAACAGCGTAAAATCTATGCATACAAATTTTTATATCGTACTTACAACATTTAGAGTTCGCTAAAATGAGCAATAACTTTTAAACATATTTTTCGAATTCCAAAGTTATTTAATTAGTTTGGCTTAAGTTCGTTTTTAATTTAATCTTTCGATCAAATTATTTTTTATTTAAGAAAGAAATTCTAAAGCATGTGAATATTAACCATTCAAAGAAAAATTTGGATGTACGGAGGGTGGAATTGACAACTGTTTCGTGACTACCAAGTCTACTCGTCAAAGTCCTTTACCTACACTACCATTCATAGTGGCAACAACACTGTAGCGAAAATCCTACTAATTTAAGTAAGCTCAATTAACAGACTGTCGCCATCTTGTGGCGAGTCTCACCTATTAATTAACTTTTTTTTAATGTTCGGAACTTCACTAACTGTCTTTTCTTAGAATGTTCAACTATTCTTAGCTTTTATTTCATTTCAGTCTTTCGAACTTTCAAAATATAGTTAAGAAATGCCCATTAGTTATTATATCTGTGGTCACCACAATCCATAACCGCTTAAGTCATTTTAAAAATTTTTCGGAAGAGCAGCTTAAAGTGTCGAAAATTCGCTGCCGTTAGTTTGTTTTTCTTTAATTTTTTTCAGATAACTGAGTTCTTAAGAAACTTACGGACATGAAAAATTGATAACTAGTCGAATTAGATACGATAGACACGATCGCAACAAAAACTTAATTTTGTCCTAACTCGACTTAAGCCCTTAAGGATTGTGACCACTGGTATTGTCATCCACTTTTAAGCTGTTTAAAATATGTCAAATCTCTATAGCTCGACGAAAAGTAGTTACGCTTTAAGACAACACGGCTATGTTCTTCTTAAATGCATGATAAAATTTTATTTATGACAAACCGCTTAAAATCTGCAATAAAACGTTCCTAAGACTGCAATAAAAAACTCAAAACTCCCTTTTTCTTTCTTAGAATTATATTATAAAACAATTTCGCCAGCAGCCAGTCACCTTTTACACATAAAAATTGCCTTTAAAGATATTTTAATCCTAAGCTCAGTCTTATGCAATTTTATGCCTAAAATATTTTTAAACTTGAAATAAAATTCATAAAAAAATCTGCACGAAGTAAAAAACTGAAAATCTACAAAAAAAAAAAAATAATAAAATTTAAAACAATTAAGCAGCAGATTTTTAAGGAAAAATAGTTCCCAGAAAATCCTTAAAAATTACACAAGAGTTTTTTCTTTTAATTTTGGGTAAATCATAAAAAATGTATTGAGGATGTAAAACAATGTCACCTTAAAGAGCACGCAACTAGAAGTTCTAGTATATAAAAGCGAAAAAACACGCGACTGCGTAATGTTACATAAAAAAGAGGCACAAAAACAAAGCCACGCGTATCCTTCAGGCCATAAATTTGACAAAAAAAGGTTGCAAGTTAGAAGTATTTAAACTATTTAACTAACTAAATTCAACGGAAATTTATATTAAAAACATGTAATCTCTTATGCAAGAGTGAACAGTCCAACCACACCATAGCGAAATAATGAAAAGAATAAACAAAAGGATGTGACGTAAAACGGTTGTAAGAAATTATAAATTTTCCTTTTTGTAAAAAATAGTTTTCCCTGTTTCTTTTAAAATTATAAGCCAAAACAGTGATGATTTCAAGACCTTCAAGGTGATAGCGAGATTATAAAGAAGTTTTAAGAACTTTTTGCAAAAAAAAATCCTTCTAATTTGGTTGTTTTAGTTTTAAATTTTTTAGTGCAATTTTTTACAACACACTTCTGTGAACTTCAGAAAGTAAAAAAAATATTGCGTAAAAAGAAGTCATTTTAATTCCAGGAATTATTTTTCTTTTGCATTTTCAATGTCTAAACGGAAGTAAAATGTAATGTATTCTTCTTTTGCTTCAAGTAACTATTATTACTCGTCAACAGTTTTGACAGTTTGTTTGGGTGTTTTATCCTCTGCCGTTTTCATTTAAAGGTAAATTGACCTTTTACAGTTTTTATTTCCAAAACTGTCATCATTGAGAATCACCCTCATCATGGTAGAGATTTTTCTCTATGTTGTTTAAATCATATAACGGTGTTTAAATGCCATTTCTTGTGTTAAACGGCAGCTGATACAAATGTGCAAAAGCAAATAAAATATTGGAAAATATAAATTGGTCAAAAAGTATCAATGATATTTTGGCAGAAACATTTAATCCCCTAAGCTTGTTTTTTCTTTTTGGGAAAAAAGAGACAGAGTTTATATCATTCATTCATTTGTACAATTTGTTGCCGTTTCTTTTTTATGTTTTCTATCCAATTTAACTACTGATGATGTCAACAAGAGGCACTCGACTTAATGTTTGGATTTTAATAGAAATTATGTTTATAAATAGTATTGGGTGGGGGCAACACTCAGTTCTTTGGTAGCAATTGTTGAAAATGTGGTGGTAGCTGCAATATTGTCAGTATAATACTGCAAATGGGTATACTGTCAAAAGTGCGGCCTGCAATTAATCGTGGTAGCAACTGGAAACGGGCTCTCGGTTGCTGTCTGAACAGCTCGTGCGGCAAGTGACTGGAGTTACTATTATGGGTTGGATAATGATGTACTGAAAGAGGTGAAGATTAGCGTGTCTGTAACTTTTATATGTGTGTTAAAAAAATTTTCTAACCACACCCCTCAGGAAGTTATGGCTTGATACAGACCCCTGGGAACTCGCCTTCCCTTGCCGACTTACGGTTAAAATTTTATTCAATTACAGTCATAGTATAAAAATATGATAACATGATGAAACTTTTTTATGTAAAATGTTGTTGCTTATGAGGTTCATAACAGCTTTTGCCTTACGGACTTTTACCTAAATCGCATATTTAACAAAATAAACACCAAAATATCCAAAAAGACCCATAACTATTAAAATAACAAAAAAAAAAAACCATAAATTTACAAAATTTAGTAAACTTTTTCGTTTGCTAGAGCTTGAAATTGTTTCTTTAGTTATTTCGGCCGCTGAAGGCGAATCCTAGCCTCCAATTTTTTTATCAGCTCTATTTTTCGAGATATATCGTTATGTCAAAAATGAAGTCACTTGCACAACATATATTAGCATATCTGGAGAAGGAATATACTTATTCAGTAAAAAAGAAAACCCAAAACTTAATAACAAATTCATATTTAAGCCGAGCGAACACATTTTCTAAATCTGCCCACTATTTTAAGAGATATCATAAAAGTTTGACACTAAAAATTAAATATTTCCTAAAAAGTCTTAAAAGTTCTCTCACTAAATTGTGAACAACATCAACATTAGTGAACAAATTTCAACCGAAAAGGGATTATTTCCTTTGAAATAAATTAAGCTACATGATTGTGGACAAAAAAAGGAATCGTTGGTGTATTTTTATTTTATTTTTATGAATTTAAGAAAACAAAAATTGTTAAATTTTGTATGAACTTTATAATATTTAGGTTAAAGCTTTTACGATATCTCTGAAACTAAGGGGCAGATTTAGAATACACATATTGAAGACGTATCGGCAAGTTGATCTCAGCCTAATGCTATCCAAAACAGGGCCCCTTCTTCCAGACATGTCTTAAAAATATCATAACAAGATGGTACTTAAAGTTTCCGTGTCCATTAATTAACAAAGCTAGATAGCTTAAGGCTCTCCAGTTTTATCTAAGAAGCTGATACGTGAGCATAAAACTAGGCTAATTACATGTTATTGTCGCACGTCACCTTTCCTGGCTTATGGTGTATAACCTCTTTCCATCCCTTTCCAACTCAGCCTTTCGGGTACATTTCTTCTATTCATCTGCTCTATTAGTCAAAATACTTTTATATGGTGCAAAGTTGCATCTTTGTCCAAATGAAGTACTGATATGGACACCGTCTTCTTGACAAATAAATCTAACAGCAGCAATCTCTACATAAAGATAACTTTCAATGTAAAAACGTCGAAAATCAGGTTAATTTAACATGTTTCGATAGTGATTTTGCTTCATTGATGTTTCATGCTAATAAAACATGATTTACACTAATCTTGAAAGAATATTTATCCTTTTGAATTAACTGTATTTCATGTTGACTTAATATTCCAGTACAGTTAAATCAAAATGAAGTTGATAATAAACTAATACGAAAAATCATGTGGAATCAAAATTATTTCAAGTGGAAACTACGTGAATTTGATATTTTCACCACACGAAGAATCATGTTGAATCAAAGTTATTTCAAGTTGAAACAATGTATATTTGTTATTGAAACAGTACAAAGAATCATGTTAAATTAAAGTTATATCAAGCTGAAACAACATGACTTTAATATAGCTATTTTATTTATTATTTTAATTAAGTGATGTATATTATCATGAACATCAGAAAACTTTGTGTTGTAGTTGGCTGCCACAGCCAAGATTTTTAACTCGTTCCACTTGCATGATAGTCCACACGCTAACCACTTCACCCATAACAGCTTCAAACTTTACTTTAGCTATACACTAAATAATTTAAATGACTATATAACATAAAATTCATTTTCAATTAAAGTTATAGTCATGTTGTTTTGAAACGAAATGTAACGTTTATAACAAAGTTGTTTTAACAGTGAAAAATTTCAAATCAAAGAGATTTAAGGTAAGATTAATAATTTTTTATATAAAATCAATATGAAAGAATGGTAATTTTAGACCAAAAGCAATACATTTTCGCTGGTAATTCGGTTTTTGTCATCTACATAGCCGACACATGTAAGAATAAACAACAACAAGTCACACAATTAAGCAGAATTGTTGCAATGAACAATGCAAATAAACACTAACACACTCAAACGACAAATTAAAATCCAATCAAAATTGCCTCATGTTGATTTAAGATTCCTTTTTTTCTGAGTGTACTAGTAGAAATACGACATTTATATTGCATGGACATGGCGCTGCCAACTTTTTTAATCATTAAATTGTATTAACATGGGAACTCAATGTGTGTGCGAACTTCGTAGGGATCATTTTAGTAAAATTAGCTAAAAAATAATATTTACTTAGGATGAGCGTGGTACTACCCATATTTATAATCATCAAATTGTATTTTTATGAGATGATGTGCTTGCAGAGTTTCAAGCTAATCAGACGTCTTGAAATTTGTAGAAATTATAATATTTATGTTTATAGATATATACATAGTATTATATATACATATATAGTATTATAACACATAAAATGATTTTATTGATTGAGAGACATACATTTTTTAACTGATTTTTCAAAAAAATTGGTTGGCCGATAAATTTTCAGTTGAATAGACTATATTTCCATTCACGCTATCAATGTTCTATGAACCCAAAAAAATTCATGCTCATTACCATAAGAGCAAATTTTTTTATATAAGACCAGCACTCAGGGAATGGCGCATACTCATGCTATAAAGATATGATTTTGAAAATGCTTAAATTGATTAGATCAACCGATCATATATATGCTTTTGTCATGACTAGGTAACGAATATGAGCACAACTGAATTAAATGCTATCAATTGGATTTTAGTACCCATTACTCGTATTTAAAACTAAAAACATTGTCTTTATAAATTTAATTTACTTTTTAGCGATTGTTGCAACCAAGTGGTGGCTAATTTTATTATCACTGATACACCTAAGCCATTAAACGCATCGCATTAGCAATTATATATTATTGTAAAATAACTTCTTTTTCAATAAGAATTCTATGATTGTTGGTGCAACTGCCAAAATTCGATTGGCCACAAATTCAGTTGTCGCAACGAATCTCCATTCTCTGTGTTTTATCTTGGAAGAATGCAAGCTGAGAAGAACATATTATTATAAAGAAATTTAGCTTGTATTAGGTGGGAGAAATATTTAATTCTTTTAAAAATACTGGTAAAATTATATTAACAAACGACTCAGATCTTCTCTAGTAAGAACTTGGTGATAGTGTTAAGTGATAATCAAGAGTTTTTTTTTGGCTCATGAGCAATGTTTTGCAAACTATTTCATAATATTTTTAAAGTTACACAAACACATGTAAAGGACGAAATTAACAAAACTTTTCAATTTATTTTGCACTAGCTCCCACTGAGCATTGTTTATTAAAAACGACAACAAATTAATTTTATTAATAAACAAATATTCCTTTGAATTCATATCGGGTGGCCACAAGTTTGTAAAACATCAACCTGTTCCAGCTAAAACAGCTGCAGTTGAATGAATTTTGACCTGTTTAAAGATATAAAAGACACAACATGACTTAATGAAGTGCTCTTAAGATAATTAAAATGCATAAAATGACAAAAAGTAAAATATTTTCTATTATTAAAAAAGTAAATACCTTGAAACAAATGAACTGCAAGATACTTGAGCAATGAGAAAGTGAACACCGCAGGAAGAGAAGAGTTCTTGTATACTCGAAAAAACAGCCAACAAAATATTGGCTCTTGAAAGGATTCAAACTGCAACGGGATATGCTTTAAATAAATATTTTTTTCTATATAAAACCAAAATAGTTGTATAAATATTATTTGGAATAGGGTTACCTATCACAAATTTTTTTCTAAGCCAACAACCACTTCCTGCGCTTGTGATTATATAACAGAGTGTTGCTTGCAAGTATGTTAGTGTTGTTAACAAAATGTCACAGCTTGACTGCTCTTCAGAAATCAGTCAAAAAAAATCACTTTTGTAAATGAAAGATAATTAAAATTCAAACTTTTTGACTGCACAAAACGCCAAAAGAGATTTGGTTTTGTTTCGTACTTTTTTCTCCATTTGGCAAATTTACAAAAAATATATATATATATATATATTTTAGCACTCTTCAATTATACAACGAAAAGGTAAATATTTTATGAAAACAACGCAACAGGATGCCAATTGAAAATTATTATGATTATATTAATACGAACATACATACATATATACATTGCAACATTTGTGTGTATATGTTTTGACATAAATAAGATCTAAAAGTCACATGCATACACAATCTTCTTTGACAAATGTCACATATTATATGTATGTAGTTGTTGTGAAAAGCGCGCGCCAACCCTGTTATGCCCTTAAGGATAAATGTACCAACCAACAGATGCATATGGATTTAGGTATGAGTGTTTTTATAAACAGTCAGTTTTATGTGCATTTGTTAGATTGAATTGAACTGGATTAGAGTGAAAGTAATTTTCTATTTTTGTTAATAAATTGGATTATATCAGCAAATTTGAAGAGTTCTTTACAACTTATAATTCAGTTAAACCACGTCAAATGAACCAACGGATGGACCTCACCATCTTCGATTTTGACAAAACTTTGTGTAGAATATTTTTTTAGTATATTGCCTGCCACCATATTAAAGTAAAGGTTTAACCCGACAACTCTGGATGACAACATATCTTAAGTCCAATTTTTTATAATATTCGAAATTATTTTTCTATCAAAAGCGTTCCTTATCGCGTCATACGATGTATTGTCGATGCCTACACACAGAAAAATTTCCATGTAAAATCGTCGAAAAGCTGATTAATTTTATTAAGAGTGAAATATTTTAACAAGTTTTCATTTAAAAGTAATATGAAACAATAGTAATTTTAAACCAGCAGCAGTATATTTTCGCTGGCAATTCGTTTTTTGTCGTCTACCTAGCCGACACATGTAAGACTAAACTACAACAAGTCTCACAACTAAGCACAACAGTGAACTGTAGCAATGAGCAAAGCAAATAAACACTAACACGCTGAAACGACAAATTATTTCATGTAAATTTAATATGATTTCAAATCACAATTGCGTCATGTTAATTTTATATTCCATTTTTTTTATTATAATAGAAAGTCTGTAAAAGCGCATACACGTAGAAAAAATACCAATGTAAAATCAACATGTTCCAATGTTGATTGGAAATCATATTTAATTTTTTCAAATATACAGACTTTATTTAAAATTGTTTAAATGTATTGGTGTACAATTGCTTTCTTGATAGCTACAACACACTGTCGTGCTCTTGTTGTTGTTTATTTTGATATTCGTGCTGTGTAAACGTAAATAGCCGAAAAACTTAGCACCACATGCAACCTTAAAACTCGATGATTTAACATTTCTTACTGTTAAAACAAAACTGTTTAATATTGAATCAATAAAATCAATTATTATCATGTTCAATTAAAGTTGAATCTACCCAATGGAATCAATGAAAAATTAATGTTACACTTCATTTTATGTCATCATGACTATAACTTTAATATTAAATAAATATTATGTGAAATCATCAATTAAATCATATTGAATTAAATAAATTAAACTTGTTTGCGATGATTTTACTATGATTTTTTTTTTGTGCGTAGGGCTATTTGGTTAACTTTTAGATCCTTCTGAAGTATTGTGGTTATATTGTGTGTGGCTGCCACCATCGATTTACCTGGCTGGTACACAGAAAAAATTATCACCAAAATTTTTTCGAACCAAGTTTGTTTACTGAAGATTTTTGAGTGAAGCAATTTGTCAATGTCGTTGCATTAATTTTCATTCATTTGTTAAGTCTCTAGATAAGCATTCAGAATTGAAAACATTGAACAAAGTGAAATTTCATAAATGCTTAATGGACGATGATAAATTACAAAAAAATCCAGTAAATATTTTTGGTTGATTTAGTAAACTATTTTGCTAAATATTTGTTAGTATTTTTACACTAATTGTTTTATAAATTCAGACAAAAATATTGTTTGATATTTTTCAGAAAATCCAGTAAATCTTTTTTGGTTTGATTTATGATTTTGTTTTGTTTACAACTTGTAAATATTTTTAGATAAATTGTTTTATAGATTTAAATAAATTGTTCACTGAAAAAACACCTTTTTTCAATGAAATTGTTAAGATATTTTTGTCTATATTTACAAATTTGTTTGTAGGTCCGTTTCTAGACAAAATAGTTTCTATTTCATTGAATTCCTTTACAGAAAATGAAATATAGTTTTTTCTGTGTAAATAAATTTAAACTGGTGTAGTGGACACCATGTGAAACAGTTTTTACTTATACAACTATCCAGAAGGTCTTTCATAATTTTTAAGATTTAGGCAGATGCTCCGATCTACCACCCTGTTTCCTACACCAGTTCAACCAACTCTAAGCCAAGGCTTCGGTATAAAACATGACAATAGGCCAGATTTTAAAATCCTGGATCATTGGGAAGCAATATAATTACCACCCTGTTGTAGAAAGCTATCTTAGAACAGAGTATGTCTCCTAAAAAATGTACAATTAACTTAATGTCACTCCCTAATTCAAAATTTCCTATCCTTAAATTTAACATATTAATTAGCGTAATTACACAAATATTTTTGCAGAGCAAAATTCATGATTTGGAAAAAATAACAATAAATCATCATATAAAATACAACAGAAATCATAACATTTATCCAGTGTCACACATCTTTTGGGTACAAAATCCATACAAGAACTCTTCAAAATAATCCCTAATAACGGGGTGGATTTAAACAATATTTAGTTGTAATTTTCAAACGAATAAAAAAAACTAACTTCAGCAAACTCGACTCGACACAGGCCTCATAAATAACAAACTCAACATTTTTAGATATTTCTTAATTTATTTATTAGCAAATACAAAGGAAAGATTTTGAAAGTTCATTTATGATTTCAATCTATTAAGGCAAATGAAATTGCAACTAATAAATTATCAATAATTGACAAAATGGGCGCATGAAATTGCAGTTTTGCAATAAAAAAAATTTCTAGCTACTGTGACAATGTACGAACAAGACAATTAAATGGAAAATTTAATTGTTTTGTAGAACGAACAAAAAAAAAGGACACTAAAAGCAACCCCCTAAATGTTTAGACAAAAGTCAAAGCATACAAAAACAAAAACAAAGACCTCACAGAGCTGTAAGAGTTTTCTGCAATTTCTTGCTTACTTTTTTGGCCCTCATAATGGTGATAAGCAAAAATGTGACAACTTATTTAGTTGTGATAAATATATTGGCTGAAAACAAAATACTTAAAGAAAAATTTTAAAATGTTAATGACATCATTAGCTCACTAACGGCAAAAAGGAAAGTACAAATATCTATAAAAACGGGCGAAAAACATCAAAGAGTTTAACACAGTGACTTGTAGGATTTCACTCATTGTAAATTTTTGCCTGATCACTGGGGCAAATGTTGCAGTTTTAGTAGAAAGAACTCTCTTCCTTTGCATTAATATTGACTTGGTTTTGTTACTTCTGTAATAAAAAAAAGTAAGTTATTTGTATTCACGATAAACAATAGAGACTTTTCTATAAATATTTTACCGCTTTTTGGTAAAAACATCATTAAATTTGAACTAAAACACGTCTTTGTCTTTGTGCTACTAAAAATATTGTGAAAAACTAACGGATTGTTTTCATGTCCACTGGAGGATTATTAGCCGGTACTTTTGAAGTCTCGTTCTGTAGGGAAACGATAGTTGCAAGTGAAAGAAAAGTATAATAATAGTTTATAGTAAAAATTAAAAGAATTGTACTAAAAATTAATACATTTTTGATTTTTTCCCCCCATTTTTCCAATGAAAAGGATCACACAAGTTTTCTTTGAAATATTAGTAAATAGTAAAAGAAATGTTTGCTACTAGAACAACTCTGTTCGAATTCAGTAGAAACAAATTCGGCTGAGCCGAATGTAGTCCTCCAGAGCAGTATTTGCAGCGAAGGAAAGATTATGAAACAATGCTTCATTTGTCATCAAATATTGACGAAAATATTTACATAATCAGTTTTCGTAATTTGAAGTGGATAATTTTTTTTTAATTTGGAACGATTTTCCGTCATCCCACGTCAAATTTGGTTGATAAACAGACCGGTTCTCAGTGTTCTATTGAATACTATTTTTTAACAATCATAAATTGGATCTTTCTTACAAGTACGGTCAGTTGGATGGCTGCTAGAACTTTTGCCTGCGCAGCATAACCACCATGGACAGACACACTCATACTGATGATACCCAGGAATTAGGAAATTTGTCATCAATAAATCGCAAAGTGACATCAATTGGATGACAAACGTCATCAGAGAATTTTCTGTTAAATTAGGTGTCATCTATGCTATAACTGCAATCGCATAAATTTGATTAAACATCTTGTATATTATTAACAAGAAAAATATGTATAAAATGAAATAAGTCAAAAAATATTTAAAAGAGAAATTACATCGCATTGATGAACATTTGTCATCACAACCATGATAAGACCAATAGTGAAATCTACAAGCCTACAGAGCAGCATACATTCACAAATAAAACGTTAAAGAACGAAAATAATAAAGTGTCTTCATAGTGATGACACTTAGTCATCATGTGTATCTCGCTTCAATATGCAAAATGTTGAGTTTTATGTTGATTTTTTTGCTGCCAATATTTTAAATTGTGACTGGGCTGAAGTATTAATGATGATAGGACTTGGACATCAAGGCCACCATTACAGAAACCAATAAAATAATAATAGTAAGTAAAAGTGCTATATTTGGCTATTCAGAATTTTATATACCCTTAACCAACAACCCTTTACTTTCATGGCAGGTGAAGTTTTTTCTGCTTTCAATGCCAATCTATTTAAGACAAGTTCCGACATGTCAATCCAAATCCGAAGTTTGTAACTTTTCTAGGGGCTACAAGAAATCTATTTCACCTACAGACAGACGGATATACGGATATCACACAGTAGCGTAAATTAACAAAAGTGGTAATAAATATAGAACTTCTAAACTACTGAACGGCTTTGTGTAGAAATTAATAGGGTTGTAGAGGAGGAGTCGAGCTTTCAGAATCGTGTCTTCTGAAGTCTTCAGCCGTAGTATGGCCGGAGCTAAAAGTGGTGATAGTTGACTACTTAAAGTGTGTAAAAACTTGTTCGGCTTATGGTGGCAATTTCTTTTGTATCTCTTAGTTTAAGTGATATTTCACTTCGAAATTAAAATTTTTAATTTTTTGCCTCGACTTTTTTTTGGTTTTTTTTTATTGAACTGTTTTCCTATGCTTTTTATTTTAATTTTGAGCACACCATTAAATTACTGATAAGTTTTTAATTTTATCTTTGAAATATCTTCATCCGTTAAGTCGCAAAAAATTCTGAATTCAAAACTTTGGATTTTTAAATCTAATACTTTTGAATTTAAGTAAAAAATCGTTAAGTTTTCTAAAAAGTGCTTTCATAATTCTTAGAATTGTAAAAATATGTTGCTATAAATGTTAATTTTATGGCCTTTTACACGGATTTTTTTTTTCATTTGGACATAACACCTACAATTGGCAGTGGTGGAAAATCATAAATTTTCAAAATAAAAAAAATTTGCTTAATATTTTACTTTTTTCTGAAATATGTACTGTGAGCTCTAAATACATTTTTCGGAAGTGATTTTGCTTCACAAGTGTTTCATGTTAATTCAACATAATTTTACAATAACCTTCAACGAATATTTTTCCTTTTGAAATAACTATATATCATATTGATTTAATATTCCACTAGAGTTAAATCAAAATGAAATTGAAAGTGAAATAATATGAAGAATCATTTTGAATCAAATTTATTTCAAGTTGCAACACGATGAATTTAATGTATTGGTAGCTATTTTATTAATTATTCGACTTATGTGATATTCAGAGAAACTGGAAATACGCCCAAAAAAATGTGTTTTATGTGCATTAATAATGCACTAAAAACTTTATTATTTTGTTTATAATTTATGTAATATTCATTTCTGAAACCACGAGATAACGTCCACGGACATTATTTTCACTTCAAAAGTGTAATAATGTCCATGGGAATGTCGAATAGTGGCTTCGCAGAGTAAACGTTTTCTGCCTAGTCAAAAATCCCAACTCTGCGAAGCCACTATTCGACATACCCAGTGAAGAAAACAGTTAATCCCGTCCAAAGCCTCTGCAGTAGCATGAACTTTATTGGCATTTTTTTATGGTCATTATTTCCTTTTCAACGTGACAGCAACGCCCATGGACACTATTTAGTTGGACTTATGGGTACGTGAGCCGATTTAACATTGCCAGCCTGGCCTTTCCGAATATAAAATGGTGGGCACCAAGACATATTTTTTGGTTTCTATTGAAAACAAATTAGCAAAATCGCATAAATATTCGCAAAACTCGACTATTCTAGTCGTACTATTTTTCTATGAAATGCAAATAAGCTAACAATGTAGAAAAAATTTAAATTGCACAAAAAATCCTCAGTACTACATAATTGAACATTTTTAAAGCTGTGAATAAACTGGGGATAAATCAACGGAATGAGAAACATTTTTTAAAAATTGCTGAAAAAATATATAAAAGTAAATTTAAAATCGCAAAAGAAAAATTTTTTATATGGAGAAAAATTTCACAATTTTCAATGACTTTTTTTTGTAGATATGCATATTAGAATTTAAATAAAAAAAACCGAAATAGGCAGGAAAACCGCGAAATATGCCAATAGACAATAGAAAAAATGTCCTAAATACGCGACCAAGTGTAAAATAAGCAAAAATATGATGTAAAGGGTAAAATATGCAAAAATATGCAGCAACAAATCGATGCCGAAATTCTTAAAAAGTTCTAAAACTTATAAATATCTTATTTATGCCTACACAAATCCCACAGGTAAAAACATGCGATTGTATATTTGCGTTTTCCCTGGTGATATGTATTCGCATGTTGGTTGCCCCAGCCAAGATTTGAACTCGGGCCACTTCGTTGATAGTCAACGCGCTAACCACTGCAGCCACAACAGGTTAAATTTTTAATTTTGATATACACTTAATAAGTATTATCGTATTTAACATCCATTTCATTTAAATTTAACATTATTTAATTGATTATTTAACATAAAATGAATTGGATATTAAAGTTATGGTCATGTTGATTTAATATGGAATGTAACGTTTAAAGCAAATTTGTTTTAACAGTAAAAATATTAAATTAAAGTGATTTAAGGTTACATTAATAATTTTGTGTTTAAAATTAATATGAAACAATGGTAATTTGTAAATCAGCAACAGGAAGTTCTCGCTGGTAATGCGATTTGTTTCGCCTATTTATCGGCATTATAAAAATCAACAACAACAACAAGTCACACAACAGAGCTACACAATGAGTTGTAGCAATGAACAAGGCAAATAAACACCAACACACTTTAATAACAAATTATATAGTACGATTTGTAAACATAATTGTGACATGTTGATTTTACATTCCTTTTTTGTCTGTGTGTACGTGTTAAAAAATTATTGATATATATTTTACCGATCTCAAGATATGAAGTTGTAGTGTAATTTGCAGAAAAGACGTAAATAGCAGAAAAAACTCTGTTTCTTGCAATTCAGACTCTAAAACATTACTTCAAATTTACGATCATATATTATCTAAATTTGTGTTGAAAATTTCTCCTTGTCTAAAATTACATCGATTTTGTAGTTATTTTATTAAAGAAAAAACCTTTTCAGTTAAACATATTTAGTCCATGTAAAAAAAATTTAACATAAAGTATAATACAGCTATGGCTGAATGGTAGATAGGTCGCGGTTCAAACCTGCACGCAGCCAATCGCTTTTGTTTTGTAAAAGCAGTTTGTTCAAAAATAATGCGTGTGTAATTTTAGGTCGATAATAATCTGTAAAGTGTTACCGACTATTATCGACCGAATTGTCAACAAAAGTGTTTTAGAGTGTATTTGAAATTTGAGAGCTAACGAGCCAAACGTCAAATTACATCAAGTCAAATTACATCAAGGTTAGGGCGATTTTTACATCAGCGCATGATCACAACATTAAATATATCGATCTTATGACATACTAGATAATTATCCAGCAACAATTTTGATGGCAATGTAATGAGCTAAAATGCTAGTAAACATACTCATCAATACTTCTACGTTGGCATTTTAATAAAATACTTTAATATGGAGATGTCATTGGAGGGAGCTACTTACCAGATTGCATTGACTTACATTTACAAATTTAAATATTTAGAAGTCATTAAATACACAAAACTTAATAAAAATTAAATGTCTTTGCTAAGTATTGAACTCATGCCATTTTTAGTTATTGTCGTCTTTTATTTCAAGTATTTTACTCATTTACTGTAAAGCTGGCATTACACTGTTTGAGTTTTCGTGTGATTTCAATACCTAAAGATGAAATATCGTGTCTAACATAAAAACAGTGGGTAAGACGGCTTTACGGGCACAAAACGTCTTTATACGAAAATGCACACAATTAAAAAAATCCATTATGCTTCGTCAAGGCTTGAACTGCTGATCATCTGTATGACAAGCGCAGGCACTACCACTGAACCAATAGAAGTATAAATGGCTTGTTTATATACTATTAAGCTGTGAAGTAATTCAGACGATAGGTATTTTGTGTTGGAAATTGTGTTGTTTGGAAATTGCAACACATTACCAAGTTTTTGCAGAGGCAATTATGAAAAAAATTAAAATAACTTTGATTTGTTTGCGTTAATTTTGTACTTTTATCTGGAACATAATATAGTTATGGTAATCATTATTGTATACCTGTATGTAAGTGAATATAGATGGAATGCAACTATAAAACATAAAATAAAAATCAAAATACGCAGTATAATCGGCTCATTATTTGATATAAAATCCAACAGCTAAACATGTCAGCAATGATACTTTTATTAGAAAATTTTGTAATTGTTGTTTTTAAAATTTCTAAAAACATCACAGGGTTAGAGTGAGAGTGACTTATTTAGTAACACAAACAAAGGCAATGGGCTAAACACAGCACTCACTCCACTTTCATTTATTTATTTTCACAACATAATGACAACGACGTCATCAAAAACAACAAAAAATCTAGTCAATGTAATATATTCATACATGAATACATTCCAGCTGAACGCTTTCCTGCTGAATACATTACATGAGATTCCGTACACAGAGAGGGTAGGAAAGTGCTAAGTATGTAAAAGGGAAAAAAAACTAAACCATGTATTTAATGCAAACTTTTTGGTAGACCAGGGTAAAAACCAACATTCGGTAACACAAATGACCCAAAACAAGCGGCATTCAATGCACACATTTTCAATTAGAAATATTGCACGCGTGTGTGTGTGTGAGAGTTTCGATTTTATTCTATAAGTATGCGTATAGACAATAACAATTATTACAAAATATTATAAAATAAAATGGCGCTAAAATAATGAATAAAACTGAATTCATTTATTGTCGAACTATTGCAGCCGTAACAAAAACTAAATGATCTGATGAGCAAATTATAATTTTTGTGTGTTTATCTTTGAATCTATAGAAAATCATTGCTTTCATTTTAATTTAGAGTATGAAATTGTCATTTAGTGCTTCTAATGCAGACAAAATGTAGACAAGCATAACGAAATGTTTTGTCATTTGTAAAATGTTTAGAAAATTTAATGACGTGATGTAAAGCGAACGAAAATGTGCATATTGATGTAGGAAATTTGCATAAATGCAATCGGCGAGAAAAATTTTTAAATTTAGGTAGTATAAATAGAGTGAAGAATATCTTACATAGTATTTAAAGATCGAAGTAGCTTAGTATTTTTTATTTATTTTTATTTTTGAGACTTGAGAATCAGTCCATTTAACATCACATTGAATTTTTTGTAACAAGAAGATATTGATATATGATTTCTTGAAATTTATACCAGCGTCTTGTTTATTCATATGTCTTTCGGTAAGAACGTAACATTCCCAGCAAAAATAAATCTGGTACAAGGAAGCAGGTAGATTAATAAGAAGTGCTTCGGAGATGTGGAAAATCACACAGTGCATCCCCTCTGCCTTACGAGGATGCAATAACGTAAGCGAGCGAAGAAACTTACCACACAAACGATGAATTTGGTCGGCTATTTATGTTTTTTCATGTGTTTTAAACACGAAGTTTTTTATTCAACTCAAACTTTTTTGCTTCGTAATTAAATTTTTTTATTTTTCCATTGAATAATGTATTAAAATAAATGTGCCTCAATAGCTTAGTGGTTAGTGTTCTAGTCTACCATGCGGAGATCGTGGGATCGATTCCTGATTCAATACGCGAGCAAAAAGTATTTAATAAAATTAAATTGTAGTGTAATATAGTTTCTAATTGTGTTTGTACCACTTAATACATACATAAATATAAAAACAACATAAAATAATTTCAAATAAAAAATTTATCCAATTGCAGGTGAAATTGTGATATAAAGAGCAAAATTTTTTTAATTATATACATAAAAAAAAATACATGAGATTAATGCATCTAAGATGCGCAAAAAGAAGCTCATGCCTCCAAACCTATCAAGTGAGACATCCCATACAAAAAACATATTATACGGAAGCAGGTTGGTAAGGGAGAGTACCGAAATCTCTCCCTTACAAATCTGCTTCCGGTAGACGGATATTTTTGCGGGGTTGGGTCTCACGTGCAGTCAAATCGATTCTATTCGGAAGAGTATATTGAAACATGCCCTAATCACTGATAGACTTGCCACATTACTAAATGAGTACAAATGCTGCTACCACCTGCAGAAGAATAGATATGAATTAATTTAAAAAAATTTTACTTAGTAAAAATTTGACTTTTAAAAAAGAAACACATATAGTGCGATTATATTTCTCCTTCCTAACAAGTGGTTGACTATAAACAAATATTTTTTTCTCAAAACATTCCCTGCGATTTGTTTATAAAACTGTAACTTTTATGATTGTTTTTCGTTGCAAATGAAAATTTTTTTTCTCAGTTCAACAAAAAAAGTAAAAGAAAAAACAAATGCCGTCTTCTTTGATCTCAACGTCTATGATTTGCATGTGGATAAAAGAAAAACCATATATCGCAAATTTATAAAGCGCAATAATAATTTGTATATTAAAGGCGCCTTTATCTAACCATTAAAACCATTCTAGAAAAAACAAAGAATGTGGCCCACACTTTGGCAAATTATATGAGTTTCTTTCGTTTTCGTTTAGATTTTATTATACGACTGCAATGTATGACTACTCGCAAACTCACTTGTTTGTTTGATAAATTGCTATCGTCTTAATGGAAGACATACTTATATTCCATGTAATAAACTTGACATAAACATCATTAAAATAATGCGCCAAAATATAAATTTTATGAGTCTAATATATCTCAAGGAAATTTATGATTTAATAAAGATAAAAAGACGGCTTTTGTGGAGGCATGTTGTTTGTTGTTTCTATAATTTCTCTGAATACGCTACCGCGTGTAACAGGAGTTAAAATTTAGTTGACGGTTTTATTTTTGATGCAAAAAAATGTCAAGTATTTTATGCTGAGATTAAAAAAAAACCAAATTGGCAACCAGATATATAAAATAATAATGTTAAGTTTTGTAACGTTACTTTTAGAAAGAATGTACTCGTAGATCAATTTAGTTTTCAACGTACACATCAGAACATAATAACGATATTTTCGGAAGCAACCATACTCCCATCATCAGTGCTCATGTGTATGTTTGTTTATCACCACTCGTTAGGTGGCTCGCTTGAATGTGATCATAGGTCTTATATATACAAACTTTTTAAGAAATTTGCATACGAGAATTGCATCACTACTAAATTGGTGTTTATTACAGCAATGCCAGTATTACCGTTGGTTTATTTTTTCTCATGCCCATTTTTCTGATTTCTTGTTCTACTGAAGTAAAATTTTTTCGGCTTGATATGGCTGTGTTTGCGTCAACTGTACCGAAAAAATACTTATTTTTGTTTGTTTTCGGTCAAATTTTGGAAATCGTGTCCTCAATAGAAAGCTATTTTTAGATATTCCGACACCTAGCTTGCGAGTTATGGAGTCCTCAATGTCGAAAAATCAATATATTTTTAATGAATATTTTCAAAAGCTTGTAGCAGCTCAATCGTACACTTTACTAAAAAAATCGTTATATGTGCCAAATCTTTCAAGGACTATGGCGCCGTTTTTGAAAATAAATTTTTGCTACGTTTAGCATATTTTACGAAACCGCTTAGCTTAATTTTTTTTTTTTTGAAAAATAAGATGTTGAACCTTTTTAATTTGGCTAAAATATTAGGATACATATTACACCACATGCCACAGGCCCTCTAGAAATTTCAGAATGTGCCGCTCACTAGGAGCAGAGTTATCCTGAATAAGATAAAAAAAACCAAATGTTTCCGCCTTTTTTAGATATTTTATCTACGAACACTTCATAGCGAAAAATTTTTTATGACCTTCTATGCTCCCAGTCCTTCAAGGATTATGAAAACATAAAAATAAATATAAATTAGTAAAGCTTTGCATATGTTTTAGAACCGGTTAACTTCGTTTTTTAAAAATTAAGATTTGGAACCCTTTTAATTTTGGGTAAAAAAATTATGCTAGATGCTCTAACACGTTCCGAAAAACCTCTAAATATTTTACGATGTGCCGTTCACTGGGTGCAGAGATAGGTTTAATAGAGTATGAGAAAAAAGAAAAAAATTTTCGTAATCTTAATTTGTATTATAGAGTGATCTATTGTGATCTATTGTCACTCTATAATACAAATTAAAATCAGATAAAAAGTTCGTTTAAAGTATTATAATTAATTTTCATAATCTTTGAAAGATTTGCAACAAAAGAGCTTATACTGATTTTTTGCTAAGATGTATGCCTGCTAGCATCCCAGCTTTAAAAATATCCGTTAACAAATTAAATATTTATTTTTTTGACATTGATGAGCCCATAACTCTCGGAAACTGAGGGCAAAAAAAAAATCTGTCAAGGACACGATTTGCCAAGTTTGAGCAAAAGCAAACAAATAAAATTATTTTTTCGGATGTTTTCGCCTCATTCAATGGATTATGAAATACAATTATTTATTTCGATTTTTCAACATATTTGTGTATTGTGCGTTACATTTGCTTTTGCGGCTGTTCTGGGAATGATTTTTGCGAAAAAGATACAACACTGTTTGGAAAGACTACATCTAGTCTCTAAAATGAAAAAAAAAACTATAATAATCGCATGACGAAATTAGAAGATATGACCACTTTTTTAATCTTGACCTTGGGTAATTTTTATTCAAACAATTTACATAAATTTTCAAAATTATGTTATATTTATGTTATACGATATTATTGGTATTCAAAAAATATATGTATGTTTAAATATTATTCGATTACATAATTTTATTTAAATCATACATATTCGACTCATTTTATTGAAGTGCATATTTTCATTCAAACAATTTTATTCGAATAATTTAATCGAATCATTTTATTCGAATAATTTTATTCGCATAATCTTGCTGGAATAATTATTTGATAAAATAATTTTTAAAAATTATTCGTAAGCAGTTTGGATTCGAATAAAATTTTTTTAATGAAATTTTGTTCACAATCTAATACGTCAGAAAAATTCTTATAGAATTTATTTACTAAAGAGCGCACTAAAATTCGTTTTAACTTGTATAATTTGAAAATATCAAGCCACAAGAGAAAACCTTGCAAAAATGTCACAAGAATAAAAAATTAAATAATACTAACAAAAATATGTTCTCTAAACATGAATGAGGAACATCTTTTCCTTCTGGTAATTTATTACATTACAAATAAAATTTATCTTGTATCTGTTTGTAAAATAAACAATATTATTTCATGATCTACTTGTAATTCAAAAAGAAAAACAGCTTAAATCTTTTAAATCCTCTTACACTTCTCACTTCCATTGTAACAAATATTTTTTGTATATGCAAAGAATGTTTATCGTCATATTTGGCCTCAATCTGCTACTGTTTGCTACATGTAGCAACACAGTGAACATTTTGTGCAAGCATGTCTGAAAATATCTGACGTATTATCAGACAATCCTCGGTGGATTGTCTAAAATTTTCTCAAACAAAAATATTTTTATTTTTTGTAGACGTTCTTACCAAATTTGTCAAAAATGTTCGCTTGGTATTAGCAAAAACGCACACATAAATAAACAATCTAACAAGGATTGTTTTGTTATCTATAGATAATCATCATAGGAAATTATTGAATGATGGAGATCTTTGCTTAAAACAATATGAGCCACTTACTTTGTCTCGTATTCGATATTATTACATCAATGAAACTAATAAATCTGCAAACAAAAAAGAAAAGAAGAAAAAAATGAACATTGAAAATGTTTTATTTAGGTTGCAATCAAATAGTTTATCATAAATATCACATCTAAAGCTCTTCCGTTACCTTTGCTTACTTTTCAAAGGGAAATAAATACCTGTTTGAGAAAAATCAGCATAAATTTAAAATATGCATTCCATTTCTTTTACAACAAAACTCAAGTGTCTTAAGGGAATTACATCATCAGCCTCTAATACTTGCTTTATATTACACGGCATCATAATCATCAGCAACGTCGTCATTGATTGCCTAAATTGAGTCGATATATGATGTCTTCATCTGCTTATTTCAGCACCATTAACCAAAACATTGTCTCTTGTAAATCACCCTTCATTGTTCTAGATTCCGTCATCCCCAGTGTGTGTATTTTTTCTTTTAATTCACTTTTATGCATTAGAATTTCAATTTATGCTCTTGCAAGGAAGTAGCAATTTGCCTCGTCAATGAACCATAAAGTGGCGGCATTTTTTTGTATCATTTTGTTATGATTTGTTTTTTGTTTAAGAGGCAAAATCTACAGCTTCAAAAGGATTTAAAAAAAAAATTAGGCTTATAACATCTTGTATATTGTTTGTAGTCTCATCAAATCGTTAAGATCCTTGTTATAGTTTTGATTTGAAAATTTTTTAGGTTTTTTTTTAACTTAACACACATTCCCTTGTGATTTTTTTATACACGTTCTCATTTTGTCAGAGGTAAATGTTGCAATAATGACGTTTCATATTTGTATCTGTTAAATTTTTTTTATTTTTTTGTGATTTTCATTTATAAGAAATTTGTCTTTTTTTACGAGGGCCCAATTGAAATTGTAAATCTAGTAGTAAATAAAAATTGAGTTCGGTTTTTAATATTTAGAGATATATGTGAAGCATATAGACTAAGAAAATTTTTGACTGCACGGAGGGTTGAACTGACGTTTCGAGAGCTAGAGTTAGCTCTATGGCTCACATTTATCTCTAAATAAAAATATAGAGCTATCGAAACGTCAGTTCAACCCTCCGAGCAGTCAAAAATTTTCTTTGTCTATATGCTTCACATTTATCTCTAAATAAAAATATAATTTAATTGAAAAATTAAATTAAAAGCCGAACTTGAGGCAAAATAATTAAATTTCATTGGATATAAACTCATACAGTTCGACTAGACTCATAACTTAATTGTAAAATAAAAATTTTTGGAAGAAAATATATTTATAGCTTTTGTCAAATATTGTTCTTTATGTTCTACTACTATTGTACATCCGAGGAGCCATTTGTCAGTGCATTTCTATCATTCTGCCTGGAACACAACCAACATATGATGTCCCTTTTTAATCAATTGCTTATTTGGTTTAGTAGTGGCCAAGTCTCCCTACATAAGTAGTGACCCTCGTACTAGTGCAAAAACTTATAAATACATACATATCATCACCTTTCTAAATGTATCTATATTTAATCAAGGAAATAATTGTGCAACACATTTATAATTAATAATTTCTTTAAGAAAGAAGATCTAACGAAGCCGACATTAAATAAGAATGTTCACAAAAAAAGCGTTATTTCTAAGACTTATAACATCAGGAAAATTTCATTATTTCAATAATACTCTGCTCCTATTTTGCCTAATTGTAAAATAATTTATATTTCTCATTTTTCAAACTTGTACAAACTTAACATCACCAGTATGCTCAGCGACACTTATGGCCGGAGTTTTTTTGGGAACAGTAAGAGGTACGGATCTGAAATTTTAATGGAATATGTATAACTATGGGCGCTAAAGCATAGGCGTTCTAAAGTGAACAACGAAACATGTTGAAATCCTTAGATAACATATCGGAACTTATATATAGACAGAAGAAATTTTCAAAATTAGTGTATGATTATGCAGACAACACCAATAAATTCTGAAATTTAAACAAAATAAAAATTAAAGGGTATCCCTTTTAAAGGATAAAAAAACAGTTTAAAAATTAATTGGTGTTCTATCAGGTTAAGTAATTTTGCCATTTATTATATTATATATGCATTATATTATATATACATTATATACAGATTAAATATCGACGCTAGAAATCTTCAATGTTAGTGTATTATTATACAGACTACACCAATTAATACTGAAATTTAAACAAAGTAAAAATTAATGTAATTAATTATCAAAACGACTGTATCTTGGAAGCCGTAAGAGACAAATTCTTGAAAAATTCACACCTAGTGCAACATTTTAAAAGTGATAACAGTAGCGAATGCTAAGAAATCAAACTAGCTAAAATGAAAGGGTAATCTATCAGGTTGTGTAATTTTGAGATTTAGCTTTATCTTCTCAACCATAAACACTTCATACAAACGAAATTAATAATTAATGGCTAAATGAATTATTAAAGGCTATCCCAATTAATAATGCAAGGATATCGCCAAAACAAAAAAAAAGCTAAAATTCTAAAAAAAATCCCCTAAATTAAAAATAAAAATTCAAAATTAAAAAAAGCCAAAACGGAAAAAATTATCAAAATGGAAAAAGCGCTTAAAATAAAAAAGCACTAAGCAAAGTCGCTAAAATGCAAAAAATCGCCAAACTTAAAAAAAATCGCAGAAGAAAGTACCAAAATCTAACAAAAAATTTTTAAAAAACAAACAGACAAAAACTGAAAAAAATGGACAAAACCAAAAAATTTCCAAAAACGAAAAAGCTCGCCAAAACGCAAAAAAACATCACGCTAAAATCAAAAAGTAAAAAAAATAGATAAATAAAAACCGCCAAAACGAAAAAAGACCCAGCAAAAATAAATCTGGTACAAGGAAGCACGTAGATTAATAAGAAGTGGTTCGGAGATGCGGAAAAGCACACAGTGCATCCCCTCTGCCTTACGAGGATGCAATAACGTAAGCGAGCAAAGAAACTTACCACACATACGATGAATTTGGTCGGCTATTTACGTATGTTTTTTCGTGTGTTTTAAACACGAAGTTTTTTATTCAACTCAAACTTTTTTATAGTGCATCATCTCTCGCTTACGTGGGTACAAATATGGATGCGAGTGTGATTTTTGCTTCGTAATATAAATTTTTTATTCTTCCATTGAATTGTGTATGAAAATAAATGTGCCTCGATAGCTTAGTGGTTAGTGTTCTAGTCTACCATGCGGAGATCGTGGGATCGATTCCTGATTCAATACGCGAGCAAAAAGTATTAAATAAAAGTAAATTGTAGTGTAATATAGTTTCCAATTGTGTTTGTACCACTTACGCCCCTTTTCACAATGTATGATTAAGAGTTAACGTGGACTTTAACGGCAAGTTTTGTATGTCGAAGTTTCCGTTAAAGTCCATGTTAACTCTTAATCTCGTACATTGTGAAAAGGGACGTTAATACATAAATAAATATAAAAACAACATAAAATAATTTTAAATAAAAAATTTATCCAATTGTAGGTGAAATTGTGATATAAAAGCAACATTTTTTTAATTATATACATATAAAAAATACATAAGGGTAAATGCATACGCAAAAAGAAGCTCATGCCTCCAGACCTACCAAGTGGGACATCCCATACAAAAATCATGTAATACGGGAGCAGGTTGGTAAGGGAGAGTACCGAAATCTCTCCCTTACAAACCTGCTTCGTGTGCGAATCATAGTCTATAATTGATCAGTTGTGTTTTAGGCAACTGACACTGATTTTAACTACATATTAAAAAACTAGAATTAATTTATGGCTGAAGTGTGTGTAAGTATGTAACCAGCAAAAACATTGCTTACTAATAGGCAAACAAGTGTATTAGGATCTAAGTCGTAACTGCTTAAAATTTGACTCGGTAACTATTTACTTTTGTTTGAGAAGTGTAAAAAATATGTGGCACCCCTAACAAATGTATTTACATTGTCACAGCAATTAACTAGTTATTATTTGGCTTACTTGAAACTAAAAAATAAGTAGTCAAATAAACAAATTAAAATTAAAAAAAAATTTATACACATTGTTTTATTTATATTTTTTCATGAACACAAATATTTTTTTTACCCACTCAGCTATTGTTGACTTATAAGTTTAAGCGACAAAAATTTATTTTCATATACTACCACCTATACAAACACATGTTGACTTAAAAGGTAGTTGTCTACTTATTTTATTAATGCATATCAACTTATTAAAAACTAAGTAGTAGTTCTAATTTGATGTATAGTATTAAGTTAAATAAGTACCCGTCATTACTTTATAACCCACTAATTAAGTACTACTGATTACAAAAATGTCAAAACGGAATCTTATTGTTTCTACTGGAATGCTTGTGCGTAACAGGCATCCACACAAACCAACAAAAATGACAAAATGTTTTGCTGGGTACATACATATTTTTATATATTTTTTCAAATCTTTACACAGCCTTATCTCGTGTGCTTCGTAGAATAGGTCAAGTTTATATACAAAGTTTTATTTGTTTTTTAATAAGTGGCTGACTAGTGAAACACTTTAGATATTTTTTGCTTTGTAACTGTATTCTGACTTTTACTTTTTATTGCTTAATTGTTGCTTTTATTTTTTCAGTGACACAGCTTAGATTTGCAAGCAAAAATAAAAGCAATCATATTTAAATATTATGTGGCTTTATTACTTTTGGTTGCTGTTAAGTGTGGTATCGCGTACACATATTTACTAATGTTTGATTTTGTGATATGTTCAGTTTAAACGTATTTTTGCAGCTACTTGGTAAATAATTCTCGGCATAGAGGCGCTACTACTACTGCGTATGTATATCCAAAGTTATATTTTGTAGGGAAAACATTTTAGCATATTAAAAATTATGGAAAGATTTTCTGAAGCAAGTGAAACCGCTTGTCGGTGAACATCAAAAGCTCCTGTTAAAGACTGTGCTGTTGATGTGCCAAATCAGCTACACATTTAATTTAAGCAAAAGATCACTTAAAATTACCGACTTTTACTTTTTAAAAATGTTGTAATACCGCCCTACGCTCCAGCGAAACCCTTTGAATATACGAAAATTTCACACCAAAATTTGTAATGGTTTCGATAATCAACAAATATCGCGTAATATGCTGGTGCAGGCAACGCTAACAATAAAAAAAACAACTTACCAGCCGCTAAAGACATAAAGCAATTGTATGGCAGGAGTAAAATTACACGAGAGCATAGGATCAGTCGGACGTAGACGTTCTTGTCATTAACATAATGCTACTTACTGCACATCCTTGCACAATTAAGTAAATGTGAAAACTAGCAGGATCATAAAGTTAAGGCTCAACATATAGACTCACAAACAGTCACACCCAAGTAAAGTTGTCCGAAAAGAAAATATAATTTTGCCCTTTTGAACATGACAAAAAGGTACGTTTAAATAAATAACAAAAAAAAAAATTGTTTTCGTACTGCAACAACAATTCCTTGTACTCGTTCATTAATTACACAGTCAAAAAATTAAATTTTTTTCTTACTTTTTGAAGTTCTTAGAATTTTCGGAAAATTTAAAATTTGTTTATTTTAGTAAAACTCATTTAAATTTTTTCAACATCGTTACTCCTTTTATTTATAAACTTTTTTATTAGAACGTGAAAAACCAACAGAAGATGCAACAGGCTCTTCTTCGTTTTTAATACTGTGTGTGGCACAATATTGAATTCAATAAAACTTGCCACATTCCTGGTTAAACATTGAACCAAAGTTAAAAATGAAAAACTAAATAGACTTTACACTTGAAGAAAATATTATTAGAGTTTCTTTTATTTAAATCGAATTTCATGCACCTTTTCCAAAAAACGAAGTTTAAAACTAACAGCATGTTTACAGAATGTCATACGCACGAATACGTAATAATATGCATCTGCTGAAGATGTTCCTAATTTTTCGCAAATCAGATAACTCTCAGCAGTGCCCCGTTGAGTTCAAAGCCCACATTTTGTAAAAGTTAAGCCATAACGAGTGACATCTAGTGGTCGAACGTGAAATTTAGGGAAATTGAGCTATGAATTTAAGTCGAGTTGTATGGTTTTTATCCAAAGTTATTTAATTAATTTGGCTTAAGTTCGTTCTTAATTTAATCTTTCGATTAAATTATTTTTTATTTATGAAAGAAATTCTAAAGCAAGTAAATATTGAACATTAAAAGAAACAATTTTTTTTTTTTGATGTACGAAAGGTTGAACTGACATCAGATGTTACGAGACCACGACACTCTTCTCATCAGAGCCCTTTTACCTACACTGCCAACGATGGCAGCAACAAGACCCTAGCGAAAATCCTAATTACTTTAATAAGCCCAATCAACAGATTTGTCGCCACCTCGCGGCGAGTCGTACCTATTAATGAACTTTTGTAAAGGTTCGGAACTTCACTAACTGTTTTTTTTCTTTATATTTCGATATTTTTAGTGCTAGGATTGTTTTAATGTTTATTTTACCGAAATTTTTGGAATAGTATACATTATTGTTTTAGCTAAGTGCCTTTAGAGTTTTAACAATTGAGTTATGAATTTTAGTCGAACTGTATGTTTTTTATCCAAAATTTATTTAATGTAGAGTTTCTTTCTTAAATAAAAAAAAGTTATTTAATCGAAAGATTAAATTAAAAACGAACTTAAGCCAAACTGAATCAATAATTTAGCGAAATATTTAAAAATCAGCCAAGTTACAGAAATCTAACACACTTCTTAAAACTTGGACTTTGAATACAATGGAATACGCCTGAGATTTTCGACTAGGCAAAACTTGTCAGCAAATGAACTTCATACCAAATGCCAGAATAATTTGCATGGGTTTGCTTGAATTAAAGAACGGATATATGGGTCAATTGGTATCAAAACGTACAAAAAAAGTTTCTTAAATTTACCCGGTATGGCACACGAGGAAACTCATAAGAGAATATGTAGCCGCTTTTAGACTCGGCAAAAATCAATTTTTGTTAAGTGTTGATAAGGAATACCAGCATTTCTGTATTGGCCGTCATTAAGCATGAACGGGCTAAAAATTAGTAGAGATGGACAAGTGTAAGTATATCGATATAATATATCAATTTCCATATATTTTTCAATATCGATCGGTATCGATAAAATATCTATATTTCGATATATATCTATATTTTTCAAACATAATTATTCATACATAGCTCCAAAAGCTAAAAATATCGATTTCTATACCTTTTATTTATTTTTTTTTACAAGATTATTTTTCAATTTTATTTAAACTCCAAATAAATGAATCAAAGCCTATAATACAATGACCTTACGATTCAATTTTCTTAATTTTTTATTCTTTATCCCAGTAAAAAAAATTTTAAGTAATTTTTGCGGAACTAATTTTTCTCTAGTTTCAAAATATCAATAAGTGGTTACTTTTGACTTCTCAGGAAGTGATTATAATCAACAAGCAGATAATTAATTAAAAAGCTAT
Organism: Panzeria rudis; assembly: GCA_956483635.1. Classification (NCBI taxonomy): domain Eukaryota; kingdom Metazoa; phylum Arthropoda; class Insecta; order Diptera; family Tachinidae; genus Panzeria; species Panzeria rudis. The sequence goes on along the minus strand of OY101448.1, from coordinate 10,456,339 downwards.
TTTACTTATATAAAGTTGAAGCTCATTCGAAATTTTTCGAAAATTTTCGAAATGCTTACGCTATTTATTGATATTTTTAAGCAAATGAAATAAATTTTACGAATTGTCATAGTTTTATTTATGAAAAATAACTCTCTGAAAGTAATTAAAAACTATTTTCTTTTCACTAACTAAAAATAACATGCAAGAAATCAAATTTGCTTAACATCATGACTTCAGATCCAATGAATAGTCGTCAAAAAAGAGAACTTCTCGCAATGAAAATCATTAGAAATGATCTGTATTTGCACCACATCCAGATTACAAGTTCCGGATCTAATTGACTTCCATGGCATGCTCTTTTTTTTGCTGAGATATTTCGTATATTTTAAACCAAGCTTTTTCTGGCCCTAAGGCACTTCAGTTCATTATGATGACTACTTTATCAAAATTTTAAGAAAATTAAAACAGTATGACGGTCACGACACTGTGCGGGGACAAACTTACTTTAGAAATGTGTTTCTTTGACATATTCTTCAATGATTATTCTACTATTTTTTATTTTGCTCTTTCTACCTCACAACAGCGGGGACGAAAAATAGCATTTACTTTGCAATTGACCCATATTTATAAATATTTCATTGCTATCCTAATGAACACTAATGATGGAAGTGTGGCGACCTCCGAAAACAACGTTGTTCTGTTTTGCCTAGTAGGTTGAAAATTAATTGGTGCTAAAATTTAGGTATAACATACATGAATGTATATTATCAAGTATGTTCGAATATTCGAACTTTATTTCGAATTTTCGTACTTTCGTAGAATATAACATACATTATCAAGTATGTTCGAGTTTTCGAACTTTATTTCGAATTTTTGTACTTTCGTAGAATATAAGTTTTGCGCAGCTTATATGAGATAAAGCTCTTAATATGAAACAATTTAAACGTTTTATTTTTTATTCTACTCAAAAATTCAACTTTCGACATGCAATGTTCATATTGAACATATATTCAAAATTTCGAAACAAACTGTTGAATAATTTAAATAAAGAATTTTTCTCTATGTAGTTGCAATCGTTCCATATAACCAAAAGAAAGGGTTTGTTATTAGTCTTGTGTATTTATATTGACAACCATCTATGTATGTCTGTCTGTCTGTCTTTCTGTAAATATTCTTTTGTTCATTTAGTTGGTTGGGCCATTGGTCAAACAAATGTTTGGTTGAATTTTCATTTAATTCATTTTCTTTCTACTCGTATTATTATGCCAGTTAAGAAGCGTGTGTCTCTCTCAACTGCATTGTATTTTAGCTTCTCCGAATTGTTTTCTTGCTACCGCAAATATTACAAATAAATGTGAAATTGTTATAAAGAAAAAGGATGCTTCTATATAGCAGCAAACAATAAAATTTACAGAGAAATTACAACAAGTAAACCTACTCTCATATTTACAAACTAATTTGATTTGAGTTTAATATACTTTGGATATGTGTGGATTTCAACAAAATAAAATTCCTGGAATTTTAACATTTATTTAGGTCTCTTGTAGTTAAATTTTCGTTTATATAGCGAAGGGTTTTTGTTCGACTTTCACGCTTTTAGCAGGGGCGCGTAATTTTAAACATATATTTTATTCAAATTTAAATTTTAGTTAAATACTTTGCTGTTAATGCCTTAACAAATATGAACAAACAAATTTGTTTTAGCACAAATAGACGAGTTCACCATAATCCTTTTCAAAATAAATCAATAAAATTGCCAAGAATCTTGCTGGTGGCTTTCCTCTAAATATTTAAACAGTTTCAGCAGATGAAGGTGTTAACAAAAACTTTTTTAGAAGCAGACTTTTTATAACCACAGCTAACATGCCTTTTTATAATCATAATATGATTGCAAACAAACTGCCTTAAAATGATATGACTCTTGCTATATTTTATTGTTCTAGAATCATAATATTGTCGCATTTGTCACTATCATAAACATGAGATTGTTGAAGCAACTATAACTTAACCATATTTTTTTCTGCTTGTAGGTATTAGAGTTTTTCAATGGATTCCCCACATATTCATGAATACTTAAGTATTAAAAATCAAACTCAAAAATACTGACTTAAGTAGGACTAAAACTAAAAAAACGGGACATGACGAAACTAAGCCAACGACAGCACGGGGTAGTGGTGTAATTTACGAACACCCAAAATAAAATGTTGGTAAATCTAACCAATTTCATAAGTTAAAATAGCACCAACCAATAAAATAGAGTAAAATCAACCAATAGAATTGTAGTTTAGTTGCTAGTATGCTAAACTATTAACCGGAAGGTCGCAGGTTTGATGCCCGTCAAGACTTAAGTTGGAGGTACATACCACGCGTTACGCGGCAACGCTTTTCTTACTTTTCGAACTTTTAACGATTTAAGAATGGCAAGTTTCACACCACGCTTTTGATGCTCTTCTGCTTATACAATTTCAAGCCTTTGCCGGCTATATTTTGTCTTGCCTTTAAGTTTTATTTTTCTTTATATATATTTAATGCAGTTTTCATCAATTTTTTAATAAAAAAATTTATTTCTAATAATTTATTTCCATTAAACAAACATTTTAGCATATGAATCTGCTGCTACCTGTCATTTTGTATACGACGCGTGAAAGTTGAAGAATGTTCAACTTTTTGCGAGTTACGCGCGTCGCAAACTTCGCTTTGTATCTTGCCTTATGGAAACACACTATTTAAACTTTTTTGACAGAAGTCTGTAACGCATTAGCGTATTTAACGCATGTTATGTACCTTCACCTTTAAGCAGTAAGTGTGTTTGTTTGCAATTCGTTTAGCTTTGTACTTGAGTTCTCACAATTTTTTGCAAGTTACGGGACGCCTTTACCATTTCAGCCAAAACATCTTGTTAAATAACGACACCACAAAGTAAACATAGACATAAGGTGACTTGCTTGATTTAAATACATTAATTTTTTATTAATATGATTATTTCGAACCTCGAAGAATATTTCAAGGAACAAGGCAAAAATTAACATCAACTTAATTTTTCAACGTAGACAACAGAATAGAGTAGTGCCACTTTTGGAAGCAGCCACACTTCCATAAGAATTCAAATCACGTTCAACAGAGCCACCTAACAACTGGTGATAAGCAAAATACACGTGAGCACTGACGATGGAAGTGTAGCGGCTTCCGAAAGTGGCGCTACTCTGTTCTGTTGTGTACATTAAAAAATTAAGTTGATATTAACTTTTCCCTTGTTCCTTGGAATATTAATCATGCCCAATTCTTTCTGTATATAACGTTACGAACCTTCACAAGTAAATACATTCGAAATAATCATATTAATAAAAAATTAGCTACTGGCTTGAGCTTTCAACATGTTATGGTAGTTATTACTCATAATCGTTACGGTCCCTGTAAATAAGACATGAAATGACTTTACTAAGTCAGACTTACAACTATAAAAAGTTATTTTAACCAATACAAATTGTTATTTCATGAAAATTGCAACAATAATTTACATTAACTGTTAGTTGACTATTTAAATTACCCTACCATTTTATTTTGAGTGTATGCAAAATTTTCATAAAACTTTTATAAAGTAGAACTGGGGCCAGATTCCGCAACGATGAATTTTGAAGTGTTCACCAATTTCAGAGTTCACTTTTGATTTGTGCACCTGCAACGTTGAGAATATATTATTTTGACAGTTATAGTGAGCACTAGAGCCTAAATTTGTTCACTGGAAAAAGTGCGGTGAATTTATAGTTTTTAAGTGTTCACTGGTAAACCTGCAATCACATTCAATTGAGACACTTAGCTAGTAGGGATAAACGGAAATATGCATAAGCGTTGATGATAGGAGTGTGGCGATTTCCGAAAACAATGTCGTTCTGTGCAATGTAGCTTGAAAATTAATTTTCCCTTGCTCCTTGGAATGCTGATCATGTTTAATACTTTCTGAACATAACGTATAATATCTATTTTTGTCGTTTTAATTTTTTCTATTTCTTTTTTAAAGATTTTATGAATGCATTTTTTTTTTAAAAAATCCAACTTGTGAAGTTCAAAAATATATATTAGCCCAATTCACAATCTTGTGCAAATGGTCTTGCATCATTGCATTTGCAAAATGGTGTAGTATATTGATACTCACCACTAACAATTGTTAAGTGTTGAGTATCAATATACTACACCAATTTGCAAATGCTACGATGCAAGACCATTTGCACAAGATTGTGAATTGGGCTATTATATTAAATTGGACCTTCATATGTTTTTTTAATAATTTATTTTTAGCGCATGTTTTTCATATTCATAATCATACTTATATCTTGTCATTTTCAGCTTGTAGCTTATTTACAATTGTATTATTTGCTATAAAAATATATATGATACTTAATAAAATCGAAGTCTAAGTTTGCATGTTTAAACTGCAATTTACATATTTATTTAATACTAAATAATAATTAAATAATAATAGAAAATAGAAATTAAAATATGCAAAAAATGAAGTTTTGTTAAGCTATTATTACCTCACACCCTATACAACCAGAGACGCAAAAAAAAACCTGGTTGAGGCACTCATAATCTAAGAGCACCATGCATGCTATCATTGTATTATGTTTATGGTTGCAGACAAATTACATTATTATGGTGGCATGAATTAATGTCAATGGACGTTATTTCCACTTCAGAGTAAAGACTTTCTGCATAGCCGCCCTTCGGCTGGGCTTACGGGTTTTCTCCTCTGGGTGTGTGAAACAGCGGCTTCGTCGAGTAAAGATTTTCTGCATAAACTGAAAATATTGCATGCAAAATTTTACGATAAAAACTTTCGTAGTTCCTTTTTTTGTTGGAATATTCGAAACTTTCGTACATAATACAAAAAATTTAGGCAATATTTTTTTTTAATCTACAAATGTAACAAAAACCTTTCCTAAACATTTTACCTTTTTAAAAAATATATGAAATAAAAAAATTAATTAAAATTATTTTTAAAGACATATTTTTCTTAGTAAATAAAACAAATTTTTAGCTCTTATAAACTAAATAGAAAGAAACCGATAGAACCACATGGGACTCAGGGTAGAGTACTTGCTTTGAAATATGAAGATTGCGAGTTCTTGCGAGTTTTTTGTGAGTTTTTTGATAGGGAATAATTCAATTTTATTTTTCAATAAACAAGTTTGTAATTTTGGAAAAAATTTTTTCTGAATTTACAAATTACTTTATAGGTTCTAATTCATCATAATGATGTGTAATTTTTTCTGTGTACCTATAAGTGGCTCTATGATCAGTTAATAAAAATGGTAGGTTTAAAACATTTTTGATTTTGTATAAAGTTTTAAGAAATAAAATTCTTCAAAATTTTGCACAAAAAATATATAATTTCATTATTGAAAGCATTGAGTATAAAAAAAGAATGTTTTTCCAAATTTGTTTATATGTTTTGTAATAAAATCGGACTACCCCTTCCCAAAATACGATGAAATCAGTGTAGCAGCTTCTTGGAAAATGACAAAGTTTAGAAAAAAAGTATTAAAAAAAGACGTATCCATAGAATTTTAAATTTCTACTGGTGTTGTAGTTATGGAAAGATCATAAAAATATAATGCCGATCAAAGGTCATGAGTCATGACAAAAATTTCAGTTTGTTGCATAGTGTAATTAGCGAAAATTTTCAATCAGGCTAATAAAGTCACAAACTTCTGTCTCATGTTTTATTATTTAAATAAATATCACACATATGTACATAAGTGTGGTTTTCCTTCAGATTTGCAATTGAGAAGCCGGTGGATGATGTGTAATTTACAAAATTACTTGTTGGCAGCACTGTTTTATACATTCTAATGATTTATAAATATTTCTAAACGATAAGCGTTTTTTATTAATGCTCGTATTTAATGAATGCTTACAAGAAACTGACCCACTTATTCTCATTTGTCATTTAATACTAGAAATTCTTTAGATTTGTAGTTGTAAATGAATATGTAGTTATGTAAGTAAGTACCCAGCGGTAAAACTTACGAGGCATTCACTAAACAGGCCTTTTTATAGGTCTTCCAAGACCTGAATTTAAGATCAAAAAGTAATTCTTTTCTGCCTTCTAAGGCAGGCCTCCTAGAAGGGGTCTACACTGGTTTCTTTTGGAAGGAGTATTCTATTTTTAGATTTTTCGTTTTGTTTAATAAAAAATGTTCTTTAGAAATAAGAGACATTCTCGTATTCTGTTTTTGCAAATAATTTGTATAGAAGACTGAAATTTATATAAGAAATTTATATAAGACTGAAATTTACAAGAGGCATCATACATGCTGCTATTATATCGTTTATGTTGTAGCTACTAGATCATGTTCAATTCGTTCCAAATAAATACATACATTTTAGCCTCCCTCATATGTTTAAAAAATTACTTTGGATGAAAAGGAGTTCGAAATAAATAAAACATCACGATAATCAAAAATATAGAAGCCGCTATAAAAATACCCAGATTACAAAAATGGACTTCCATTTCATTTTTAACAGACCTTCCCAGACCAGGCCTTTTATAAGGCCTGCTGGGTAATGGGTACCTACAGGTACTTAAAAAAACAAAATAGAAGTGGAAAGTAAAAGATTTAAAAATTATGAGACATTGAAATCAGTAAATTAAATAAAATCTCTCAACAATTAAACATACAGTGGTGGCAATGTAATCATGCAAAAAATATTTGAGAATTATTAGTATTTTTCAGTTTTAAACTCCATCCTGTAGTTCCAAAGATGCACAGTGGGGAAGAATTAACATATGTATATCTATTAGAAATAAAAATTCACACAATATAATTTTACATAAACCCAGCAGAGGAATATGAAAATAAGCTCCATAGACTAAAATTTTTTGTACTTTGGGCAGTTGAAATTTTTGTAAAACTAATTTTAATATGCAAACAAATTAAATCGTCTACTAGTAGTTCATTTTAATTATTTTTGTTTAGTCATCGCTGAAATCATTGATACATTCAAAAGAAACTTAAATATTTTTACTATCAAGACGATCAGGCCATACGTTCTATATGACAAACTGATAGCTTATCATGCTATTATTATACGTTTTGTTTTTGGCAACTTTCCCAATAGAAAAAAATCAAGTTTGTGTAAATTTATTGCCCTAATGGCACGTTCTATACACTTTGTAACATACCATCCACACAATGTAATACAAAATAGCCAAAATACTTCAAGGTTTTAATTTTATGTGAATAAAAAAAAATCATATTATTATTCGTTTGTCTTCTTAAAAAATAAACATGTATAAAAAAAATTAAAAGTAATCATTTTTATAAAAAGTATTAAGAAAAAAAAAACACAGAAATAATGATGCTTACAAATTAGATTTTAACAAGTTTTAAGTAGATTCCACCCTCGTGGGTGAGGAGAGCATACCGTTTATCAAACTTGATGCAATCGACAGTCTTATCACAACGTTCTACACGATGACGGTTCAAAAAATGTATCAGTCCCAGTTTAACCTGCAGTTGAGCCAACACTTGGGCAATACAATGATGGGGGCCAGCGCCAAAGGGCAGATATGACAGGGGCGTATGAAATTTTTTTTGATCCGGTGAAAAACGTTCTGGATCAAAGTGCTCGGGATTAGGCCAATACTAATAAAAGAAAAGATAATAATATCCCAAATGGTTAACACTTCCAGAATATTTATATGAAAATCACAATTTTTTTATATTATACGTAAGTCAACAGCAGCATACCTTTTGCGTTTAAAAGTGATGTATCTCAAAAAGTAGCAACCATATCGATCTGAATTTGCATGTTATCCTTAACAAGTGTTCTTGACCTTATTCCGAAGTTTGAGTCGACAAACATTTTGTACGGGAATTTTTTTTATTTTATTATTTGGTTGTTGTTTGCACTATTGCTTAGTTTCTATATATTTCCATAGGGGGGAGTAATCAAAAAGTGGGCATATCTCTGAACTAAGCCGTTTAATTCCTTCCACCCAAATATTGGAATATGGTCGAGAGCACTTTTGTTAAGGATATGATAAAATTTCATATCGATATAAGTGCTATTTCCTACAATATAATTCTCTTAAAACTCAAAACATACCCAGGTATGCTGCTGTAGACATAAAGTCTAAAGGAATAAAATTATTCACTTTTTTCTAACGGACTAGAATGAGATTATTAAGAAATAAAAATGAAACTGAAATAAAACTACTTTTATAGATTACTTTTATTTAGTTTGCAATTGAAATATTTAAAACAATTAAACAAGTATATGATTGCCTTGTACTTACCTGAGGATCATAATGTAATGCTAAATTTGATATATACACGGGCATTCCCTTTCTGGCCATACACTCAGCATGAGGACGGAATGATACAAAACGTTTCTTATTCAACGGTGTACACTCTCTCTCCAAAAATGGCACAACTGGATACTTACGCAAAGTCTCATCCACCACCATACTCAAATATGACATTTTGTCCACTTTTTCCAAATTTAGTGAGCTGGGCGGATCCTCCGTTCCTATAGTCTTTCTTATCTCTAAATGTAAACGTTTTTGCAGTTTAGGCTGACGAGCCAGCTCGTACAGAGCAAACGACAATGTCGATGAACAGGTTTGTATACCGGCCAATTGAAAAGTAGCTGCCTGAGCGACTAGATAATCTTGCTGATGGGTAAAATGTGATTTATCCTTATTAAGTTCTGCTTCCATTTTGAATGTCAATAACAATTCAATGAGATCATTGCGTAGGCCATCGTAACTGCGACGATCGTCTAGCATGCTAACAACGAGACTGCGCAAAAAGTCCGTATGCTCTACATTAAATAATTTGGGACGCAAAAACTTTACCAACTTTGGTAAAATAAAAATCAGGCAAAGATCAACTGCCCGTCGAAATGATATGAAGAAAATTTCATCACTATAACTACAGAGTTGAGCACGATATGTACCACGCAGCGAATGGCTGCGTAAACCAAATGCAATGCTGGCAATCATATCGGTGTTGTAAAGATCGCAAATATCTTTGATTTGTACCACAATTCCATCGTCAGATTGTTTCATGTCTTTGGTAAGTTTAGCTAAATAAGTTTCCAAGTCGTAACCAATCTAGAGTATAAGAATTAGGAAAAATGGAAACGAAAAATTAAAGTTGTGTCGATTAAAGTTTAAAAAGATTACTGAAAAAATTATCAGCAACAAATTTTAAAAGAAAAAAAATTTTCTGAAATAAAATTTAGTTTTTAGTAAATATTCTTTGCTGAATCAGTGAATTTTTGTTTGACTTTTATTTAGGATACCAACACCAAAAATAAGTTTTCTGTGTCGTAAAAAAAACAACCCCGATTACGACATACACATAAATAACAACAACAACAATGATAGCAAAAGGAATGCGAATGTAACAAGTTTGTTGACTGAAGATTTCTGAGTGAATCAATTCGTTAATATTGCTGCGTTAATTCTCATTCATTTTATTAAAGCCTTTAGATAAACAACAGAGTTGAACACATTTAACTTATCCTTTACACATGCAAGTGCAAGTTCGAAGAACTCGACGCACTCAAAATTTTCTACTAACACACTTTTGATTCAGCTATGAGAAAGACAAAGAAATGAAATGAAAGACAAAAAAATTTCTCTTTCGTTGATAATACGTACAGATAGCTTGCATGCAAGTATTTGCATGTCTAAGCGCAGGGTAACGAAGTGAAATTTCAAAAATGCTCAATGGATGGTGGATAATATTATTATTTAAAACTTAAAAATATTAAAAAAAAATTTATTGACTCAGATAAAAAGTTTGTTTGATATATTATAAAAAAATTGAGTAAATATTTTTGTTTGATTCATTAAACAAACTGTTTTATAAATTCAGAAAAAAATTTAGCTTGATAAATTACAGAAGATCTAGTAAATATTTATGTTTGATTCAGTAAATAATTTTGTTTTGAATTTGTAAATATTTTTAGACAAATTGTTTTATAGATTTGGACAATTTGTTGAATGCTCGGAGTAAACTGGAGCAGCCATTGGCCAATCTCGAGGCCACTATTTAGTAGTACCCAAAAATACGCTTACGTACCTTAGCAATTAAAAATAGATCGAATTTTCAATCTAGAAAATATGAAGTCTGTCGCCTACAAAACATAAGCCATATTTTGAACGTTAGAAACAATGAGCCACCGAGCTCAATTTATTACAAATGGCATTACATTAAAAGCACCATCAGCGCTAGTGCTGATAAAACAACTGGGCCAGTCCTAAAAGGAAGACAAAAATGTGTGCCTGATAATACCTGGAAGATAACGTAGGGAGTTGAAAAAATGATTTAATGCCTGTGAAAATCCTGATAAGAAAAATACACTAGAAGCTAAATACCACAATCGAGCTACACGCAAACACATAGATTCTCTGGCACGAGAAGCTGAAAACGTACCCAAGTTCGGAGACACTCGAATAGCTTTTGAAGCCAGAAGAAAGCTTGCTGACCAAAAAATGCATGCGGAACATCATATACGTGATCTGAGTGGAAATCTATGAACTTAAAATTATACAAAGATAGAAAGAGCACTTTTCCATAGTATTAAACAACATGATAGATTCTGTTTCTGAACCAACAACACCATAAGTACAAATAGCACCTCAAGATTTGGGTCTAGAACTGCACCTCCCCGTCTTACAAAAACCACAGCAGCTATCAAATAACGCCCAAATACCATTTGAAATATATAAATGCGACCCACGATTCACTGCTGAGCTCCTACACACACACTCATACCGGTGGCGTAAGAAGGCGAATATTTCCCGGAAGAGTGAAAGAATGGTATTGTATTGAAAATTGTAAAGAAAGGCAATTTAAAAGACTGCAACAAATGGAGAGGTATATATGTTTTACAAACCATTACAAATCTACTTGCCTAAATAATCCTCAATCTCATAAAGCAACACTAAGAAGCAATCATCAGCTCGTGCCAAGAAGGTTTTCATAGTAGATATTCCTGGCCGGATCACATCAACACGTTGCGCTTAATTATTGAACAGTACGTGGACTTCGACTCCATACTCCATCTTCTATGTATGGACTTTGAAAAAGCTTTCAAGAGCATCAACTGGAAGTACTTATGATCAGCATTAAGAAGAAGAAGAAGCATACCTGAATAGCTTATATCCTTGATCAAGGAAAGAAATAACTAGGCCAGGTTCCTTGATACTCACCACTTAACAATTGTTAGTGGTGAGTGCAACGATGCAAGACCATTTCCACAAGATTTTGAATTGGGCTTATATATCACTTAATTTGTGAGTCATTATTTGAAACCCAATTTCGACATTTGTCCTTTTGTAACATTCTACAAGTGGTTAAATTGTCGTAGTATCTTTTTGGAGCGAAAGAAAATTATGATCAAAAAGAAACTTATCTTACTTCATATGTAGACTTTGACATATTGTTACTTTTTTTGATATTTTAGTTCTATATAAATTTTTGTATTTTGGATCCTTTCCCCAATGTATAACTTTTTCGATAACAAAGTATATGTACATGTTGTTAAAGTCTATATAAAAAATTCTGCTACAAATTGATTTATTATGATCATAATATGGTGAGCGTTTGTTGCATATCTCTCTAGTTCCTCAAATAATTTTTTTTTCAGTAGAGCCAAAAGAATTTTTTAATACATACATAGCATAAAATTGAAGAAAAAAAATGTTTTTTTCAGTTGACCGACCCCCTTTAGAGGAACCAGTGCGATATATTTCGAAAACTGAAAAATCGCTAACTTTTGTTAAACTATTAACACACTTGACAACACTTAAACGACAGCACGTTTAGAGAGTATAACAAAGGCAATATTTTTTTACAAAGTTGCAGCAGATTTACAAGTACAACAAGCTACATTGTTTGGATATTGGAAAAAATACGGTGTACCTTCAACACAGTTGATACAAAAAAAAGCAAAAATGTTGTTGTCAGTTGATATCATTTAGTATAAATTTAAAACATTTTAATACGAAATTTACAAACACGTGTATAATGTAAACACAATGTTTAAAAAAACGAGTATTTTCGGGCAGAGAAAGAAAACAAAGCAGCTCTCAAAAGTGCGGCAACCTTGTAAAAAGGCGCATTGAGAACAAAAACACACACACCCACTCGAAAGTTATTGATCAACGATCAGAAAGAGCGAGAGAAATAAAAATGCACAAAACTATTTGCTTAAAGTGATGCCAGACTACTAAAGTATTATATTTGTTTATATTTTGTTTTAATTTTTTATTTTGTGTTTCATACCTCTTCCATTAATGAAAACATTTGTTTCATTTTTGACGTGGTAAATACCGGTGCCAGTTTTGTGCGTATATCACGCCATTCGGGATTCCGAGCAAAAAATAAATTTAGTGCCCCCATTTTATCCTTATGTCTATCACACTGCGAAAAACGATGCGAAAAGTTTACAAAATCCTCGATCAACACTTGACGCACGAGTTGTAGATCGCGCAACAACAAAGCCGGCTGATGGAACAAATAGATACCCACTAGGGGTTCACGTGTAAAACGTTCATTGAAATAATAATCACGCAGCTGTAGAGCAAAAGAGTTTTGCATTTTTAATACATCCCTTAGGTTGCCCAACAAATGGGTCGGTTGCACAAACTTAACACGTCTACGCTGCCAATACACATAAGTACGACGCGACCAAACGAACACACCCGTCAGTATAGTTACAACAGACAATAATATTGATGTGGCATCCACCATATCACACAAGCAATCATTAACAAGAAGAATACAAAATTGTTAAAAAAAAATAAGACAATATGAACTAAAACAGAACAAAAAATATTAATTAATATTTTAATTTAATTGTACTATGTATGATGATAATATCAAAATAATATTATTTTAGCTGAGTGTTGTATTTTTCTTTATCTTTATTTTAGCTATTTATTCTTGTTGTTGTACTTAAAACAAAAGGAAATAACAAAAAACAAAGAATTTACTGACAACAAAATAGTAATAATAAAAAAAAAATAGTCTATGGAATGAAAACAACACAGACACCACACGATTTTAGAACCACGAACGCGTAGACTGTCGATTCTCTTCTGATATTTTGTTTTTAAACAAACTTCTAAACTCTGTTAATGCAGATATTAACGTTGATTTATGAATCGTTTGAGCGTATACGTGTACAAAGTCTACTAAATGAGTGGGCAAGATCAGCAGCAAACACAACATGAGCTATCCACACCATGGGCAACAACAACTGAATTGAAACTGAAACGCGACCGCAAAAACCGCAAAATCGAATAAATAGAAATTGAAAAAAAAAACAATTCAAAACAAGAACAAAAGTTCATTTGTTCGTTGCCTTTATCAATTAATTGCAAGTAAATTTAATATTTGTTGCCAACAGTGCTGTCAACTTAGGGGATTTTTTGCTACACTTTGGGAATCTTTTCTTTATGGCATATAATCTAGAGGCATCTCAGTGGCGAAACAGTTCTTGTTTGGTTTCGTGGCGCCTTACAGTTTGTTTTAACATTTTTGATTTGAACATATAGCGCAGTTTTTTCTCCCAGTACCTTTGTTATAAATATGGGCTTAAATCCACTTTAGCCAAGTAGGTCCAAATGAAAAAATAGCCTATCTTATAGAAAATTAAAAATAAGAAGAAAATATAAAATAAAAAAATAAGCGGCAACCCATATTTTCCGAGTTATGGGCCTCTGATAAAAAAGATAAGAAAAAAACACCCTATCCGATAGAAAATAAAAAATAAGAAAAACAAATTAAATAAAAAAATTGGTGGCGAGCCTTAGTTTCCGAGTTATGGATCTCCTAAATTCTAATACAAAATTATAATTATACGTAATATTTTCTAACGAATCTGGTTACAATTCGACATACACCCGACTAGAAATTTTCATGCAAACACATTTGGGATCTAACTGGGATCCCAATTCTGATGTAACGCAGAAACGTATTTGGGACCCGATTGGTTTCCTGTGTGGAAATATTAAAATCTTGCAAAAATTTGCTCAATTCGGGAAATATCAAACTCTAATATTGAACTAAAATTGCTGAAGCTATCCAAGCGACAAAAGTATGTAGCAATCATCTCTGTTGAAGATGAGCGAAATATACGATTAAAAATCTGTGTTAGATTTTCCCAACAAGTTCCCAATAGTTTCCCACTTGGGAAGAACTTATGTTAAGTCACTAATTTGTAGATGGGCTATCCCAACAAGTTCCCGATCAAATCACAAATGGGATAACCCTTTTCGGTGAGCCACATGCGTTCCCAATCGGGTCCCAATATGAGTATTGGGAAAATTTCTAGTCGGGCATAGGAGAAAACTTCTTAAGGCCGGCTAGGCAAGAAATCTTTACTCAGCGAAGCCGCTATTCGATATACATAGATGAGAAAACCTTTAAGCCCGGCCGAAGGCTGGCTGTTCAAAAAAGCTTTACTCAGCGAAGCCGCTATTCGACATACATAGAGCAGAAAATCCTTAAGCCCGGCCGAAGGCCGGCTGAACAGAAAGGCTTTACTCAGCGAAGCCGCTATTCGACATACATAGAGGAGAAAATCCTTAAGCCCGGCCGAAGGCCGGCTGTACAGAAGGGCTTTACTCAGCGAAGCTGCAATTCGACATACATAGAGGAGAAATACCTTAAGCCCGGCCGAAACTTCAGAGGTCCATAGCTCGGAAAATATGGGTTGCCGCCAAGTTTTTTATTTAATATTTTCTTCTTATTTTTCAATTTCCTACAAGATAGCCTATTCTTTATTTTTTTTATCTACTTGGCTAAACTGGATTTGTTCCGTCGGCTAATAGCAAACGAATAATATAATCCGGCACGATAACTACTTATGGCCTCAGTCGGCTATATGCCAATAGTCGTGAAACCCTATTGCATGGTCGATATAATTGTCTCAGCTCTCCATCATTTAACAAGGACAAGAAATAAATTGTTAGGCTCCCGATCATCTAACTATTATAAGCAAATATTACGAAGCACCAACATAACTATTTCGGAGTTTTATCGGGTAATTATGACTAGTGTGTGAAAACGTACAGTACTACGAAATCAATTATTCTGCTCTCGTTCGTCTAATTCTGGCAAACGATCAGACAAGATTAATACTTCGACTCTCGATTGTCTAACTAAGGCAGACGAATACAATATCCCTTCAATATATATACTTCGGCTTTTGATTGATTAGATACAATTAGTTGTGAAAACGTGCAATGCGTCGAGATAAACTGCTTGGCTTTTGATCTTCTAACTACGACAAACAAGTACTACGATCCGAGAGCATATGTGCTTCGGATTATGATCAACTAACTACGAGTAGTTTGTGAAAACACCAAGATAGGACCAGTTATAATAGTACGATCCGACAATATAAATATTTCAGTATTTGATCTTGTGGTCAATACTTTGGGATATAATCTTCACCATTACTTTTGCTATACTCTATTCTTTCTCGTCAATTACTTTCATATTCCAAACAATGCACTCTTGCGGTTTAAAGATGTTCTTGACGATCAATCCGTGCCAATATTTACAGGCTATTCACATATTACGTAACGCTATTTTCGGAGATACGAATAGTTATGATATTCCGGGTATATTCCAAACAATGCACTCTTGCGGCTTAAATATGGTCTTGACAATCTACTCCAGCCAACACTTATGAGAGAGTTTCTACAAAAGATGGATTCACCGTGATGCTTACTGCATACATCACATCAGGGTCTCGAATACCACACACAAATGGCTTTGCTCTTAGCAACAACAACGGATGGTTTCCGCATGAATAAGACACCTGCGATTCTATGCGGTTGCATGTTACACATTTGTCACAATTTGTGGTTTTTGATATCCGTGACAACTTCTCCCGATTCATATCGAGCTTTCTCAGGGATCGCACTATATGAGTTGTTATAGAAGGGATCTCATCAGAAGAGTTCAAGTTTAATTCAGGAGTACCCCAACGCCCCGTTCTCTCTTATCCTATTTATTGTTCTTCTCAATGACCTTCCTTGTCACAATTCCAGTCCTATCAAAACATGAATGTAACACCTAACCACGATCTTATAACAATCTTTAAATGGAGTCGAGGGAATAAAGTTGATTTTAATGCTCGCACGACCCAAGGCGGTATGCTCACGCAGAGACATATGACCGAACGTGCTGCTGCATCTATAGTTGAGGATGGTATAGCTATTTTCTAACCAGCAAGTACATAAAGATCCAGTGTAACCTTCGCTGACCTGACCATATTTTCCAAGTATGAAAAGAAACATTTAAGTTCCTTGATGTCTTTAAACGATGTAAGAGATACTTCACTCCATTTCATCTCATTAGTATTTATGCCACCTATATCCCACCGAAAATGGAATACAACTTTCATGTCGCGGTCGGTGCGTCGATCATATATAGGAAATGAAGAAGAAACTCACCGGTGACAGTATGGTAGACAATTCTACTGACTCACTGCAGCATCGACGCAATATGTTGTATTTCCTGTCACTTTCAATATTTGAAGGTTCAAATCAAATATTCATATACACTACTTCCTCTATTCTGATTCGCATAACCGATTTTCCTATTTAAGGCACACCCAGAAAAAAAGTTGTTGGAAAATGGCTAGACCGAAAAAATATTAGCTGAATGGGCAATATATCAAGTCACGCTGTCAATTTTATATGAATCAAAAAAATAATTCATTAGAGCATAATTGTAATAAAGATATTATTCTGACAATTCTTAAATTGATTAGATCAACCGATCGTTTGCTGTTGTCTTGACTAAGTAGCGAATATGATTAGCACAACCGAATAAAATATTATGAATTAGATATTAGTACCAATTATTGGTATTTGCAACTAAAAAACACATACAAGTACTTATGTATGTTCATAGGTACACTTAAAAAGGTGAAATTAATAAAAATATTATAAAATTTTTATTTCATAATTGAGTTATGAGTTTAGTCGAACTGTGTGGGCTTATATCCAGAGAAATTTAATTATTTTGACTCGAGTTCGGCTTTAATTTAATTTTTCAATTAAATTATATTTTTATTTAGAGATAAGTGTGAATCAAGTAGACAAAGAAAATTTTGACTACACGGAGGGTCGAACTGACGTTTAGATACCTCCCGCTAATGTCTTCAGAGTTTTTTTTCCGTTTAGACCATTCGACCAAAGTCGGTGGTTTGAATTCAAGGGTTGAATATCATCTACTTTTAATCAATTCATACGCTCACTCTTAGAGCTGTTTTATTATTTAATCTTGTATGTTTTTATTTGCCTGATTTGCCAGTGTTTTTATATCAGCAATGAAAGCCAATGCTTCTTTTACAAGTACCAAATATGCTCTTATTGTAGTTATGTTAACCATTTATTCGGCAGCAAACGTAACTTCTATGTCAAATTGAATACTGTTAACCAATTTTACATGCTGTTGCAACTATTGGGTTAATAGAATTAATTAAAACTATAGCGCTACTACATGAAAGTTTTGGTTGTTACACCAGGATCTTATGATAGTTGGTGCAACGGCAAAAATTTGATTGGCAACAAGTTCGGTCGTCTCAACGAAAGTGTTTTCTCTGTGCATGAGTAGAGGCCATGCTCTGAGTACTTGTTTGATATAAAAAAATAATTGATAAAATATTAGTAAATATCGGATGTTCCCAATAAAAAGAGAACTTCGAAAGCAGTCAATAAGATTATGAGCTTGGGATTCGGAAGAGGTGTAAGTTCGGATCAATTCTAATGATTTTGTCATTAAAAAAAGTTGTTTTTATTCCCGTTCGATGAATGTGAAGTCATGTTCATGATATAATAAAGATAATTTAATTTTTTGTATGTTCTTTTTAATAAGTGCAAATGAACTTATATTTCATAACTTCTATAGAGTTACAAAATATCGTTAAATGCGAATAGATGATACATTAATTATATAGAAAAAAATTGTATTTGTTGTGCACTATGCTAGTTTATATGCATAAGGCATATGGGAAACCTTAAAAAAATTGACCTACAAAAAATAACAAATTGTTGTTATAAAATATATACATGAGTATGTAAAAAGTTTTAATATGTAATTATTAAGAATTTATAATATTTTTTTTTAATTTTAAAGTTGTAAGCCTTATACCCAGTTTTACGGGACAACAAATTAAAGACCTGGCAACAATAATTAACATACACTACTTAGTACAGGGAGAGAAATAATGAGCATATGTTTCATATAGTTCTCTTTTGATTTTATCAAACAAAACATTATCATAAAGCCCAAGCGACGTCTGATTTTGTTTGGGATAGCAGGATGACGACATACTTGTACTACTGAACTACTCAACAAATCATAAAATTACGTACATACAGAAGCAGAATTAAAGCGATCAGCGAATCAATGTCAATAATATCTATTTTACACTATCTCACAAGAAATGCAATCATGATATAATGTTTTGTTATGGCTTTTTAAAAACTTTTATTAACTCAGTTGATCAGGGCCGCATTTTCTACAGAAGTCGAACCGCTTGCGGGATAGCCTAAAATTAGCTTAATGCTTATTTCAATAATATTTTAAAATGGACGGTTTTACAGAAAGTAAGCAAAAATATATTAAGCTGAAAAAAGTCAAACAAGTAACATATACTAATGGGAAAAAATATATTTTTTTACTTATATATAATATTTTACATTCCCCGAAAATAAATTGCGAATGTGTTTGAAACATTGAAAGTGAAAATACCTACTACGTATTTAATAGGAATAAAAAAAGTTTTGTATAAATTGTTTAATCTATCAACATTAGTTCTGCTAGACAAACATACGATAAAATTATAACAAATATGTGGAGAAAATCTTAATACAAAATGTTTCCAATAACCTTAAAACAAGTTATGGCTTTGCGCAAAACGCTGAGTCGCGTAGCGCTTCAGTTCTGGTTACAAACAACTAACAAGCACTAAAATGAAACCATATATGGCACGCTATACTTTTTTATTTGCAACACTCAACGCTTGTGGTTGTAGTATACATACATACATGCATATGTGTATTAGGGTCGCCCTTAATTTCAAAAATTCGGGTTTTTCCAGTCTCACCCTTCAGCATAGTAAATATTCATAAAAAATTAATCTGCCAAGTTTTCATGGTAATCAGATGGCGGTAAGACGTGCCGCCAGCCCACACATATTTAGGAAAAACCATAAAATTTAGTTTTCTTGCCCCATAACTTCAAAATTATTAACTTCACAAAAAATTATATATTTGTTTTAACTTTTAAATTTATTTATTGAATCTTCAATTGTAAATTGAACTAACAATAAGTATTCAAATCTTAAAATTTAAATTGTAACAATTATTGACAAAATATGAGGGTTCAACGCATGACACAATAATACAGGTACATGCTGTCAAGTTTTCATGTGAGTTGTCAAAAATTACATACTGAGCAACAACAAAATTCGTTGTACACGCAAACAAACACGTACATACAAAACACAGCTGACAAGGGTTTTTGCTAATGCATGTACCTGTATTATTGTATCATGGGGTCAACGGTTGCTTCTTTAGATGTCTTACGTCTCTCGTATTCGGTGGAGAGCAAGATTGTCTCTCCTTCTCAGTCGAGATTGCCCTCTAAAGCTAATGATGTTGCGGGCTAGCGGATTTGGATGCGATTCCAGCTTTTTTATATATGTTGTCACATATTTTGAAAACACAGTATTTACTAATCTTTATGAATACCGCTGGTCTCTGACATACCAAGGTACCACTGTAATCAAACGAAGAATTTCATTTTGTTTTCTCTATATTTGATGCAGAGGCGATGCCCCATAGCTGAATATCATAGCATCAAATTGGTTCTTTTATCGTGTTGTATAGGAGAAGTTTCTTGTCTTTTAGTATTGTCTCGTCTCCAATTCTTTCTGGCTAAAAGTTTTACGCACTTTAGCCTAATAATAATCACATTGTGCTAAAAAACCAATTTAGTTTAAAAAAAATAGTTATATGAAACGATTGTAATAAGTTTTGAATCAACATATTTTAGTGCACTGTATGTGTTGCTGTGTTGTTTGAGTTACATAGATCTCCATCAAAAAGGTCATCCGGTTTGCTATTTACTGTAACTCCTAGTCCATACGCTTCAATTTTTGTTGCAGCAAATTTTATTTTCTAGTGAGAAAGAGTGAGTGTGGAATACAAGTGGTATATATTTCTATTTCATCACTCTCACACAAAACAATGCTGCTGCAACAAAAGTTGACTCGTATGGACTAGGACTAATTTAGTATTCATATGTACATACATATTTTCAAATAGCATGTGTTTACACGATGAGTATTCTTGAAGTTTACAATATTATGAAAATATGTTATATGTAATGAACACATATAAATTGCAAATGTTATATTTAAAAAAATTACATTTGGTATACAAATCTTTCGCTTGGAGACATTGATGCCAATTTTGACTCTTTTTTACGATATAAGAAAAACGATATGACACACTGAATTGTCATTTCGTAAGTTTTTTACGATATGACAACACTGCGACATGACAATACCGTGTATGGCTATCTTAGTGTTGTTATATCGTAAAAAACTTACGATATGACAACACAGTATGTCATATCGTTTTTTGTCATATCGTAAAAAAGAGCCAAAGTTGGCATCAGTGCTTAGAGAAGTGACACGGCGTGTGACTAATACGTGTCGTGTAAACATCGTTTTACACCAGATGGTATGACGACATTATTCACATTGTGTAGGAATGTGACAAACCTCGCCACGAGTCGCGACCTTATCACACAAATTTGATTTGAAGTAACATTCGACGGCAGCGCCGTTGAGATAAAATTATTTATATTTTGCCGGTTTTCATAATTCTCTCATTCTATGACTTTTAATATTTTAAATATTTCTAAATTAAGTGTAAATGAGACAAAAGGAAAAAAGTATGATAAGAAATGCTGCAGTCGTTTCGTTGTAGTAACTTGCTCCCCTATCCATTATAGAATATACTTAAATTTTTTTAAATTGCAAACATCCCACGTTTTCAACATCGGCGGACCAAAGCCTTGAAATTAGTAAATGTCATTTGAACAAATGCTTTGTACTGGTTTTTAATTTATTTTTTGAGTTTGTGTTAAGATCAAATTATGCAATTAAACATTTTTTGCTTTTGTTTTTTTAACACTTGAATTTTTTATTGTTTTTTTTTTTTTTTGTAAAGGAGTGTTTGCTTTTGAATGAAGATACTCAATTGAAATCGCCACTTTTAAAATAAGCACAGGCCCCTTCCTATGTGTTTATTAAGCAAATAGCTTTTGTTTTATTTAATTTTTTTCGTATTTAATAGTTTGTATGATTTAATGCTTTTAAATTTATTATTGTTGATTAATAAAAAAAATTCAGATTTATTTTTGTTTTTTGTACTTTTGAGTTTGAAAAAATTCCATTAGAAAAGAATTTCCGTTAGAAAAGAATGCCCGTTGGAAAAGCCATACTGGTGGTCATTAAGTAGATTGTTGAACTCCAATTACCTCATAAGATAGAAAATCACAAAACTGTCCAATATTTTAGGAAGTGCAGAGCAAATAAGAATTGCTCGGTAAAGTTTATGACTATAAAACTTCCCATTTCTGCGATTGCTAATGCATTGAAAACTTTCAAAAACACATTAGCGGTATTCAGTGTTTGGTGCAAATAGTCCTAGAAAAGAGCGAATGCAAAGTATCGTATATTTTTTTAAATCTAACGGCAATTCTGTGCATTTTGTTGTTGGATTTTATAAAAAAACTACTATATATTGCATTTGCTGTTCCTCACAAGACCATTTACACAAAACACTGAATAACGCCATTGAAATTTAAAAAACACTATCGGAGCTCAGTATTCGTTACAAATGTGCTTGCAAAAGTAAGTGCAAATGCAAAATAATGTAGATTATTTGTAAAAGTCAACAATAAAATACACACAATTGTTGTTAGAGTTCCTTAGACCATTTACTTCAAACACTGAACTCCGCTCCAGTGAATTCGTTTTAGTTTTGGTCCCTACCGATGTCAACTACTTGGAAAATTCATAAATAAAATTTTCTTTTTGTTATTATTATTTTTTTTTATTACAATCAAGTTCTATCAAATAAAAATTAATATCAATTAAATTTGATAAGAAGTTGCTTAAAAACTGATAAGATTAATTAAAGTTTTTAGCTAAAATAAAAAAAAATATTTGACAAAGCTGTTTTTAGATAAAAATATTTGATAAAGCTGTTTTTAAACTATTATACAAGCTGTTCAACTTCTCCACAAAATGCAATCCAGATATAATGTGTTGTTATTGCTTTTTTAAAACTTTCCATAAACTGATTAGATCAGGGTTGCATTTTCTACCGAAGTGGAACGGCTTCTGGGATAGTGTAAAACAGGCATAAATAACACGCTGTAACCGCAATAAGATATTATACTTTTTAAGAGAATAAAAAATGAGACGGTTCTTAAGCAAAGTCTCCCAGCAAAAATTTTGCTTACTGGCAGGCAAAAAAGTATATGAGGATTTATGTTGTAACTATTTACAATTTGACTCGATAACTAGTTCTTTTTGTTTGAAAAGTACAAAAAATAAGGATTACCCCTTACAAATGTATTTACATTGTCACAACAATTAACCAGTTACTATTTGGCTTACTTGCAGCTAAAAAATAAGTAGCCAGATGAACAAATTAAAATAAAAAAATTATATTTTATTGTGTCAAAAGGATAGTCATATTACTGTTTGTAACGAGACTAGTAACGATACTAGTAAAAAAAAGACAATCATATTCCTACACACAAAAAAAAGGAATGTAAAATCCACATGACGCAATTTTGATTGCAAATCATATTAAATTTACAAGAAATACTTTGTCGTTTGAGTGTGTTAGTGTTTACTTGCTTTGTTCATTGCTACAATTCACTGTTCTGCTTAGTTGTGTGACTTGTTGTTGTTTATTCTTACATGTGTCGTCTATGTATACGACAAAAAACGAATTACCAGCGAATATTTACTGCTGCTGGTTTGTTTCATATTCATTTTAAACGGAAAATAATTAATCTAACCTTAAATCACCGTTAAAACAATTTTGTTATAAACCTTAAGTTTCATTTTCAATCGACATGACTATAACTTTAATTTCAAATAAGTTTTATGTTAAATAATCATTTAAATCATGTTGAATTAAAACGAAATACATTTTACATACGATGGTATTTATTTAGTGTATAAGTAAACAAAAGTTTGAAGCTAATGTGGCTGCAGTGGTTAGCGCGTGGACTATCATGCAGTTGGCACGAGTTCAAATCTTGGCTGGGGCAGTCAGCTACAACGAAAACTTTTCTGATGACTATCACGTAAGTAAAATAATTAATAAAATAGCTACATTAAAGTCATGTTGTTTCAGCTTGATATAACTTTAATTCAACATGATTCTTCGTGTTGTTCCAATATCAAATTCACGTTGTTTCAACTTGAAATAACTTTGATTCAACATGATTCTTCGTGTTGTTCCAATATCAAATTCACGTTGTTTCAACTCGAAATTACTTTGATTCAATATGATTTTTCGTATTATTTCAGTATCAACTTCATTTTGATTTAACTGTACTGGAATATTAAATCAACATGAAATATAGTTAATTCAAAAGGAAAAGTTTTCTTTCGAGATTATTGTAAATCATGTTGATTTAACATGAAACACCTATGAAGCAAAATCACTACCGAAAAATGTTAAGTTAACCTGGTTTTCGACGATTTTACATGGAAATTTTTCTGTGTGTAGTTGGATTGAGACTAGTAACGATGCTAGTCAGAAAAGGACAAACTTTTCAGGTACACGATTTTACATAAAAGATATTTTTAGCTCTTAAAAATATAAGTAGAATGTGGGTCAGTGGGTAGAAATATGAAGAATGTGTGTTCGTACCTGGGTTGAGCCAAAATTTTTTAAAGAGTTACAAAACTATAAATAAAAAAACTAGTAACAACAATAGTTTACACAACTATTATTCCAACTGGGATATAACTGTATACAAATGAACTAGTTTGGCTCCAATGACAACCTAATATTAAAATCGATAGTTCGATATGTGAAAAAAAGACAGATAGGCAATTAGCCTGAAGTAAAAAGAAACTAGGATAATTCTAACTACATACTAGTTACTTTGACTGCAGGGGTATTTAGATTTTTTCGTCCAACATATACGTGTGAGTTTTTTTTTAATAACACAGTGAAAAAAAGTTGAGTTTGGTGCTTATGTTTTATTTGCAGGTCCAGCAGAAGATATGCAACAAAATGATGTGATGCAAGAATTGGATCTATATTTGGCTGACAACGATGTATCATTTAGATGCTTTCAAAGCTTTCCTCTAATTCGTGAAGTTTTTTTTTTTAATATACTCGTAATACACATTTGACTTCTATTGCACCATCGAGCGTTTGCTTTCTTTTGCTGGCATGTTTAATGTCCCTCGCAGACGCAGTCTATCAGACGAAACCTTTGAAAGCTTAGTAATAATCAGAGGAAATAATTTTTAATAAAAGATTTCTGTTAAACTTTTTATTTTTTTGTGTTACTTCATAATATCTTCTAGTGATAATGCATTAATAATGCATTATTCGTGATGTGTTTTATTTTTAATGCAAAAGTAGTGCACTATTTCCCCTACACTTTAGTGCTAATGAAATATTAATGCATTATTTTGATAAGAAATTAATTTATTGAAAAAAATAGTGCATTAAAAGTGATAAAAAGTGGTAAAGCAATAATTTTGCATTTTCATTGATTTGGTTTAATGTGAAAAAATTGTCAATGCATAAGCTCAAGTATGCATTTGTTGTTTTGATTTTCGGTACAGTGTCATTAGTTATTTTTTCTTTTATTACTTACTGACCTTGTAACTCTAATATTCATTTGAAAATAATAAATTTTCTTTCTAACAGATTTTAGATTTACATTCTAACATTCCATCTTGTGGCATTTTAAGCAAATGAATATGTTATGCTACTTATTTTCAGCTAAACGTTTGACTTTCGAACCTTAAAAGTCAAAAGTCTAACCAAATGCATATGTATATTGCTATGTTGATAGTTTTTTGTATCAAATACTTTCTAGGTCTTTACTGATTTCTAGGAATACTATTTTTTCGTTTTAATTCAAATATTTTTTACACTAATTAACCCAAAAGTCCTTCAAGTTAAACAACATAAATACTAAAACATAAATCCCTAAATCATACCTCAGTTGGTTATACCTGCATGCAGATTACAAAAAAACGTTACAATTTCGTGAAACTAAATTAAAAAACTAAAACATTTTTAACTCTTTTCTGTATTTATGATGCCAAGTACCTGGCAGCAATAAAAAATTGAACTAAAAACCTAGAAAATCTAAATTTTTTCAATTTAAATGCAAACAAACAAGGATACAAATTTATAATACTTTTTACTGAAAATTTACTTGGAATTATATTTCAGCTTTACAATTGAAAAGAGTTAAAAAATGTTTTTTTTTAAATGACTTGCTGATGTTTTATTTATGAAAGTCATCATAAAATAATTGTCACTTGGAATTCTTAGTAAAATCAAAAATCACAATAGACATGAAAAATTTACTCACACAAAAAAGTAGAATCAACTAAGCAATTTCAACTAAATTACAACCCTTTTATTGTCATCTTCATACAAACAAACCATTTTTTATGATCCTGTTAGGTATTGAAACATCATCTTTTTCCAGGATATTTAACACGTTAATTTAGTTTTTAAATTTTCTTGTTCACTTAGTTTCATTTAAAAAACAATTGCAAATTGTATTTGTAGGTCACTAAGGAGTCGTAAAAACCCCTTTTTTTAAATCCTTAAAAAGGACATGCCTATAACAATTAGAAGGGGTTAAAAAAACGCATAGAATATTTTTTTCTAAGCAACCAAAATCATAAAACCATAAACTAAAAAAAAGGACGAGAGCTATTTATGGTTAAACAAAACTTAAACAATGTTTAAGGCAAGGAAACCTTAAATTTTTACAAATCCATACTAGTTTTATGGCAGTTGACCGACCTTAAACTAAAAATCTTTTAAATTTAAAGATTTTGCTCTAAAAATCTCTTTTTAGTTTGATTTTATTACTTTTTATACTCATAGTATATTTTTTAACTCTCTCTTTTTGTATGATCATTGGAAAATCAACGAGTGTATGACATTTTAAGGATTTTCTTTGCTAAATATTCTAAAAATTTCTTTCACCAAAAATTCTTTGAATTATTTGTTGATGGTCATAAATGGTCTCAAAGTTAAACCCAAGAGTCAGAGTTTGTATTGCATTTTTTTATTGAGACAATTTTAGTTAAAAACTGTGTCCAAAAATAAATTGTTGGCTTTCATTTAATGGCTTGACAGTTTGGTGTAAAAATTTAATCAAACCGATTTCAAGGGAAATGTAAGTCAATGTCGTAGTTATTATTTGCAAAAAAGAAGCAGTAGATATTTCCTTTGGTTTGACGTTTTGGTAATTTTCTTTGTAGGTAATTTTACTGTAAATTTTAAGAGAATAACATTTTACTTTTAGACAGAAATAATAATAAAAAATGTATTATTAATATTATTATAACCAAGAAGGTCATAGCGATCCATTATTATCTTATATGCAAACTTTAATGTGCATTGCACAAAAAAAAATATCACCAAAAAAAATTTCAAACAAAACTTTGCTTAAAAATAAATTTGATTTTCAGTAAATGTTCTTTACTGAATCAATAAATTTTATTTAGTTTTATTTAGAACGCAAACACAAAAACAACAATAAACCCCAGTTTTCTGTGTCGTAAAAAACAACACCGATAACGATATACAAATAAATAACAACAACAACAATGATATCAAAAGGAATGCGATTGTAACTAATTTGTTACTGAAGATTTTTGAGTCTCTAGATAAACATTCAGACTTGAACACATTTAACAAAGTGAAATTTCATAACTGCTTAATGGATGATGATTATGACGCAGACAAACATATTTGTATGATATATTACAAAAAATCCATTAAATATTTTTGTTTGATTAAGAAAATATATTGTTTAATATATGTTAGTATTTTTAGGCTAATTGTTTTATAAATTCAAACAAAAATATTTTTTATTAATATGATTATTTCGAACGTATTTTTATTTTATGAATTCAAATTCATTATTAGGCTAATGTTCGTAACGTTATATTCAGAAAGAAGAATTTCAACGTTGAAAATTTAAGTTGATGTTAATTTTTCCCTTGTTCCTTGGAATATTAATCATGACCAATTCTCTCTGAATATAACGTTACGAACCTTAGTCTAATAATCAATTTGAATTCACAAAAATATTGTTTGATATTTTTGTATATGTTTACATATTTGTTTCTAGACAAAATATTTACTATTTCATTGAATTCCTTTCCTGAAAATGAAATATATTTTTTATATGTATATCAACCGCAACACAGTGGTTCCTATGGGTTAAAAGTATTTCTGTATATTTGAAACTAGTGATCTGATTATAAAACGATATATGTAAAAATTTTAGGAAAGGACATAAGCCTTACGATCGTTGAAGCTTGGATCAGCCTGTTGAATCATACGGTGAGCTACAGGTTGTTAAAGTTGATCACCTCGGACATGAAAAACTTTGTCGGCATTAACTTTACATATACAATACGATTTTAATGAAGTTTAATGAATTGTTGTAAATCTTATAAATAGATAAAGAAAATATACTTTATATCATTAAGACATCACTAATATTTTCAAAGACCTCAACTTCGTTCCCAATTTCGTAAATATCTCTGAAAATTTTTCAAACAAAATTTTTTCAGAAGAAATAACTTTGTTATCTCAATTCAAATAGTCGAGAAAAATAATTGAAATCAAAACTTTGAGATGAGAGGGTATAAATGGACAAATTTTTCAACAACTTTTCTCAAACATTTTTCAAAACTAAAAATTTTTTGTCTTTAATATTTCCAAAGAATATCTAGACTTAAAAAATGACTGCAGTTGAAGTTTTAAGTCAATTGAAGCATGCACGCTAGCAATATCTAAAAATTCTAAATTAGTCATTTCCACCGCAGCGCGTCTTCACGAGACATTAAAGCTGAAAGTTCATACCACGCGTTACACACGGTAACGCGTTATAAGCGGCTGTCAAAAAAGTAGAATCAGTGTAAATGTATGTGACGAGTTACATAGCACAAAGCGTAAAACGTTTGACGCGAAAAGTAGGTTTACTTTTTACTTTTGTATGCGTCGCATGCGCCATGAAAAAATGACAGCTGTTTTTGATAGCCAGGGATGACAAATTATATTATATTTTCAATGTTATCGATAAATATGTTTGTATGGTGGATTATTTTTTACAAAAAAGAAGTCTAATAAAAACCCCTATCGCAATAGAGTTTACAAATGTTTTCAAGAATAAAATATATTAAAATTAATTTTTTAACACAATTCTTTCATCAACAAAATTTTCATTTTATTTATCGATTAATTTTATGTAATAAGTTTCATCGCTGTTATATTTATTAATTTTATCACTTTATCTTTATACTTTATTCAATATGGTACTGACACAATTAAATTTACATTAAAGTCAAGAAGAGCCGACAATCTCTTGGAATAGCTCTCGCTTAGTTCAAAAAACCACTCACTTCCCGTTCCAAATACAAGGGAGCCCTTGTTGCACAATATATTATATTTATAAACTCGATAAATTCCACAAATTCTTTTAACATTTCAATTAACATTTTTGCAAAAATTATTTTTATTTGATAAAATACATCTGATCAAAACATAAACATTGGCGCACAAAAAGCGTTGCTTGTAACTTGAATTTAGAAAGGCGTCTAAAGTATGAAACACACAAAACGCGCAACGCACGAAACGCGTGTTGTGGGCTTTCAGCTTAACTTTGAAATAACATGAGAGAGAACGTCGAGAGAATAAGAAAAATAAAATGTCTATTTGTGTTTTCATCTTATACAAGGGGAAGACGTTATGTTACTTTTCTTAAAAGATTTCATTTTATGGAAATGCTCATCGAGTTAACATATACTACATGTACTTGTGCATAATTAGTTATTTTATTTTTAATTGTTCACACAAACCTTAATTTATAAATAATTTAAACACTTTTAAATATATATAAAATTATAAAATGTTATAAATTTCTTATAACAACGCCCCCTAATAATTTTTATAACATTGAGATAATAGTATTTTGAAGTCTTCACCAGGCCTGCCATATCTGTCGATTTATCGGCATTTTTTCGATTTTTTGCTTCAAAATGATCAAAGAGCCGATTTAACGATTTTGGCTCCAAAAATTCCGATATTTCGATAAACACTTAAAACACGGCATCTATGTTGGTTTTAGTATAATTTATTAAGTTTTGGCAGCACTGAAATACTTGTTACATTAAAAAGAGACAACTTTCACTAAGTCAGCGCTTTTACTGCAGAGAAAAAAGTTAGATATATTTACAATAGCCCGGGAAACATTTTTTGCCGACATGTCGAACATCAGATAAAATCTGAGACTTTACCAGACAATCAACTTAGTTGCCTGACATTTTGCGGTATAGTCAGCAGTTTTCTGGTATGATGGTTTTGCAAATTTTCTCAAATATCGAATTAATAATAGGCTAGTCTACATTTTATCGGAAGAAAATTTATTTTCTTTTAGGATATTTAAGAGAATAGTCTAACGTCTGAGACTTTATCACCCGAGTTGTCTAAAATTCCCTCAGACATTTCATAGAATAGCTGGCAGTTTTCTGGTACGACGTTTCTGCGTATTTTCTGAAACATTATCCCAATAATATTGGACTAATGTGCACATTATTCGAACGCAATTTAATTTTCTTTAAGATATTTGACAGAATAGTCTGCACATGTTCGTATCTACGTCTTACGAATTTAGGAGTCACTTATGTACAATTAGTACGTTTATACGCAAGACTCGTTTACAAATAAAACTGCAAATTGTTGCCATATAATTGTTTTATTGCGACTTACTAACTCACGAAAAGCATTCACGACTAACGCACTATTTACAAATAAAATGTTTGAGGTTGTTACGCTTACAAATGTTTGGTAATCAGAAACATTAAATACATAAATATTGCGCAAAAAATTGATAAAAGGAAATGTTGACGATTAAAACTTTGCCTCTCTAAAACTTTCAGAAGCAAGAAATTCTGATGCAAAAAATACGATGCAATTGATTTTTGCGAACTCCCGAGAAATGAAAAAAGTTTCCAAAATTGATTATTAGGGTAAGGTTTGTAACGTTATATTCAGAAAGAATTGGGTATGATTAATATTCCAATGAACAAGGGAAAAATTTATAATATTAGTGCAGCATACATGCTCAGACAAAACATTGAAGCAAATGATAGTATGACACCTTTTCATCATATAGATGACACTTAGTCAGCATATGTATGTATGTCGTATCAATAATGTTTATGTTGACTTTGTGCTGCCGATATTTTGGATGGTAACATAGCTGAGAAATGGTAGAGGCGTTAGTTTATAAATGTGCGATGAATTGAGCAAGCAGTCTTGGTCCCAGAAGAAAAAATAATATAAAAAAATAGTAAAACTAAAATAGAAACAAGTAATAGTAAAAAAATATATATGTATAATTGTTTCAATAATTCCATTGAGGACAGCTGATGTAAAGTTTGACATCACAATGATGAAAAGTGTCATTGATGTCAAATTACACCAGCGTTATAACGGGTTTCTATCAGTGTAGTGTAAGTTATTAAAAAGCTCATTAAATAGTCTATAAATTAGATTATTCGATTAGTTTTCAAACATCGTTATCTTATAAATAAGACCTTACTCTGTATAAATTAGGGAGTAACCGATACCGATTCCGATACCGATATATCGGCGATACTTCAGATTTTCCGATACATCGGTATCGGCGATATTTTACTGTCGATACGACGATACTTTTAAAATATTTTTCTCCAGAGTTTTTTTTCAGCAAATTATTTTTTGTTAATTTTAAAATTCATTTCGTTATTTTTTAAATCTTATTAATATAAATTTTAAAAATTAATAATATTTTGCGCTGTTATTTTGTAAAAAATAATTAATTTTTTGTTAATTTTGCCATGAATTCAAATTCAATTCTTTGTTTTTTTAACTCTTATTCCCAGCAAACAAGAAAGGCACAAGAATTATTGTAATTGCTATGAAATACGCTTTATATGAAAATATAAGAATGGGTAGGTTTTCAAGCAAATTGTTGCAAAAAAAAAAATACGCAACATTTTAAAAAATCAGAATAAAATAAAAAAATTTTTGACGATATTTACATGAAATATAAGTCAAAAAAATCTTTTAAACAAACACGGAAAGCTTAAGTCATCCTCTATTTAAAAAAACTGTTTAAAAATTGAACACAACGCAGTGAAAATTGTTTTTGTCCGTGAAGTCCCAAAAAATCGTTTTTACCGATAACTTCCGATTTTGAGAGTGTATTGCAATTTTTAAAATGGCAAAATGATCTACTCAACTAGACCTTCAAGCCTCACTAAGTCGTGTTTCACGAGTAAAAAAACATGCCATTTTGTAACAGCGTGTAATTAAGCTATTCTGGTATGTGATGGAAATCGATCGATTTCAAATCGAGTCGATTTCGAAAAACAAAATTTCCTGAAAGATAACTTGTTGATGTTTTTATTGTTTTCGTGGCTTAGAATATTTTATTTGATCCTAAATTCGAGTTCACTGTGTCGTGCGATTTACTTAAGACATATTTCACTATTATTAGTTTTATGAAATCGATCGATTTTCATTACATAACAGATTAAGTTATTTAGAAGAATATTAGTTTATAAATGTCCTTTAAAAAATCCATTTTTTAAAAAGCTTTGCGAGTTTTTTTTTAAATTATAAAGGAATTACAAATTTGTACTTGCTTTTCTACTAATTATCTGCATATTTTTAATATAGATTCTTTGGAAGCAATGAAAATGTTGTTTCTTAAAAATTACCTCCAATATTTTATACTGGATTAATATTAATTTAAAATATTAATAATATCGTACACTGTAATTTTGTATAATAAAAAAATTGCCCTTCTTGAGTTTTATTAATCTAAACTTGAACTCAATTTCAATATTCGTATCGGTATCGGAATCGGTATCGGCGATATTTAGTTTTAAATATCGGTATCGGATCGGCAAAACGGCGTATCGTTACATCCCTAGTATAAATATTTCATATGTATCTGGTTGTTCACTTCACATGTAATGCCCCATATACTCAATTATTAGTTTTGTTAATATTGTTCTTTAAAAAATTATCATAATAAAATGATTGAAATACAGCACTAAAAAGCAATGTGTGGTAACCTCAAATCTAAACAAGAAAATTATTATTTACGGATAAATAATATGGTACGAGTATGATACAAAAATAATTTAATTTAAAGAAGATATTTTCTTTAAACAATCATTAGCGGTTACAACAAAGTGGTCATATCATATAAAATCAAAGGTGTAGAGAATTTTAATGTAATAAAAAGAAACATGAGATTTTCTTAACCACCATATTATGGCCAACCTGTGGTGAGATTTAAACAAGCGATCAATTCAACGTTTAAGCTGGAAATGGGAAGGTGCAACAAAATTTTGACTTATTTTGACAGTTATTAGAGATTGAAGATGATAATAACATTGCGATGATAAGAATGGGAAAATAAAAGGCTATAAAAATTTTATTATAGAACTAATTGGAATTAATAATAAGAATGAGTTTTAGTTTATAATTAAATCTTGTGGGATATTTGTTGGACATATTAACGAAATATTATTAAGAAAATGCTGTACCGTTTGATTTAAAGCAAATGGTCATGATCGAATAATACGAGTATTAAAATTTTTATTAATCTACAGCACTTGATTACTTATGAAAAGGTATGGAATCGTAGCTACAAACGGTTGAAGCAGATTGAGAAACCTTCCAACAAAACCCGTGCAAAAATTGGCAAAATTGGGCTCAATTTAATTACACTAAGAATAAATCAGCTGAAAGAAAACAAGACATTAACCAATAAAATTTACTTGCATGCCTTTCCAAACGTAAAAATATTGCATGCGACAATAAATAAGAGGGTGATACTAGGAACTGAGACTTCGTTCTAACCATACAAGATGAATTATTAGAAGTAGTCCTTAGCTGCAATTGCGGCAATAACAAAATTTAAATCATAATTTTTTTAAAACAAACCGGATAACACTTTTATCGATTGAAACAAAATTTTCTTTCTACACCTGATCACGTCATTACGCCATATGGTGGAACATCAATAATTATCTGGAAAACTCAAAAACATATAAAAAAATATTTATTGTTAATAATTTCCGAAAGACATAAAAAATTGAAATATATCAATAACTGGACATTAATATTTAAAATACAGGCATTTAGTTTAATTAACCCATCACAAGGCTGAACTACAACATAAAAGAGGAAAGAAAAAAGGTTTTTTCACATGTTATACAAAGAAATTAAAAAAAAAATACAAAATACTAGACACATAAAATAAAAACAAAAAATGTATAAAACACACTATAATACAACAACACATGTTAGTTAGTTTTAGCCCAACTATTTCTTTTATTTTAAACCAAAAACAGCGGTCATGCTTATGGCCGGCTGAGTTACATAAAGTTAACAAAACGATATACATAAAACCACCACTAAACGTTTGTAGATCTGATGTCTGTCTGTCTGTCTGTCTGTCTGTCTATCTGTCTGTCTCTACAAGTATTTAAATAGCTCCATTGATAAACATAAAATGTTTTCGGTAAAGAAAAACTCAAACATTACAACCTGACACCAACTTATCAGAGTCATTAAAAAAAGAGAAATGCTTACAAAGGTAAAATAAATGTAAGAACAAGTTCATGCTCAAATATCAATTAAATTAAATTGGCTTGTAATTTTGTTTTGGCCTTAACTAAGCTATTGTTGTTGTTGCTAGCGCAACACTTTTAATGATCTTTAATGGTTTTGAACTTACTGCAGTTTAACTTAAATTGAAGTGCCATGTGATTGCCGAATGTCATTGATACCGGAAATTGTAGTTATAAATATTGAAATGGGAAGTTTTTTTTCATTTTTAATAAGTAGAAGTATTTACGTGAAGAGTTTTTGTTACGTTTATTAAAAATAAACAACAAAATTGTTTATATCCATGCCAAAGAGACAAGGTGATTTTCTCAAATATGGGGTTAATTACTTCTACATTAAGTTACTTACAATTTTTTTAAACACCCTCCTTAAATAACTAAGTAAGGTAAGGTTGAAAATAACGGATTTATGGGCTGAAGTGTTCAAGACTAACGTCAGTACGGTGCTTTTAATACCGTAAAAAATAGAACGGCCCCTACCGCACCTGGGTGAACTTCCAAGGCAGCTGTGTGACTTGCAAGGAACTCTCATGTTGCAACTTCTTGTACATGACCATCCACCATGCACACCTTACTCGAATGTCGGAACTATCTCTCTAGCTTACGCGATGCAGCCAAGTTTTATCAAGGTATAACCAACAAACTAGAAGTGCACCATAAATGCGTAAGGCAGATATACTGGTCTTTGCCGGCACCCACTCGTTGACAAAGAACTATTTAATTCAGCTTCTGTTGTATTAGCAACAGCACAAAAAGGCTTATTTGGTTGCCCGAAGACCAACTAGCTACATGCACATCTAACCGTTACCATTAAATCAACATCCTTTGCCAGTGATTTTGGTTTTAACCATCTTCAGCAAATATCGACAGCAACCGCTCACAGAATCATCCTTGACATTGAGGATAAGACAAAGTCCGTCAGCATATGCATTCCTTTTAAGAACAAAGTATACCTTAGGGTGCAAGCATCGTCTCTTTAACGCTCTAGAAGCCTGGCCATCTGTGGAGTCATTGCTCATGTTACGAAAGAGAACCCCTACAGGCTAACTTTGTATCGAATTTGAACTGAGCGGAGACCTTACGTGTCGCTTCTCCTTCTACCAAATTTGGCCACGTTTATAAGATATCCTCTATGAAGTAAGCAGGAAGGATTAGCGAGAAAAGGTTGTGAGCAATATTTCTGAAAAAATTTCGCGAAAATTGTGCAATATCGTTCAGCTTCACGGGCCCATATTATCCACCAATTTGATAACATGATTGTCGACCATGTTATCAAACTGGCCGGTTATTTTGTAATTTTTTACTTATATTTTTCCTTCAATTTTATTTAAACTTATTATCTTATTGGTGTTCAGGACTGTCTCAGCTGGCTGGAACTTGAACTGAAGCGATACAATTACTTCAAATTAGCACATAGATACAGCACCACCTAAAACATCGACAGAAAAAAAGCCAAAAAACTAGTTTGTTTTATTGAAGACATACTATAAGACTTTGTAGATCATTTTGTCCTCAACAAAGTCTTGCAAAATGTAAGAAAATTTCCCTGATCTTGCTTTCAACAGTGTGTGACTGAAGACAAAATAAAATACATTTTATCCTCGATAGAGTTTGATCAAAGCCAAAATATAAAGAAATGCTCACAGGATAAGTACCTCAAGTTTGGATTGAGAACCTATCACTGAGTATCTTAATTTAGTCAATTAACCCGCTCTAATGACAACGCCATATAAAAGTGACAGGTCCCTCTCATATAAAGATCTAGAACTCGAACCGGTTGCTAGTCCTTGAGAACCAGTCACATTCTAAGGTCAGTGTGGCCTCAACTACGTAAGATTGAGCGGAAGATGTAAGACATTGTCACTTGTTTTGTCCACCACAAAGTTTAATTGAAGACCAAATGTAAAACATGGTCGTTCACCTTGTCTTCAATAAAGTTTGATTGAAGAAAAAGAAAATGACTTTGTGGCCCATTCTATACTCAATAAAGGTCGATTGAAGACCAAACGTATGATATGGCAGCTCATCTGGTCTTGAACAAAGTGAGACTGAAGACAAAATGTAAGACATAACCACTAACATTATCCCCAAAATTCTTAATAAATTATAGCATCCCAGACTTTGTTTCTCAGTTTGTCATGAATGACAATTTCCTTTAAAAAGAAGGGTAAGGTTTCAATCGCTGCCGGTAAAGCTTAGTGATCAGTCATATGGCTTCATCATTTAAATAGTGCAACAACAACTAGCACCACACTAATGTACACCAGAAAAATTTATGTTGTTCATGACTTGCCTGGCACAGGGATCGAACCCGGCATCATTTCTTTTTAGTCGATTTTATTTAATTTTAATAGAAAACTGCAAGAAGTCGATTGATCCATAACATCCGTTCACTGTAAACCGCATAAGGCCTTACCAAAATATACATACACTCAAAATATTCCGTTCTTAAAATTAACTGAAATTGCAATAGGTATAAAATAAATTATAACTCAATTAAAAACCGGTCTACTTATTTTTCATTTAAGTTTAACAAAAAGTTTATTCAACTTTAAATGTTAAAAAGTTAACAGATTTAAAACCATAAAAATGAATGATTCCTTATTTGTTTGGATCAAATTAACTGTCAAAGGAACTAACAGCAGCTTCCGTAAAAATAAAAGAGGTTTCCCTGTTTCGGCTATATTCACTGTTAAATAATCAACCGCAAGTTCCGTAAAAATAATTGATTTTTGCTTTATTTTTAAATGTTAAGAAGCTTATTATTTCGTACTTTAATTATTATTTTATTAAATTTATATTTTTACTCACTGTTTGTTATGTTAACTTCTACTGGGATCGAACAAAAAGCTCGTTCGGATTTGAAATCCAACGTATCAACCATCTGACCAAAGCATAGTATATAAGTTAGCTGCACGAAGACAATATAAACTTACTCAATTTTATGCATTTAACATTACAAATTAAAAAATACACGCATGGTCTTGGCTGAAATTGAACATGTGACCTCCCATTTAATAGTCTAACGTACTAACCACTACACCACTGATTTTAAATGTGTATTTATATAATTTCAATTGCAATTTCCGTTAATTTTACGTACAAAATATTTTGAGTATTTGTATGTGTGTGTTATTTCTAGGCAGGTACTTTTTTGGTACTTATAACATAAACAACGGACTATATTGAAAGCAAGAGAAAATATATATAATGTGTATTAGTTTTTTATTGAATGTTAGAATCAGTTAAAAACAAGATTGCTTGGAACTTTAAATATTTACTCTTTTAAAAATGATTGCACGGAATACTTCTTGAACAAAATACATTCCGTTACTGTCATAATATGTGAGAGTTTTAAAAATCTTTTTTTTTGCCAATTTTTTCCACAACAAATCATTTTTCATTCAAGGAAAAGGATAAAACATCAAACATCCAAGTTTAATTATAGCAAACAAACATCCTTTGTAAAGTGTTAAACATCAAATCATGTGTTAAACTTAAAACAATTCATTTACAATTTGTATGTGGTTTTAAAAGTAACAAAAAAAAAAAGAAACACTTCTTAAGTGTACAAGAAACAAACATTTTTTTGAACCTACACACAATCAAACTACGACTCACCGATCCTTTGGCAAGCCTTAAATGCCAAATATTGGCCACAAAAACACATCCGCAAAATGCATACAAAAATACTACAAATAGAAGAACAACTTGTATGTAGTAAGTCGAGCCAGGAAACAAGATTGTTATTCACTTTCATTTTTGGAACAAGTGCATCAACAACATAATAAAAGCCTAAAATTAAGAAAGACTTTATGTCTGATTTTCCTTCTGCATATAATATATTTTTTTTTTACTTCTACTGTAGGCTGCATGCTTGTATGCAATTTCAGTGGCCAACTTGTGCACACAAAATGAAAACTCAATTGATACCCCTTGGAAAATTTAAACTGATTTTCCTCATCAGCAACAATTGGAGCAAAAAAAAAAAAAGAAACACAACCATAAAATTAAACCGAAAAAATTTAAACTCAACCAAATTATTTCTAAAGAATAATATAGATATGATGCATGTAAGAGGGTCGATCGAAAAATTGGGAAGTTTTAAAAAGGGAGATTGTTGTAATGAAAATTATAAAAACATTCTGTCTATATATTATAACAACATTCTTTGTGTAAGCTATCAAGTTTGTTAGGGGAAAACATACTTATGTATCCTATCGATTGTCCTGTACGTATTCGTTGCATGACTATTAAAAATAGGAGCTGTACGGTAGCTTTCATTTTAATTGAACAAAAAGAAAAATACTGTACATATATGTATCATTAAATGTGCTCCAAGAACTTCGTTTTTAAACGACTTCATTAGGTTCTCGGGGAAATACAACATTACGCAGCAAAAAATTTGCTTACTGGTAGGCAAAAACGTATATGAGATTTTAAGTCGTAGCTACAGACTTACAATTTGACTCGATAACTACTTATTTTTGTTTGAGAAGTCCAAAAAATAAGGGATACCCCTTACATATGTATTTACATTGTCACAACAATTAACTAGTTATTATTTGGCTTACTTGGAGCTAAAAAATAAGTAGTCAAATAAACAAATTAAAATT
The DNA here is from genome assembly GCA_956483635.1 of Panzeria rudis. Lineage (NCBI taxonomy): Eukaryota > Metazoa > Arthropoda > Insecta > Diptera > Tachinidae > Panzeria > Panzeria rudis. Next base: position 10,417,688 of record OY101448.1, on the reverse strand, counting down.
AAAAAAAATTTTTACACAATTATATTTAATTTATATTCATAAAATTTTTTTTTTGACCCGTCTGGGATACGAACCTATGCTCGTTCAGATTTGAAGACAAGAACTTTAATCACTCAGCTATAGTTGAATAAATAACTTTGCACACACATTAAGTTCGCGGCACAATACAATATTATGACTATAAAAGTGGTCAGTCCCACGCCTGTTTTGTAGTAGATTTATTTTTGATTATTATTTTCATGTAGACAACACGATTGTCAATAATCGTAATAAAAATCCATGTAGGAGCTTCCAAGAGTGATTTATAAGGCACATGCTACAGCTGATCGTTATTTTTAATACAAACAAGCCTCCTAACATGTGGTAAATTCAACCAATTTTGTTTTGTTAAAGTTCAACCTACGACGTAAATTATATATTCAAGTTCTCAAATTCTAATTTTCCATAACTCAAAATTTTAAAAAAATTATTAAAAAATATTGTTTGTTATCACATCGCAGCTAAAATTTTTGTCATTTTTTGTATTCGGTAGTACGTTATTTGTTTTATTACTATTCTTCAAATTAGAACTACTAACTAGTTTTTAATAAAACTAGGACGTATATTTCTCATTATCTGAAGATAGTTATAATTTATTGTTATGTATTAATAAAATAAGTAGACAACTACATTTTAAGTCAACATGTGTTTGTATATGAAAACTAATTTTTGGGGCTTAAACTTATACGTCAACATTAGCTTAGTGGGTAAAGTACTTGACTTCAAATCTGAACGAGCACAGGTTCGCGTCCCAGCTGGGTAAAAAAAAATAAAAAATTTGAGGAAATATTAAAACAAAGGAAAGTAACACAATCAGGCAATTAATGCCTACCAGTTAATTAATTAACGTGATACATTCTTGGAGAAAGGGATAGAGTAGAGAGAACAGGTGGTGAAGTGGGAGAGAGATAGAAAACTTAACTCATTTATAACCATGCTATTCCGCGTTTTTTTTTGTGTAGAGCAGTAGTGCAAGCCTCTCTGGCGTCAAGTAGAGGCATCGCGTTGTTTAAGCTGTGTAGCCATTTTATTAGTTATTTTACTTCGCCGATGGCTCTACTACAATACAGACGAAGGAGTGTGCTGTGAAGTGCATTGGGATATGTTAGTATTAATCGCTGCCGGTACTGCTAAAGTGATCAGTGCTATGCCTTCATCACTTTAAGAATCCAACAGCAACCAACACTATAACACACCAATGCACATGAGAAGAATGCATGATGCTTTTGGCTTGCCTGAAAGTAGTCTTGAACTCAAGACTTCAGGGCTTGTAGTCAATCGCGCTAACAGCACCCTCAATATAAATAATATATAATGTGTATAAATATATTTTTAAATTTCATTTGTTTATTTGACTACTTTTTTTCAGCTTCAAGTAAGCCAAATAATAACTAGTTAATTGCTGTGATAATGTAAATACATTTGTAAGGGGTAACTCTTATTTTTTTGACTTCTCAAACAGCAAAATAAGCAAAGTTTTTGCTGCGATGATTAATTGATACAATTATGAAATTAATGAAAACTACCCAGCAAGGCTTGGTAAGGACTTGCCTCCAATGACATCGCCATGTTAAAGTAATTAGTTAAAATGCCAAAGTAGAAATAGTGAAGGGTATGCTTATTGGCATTTTAACTCATTACTTTTCCATCAAAATTTTGCCTGGGTAGTTTTAACGTTTGATTAAGTGTATTAATTTAAAAATTTTTGGAATAATTTTTCTATGTACTAAATGAGTTAAACTATTTTTGAAAGTGTAGCTGATATCATCAACCCTCGCATATGCATCATTTCTTGTACATTCACTTGCATTCTTTAAAAAAAAAAGTATTTTGTGAGAGGCTTTATAGTGGTGTTGTTGTGTTAAGCCTTTTTGTTGTTGTTTTTGTTGTTGTTCATATGCATTTACCACAAACAAACTTGAGGCTTGAGGAAAATTTATCCAGACTTTTTTCTATAGACTCTCATTTGGTCACATTAGTAGCCAAGTGCATGTGTGTCTGGTTGTTCAACCACCACATTATGGTTGGCCTTAAGTTTGTTTAGACTTTTCTAGGATTTTTGGTTGCCTACTCCACAAAACAAAATAAAAACTAGACTTTAGAAAAGAAAAAAAAATAAACACAGAAACTCGAGAAAAATGAATCATGTGAATTCTATGAACACACACTCTCTATATGCTGCCCGAAAAGTAGTTTTGGTCTAAAAAGGTTTTCCAAATTGCATATGGACACGTCAACAAACGCACTTTAGCAAACTACAGGCCGATGATAATGATGCTGCCTCATACTGCCGTACTTAAGTTTGGTTTGCAGTCAAAGAGTATTTGTTTTATCTTCGAAAATATGCAATTTTCTAGACTAAAAAAATTAAACAGAATTGTTACTCTGCAGTATAAGAAATTTCCATGCTATCTAAAGAGCTTCAGTAGTTTTGTAAAAGATAAATGTATTTTTGGTTTTGTGGCTCTTGTTACTTTCGTTCGACTAAAAATGCACTTTAATGCAATTTTTTCTGATCTTGTTCCTGGGCATGTTTGTTGGTATTTGTATTTAATAAAGTTTGTATACATTTTTTGTTCCGTTTGCCATAGTAGTGCAATAGTTTAGGTGTTTTTAACTTGTTTTGTTCTAAGATTTTTTTTCTGATATAATTCTTTTTTGCTCAAGACTTGTTTGCTATTTGATTTAGGGCCCAAAAACCAAATGTAAGCCGACAATGACAACACTTTTGAGGCAAAAATGTGTGGCTATAAAATGTTTGTATCTCGGATTGATTTATCACAATCATTTGGTTTTGTAAAATATATACAGGCTCACATATACTAACGCATAGACGATTGCAAGCAAATATTTTTGCCACAAAATAAAGGCATACATTTAGGAGTTGATTACATTGATTTAATGTAATTGTTTACAGTTTTCAATAAAGAATTAAGAAATAATATGAGTTCTTTGGAAAGATTTATTATTTTATAAGTAAAAAACTAACCTTACTTTGAATGTAACTGATTTAAAAAATGTAAGGGAAAGCAAAAATGTACCTACTTGAAATTATTGTAGTTTTTAATATAAGAAAAACTCCTTTTAGCACAACCTATATTACCAAAACTCTGGAACGTTTAGTCTGATTTATGGATTTTTAGGATCTGTCAATACATCGCTATCGCCGATATTTTTCAAATTTCGAAATATTAATGTATATTCTATATTGCAAGTTTTGTAATTTTCCTTTGGTTCAATGTAACTTGACAAAGAATTTAATAAAAAATATATACTATTAGATTTTGTCATTATATTTTTGGTCTTTACTTTATCTTATAAAAACTCAGTAATAGTTTCTTTTCTGCTAAACCTTTTTGCCAAAGTAATTTGTTATTTCTTACTAGTGCACTTGTGTCATAAAGCCTTCTTTTTCTTTAATAATAAATTATGTTAAATCAACTTAAAGTGTTAACAAATTTACTCCTCAATATGTGATAATGTTGTGCTTCGCTCATTGTTTGATTGCCACACTAAGAATCCTTGTCCAGAAAAACTACAGGCAACAAAAACTCATTTGTTCCTTAAGCATGTTTTGTACAAACAGCTACATTATGTAGACAATAAACAAACATTTCCGTTAGACAGTCATTACTACTAACGCAACTATATATTAGCACAAACGCACACACTTGGTCAGGACTTTAACTTAAAAATTGTCTATAACACACTCTTATATTTGGTTTGCCAAAAACGTATTTTAGCCACTTGTGTTTTATTAACAACATGTTCAAATTTTAAAAAACCCTGTTGTAGTTTGTTGTCTTTTTGGTGTGAAACTGGGAATGTAGAGGAAAAAAGATATATGAAAAATAGTGAGATTTGAAAAACGTTCTTAACCTTTATATATTTAAATTTTTGGTAAATAAAAATTTTATAATGCATTTTTTTAAGGTAATTGGAATGTACTAAACGCGAAAATAATGATAAAAAAAAATTAGTAGAATAAAAATCAGAAAAATGGGAATGAAGAAAATAAATTAATGGCAACACTGGGAAAATGCAGTTACTATTAACTTGAAAGTGAATTTAATTCTCGTATTCAGTTTTCACGAAAAAGTTGTATATATAAGAATTGAAATCACATTCAACAGAGCCACCTAACAAGTGCTTAAAAAATTAAGTTGATGTTAATTTTTCCCTTGTTCCTCGGAATATTAATCATGAATTAAAACGTTAGGAACCTTAGCCTAATAATCAATTTGGATTCACAAGCAAATACGTTCGAAAAATTAATAAATAAAAAATTAATTTCGGCCATTGTTCAGATAACGGTACGTTTATGTTTTTCGATGGACCAGCTATGCCAATTTTCACACAAATTCTTTATTAATTAAATTTTTTAATTAAGTTATTTTTGTTTGGAAATAAATTATTAAACATGTAACAATTGAATAGAAAAAAAAATTTTTGGGGTCATGGTAAGTTGAACTTACGTCCTCATGTTTTTGGACCAACGACGATCTCATCTTCAGAATTCTTTTCCGCCTAGACCTCGCTGCCAATCATAACAGTTTGCAGTCAAGTAGTTGTATATCAAAACTGATTAAAAATTAAATGATATTCAACTAATTGACTGCTGGATTGGCAATGAGGTCTAGGCGGAAAATAATTCTGATGACAAGATCGTAGGTGATCTCGATATAGCATGATGTAAGTTTAATTAACCTTCCGTGCAGCCAAAATTGTTCTTTGTATTTTAATCTGTTACATGCTTTAAAATTTCTTTCTAAATAACAAATTAATTATTTGAACAATTAAATTTATAATGAACTTTAGACAAAATAATTAAAATTTTTTGGATTAAGCCACACAGTTTGACTAAGAGTTCAAAACATAATTGGTGAATTCTTTTTTTTACCTGTTTCAGGGTTTTGTCTGAAAAACATTAATGATTTTTCATTTAGTTTCTTTCGTGTAACTTGAAGCTTGAACTTTACGATTTTGACAAGTTTCTGCGAAAGATGATTTTGCTTTGACCTGTTAACCGTGATTTTTCTAATACTTATAAGCACTTTGGAATATTTTAAAATATAAATTAATTTGATAATCTACTTAGATAAAATTTTTCTGAGTATTTCCCCTGCAAAAACTTTTGTAATTTTTGTAATCGGTAGTTCTTGTTTAATAGGTTATAATATAATGAGTGGTACTTATATATCTTCAAATTAGAACTACTATTTAGTATTTAATAAAATTAGTACGTATTTTTCTCTTTATCTGGAAGTAGTTAGAATTCGTTGTTATGTATTAATCAAATAAGTAGACAACCGCTTTTTAAGTCAACATGTGTTTGTATATGAAAACAAATTTTTGTCGCTTAAACTTGTAAGTCAACAATAGCTGAGTGGGTGAAGTACTTTTCTTTAAATCTGAACCAGTACAACTTCGTATCCCAGCTGGGGCAAAAGAAAAATCTTTAAATATAAAAAATATTAATGTGTATACAATTTATTTTTAATTTATTTATTTGACTACTTATTTTTTAGCTTACTTGAAGCCAAATAATAACTAGTTAATTACTCTGAGTATATAAATACATTTGTAAGGGGTACCACTTATTTTTTTGACTTCTCAAACAAAAATATGTAGTTATCGAGCCAAATTGTGAGTAGTTACGACTTAAATCCTCATGCACTATTTTGCCTGCCAGTAAGCAAAGTTTTTGCTGGGTCGTCATAGTAAAATATTTTGATCGTGATGAATTTCTTTTATATACGGATATAATTGTGTATGAGCGCAAAAAATATTACTCTATTTGATCATTACTGTACATGATCGTTTGTAAATATTTGTTCATTAACCACTTCTACTCCTAAGTAATCACATAAATAATATTAAAAGTCCAAAAATTAACTATCATTCCATTTTTAGTGTAATTATACATATACTGTATACATACACAGCAAAGACTTTGCTTGCTGGTAGGCAGAAAAAGTATATGAGAATTTAAGTCGTAACTACTTACAGTTTGACTCGATAAATATTTATTTTTGTTTAAGAAGTGCCAGAAATAAGGGGTACCCCTCACAAATGTGTTTACATTGTCACAGCAATTAACTAATTATTATTTGGCTTACTAAAAGCTAAAAAATAAGTAGTCAAATAAACAAATGAAAATTAAAAAAAAAATCTATATTCATTATATTTTATTTATACATATCTCAATTTTTTTTTTATTTTTTGACCCATCTGGGACACGAACCTGTGCTCATTCAGATTTGAAGACAAGAACTTTGCCCACTCAGCTATTGTTGACTTATAAGTTTAAGCGACTAAAACTAGTTTTCATATACAACCACATGTGGACTTAAAAAGTGGTTGTCTCCTTATTTTGTTAATACATATAAAAAAATTGTAACTTCTCTCAGATAATGAGAAAAATACGTACTAATTTTATTATAAACTAAGTAGTAGTTATAATTGAAAGCATAGTAATAAGATAAATAAATACCACTCATTATTTTGTAGTTCATTAATAAATTACTACCGATTACAAAAATTACAAAAGTTTTTGCTGGGTATTTGTAATCGTTTAAATTCAACTATTAAAATTATCTTAATCACACTGCTTTTGCCGCAACATTAATTCAACACACCCATCTGCCACCCATTACTGAAGGCTGTAACTGGCAGCCAAAATAAATTTTTGTAGACATGTTAAAATAATTATTAAAATAAAATGCATTCACCTACATAGCACATGCAAGTACATAAACTTTTTCAGTTAACAATATCTACAACAACATTTAGTATGGTTATAAACAACAACACGAAACATGTAAATTTTATAATAAACAAAAAATCAGGCAACTATTCATGGCAAGTTGATAAAATGTTCTATAACAATATATTTGTAAGTATGAATTTATAATAAGAATATGTGCAAAGAATTTGCTTACATATGAGTATATATTTATCCTTTGTCCTTTATGATACTTAAAACAGTTTGTGCGTGTGTGTTAATTTTTTTTTTCGTTATTGGAGAAAGTGTAAATATGGTATTAAAATGTTGCACCATTTATTAAACATGCATGCAACAAAAAATTTACATAAATATTTTGCTAGCATTTTATGTAAATATATAATAATTTTGGATGTTTAATTACAATGTGTGATAACACTGTACAACACACCAATAACAAGTTTCTAATGACTGATGCACTGAAAGGGAAATGTTTCGTAATTGGAATGAAGCCATTACTTACAATGGCCTTATTACATTATTACAACGAAAAATGTCATTAATGGCATGACTCTTATGAAAAATTACGTAAACGGTATTGAATTTTTTCCAAGCACAGTTTTGATATTTTGTGTTGTTATTAATGATAAGAAACACTTTTCCTTCGGACAATGAAAAAGGAAGAGGTATCTATATGGGAGAGTTCAAACCCACATATGGGAATTGAACTATTTTATTGCATAATTCACTTTTCCTGTATTTTTCAATCATCTATTTAAAAAAAAAACAATAAAAAGTGTTTTCATTTTCTGATAGAGTAAATTTTTTTCTACTTTTAGTGAAACTAGTATCTTTACCCTAGATGTAAATAATTTTATTAAAGTTTATAGAAAAATTATTAAACATATTTTTAATATAAACTGGCATCACAAAATTAGATTTGATGAGACAGTTTAGCACTAAATCGAATAACTACGATATTAGCCCTTAAAGATATCTTTGAGCTTTGACTTATTTCTGGCGCGTTCAAGCTGAATTTGGAGCTTTAGTGCTGTTGAAGACTTATGGTAGAATTTTGTAACAAAAAAATTTTTATTTATATTTTAGTATGCTATATCTTTGTGTAACTACCCTTACATTTGACAGAACAATTGAAATTTCCAAATTATTACACTAATTTAAAAAGTTCGGTAAACTTTTTCGTGACCTAGAACTGGCAAATGTTTCTTTAATTATTTCGCCCGATGAACTCAAATCTTCACTCCATTTTTAGGGTTCCGTACACCAAAAGTGTAAAGGAACACTATTGTTTTCGCTACGCTGTCCGTCTGTCCGTGTGTCTGTTTTCTCGGGAACCGTAAGAGCTACGGACGACCTGAAATTTTCACAGAATATGTAAAACTTTGGCCGCTTCAACAACAAATATATGCCAACAAGTGTCAAAAGGAAAAATCGCAAAAATGAAAAAAGCGCTTAAAGAAAAAAGCTCCAAAATTAAAAAAATCGCTAATACGCACAAAATCACTACAACTAAAAAGATCGCCAAAAAAACTAAAAAACCAAAAAAAAACGAAAAAAGTCGTAAAAACAAAACACTAAAACTAAAATCGCTAAAACTAAAAATATCGTCAAAACGAAAAAAATTTGCAAAAAATAGAAAAAATTCACCAAAACGAAAAAAAGCACTAAAACAAAACAAAACGGCAAAACTGGAAAAAATCGCTCAAAAACCGAAAAAATTGCGAAAACGAAAAAAATTTTCAAAACCAAAAGAAAAAAAAAATCGCTTAAGCTAAAAAATCACCAAAAATAAAAAAAAGCTCCAAAATTGACAAAAAGCGCCAAAACTAAAATAAATCACTAAAACTAAATATATCGTCAAAAAATCGCCAAAACTAAAAAAATCTTCAAAAAAATATAAAATAAATGAAAAATCGCAAAAAACCACCAAAATTAAAAAGGCGCCAAAACCAAAAAAAGAAACAAAATCACTAAATCAACAAAAAAAAACTTAAGCAAACAGACAAAATGTAAAAATTGCCAATGAAATAAGGGCAAAAACGAAAAGGGATATATGTGTATTCGTACGGAACCCTTCGTGTGTGAGCTAAAGTCGCACTTTACTTAATTTATTTTATCGGTTCTAGTTTTTGAGATATACCGTTGTGTCAAAAACGAAGGCACTTGTACAACATGTATTATAATAAGTGGAGATGGGTTTGTCTTATTCAGTAAAAATTAAGAACCAAATACGGCAACAAAATTATCTTTAAGCGGAAGAAAAAATGGTTTCTAAATCTGACCTTTAGTTTCAGAGATATAATAAAATTTTGAGCCTTGAAATTAAGAAATTAAATAAAAAATTTTTTAAAAAGATCTCTCACTAAATTGTAAATAAAATCAAAAGCTGTGCACCTATTTCAATGAAAATGGGTCCATTTCCTTTGGAATATATTTCGCTACATCATATTGGAAAGGGATAGTTGTTCTATTTTTATTTTTGTAAGAATTCTTAAAAACAAAGGTTCTTAAATTTTTTTTAAAATTTTTAATTTTTAGGCTCAAACTTTTAGGATATCTTTAGGCGGACTTAGAGAGAATGTTTGTTTAAAGATAATTTTGGTGTCGAGTTTTTGGTTTTTTTTTCTTTTTTACTGAATAAAGTAAACCTTTCTCCAGTTGTGCTAATATCTGTGGTCGCAGCCCTTAACCGCCTAAGACGAGTTAGGACAAAATTTAATTTTTGGTATGATGGACTCCGTGCATGTCTAAATCAAATCGCTACCAATTTTTTAAGTATGTTACTTTCTTAAGACGACAATTATCTATAAATAAGCTAAAGCAAAGTAAACTGACGACTGATTGCAAGCGAGTTTTGGATACTTTAAACAGGTCTCCCGAAAATTTTTGAAAACGACTTAAGCGGTTAAGGCTTGTGACCACAGATATATATCGTGCAATTGCATCCAATTTTGACATAACGGAATATCTCGAAAACTTGAGCTGATAAAAAAAGTGGACTGCAGATTCGCGTTCAGCGTCCCAAATAACTAAAGAAGCTACTTCAAGTTATAGGGCACGAAAAAGTTTACCAAAATTTGAAAAATTATGGGCTTTTTTGAAATTTACGCGGTCGTTTCGTTAAATATGCGATTTAGATGAAAGATGATCAAACGAAAGCTGTTGGAAACTTTACAGACAACAACTTTCTAGAAGAATATTTTTTTTTGCAAATACTATATTTATTAAGTTATGAGATATAAAAACAGAAAATAAGCATTTGCTTAAACTTTAGTGGAAGTGTGACACGCCTTAATATTAACTGATTGACCTAAAACTTTTTAAGGTATGAGAATTGAAGAAAGCAAACTTAATATTTTTAACGACCAGTCTAGTGTTGCAACTAGTAAGCAACATACATCCTTTTCCACCCAAACTACATACCATCTGCATTACATTTGTAAGTTGTTATTTGTAAGACCAGGTAGTAAGTATTTGACTCCAATTAAAGTAATTTCATAAAATGACAAACTAGAAGTAGTGAGGAATATGTTTATTAGCATTTCAATTCATAAAAATTTTTGGTGAGTCGTTAAATCTATTTGTTCTCAATCATCTATATTCTTCTTCTAAGCAATTTACCATTTTACTACAAGTTGATATAACAGATTTTCTAAGGACCCGCCCATACAATAGCACTTTTACAAAAATACCATTAAAATGTTTCAAATTTGTGTTTTTTATTAATCGGGTTTTGCTGTTAGCATGTTTTTCGGGCAAATAAACACGATTTTGGCATTACCACATTGCGTGCTCTTAATTCCTTTTAACGATTTAAATACGCATACATAGAAAAAAATTTATATATATTCTGTTGTAGCGTAAATGCATTTGTTTATTTATTTGTTTGTTTGTATACATGATGCAACATGCTTACACTATTTGTGTGTTGACTCACTTGTCTCATGGCATATACGAGGTCTTGTGGTTCTGTAGTCACCGAATAGAATATATTTTTATTATGGACAGTGGTGTTAATTGAAGAATATATTGATTTTTTTGATATGTAAAAACTAAAGTTTAGATGAGAGAAAAATAAACAAACAAAAAATGCTGGGAACCTGGAGAATGCATTTTATGTTAAATCATTCTCATATCTAGCTTAGAGTTTGGTATTTTTCCTTATTCTTAGTTCCATTAGCATCACTGTTCTTCAATACTAAACTACAAAGCTAGAGAGTTTGTTTGAAGAGTATACAAAGCAGCTTTTGAAATTGAATTTAACTGGATTTATTGAATGTTTTGATTTAATTTTCAGTGGTAAACATGCCTTTATTATCTTTGTTAATAAATATTTTTTCTATTGTGCATGTGTGTGTGTGCTTTAATACACTTTTAATTGTTGGTAAATAATCTTATTTTTCTGTTTGTCCTTGTCGCTTTAAATATTTTTGTTTTGTCAGTTTTTCACAGCAACAGGATTATGATAGATAATGATGACATAATTTTCATGCTTAGAGGAACGTTTATTATGAGAATGATTTTTACTTCTATGTGGGAGTTTAAGCAGGTGTTCTTGTGGTGAGTGGTGGTGGTGGTGGTGGTTATTGCGTGTACTAAAGAAAAACAAATTATAACATTTTTTAAATTAAGCTTTTTGGCAAATACAAGAGATTTTGAGGCATCACAGATTGTAGGCTTTATGTAAACCTAAGAACTCTATTAAAAAGAAACATAAATATTGTTAAGATTCTTATAAATAATTAAAAGGATATTAAAATTTTTTTTTTCTATTAAACAGAAACGAAAATACGAGGTACTTAGCAAGACATCACTTCAGTAATATATAATTTGAACATGGTAGTGTCACATGGCACACAATAAAGCAAGAAGTTTAATTACACTGTACAACACAATAAATAAATAAATAATATGATCCTACACAGCAAAAACTAATAATTTTCAGTAAAGAAATTCAATGAATTAAGAAATATTTTGTCTAGCAACGGACCTACAAACAAATTTTGTAAATAAACAAAAATTTCTCAAACATTTTATTGAAAAATAGCCGCATTTTTTCTTTAAACAATTTGCTTTAAAATATTTACAAATTCCAAAGAAAATAATCTCATAAATTTAAACGAATATATTTACTGGATTTTCTGTTATATATCGAACAATATTTTTGTCTGAATTTATAAAACAATTTGTCTAAAAATACTTACGAATTCTAAAAAAAAAGTTAACTAAATCAAACAAATATATTTGCTGGAATTTTTTTAATACATCAAACAAATATTTGACGATATAAGCATAACTTTTGCTTTTGCTCAGAGTTAGTATGATTTAACTTTGTTTTTATGTATCAAAATAAAATTAATTATGCTAAAAAAGCTATTTTTATATAATTTTTAATAAATGCGAGCCCATATTTAAAAAAAAATATTTGAATTAAAGGAAATAAAGCTTAATTTTGCCTGTTGGTCACGCTTTTTCGTCAAGTATTTGCGTAGCTTAAGAGCTTTGTTGAAAAAATTTTTATGTTTATAATAATAACATTAACTAAAGCTAACAATTAAAGTTGTGTAGTTCAAGAACGAACTAGTTCAAAATTGAACGAGTCACTCAATTGTACTAAAAGTATCCATTAAGCATTTATGAAATTTCACTTTGTTAAATATGTTCAACTCTGTATGTTTATCTTAAGACTCTTATAAATCAATGAGAATTAACCCAACAACATTAGAAAGGTTGCTGATGTTTGTAGAATGCAACGAATAAATCTTCTGAAAAGAAACTTGTTACAATTTATGTTTGATACTAATTGTATGAACTCCGACATGGCACTTCTTTTGCTATTATTGTTATTATTGTTATTTATGTTTTGTTGTTGTTTTAGTGTCTGCGTCCTAAATGAAAATTTAAGAAAAAAGTTCACTGAATTAGCAAAGAACATTTACTAGAAATTTTTTGGTGATAATTTTTTCTGTGTAACAGCTGATTTTGGCAGAGCGCACCAGAAAAACGTACACCTGTATCGGCGTTTAGAAAGTTTATATCTGTGATTCATTTTAGCGGGAATTAGGCTTACGTTTAAAGTATAAGATATGTATAACACTTTTTTGCCAAATTCTACGAGAAATATTTTTGTGGAATATTCTATAGCTCTAACTCTTCGCTGTATGGGCCTTTTTGTCCCTTTCTAAAAAAAAGACGACGATATAGCGGGCTTAATTGTTCTAAAAAATATTTACCACAAAATTTTACTACAGGTCTTTAAAGATGCACGCCTAAGCTTCGCACTTAACTTAAACGCCAGATATCATGAAAAACTTAAAATGTGTTTAAAGGTTAATTTCGTACTTATTGACAGTTAGTACTCGGTAGAGGAAATCTTGTAAGCCTTACGTTTAAGATATAAGATGTGTTCAGTATTTTAATGCAAAACACCAGAAGGAAACTTTTTGTACAACATTTCAGCTCGTGATATCACCGTTCAAGTGGAGTTTCTTTTTATCTAATTTTTAAGAAACGACCAGAAAAGACCCATACAGCGAATCGTTATAGGTTTTAAATGTTAGAAAAAAAAATTTTTTTAAATGTTCCTCGTGATGTTTTACACTTATGATCTTTGCCTTAAAATTTAAGGCTTATATATACAATATATAAAAAGGGGTGGAAGGTTGGATAACTTTAACTTCCCCTACAACTTTTAAAGCTCAGTTCTTAGAAATTTTTTTTTTGTGTTATACAGTGTTATTGATGGTAAACTGCGGTAAGCATGTAATCTTCAGATGTGGTCCGTTTAAATGGTCTCATCCATCATGTAATTGTACTTCGTTGGGTTTCCTTTAATGTTATTCAGCAGGCCAAGAAAATAATATGGACCTTTTTTTGCAAAAAATGAGTTCGTAGTCCTCCTCAAAATATTCTGTGAATAAAATAACTGGAGATGTAAATATAATATACAAGAAAATTCAATTAAAACCCGGTGCACTTATTTTTCATTTAAATTTAAGAAACAATTTATTTTATTTTGAATGCTAAAAATTTAACTGATTTAGAACCGTAAAAAAATAATGACTTTCTTTGTTCGCATCAAAGACAAAAATCAGAAAAATGGGAATGAAGAAAACTTAACTAATAGCAACACTGGCAAAGCGATCTTTAATATCAACTTGAAAGTGATTTAATTCTCGTATTCAATTTTCACGAAAAATTTTTATATATAAGAATTAAAATGACATTCAACAGATCCACCGGCAAAGTGCACGTGAGCACTGACTATGGAAGTGTAATGGCTGCCGAAAGTGGTGCTACTCTGTTCTGCTGTGTACATTGAAAAATTAGGTTGTTGTTAATTTTTCCCTTGTTCCCTGGAATATTAATCATGCCCAATTCTTTCTAAATATAACGTTACGAACCTTAGCCTAATAATGAATTTGGATTCCATAATGTATTTATATTTCTATTTAGCTAAAATTACTACACAGAAAATATTATCACCAAAAAATTTTCAGACAAAAGTTTGTCTAAAAATAAATGTATTTTTCATTCAGTAAATGTTCTTCATATAATCATTGAATTGTTTGTTTAACTCTTATTTAGGACGCAAACACCAACAATAACAAGAAAAACTGCATCGTAAAAAAACCCCCCCGATGACGACATACACACAAATAACAACAAAATGCGATACCAAAAAGAATGCGATTGTATTAAGTTTGTTTACTAAAGATTTTTGAGTGAATCAATTCGTTAATGTCGTTGCGTTAATTCTCATTAAGTTTTTTAGAGTCTTTAGATAAACATTCAGACTTGAGCACATTTAACAAAGTGAAATTTCATAAATGCTTAATGGATGATGATAACGACTCAGCCAAAACTTTTGTTTGATATATTACAGAATACTCAGTAAATTTTATTGTTTGACTAAGTAAACTATTTTGTTTAATATCTGTTAGTATTTTTAGAGTAATTGTTTTATAAATGCAGACAAAAGTTTTGTTTGATATTTCTCAAAAAGTCCAGTAAATCGTTTTGTTTGATTTAATAAAATGTTTTGTCTACAATTTGTAAATATTTTTAGACAAATTTAAACAATTTGTTCACTGAAAAAAACACAATGAAATTGTTGAGATATTTTTGTCTATAATTACAAATTTGTTTTTAGGTCCGTTCCTAAACAAAATATTTACTATTTCATTGAATTCCTTTATAGAAAAGTCAACTTAGCTTATTCTGTGCAAACTTTTTAAGGGCAAAGCAGTTCGAAGTAAATTCCGGGGCTGATGCACTAACCTCAAATATAACAACCACCACTAATTATAGAGAGACTGTGATTGTCAGCAAATATCGAACAGTACAGACACTGACGTTAGTTTATTTTAAACATTTAAATATATGGTTTAGCGCTTTTCAGTTCTTTTAAATTTAATGGTATAATGAGGATTGCCTTTTAAAATTTACAAAAAATAATATAACGAAAGTTAATAGAGAAATATTCCTCCTTTTAAAGCTGGAAACTGAATAGATTTAAACAAACATTCGTAAATGTATTAACAAGTATTAGAAAAAGACATACATGTAAAAAAAAGACAAACATGTAAAAAATTATGTTGTGAAATCTCGACGGTATATTTACTTTTATCTTCAGTGAAGTATAATAATAAATAGAGTGAATGCTTGTATAATTAAATAAAGATATTTTCCTGGTTCATTTCTACAAAAATTACAAGAATATAACAAGCTAACCTTGTGCTTAAAATCCAAAAAATGGACAGCCTACAAAAAACAAATTTTATATTTAATGTGTAAAACAAAAGCAATTACCGGGATTTATTATAAGTACATTACATATCTTTACCTTTCTATATACACACATGTATGTATGTATGTATGTATGCTCTATATTACGTTTTATCAAAAAATTTAGATCGACACATGTGTATTCAATTTGTTTCTAAGTCCTGCTCAAAACAAAAGACTTAAGAAACAAACTGGGCTTCTTTGTGTTTTCTTAAAGATTAAATGGACTCAAAAACATGTGAAATTTTCATGTGCCTGTGCTAAGCAACCCTCTTGTGTTTTTTAAATGACCACATAAGATTAGCATGCATGTGTGTCTAAGTTGTATTTTTTAAATATGTTTATGAAATAAAAAGAATCTTTTGATTATTTTTAAGTAGAATATCAAGATTTGATTTAATTGTATTTCTATTTGATACTTATCGACTGATTATAGGCACATCATTAACGTCAAATTACGTATATTTTTCTTGCATCTTGTTGTGGCACAGCATATATGATGTTAGATAACAAGTATTTAGTTTCGTGTTATATGCCGATTTTTAAAGATTTCTTTTTCTGAGGGATTTGTAATTGTTTGTTTATTAAATCTAATTTTGTTAAGAGATAAATTTATACTTTGTGATGTTGTAT
Source organism: Panzeria rudis (assembly GCA_956483635.1). NCBI lineage: Eukaryota > Metazoa > Arthropoda > Insecta > Diptera > Tachinidae > Panzeria > Panzeria rudis. The sequence continues at coordinate 10,401,484 of OY101448.1, read as the reverse complement.
AACATTATATGATGTTTTTTTTTGTTATGTGTTATACATAATATATTATATTATGTAAGAAGATTTAACGTATCATATAAATAACATAAAAAATTAAGACTTGAACAAGAGTATTTTTTCGTTCTTTTTGTTCTGAAGACATGGTCACTAATAGTCTGAAATTGTCTTATGTATGATTCGGGAAAGTTCGCTCTTACATCCACTTCCCTTCCCTTCTTCCCATCTCCATGTGGTATTGCTCTAACTTAATGTTTTGCTTATGAGGTCAGCTTCAACTAGTATTTTTCTATTTTCTAAATCACCTGCCGTGATTGAAATTTTCAGACGTGGTCATTTCATGTCCAGTATAAGTACACTGTAGATATATATTCTTTAGCTTCCATGTCTTAATGGAACTAAGACATATCTTAAAGGTCGTCATAGGTCATAATACTTAGGTAGGATTATCCAAAAATTTTTTTCGCTTCGGTTGTTCTTTATGTTTTTTTCTTCAGACCATGTCATCTACCCGCCGATTAGCAAGTACGCCATCATAAAAGTTTTCACAAAATATTTCAATACAGACACAGTCCTTTTACACTTTTATGATATATATATGCCTGATTCTCATTTCAAATACTTTTTTAAAATATATTATAAAATAAACGCATTAATTTTAAAATGAAAACTGCCTTAGCATGATTTAATAGATTGTAAATAAAAGTACATATTTTTTTGTGCAAGACTGTCTATTATGTATTAAAAATGAAGAACGAAAATACTGTGTTTACTTTCTTCATACAACATGGCGTGTCCGCAATGCATGCTGTTGATTTTTCACATTAAGAAATTATGAATTTTTCCAAAAACGAGATTAAATTTATAACTATTTTAGAATATTTACATTTCATTCTATTATTTTCCACAAAAAATGTTTGACAAATATTCGAAATTATAATTTTTTAAAATTTTTGGTATCCGCAGAATTGTGTATTGAGCGTTACGCTTATTTAGTACGCTTCATTACTCAGTTTAAGTTGTAAAATTCGATTAACAACATACACTTAAATAATAGTGTATGTTTGTACTTCTTACGGCCCGTTTCACAATGTGCGATAAAATAATAACGTTGAATTTAACGGCAAGTTCGGCATATAAAACTTGCCGTTAACTTGTAATCGTACATTGTGAAAAGGGCCGTAAATATATAAAACTTTTGTGAACTTTGTTAAATAGTATTATAGTATTATATTATAACGTTTCATCAGTCACTCAACGTTTGCATCCAGAAAAATGTATTGAATGTTATAAATATTTTTTTAATATAATTGAAATTTTTTTGTGAATACCTAAGGAGGTTATGTTAAAATACATCGCAGATTATATATCTGAATTATATTGAATTAAAAATAAAGTGTATGTTCTAAAAAAGTATTCAATTCGTATAAAAATGTATTGAGCGTTACGCAAAAATTTTGTTTACATATAATTTATTTATAAATGCTAGGATTTTAAAAGAAGTTAACAGCTGCTGAAGGATAGAAACGATATAAAAAGTATCTGTTTACAAATATCTGGGTTTCTTTGTAAAAATTTTGTGCTTTCGCATTGTGGGTTGTTATATTTTCGAAAAATGTATTAGGTAGGTCGTATTTTGCTACAAAAAAAAAAAAACAAAAAAAACTTATTTGAAATTGATATAATTGTTTACATTGTTAGTCGTTTTTTTAGAATAAGTCTTATTGGAAAGAAGAGTTTTTGTTTCTGTATAAATGTTTGTAAAGAACTTTTTTAAAACATAAACATTTTTTATTTTTCCAATGTCAAAATTGAAAAAGTGGTTATATCTTTTAATTTCGTGCTGCGATTATTATAATCTTTTCATTTTAAAGAGTAGATGTATAGTGCTTTGAAACCTCTAATTTTTTTTTGTGCTGTATTTGTTTTTTGCAAATATCATTCCTGAAACAACGGCTAAAGCAAATGTAACGCTCAAGACACAAATATGCTTGTTGTTGTTTTTAGTGTAAGTAAAAACTCGAAATTAAACATTTACAGCTTTAGACAAACTATTTATTGTTATATAAGAGTCAATTTCATAAATTGTTTGTCTTAAAATAAAGTTTAAAACAGTTTTTTTGTGTATAGTACAGAACCTTTAACAAGAACGTGAAGTCATAACAGTAAATCTTAAAATTCTTGCTTTCACAAAGTCATATAAATATTATGGCCAAATATACTTCCCAGCAGATGCCCGGAGTTGAAAATTGCGCTGTGCTGGAGATTTTTCGATCAGAGACGCACATGGGTAGCGAAATTAAGTTCGAAAGTACTGCAAAGCAAAATAAAGAGATGCAAAATAAAAATTACGATTATAGCTCGGTCCAGATCAATAGATTTTTAATTGTAGTGATTTTTATAGTATATTTGACATTGCTAATAAACGAAAATAATTTGATTTGGAAGCAGAGTTATTTCATCTCAAATCAACTAAGAAAAAAAGTGAAATGGACCTTACCTGCTCTAATTTTTATGAAACTCTGTATAGTCTGTTTTTAATATACTTAAAACACAAATATAAAATGTTAAGTTCGTGGGTCGCCTGTAATGTAACGTCATCAATATTTAAAAAAATATATCTAAAAAAAAACTTGAATTTACTTACATAATTACACATATCTCAAAAAATAACACGTTTCTATTAAGATATATATTTTAGTTATGACCTCGAGCCTAACGTATGGAATAAATATTTCCTTAAAATATAAAATCTGCATTTTTAAAAAAAATTTCAATTTAAGAATCCTAGACACAAAATTACAAACAAAGGAGTGCTAAAAGCAGCCTTCAAAATAACATCTCAAAAATTAATGAAAATAAAAAAAATAAAAAATAATCAAAAGGATCATCAGGGATTTTTTTTTAATTTTTCTGTTTTATATTAAATACGCCACACGACAACCCACACGCGTCGTACGAACATCAGATATGATTTTTGCAAATACGTACATACTTTATTCCAAGTCATGTTGTTAACTTCAAACCAAACAACCAAAAAGCAAATGATGTGTAATGTCACAGATGAGACTAATCAGCCAACTTTAAGCATTTTTTTGTTGGTGTTATTGAATGCATTAAATACGCCAAATAAGATTTCTCCAAGGACTTAGTTTGTTAGTGGCAAATGAAACGCCTTTTTGTGGCCTGTTTTCTGTGCAAAAATTTCAAATAACTTCTCAATAAGTTCAAAGTTCAAATATGCGTGAGCATTTTGGCGTTTTTTCAGTCTTTTTTTTAAGTATCTTTTAAAGCCATCAGTCGTCTTTCTGTGCGGCAATAAGTATGAGTTTGACTGACAATTGTGCTTTCATGTCACGTCACGGATTTCTATTTTGTTATACATGTTTGTAGCTTAGTGAATTTTATTTTATTTTTTTAATGACATCAAACTCAATTGTTTGGAAAATAGTAATTTTGTACAAGACTCTATTTGCCAATATAATCATTGTATGTATTTAGAAAGAAGTTTTTTTTGTATAGAACTGAATGCACACTTTACTCAGGAGAAATATTTGTGACATGTGTTTAGTTTAAATATCATTAAATAATCTTGTATACGTTTAAGTCATTTAAAAGGACTTAGGTACTTTCTAAGCGATTTAAAAAAAGAGAGAATCTGTTATAATTCGTTTGTAATTTTTATATTATTTTCCTTATGAATTCCACTTTATATGAAACGATTTGAAAGGATATACTTCCAGATTGATTCCATTGCTACACTTTTCTTCCTTTGGAATCAGTGTCGGATGGATTGCACTCTAAAAGTCTTCTGTATGTCCTTGTATACATGTCCATTTCTCTGTTTTTATTATGAGCAGTTGTTATTTTAAATTACAGTAGGTAGCCGATAATTCATAAGCGCAAGGGACCAGTCATATTTTACGTATTATGAGGAAGAGGCTAAAAGGGTAGCTTGTATTGGAAGAAAATACGAATTATCGACGGACTCGAAATGTATAGACTTTTTACGATTTAACGCGATTTTTTCAATGGACCACTAGTTTTTTTTACGAATAATACTGATTTTCGATTTATTGGGGGTACAGATTACCGCGATTGTACCGTAATTTTTATTTATTTTTTGTATTAAAGGCTTCGATGCTTGCATGCCTGTCCATTCGTCCGTTATTCTCTATTTTTATTATAAATAGATTTAAGGAGCTCTTTATCTGTTTGAGAGGATATATTTCGTTATTTGTAAAATTTTTTTATTCGGAATATAGTCTGGCCATGGAAATTAAATAAGGATATTTAAGCTAAGTATATACACAGAAAAAAAGGAATGTAAAATCAACATGACGCAATTTTGATTTTAGATCATATTAAATTTACAAAAAATAATTTGTCGTTTAAGTGTGTTAGTGTTTAGTTGCTTTGTTTATTGCTATAGTTCACTGTTGTGCTTAGTTGTGTGACTTGTTGTTGTTTATTCTTACATGTGTCGGCTATGCAGACGACAAAAAACGAATTACTTGCGAAAATTTACTGCTGCTGGTTTAAAATTTCCATTGTTAATCTAACCTTAAATCTCTTTGATTTAAAAATTTTCACTTTTAAAAATACTTTGTTACAAATTCTACTTTTCATTTCAAATCAACATGACTATAACTTTAATTTCAAATAAGTTTTATGTTAAATAATCATTTAAATCATGTTGAATTAAAACGAAATACATTTTACATACGATGGTATATATTTAGTGTATAAGTAAAGAAAAGTTTGAAGCTGTTGTGGCTGCAGTGGTTAGCGCGTGGACTATCATGCAGTTGGCACGAGTTCAAATCTTGGTTGGGGCAGTCAGCTACAACGAAAACTTTTCTGATGACTATCACGTAAATAAAATAATTAATAAAATAGCTACATTAAAGTCATGTTGTTTCAGCATGATATAACTTTAATTCAACACGATGCTTCGTGTTGTTGCAATATCGAATTCACGTTGTTTCAACTTGAAGTAACTTCGATTCAGTATTTTTCTTGGTTTTGTTCCAATATTTAATTTGCGTTGTTTCAACTTGAAATAATTTTGATTCAACATGATTTTTCGCATTATTTCAGTATCGACTTCATTCTGATTTAACTGTACTGGAATATTAAATCAACATGAAATATAGTTAATTTAAAAGGATAAATGTTCCTTTAAGATAATTGCAAATCATGTTGATTTAACATGAAACACCTATGAAGCAAAATCCCTACCGGAAAATGTTAAATAAACCTGGCTTTCAACGATTTTACGTTCACATGACTCTGTGTGTAGATACCCAATGAAACAGATGATAGCTTTTCATTCGCTTTTCTATTTTGACGTCGATTTCTTTCATTTTAGCAGAATTATTTTTTTCATTCTATTTCTTTTAATTAATCTTGTTTTATTACAAAAATTACTCATCAACATTTTTGTTATTGTTTTAGAAATGTAACAAAATTTAATTTCATTTTTGTAAAAATAGTTTAACGAAATATTCCGCTAATTTGTTTGTTTGTTAATTTAGTTAAAAGTTATTACAGAATTTTTATTTATTTATGGCGCCAAGCCGATTTGTAAATATTTTCAATTCACTTTGGTTTTGTATTTTTATAGGAAAATTGAAATTTAAACAACAAAAATAACAACTTCGTTTTTATTTTATGATTTTTAAAACATATGCAAAGAGAAGAAACACTGACTGTTTGGGCTAAAAATAATACTCGTAAAAACTTGAAAATTTTTTAATTTGTATTTTTTTATTTAAGAGTATTTAACGACCATTTTTCAAAAACTTTTTTTTTATGCGAACATGTGTTTTTTAAAAATTAAGTCGTTTTTAACACATTTGAAAATTTTTACGTTAAGGATTTGTTTATGATTAATTTTGTAGTTTGTTTTTTAATGATGTTGGCTAAACCTCATGTTGAAAATATTAAAGTTGTTGGTTTAACACCAGTGAATATAAACAATGTTTGTTTTTATAGTAAAACTTATTAGGTTGACCTCACCTAGAGGGTGTTATAACACATTCGAGAGATCTAACTTAATGTGAATGTGGAGCAGGAATGTGTTTCTTAATAAGAATAAAGGGCATAAATTACCATTTTATTATTTATTTTGACGCTAAATACACAGTTCTTAAAATTATAATTCGCTTTTGAAAACGAACTATTGCATAATATTTGTATTGCATCCTGCCTAAGGAGTTTACTTCAATAAGTCTATAGTATGTTTCTCATAACTTTTTATAAAAAGCTTTTTTTAATCAGTTTAAGGATATGTCTAACTTTCATACATTTTCAATTTTAAAATCCGAACTACTTGAACAGGCCACAGTTTTTTTTGCTTACTTTTATTCTTTACGTAATTTTTCTACATGTATTTGAGGAACTTCAGTAGGGCTTATTTAAGCGACGTTAAGCAAAATTGCAGTAATTAGAAAAAACATTTAATAGTTGCTTACAGTAAGTTATTTTTCTCATTGGATTGGATAACGTTCGCACGCCCTATATTCCTTTCAATGTCCTTTTTCGAAAGGTAAAAACCATGGCCTGGAAGCTCTACGAACCCTGACTAATCACAAGACGTTTGTGGGGACGATCAGATGTTTCAAGGCAGCCAGTCTTGCTATTTGCATAGGCCACTGTACAGCGGCTTTATTATGGTGAATAGTATGGACTGAACCTTTAGCTATTATTTGTCTTGTTAATATCTTGTCGTTTATTTCGGAAACAACTTGGGGAAATGCTATTTCGATATCCTCAGTATTGTCGTTGGCGAAAAGTCTTTGTATTTTGTTGAATTCTAAAAAAAACTTTCAAGTAATTATTTTTCATTTTCCATTTGTCCTTGTTTTAGTATTTCTTTAATAGAGTTATGAACTTAATATTTCCTGAAATTTCTGTAAATCATTCCGTTTCCAAATTTCAACTATACATATTTAAAGTTCGTATCTTGATAATAAAATATCAACTTGCATATTTAATTTATTTTCTTCAATTTCTAACTTGTTCGCATTCTAAAAGAAATAATTTCCCACAAAACAGAAAATCTCCATTTTCGTTTTGCGCTTAATTCATGAGCCCTTCATATCATTTATTCATACTCTAATAAAACACTACAGCCGAAGTGGAAAAAAAACCTAAAGGAACCATGTCTCACGCCAATCATCTGCCGAGCTGTTATTGTTATCAAGATTAAACATTTAATGCCTAAATCTGTTGTTGTTTGAAAAGAGATACTTTTATGTATTGTGAAAGCAAACACTACAACAACAGTGACATCGATGTCATTATCAAAACGGCAATGAAAAATGTTATTAAGCCAGCCATTGCAATTTTAAAAAGTTATGCAATGCACGGAAGTTAAGTATTACAAAAAAAATAAAAAAAAATATCAAACAAGAAACGAAATTCAAGCCCCTTTTTATGTTCATAACAAGAGTGTGTGCATTTTGGTATTTGATAGTTTAAAACCAACAAACCCTCCAAAAATCACACAAATCTAAGGATACGCTGATATTTTTGTATCTGTTTATGGATGTAGTTTGCCTATATACACATAGTTAATGCAACAACAAGAATATTAATAAATAATGGTGGTAGTAGTGGTACGGATGAAAACTCGTATAGCCAGCCGCTAACGATAATGATAGTGGTGGTGTCATCCTTAACAATAACAAAAACAAAATATTATTGATACAACAACTACCATAATGATAATAATATAACCGTCTTTGATAATGATTTTGAAACAGGCTTTCCATGAAAAAAATGGCCAGAAAATTTTTGGAAATTTTATTCGTATACAAATTTACATGACGATATGAGTGCGTGTGTGAGCGAACACGTTTAATGTTGTAGAGATAAGAGGTCCTTTTGTTTTGTAAATAGAAGCAGTAAAAATAATTCAAAATGAAAATTAATGCCTTTAAGCTGTTAAATAAAACATTTAAGTACTTTTGAAAAACCTAAAGATTTTTAATCTGCGCAGAAAAGATCTAATAAATTCAGTAAAGAGCGACTTCGATTCGCATACCAAGGTTTCCGTACGAGTGCCATATACATATGTATATCCTTTTTTTCGTTTTAGCGATTGTTATTTTTTGGAACTTTTTAATTTTAGCGTAATTTTCGTTTTAACTGTTTCGGTGCTATTCACAAATAAGTGGCGAAAAAAACTTTTTATCATAGAAAATAGAAGTTTTTTATTTTCAAAAACTTATAAAAAATTAAGGGGGCAAAAAATTTACATTTTTATCATTAAGCAGAAAGTTAGGTAGATATATTAGCAATAAAATAAGCCACAAAGAAATAAAATCGATTGACAAATGTCGATTTTATTCACAATTAAGCAAAGGAATTCAATTGATAAAACTGAGAATATCTAGACAGCATACTTACACACAGACACAAAAATTAAAAATTTTCTGTTGTATAGAAATTGTGATTTTTATCAATTAAATTCATTTACTTAAATAAAAATAAAGTCGGCATTTGTCTGTCGATTTTAATGACGTATGGCTTATTTTATTCCTAATATCCGTAACTTTCTAATAAACTATAAAAAAATATTTTTGTCTTCTTGATTTTTTAATGAGTCCTATTCAGGTGTCATATTAGTCACTCCCATACAAAAATCTGTACGTGGTGGAAAAAAATTTTAAACGGGCTTGAATTTAGCGCAGTGAAATAAATTTTTATTTTCCACATGTTCTCTGCAGACCAGTGTACTTACTTATTCAAGTGACTTGGTAACAACTTTGTGCTGCATTAACTACGTAAATAAATAAATGGCTCCTTTGGGTTTGAAATCCAAAGCACCAACCACTCGGATAATGCATAGTAAGTAAACTAACAGCATGAAGTTAACATAAACTTATTCATTTCTATGCAATTTAATGTTAAAAGTAAAAAAAAACACACGCATGGTCGTGGCTGAAGTTGAACATGTGACCTCACGGTTAATAGTCTAACGTACCATCCACTACGCTACTGATTTTAAGTGTGTATTCATATATTTTTAATTACAATTTCAGATAATCTTACGCACAGAATATTTTGAGTTTTTCACTTCAGTCACTTCAAAGCTTTACTCCGCGAACGTCTTTATATACACTGAAAATATTCTGTATGTAAAATTAACTTAAATTGTAATATAAAATAAACTAAAATTCAAATAAAAACCAGTCTACTTATTTTTAATTTAAGTTTAACAAAACGTTTATTAAACTTATATGTTAAAAATTTACAGACTTAAATCCGTAAAAGATGAATGATATGTTCTTTGTTTGGTTCAATTTAACTGGCACAAGAACTAATTGCAGTTTCCGTAAAACCAAAAGATGTTTGTTTTCCTTGTTTCTTCTATTTCTACTGTTAAATAAGCAACCCCAATTTCCGTAAAAATAATTGAGTTTTGCTTTATTTTTAAATGTTAACGATACGAAATTCTTCAATTATTACTTTATTAATTTTATATTTGTTATTTTAATTTCCACTGAGAATCGAGCAAAGCTCCCGCAGGTTTGAAATCCAACGCACCAACCACTGGGCCAAAGTATAGTATGTGAATTGGCAGCACGAAGGCAGCATAAATTTACTCAATTTTATACATTTTATAATTAAAAATTAAAAACAAAAACACATGCATGGTCTTGTCTGAAATTGAACATGTAACCTCACGATTAATAGTCTAACGTACTATCCACTACGCTACTGATTTTAAATGTGTATTCATATATATTAAATTACAATTTCAGCTAGTTTTACGCACATAACATATTGAGTGTTTGTGTGTGCGAAAATCCGTCTTAATATGTACTTATTTTTTGTTTGTTTATTGAATGTTAGAATCAGTTAAAAATAAGATTGCTTAGAATTTTAAATGTTTACTCATTTAAAATTGATTACACGTATTACTTCTGGAATAAGGTACATTCCGTTACTGTCATAATATTGTGAGTGTAATAAAATAGGCGCAGGCGCGGGCATTGGATATTCGATCGCAATGTTTCACTTTAAACGAAGCACCGACAAGAATAGACAGAGCAAACCGATGATGAAGTATATATCGATACATTTGCTCTTCTGCAAAAGAAAAAAAAAACTCGTGCCAAACAGCTGTTGAGCCGTCATTGAATTTTTGCTTATCTCATAACTTCTAGTAAATGACAAAAACATAATCCAACGTTGTAATATTTGTATTTATTACAAACTTTATAAAAAAGAAGATCATAAAATTTAACGACGCAAATATTTTGATAAAAAACTATAAATCAATAGCAAAAAAATAAATTAATTCCAAAACTACATGCAACAGAACAAAGCATAGGCACAAACCCTTGAAAAACAAATTAAAAAGAAACAACCAAACGAAAACTGTCATATGTCTCTGTAATAGAAACTCAAAGCGTTGACTTTGTATAAAAGAAAACAAAAAAATTTAAACTCTATATACAAAAGGACATGTAAAAAATTTATAGAACGGATATTAAAACAATAAACTACAATGGCAGCACTGGATTGAGTTCTTAGCTGACTCCTTTTTGTCTGAAACAAAGCAAACACAGGCTTCTTTAGAATAAGAAATTACAAAAAAAGGACTGATCTTGCTAGAAGGAATTTATGTCAAAGACGTAAACAAAGATGTCTACATTTATTTATCGTTGTTAAATTAATTTTATAGATCATATTCTCTATCTCTATCTCTCTCGTTCACTCGTGTTATATCTAAGGGTGCAATATTTGAAACATTATTTAATCATACAAAAACATATTACAATGAATGAAATTAATGTGTTAATAAGAAATTTTATTTTTCTGCTAGACATTAAGTCTGGTAAGGACAAAGAATTTCTTTATTCTTTTGTAAACATTTTGGGTTGTTATATTTCATTAGAAGTTGAAATTAATATTGAGAAAATATTTGTAAGCGCGCCTTTTGTGGCAAAAACCAAGAGCATGTTATACATTTTGTTTTAGACATTTTTTGTAAATAAATGATTTAAAAAATGAATTTTTGTGGCAAAGTTTAGTGACATTTCGTCCCAGTATTTGCAAGTGTTTAACATGTGATTTCTACTGGATTGAAAAGCCATGCCCCTGTGGCTTAGTGGTAGCGATGCTAGTCTGCCAGTATAGAGGTGGTGAGTTCGATTCCCGCCATACACACTGGGTGTTGTTGTGTTTGTTTATAAAAAAAATCAACTTGTTTTTATTAAAAAAAGAAACAAAAAATTATTGCTCTTTTGTAGTCAATCAAAATCAAGTTAATAAAATCAACGCATCCGAAAACAGAAATATCTTCAACAAAGCGTTATTTTAAAACAGCAAAAGTTTCTTTTAAAAAGGTACTTTTAAAACAAATACTTGGTTGTCAAATTATCGAGTGTTCACTGTACTACTTAAGGTATATTTTATAAAAGGTATTTTTCTACTTTCATTAAAGGCTTTTCATTAAAATGCATTTTATCTTAAAGCCTTATTTTCTGCTACGAATAATTTTCTTGTTCTAAAAATCATTAACAAAATTTATTCCACATGAATATAAATTTTCAATTACATCCACACTTGATGATGTATTATTTCAACAAAAATTTATATGCCAACAAAGTCAACTCCCATATGAATAAAATTCAAAGCTAATATCCTTTTAGAATCCTTATTATAGCTACAATTGCTTAAGATTTATGTATATTTAACATCATATATTTTACGTAGATAGATGACGGCATAACATTTCAGTTTGATTTCTTATACTAAAATCTTAGAAAACAATAAGTATTTAGTTTGCTATAAAAAAATAAACTGCTGTAGCTATCAAATCTGCTACCACACTTTGCAACTCCCACTGCTCCACATCTCTAGTCTCAGCTATGGTTTCTTCCTGCTGTTGGCAGAGCAATATAAACATCTCTATATGGGCCACAATGACATTTTACAACCGGAGTTTGTTCTTGTTATTCTTTGCAATGGCAAAAATATTTGTAAGATGTCGGTATGCCTCAGTATGCGGCAAGCCAGGAAAAGCGGGCGTTCTTTCTTATTTAAATAAATGTTGAAATGTTATCGCTCGTTTTTTTTTTGTCTTCTTTTTGTATTCCTTTTATTTTCCTCGTAAATGTATTCTGTTTGTGAATCTTTGAAATTGCCACCAAAGCAATTGTGGAAAAGAAAAATCCATTTCAGGTTATCCGCGAATTTCAATCAGTCCCGTGGCTCAGAATGAAAACGATAAAAAATAAATTGCAAAAAATATGGAGATTTTTATACACAGATACGTTACGAGTATAAATATGTTCTTGTATTATAAATAAAATAAGATAAAGATGAAGTGAATGAAATCACATTTGCTAAAGCCAAAGTAGAATGTAATAAAAAAATACAGCAAATGGTTATTATGCAAGTGGGTTGTTCGAAAAGTTTATGATACTATACATGGGTAAACTGAATAGAAATTTTTCCAATACATATATTAGGGCATATTTGGGAGCACATGTGGAGAACCCAAAATCGGTATCCGACCGGAAAATTGAAATTAGTGTTTTGACAGAACTTCTTCAAAAGTGGGAATACCATTTGGAATTTGTTGGGAAAATTTAACATAGATTATTAATCGTATTTTTTGATCATTACAAATCACATTTCAAATGAACAGTTCTTAAGATTTTCGAAATAGGTAAACAACAACGTTGTTCTCAATATCTCCAGATCGCTGCTTAAGGAGAATAAATTAATGCCATATTCTCGTTCAGCCGCATCGAATTAAGCTTGCGAACCAGTGTAATGGTCCTGCACACTTTTTTAAAATCGTATACGATACTTTGCTTTCTGATATGATATTTAAGGATCTATAAATAGATAATTTAGAAAAAGTCTTAAATAAATTTCTATTAGCGGAAATAATTTTCTACCGACTCGATTTACAGAACAGGGCTTTATATATATAAAGCTTTTCATTGCAGTGTAGCCACTGTAATGGACTAAATCGAAATTGTCCTAGAAATTTTGATTCGGCGCCGAATTTCGCTCTTGGACTTAGGCCTAAATCCTTACAAGATTGTGCTGATGCAATAACTGGAGATGGACGACCGTAAAAATGCTGTGAGTTCACTACTTGGGCACTAAAAATGTTGGTCAGAGATACAGATTTCGAAAAAACGTCATCTTGGAAGCTCAACCAACGAAAACGAAGCGAGGCGACCACATCACTGACATGCCATTTCATGAAAAATATCATAAATTTAGCTTCAAAATAAAGCCAGAATAAATTTGCTGATACTCGTTGAATGCGTTATTATACTTTTTAGTTGATAAAATATAAATCTACTTAAATTTTTACTGCCAACCTCGTACTGAAGAAATTGGTATGAAAAAAAGACAAGCCCAAAATATCAGAATCAAACAAAAATTTAAGTGGTACAAAAAAATGAAGGACCAAAAAATAAAATAAAATATAAAATTACAAAGAGAATATTAAATACATAATTTAATTTTTTTCATATCCACAATTACTTATCAAGAGTTCATGGTTAACAATTTTTGAACTCAATCTTAAAAATCAAGCAATTTAAATGCATTGGCTACTTTAATTTAAGTTTTTTCCGAATGAAGTTTTTGGATTTATAAAAAATTTATTCAATAAAAATTTGTTTACATACTAGTTTGTTTAATAATTTTTTAATAAAATTTTAAATTTTGCACTGCTCTACCATGAGCGGCGCTACAATTGCTGAAGCTCTTTTTTAGTATGCGCGTTAGAATATAATTTATAATTGTATTTCAAACATCTACTAAATAAATAAATAAAGTGAATATCTTTATAAATACATATTTATTTAAGTAAAATACAAGATTTATAGCCCACACGATTTATATACACATGCATCTACACTTTTATGCCATTTAATAAAATTGATGGCAATCAAAATCTTGCTGCTACTTATAAATACTATAGTAAACGAATATCACAAAGTTAAGACTCAATACAATTACAATTTCCAGACATTGTCGTAAAAAGGGAAATGAAAGAGTTATTTTTATCAATTCAGTTCCGTGCATATGTTTGATTGAATTTCTCCAACTTCTCGTGTGTGTGCGTGTGTGTGCGTGTGAGAAAGTATTTGAAAACAAATTGATTTGAATATCTTTTTTAACTGGGCCATAAATCTTGCAATAGTGGATTTGTTTTGTTATTTTTGCCTTAAGAAAATAAGAAGAAATAGGAAAGAACATACTCAACATTTAAATTAGTTTATTTTAAAATAGGGATATCAGTATTTTTAAATTTTAATAGCAGCAGGCAAATTACGACATTCGGTATAGATCCAAATAAGTACACTGCATTGATAAAGAAATAAGAAAACAGATTATTGAAATAGCAATTTTTTTACAGACTGCTTTCAATAATGGATTCAATAGAATATGAACAATCATTTTGATAACAAAATTATAAGCCAACACAGACAAAACTATCACCAAAAAGTCTTCAAACAAAAATTTTTCTAAAAATAAATTTCATTTTCAGTAAATGTTTTTTACATAATCAATGAATTGTTTGTTTGACTTTTATTGAGGACGCAAATACCAAAAACAACTAGAAAAACTGTGTCGTAAAAAAACAAACCCGATGACAACATACACACAAATAACAACAACAACAAAGCGATTGTACCAAGTTTGTTTACTGAAGATTTTTGAGTGAATGAGTTTGTTAATGTCGTTGCGTTAATTCTCATTAATTTTCTTAGACTCTTTAGATAAACATTCAGACTTGAACACATTTAACAAAGTAAAATTTCATAAATGCTTAATAGATGATGATAATGATAATGATGATAATGACCCAGACAAAAATTTTGTTTGATATATTACAAAAAATCGAATAAATATTTTTGTTTGATTAAGTAAATTATTTTGTTTAATATTTGCTAGTATTTTTAGACTAATTGTTTTATAAATTCAGACAAAAATATTGTTTGATATTTTTCAGAAAATCCAGTAAATCTTTTTGTTTGATTTAGGAAATTGTTCTGTAAATATTTTTAGACAAACTGTTTTTTTTTTGTAAAGAGAAGTAGCACAATCAGGCAATTAATGCCTACCAGCAGAGCACGAAGTCGTTCGGCGCATAGCCGGCTTAACAGCCGCCGCCGAATTTTGTTTTTAAATTGCGCCGCCGCCGATGTATGCGGCTGTGATCGGCGCACGACTCAGCCGACAAGGGCTATCAAATAATATAAGTTTGGTATAAATACACAAAAAAACTAGATAATGCTTGTCAGAAATATATAATATATTAAACATTTTTTTTCGCTAGATATACATACTACGTGAGCCAGTCGACAGCCGACACTTTTCATTCAGCCGCCGCCGAGTAAAATTTTCGGCTTACAGCCGGCGCTTAGCCGCCGCTGGTTACTTTTTGGGTAAGCCGCCGCCGATAATCGATTAATATCGGATTCGTGCTCTGCGTACCAGTTAATTAATGAATATGTTTTTTTCTGTGAAGCATGATCTTTAGCACGGTCTATAAGGGAGCAGGAGAAGAGTAAGACCGGCCAATATATGGATAAAGCAATTGGACAAGAAGATGGATGTAGCACGTACATCCTGGAGACAGATATAAAACTAATAAATATTTTTTTTGGTGAAACCAAATTGGCCTTTGAAACTACAAAGTCCTAGTTTAACAACCAGCCAGTTATCTCAGTTTGTTGGATAAAATACAGATTTTGAGGAGTAAAACGTAATACCAGAAAAATGGAATATGCTCTTTCATTTTCGCCACGTCAGATCAGATTGCTGCGATCTCAACGATAAAAACAAACATAATTAGAAATAGATTTCCTTTTTCCAATTTATTATAAAAATACTATACACAAGGCTGTATGTATATGGCCCTTGCAAATTCATCTATAAAATTCATTCAAAATCATTGAAACGATTGAATTTCCCACGTATTTGTACGTTAAAATTGCAATTACTGACAATAAATTTCTCTTTATTTAACCATTATTTCTTAAAAGAAGGCGTAACAAATTTATTGCAAAAACGGCTTTTACATATTTGCTCAATGTCGGTTTTTTTTTTCATTGTAACCAAAAATGTCTTAAAAAGCAATTTATATTATGTAGAAAAAAAGAGGCTATTGTAATGGTTTTGGATACGCTTTATTTAGTTAAATTGGAGATTTTTTATGCTTCATATAAAAATCTAAACGCACATATCCTTCCATACAGCAGGCCTAAGAAAATCTGAAATGGAATATTTACTAGCTTTTATATTGAGCAACCAGAACGAAAGGAAATTTTCAATTTTATATAAGACTTCATTTAACCCTTTCGCTTTGAGACAGATTACAATGATAATTGGCAGCTGTTTATCTTTATACACGCTTATATTATAACGATTGTATAACACTGTAAATTGAAATTTGATTTTCAATTGAGATATGGTAGAAATCCTTCGAAAATTTTAGTTCTAGGCTAATATGTAAATTAAGTTCGATGTATTTTTGAATACTGATTTTCAATCAAAAAGTTTCTTTAAAAAGTTCTTTAAAAAAAGTATCTTTCAAATAAAGTACCATTGAAAAAATTATATTTTAAAGAAGTACTTTTTAAAAAACACAACAAACAGCCAGCCACAACAGGCAATACACAAAGTCACCATTGACATTAGTCCTTTTCAATTTAATTTTTACCTTAAGACGCCTGGCTGTCTAATAGTTTTCCTCCAATATACTATTAACCTTTAATGAAAATCTAAAAAAACATCAAAAACTATAATTTCTATTAAATAAAAAATAACTTTTGTACAATATTTTGTAAACAAGCCTAAAACAATGACAAGAATCCTGTTAACAATATCCACACAAAAGTAAAAAGTGACAAGCAGAAACAAAAAACCAACAATTAATTGTTTTAAATGGTCAGACCAAAGTCCCAAGTAAAAAATTTAATTGTAACAAGAAATATAAATAGAAATATAAAAACTAACAAAAAATTCTAGCTAAAATTGAAACTGAAAGGATAAACAATGAGAAAAAAGCAAATGTCATTGATTGTTTCTCGATTCAATTGTTACATTTACATTGATTAAGATGTCAAATGTTTTTTTGTTACCCTGCAAATTTAAGATTTCTAAAGAATCACACCCTTGGCCTCAGAGAACAAAAAAATAAATAAATAAAAATAAAAAATCAAAAAAGACACGAAGACTTTTGTTTGATTAGCAAACAATTGAGATTGAAAAGAAAAAAATTTGTACAAATGCTTAGTTTTTCAGTTAGTCAAATGTTAGAGTTTGGTTAAAATAGCCTTGTTCAGTCCTTTTAATTTTGTTTAAAACAAAGAATTAGACTTTTTTTTTACTAAATCATGTCAAATTTTATTAAAAACCTTATAAAAGAAAATGTCGTTTAATATTTTGGCCAGATGAGAAAGAGTAGGCGGTGCCTATTGATCTTGTTTTAATAGAAAAATTGACACTATTGATTAAATAATATTAATATTTAGTACAAGATGTAAAAAGATCTTTATTAGAAGAAAGGTTTTCATTTGGTAAATTTTTTCTATTTTTTAAGGCGTTTTCTGTAACAAAAATATCTGCTTTGTTTGGATTTCAGGAAAAAAGAGGCGGTGCTGGTTTTTGATTACAAATTTTTAAAGAATTATACAATTTGTTGTTTGAGTTCTAGAAATTTGTTGACAAAATATAATTGTATTGTTTATAAACAGTTTTCAAATTAACACTGTTAGTAAATGGTGTTTAGGTTGTTTAATTTATACCTATTTTTGGAAATTGATAGAAATTTTCAATTGTAGATTGTGAAAATTTATTCCTTTTGAAATCGTTCTGTAAACTATAGATTTATTATTGTCTTCAGTGAATCTCTAAACTTTAGTTTTATTATTATTTTATATTTAAGGGTTCTTGTTTATCTGTGGAATAGAGATGCCTACGGCGCCGTTCTCTTAATGTTCTTTTTATAACGATAAAATTGCACATATATAGTATTTTATTAACGCTCCTTTTCAAAATGTACCATTAGAAGTTAACGTCGACTATAAGGGCAAGTTTTGTATGTTGAACTTGCTGTTAAAGTCTACGTTAACTTTTAGTCATATATTGTGAAAAGGGCCTTAATAGAAAGTTTTTTTATATATTGTCTACAACTACCATTCAAAATTGGACAGTGCTACCAAGTTGTACCACAGTGTTGGTACCACCAATACTGTGCTCCGAGGCTGTCATATGTATTAACTAGATTGCTGTTGCTTACATATAACACAAATATACATAAACTCTTGCATACTTACATATATCACGTTTTTGCTCTCTACAATCAGCTGTGTTTGACATTGTTATTACCCAAAATTTACAACTAGATACGCTTTGGGAGAGTCATATCCATGCGGAAAATTTGGTGACAAATGATCCAAAAGTACTCATCTTATGACTTGAGAAAATGAGACTGGTACCAAAAATAAGGAGTAGTGAATGGTGAAAAAAGACATATTGTGTAAATGGACACATATTAACCATTTTCAGTCAGTTGGTACCTCCGGCTAGTATTGTAGTAAACGGCACAGAACAAATTCGATGCACCTGGATCTAAGACCTATCTATCACATAGTATCTATATAATATTAATTGTCTCCGTTTAATGAGACTGCCATGCCACTCAGAAACCTGTTCCGTAACTATATTCAGATATTAACTCCAGCTTAACTGGTATTTATAACATTCAAACATAAGTGCCTGTGGTCGAGTGGGTAGTGTACTAGCCTGTCATGCCTATATTATTCTACACCGATTAGGACTCCCTAAGATAGTTCAGAGACAAGTTACAAAGTGCATACAAAGTATCAATTAACCCCATCCTAGGCCATTCCCATGTAAAAGTGGCTGGTCCGGTTCATAGAAAGTGTTAGAACTCGGACTGGTCCCTACCACCTGGGGACCGGTCACGTGATTTGTTTTGTGTCAGTTCCATTTACCGTAGGGATACTAGTTGCAATGATACTAGTAAAAAAAACGACAGTCATATTACTAGTTGTAACAAGACTAGTAACGATACAGGTAAAAAAGGACAATTATATTACTAGTTGCATCGAGACTAGTAACGATATTAGTCAAAAATGGACAAACTTTTCAGGTATACGACTTATACATAAAACACACTTTTAGCTCTTAAAAAAATAAGAATAAAGTGGCTCAGTGGGTAGAGTACTTGCCTTGAACTACGAGAAATGTGTGTTCGTACCACAGTTGAGCCAAAGTTTTTTTAAGAAACACAAAACGATAAATAAAAAAAAAACTAGTAAGGGCACTACTTTACAACAACTGGTATTCGAACTGGGATATAACTGTATACAAATGAACTAGTTGTGTTCCTATGACAACCTAATGTTAAAATCGTTAGCTCGATATATGAAAAAAAGACAGATAAGCAACTAGTCTGAGTTAAAAAGCAACTAGTATATTTCTAAACACATACTAGTGGTGATATTGTCTGCAGGGTATTTATAAGTTCTGCATCCAGCAACCATATGCACGCATATCATTTTATTTGTAATCTTGCTACCACCCTGTATAGATAAACTTTGCTATAGGCCTCATCAAAAATAAAATGACAAAAATTAATTATTTCAAATAAAATAAAAAAATTCACACAAGTTGGCAAAAAAGTTATTTACCAAGTAATTTACCACAACAACTTTATAAAAATATATATATTTCAATAAAACATATTGTTGCTCCAGGTGAGGCTCGAACTCACAACCCCGGCATTGCTCACAAGTTACTGATTATAAGTACCGTGCGCTAACCAATTGCGCCACTGGAGCACTTGATAAAGTTGTGCCGAAAGTACCTTAAAAGCTGAAAAAAAATCTTTCTGTAATTCCAACGCGCCGTTTGTTTAAACAATAAAACAATTTTTTATCTATATAATGAATCATGATGATAACTTCGTTAGTAAGGCGGTAGATTAGTATAAAAATTTGATTTAGTGACTGTTAAGCAAAGAATTTCAAATAAGCGGAGAAATGAAAAAATGTAATCTATTAATCTATAGTTCAGCGTTGCCATTTGTCAAGTTTTCCCTTTTTCGCAAGTTTTTTGAGATGACAAAAAGTTTTAATTTTATATAAAGTTTTTTCAGGTTTTTTTTTATAAATACATATGAATATATTTTAAAATTTGCAGTATAGTATATCGGATGAAAATATTAAGTAATTTCTGTTTTTCTTTGTTTTATGAGCAATCACCCAGGGGTGGTTAAAATAAAATAAAATTGTTTTATTTACATTTTGGATTGACCATCATCAGCCCGAAGGTAACCCCTGATATTAGAAATTATTAAGAGATTGTTTATGCAATGATACGATCTAATATTTTCTCAATCCCTTATTACTGCAATAGTGTTTAATGCCTCTACAACTATGCCGTTTTTATACATTTCTTAAAATGAATTCCAAATACACTCTTTTCTGTGTTCTTTTAAAATTTTGGCACTTTTGTAGAAAAAAAACGTTTTTTGGGCAAAAAAGTGTTGTTTTTTTAGAAATAAGAAGTTTTAAAAAAAATATATACGGTAACCCTGCTATAGTTTCACTTTTTTATGACAGTAACGGAATGTATTTTGTTCAAGACGTACCTATTCCGTGCAATAATTTTTAAAAGAATAAACATTTAAAATTCTAAGCAATCTTATTTTTAACTGATTCTAACATTCAATAAAAAAAACTAAGTACACATTAATATTGATTTTGGATTACTTTTATTATTGTCCGTTGTTTATGTTATAAGTACCAAACAAAATTCATGCATAAAATAACACACACACTCACAAACACTCAAAATATTCTGTACGTTATGGAAGTTGTGATTAGTTCTTGTGAAAGTTAAATTAATCAGAGTAAAGTAAGATTCATTCATTTTTAAATCGTTTAGTTGCTTGTTTTTTCTGCAAATTAAAATTAAAAATATAAAAGAAAAAAAAAAACAATATTTTTTACGGGTTCAGTTCAGTTAATCTTTTAACATTTTTAATTAAATGAACTTTTCGAAAAATTTTAATGAAATATAAGTAGCCCAGTTTTTAATTGAGCTTTAATTTATTTTATATTGCAATTTCAGTTAATTTTACGTATAGAATATTTTGAGTGCACTGTTTTGGTTTTAATGAAAATGTTCAAAATTATACTAAAATGATTTTCTCAAAATTTCATAGATATTAAGAAATAAAGAACGATTCAAAAAGTTAAATTCCTTAAAAGCTTTTGTGGAACTCCTGGGATTTGGGGGAGATTTTCGCATAAGGTTTTGGGATTATGGGAAAAATTTGTATCAACATATTTAGGAATCCTTTCAACTTCTGAGATTTTGGGGAGATATTTGTTCAAGTTTTTGGGAATTCTTGGAACAAGGTTGTTCCTTGGCAAATAGTGAAGGTTTCTCAGCCAAACACTAGGTGTCTCGGCTAAATTATTGAGAAGTACCACCTAAGTATCTTCTAGGCGCTAGTTTTTTGTTGACGAACTATCTTCTTTTTCCAGCCAGAGGCTGAAATTACTATCTACGTTTACTTAGTGTCATTAAAGTAGATGAAGTTTTTGTTTTAAACAATAACTTTTATATGTGGTGGTGGTTATAGAGCCGGGTGGTGGTCAGAGCACCTCCGCCATTAACTTATCTATTAAGGTAGTCATTTTAGTCAGATATACATACATATATGTGCATAATGACAGAGGTTTTTGTGTGAAGTAAAAATAGATTTCATTTTATGCAGTCTGTAGAGAGGTAATAGTTGTAAACAGCATGTTATAGTGTCGAGTTCAATACTCAGCGTTTATAAATATTTTTTTTATAAAACGAAATGTGCCATGAAAAATTTTGATATTAAAATAATGAGCTAAACTATTAATAAGCATACTCTTCACTACCTTTGGTTTGACATTTTAACAAATTACTGTAATATAACGATGTCATTTGAGACAAATACCGACCACCTTGTCTTACATATAACAATTTAAATATTTAGAAGTCGTGGAACACACAAAACATATTAAAAATTATATGTCTCTGCTGAGCGTTGAGCTCATGCCATTTAAAGTTTGTGTTGGGTTTAATGTCAAGCCTTTTGCTCACTGGTCTACTGCACAGCTATTTATAACGAACTTAAAAAAATAACTTTTCTTCACCAGGGGTTGAACTGGTGATCATCTGTATGATAAGCGCAGGCACTACTACTCTGCCAAAAAATGACTTGTTTATTTACTAGTAAGTAAGTGATATTTCACTGCCTTTGTTTACGTCACTTAAAAATAAAATTATTAACATTTACAAATTCTAAAAGCAAAGCCCCTACTTCTTAATATATATATATATATATATATATATATATATATATATATATATATATATATATATATATATATATATATATATATATATATATATATATATATATATATATATATATATATATATATATATATATATATATATATATATATATATATATATATATATATATATATATATATATATATATATATATATATATATATATATATATATATATATATATATATATATATATATATATATATATATATATATATATATATATATATATAAAAGTATTTAAAAGCTCATTATTTAAAATTCTCTTATACTTTTTAATCTTTTATGCACAGTTTGGAGGAACAAAGAAACATGTAAAATTTTTTTAATTTTTCCCCTTTCAATTTGTTGCTTTATTTTTTTCATATTTTTTATGACATTATTTTTTTTATAGTCTAGTTAATAAAAGATTAGCACCTTCTTTCACTTTTCAACTTGAAACTAATAAATTTTCATTGCTCCCTAAATAGTCAGTCAGTATTATTTTACTCGTAAGTATAGACAACAACATTTTTCAAAATCCTAAAACACAAAAATTTTCAAAGATTTTATTTTCAAACAAATATAATGTTGTTGTTTGTTTTTAATTCTTTTGGAGTTAAACACTCGAACGTGACTTTTAGTTCTAAACATTAATGGTGGCCCTCAATAATTTACATCTGTTGCCAATAATTGTCACATAAGCACAACGCAGCGCACACACCAATATTATCTCCCCCACCCACCCCTCTGTATTTTGTTCGTTTGTTACAAACAAGATCCTCTAAACAACAATGACACGTGCCTCTTTTTGTTTGAAACGTCATTATAGAGAGATTTTTCAATAAATCAGTAGTAGTATGGCATATAATGTATTTAGTGTTTTAGAACGAGTTTATATGTGCTTTAATGTCGCGCGGCTCGCTAAATTACTTTCAAGTGGAGCATAATACATTTTTGGTATTAACGAGTTGTTAAGGTGGGAAAGACTACAATACAGAGAAGAGTGTGTGCTTTGGTTGGTTTTTATTTTATTATAGTTTTGTGAAAAATTAAAGCAATTAATTTTTAAACGAAATAAATCTTGTACTTGGAATTTATTTATTTTGATTTAATTTTTAATACACGAGTATTTTTGTGATAAACGAGGCTTTTATAAAAATGTCATTTAGATTGTTTAAGGGACATTCAAGTGCATTCCAAAAATACTTAAAGCTGAAACTTATGAGTAAAGTAAGAGGATTTAAATATTTGATCAATGACATTGAATTGTTTGTTTATTTGGCAAAGTCAAAAATTTTAAATGTTGATTGATTTTTTTTCATATTTACTGCTTCTCTAGTAATGCATTCCCAATTTCATACGAAGCCGCTAGAATTGGTCAAAATCAATAAAAGTATTTTCCATAGTAAGGCAACACAAAAAATATTCTCATAGCATTTTTTTAAGACTCAAGAAAAAAACCATAAAACCATTGCATAATTTTTTATGCCATCAACAAACGATTCATCATTAATTGAATGAAATTCATTCATAAAAATGAAAAAGAAAACTAAAATTTGGATTACATAAATGCTAAACAATAAATGACATTCATTTATACAAAAGTTTTCCTTTTTCGTCTATGATTATCAAAGACAAAATATCAATGCAAAATATAACAATCTTTTAAGAAAAAAAATAGGAAATATGAATGGTTTTCAATAACAAATATGAAGAGAAAAATTATGTAAGTATGTTTGTCTTCAGTTAAACACTAAACTGATGACAAATTTAAAATTCACAAAGAATTTTTGTAAAGCATACATAAATACATTTGGACATGTGTATGTATGTATGTATAATATATACGTACATCCTTCCATCCATGTGTGCAAAATTGAGATAAAAGAAATATATAGCAAACGGTAGCAATTAAGTTTTTGTTTGAAAATAATGAATTTGAAATGGTTTTAGAAAAACTGAAAAACATTTTAAGCAGATTCTATGTGATTTTTGTTTTTAAATTTTTTTAGTGAACAAAACATAGTGATGCATCGATCATGCGATTAAAATACTTAAAGAATCAACCAGGTTGACAAAGAAGACATGATTTGAAAGTAAGTGTTCATATGTATGTAGTTTTTGGTTTGAGTGGGTGAATTTATAAGTGGCAAAAATATGTATTAAATATATTCGGAATATTCTCAGGAACTTATATTGTAAATATATTTATTTGCTGCGGTGTAGCAAATCTATATCCCTGCATTTTGTTGGTGCTAATGCCAACTCATCAATAGATCTCTAACCATCATGTTTGAAATGTTTTCAAACTCATATACTTATAGAAAAACTCCCAAACAAGAAATGAGATTCACAAATATATGAGCATAATAAATTTAAAAAACTTGTACAAACTATCTATTGTTATTCGTACAACTAGCAGCATAACATAGAGAACGCTTAACATTTTTCTGTAATCTGATTACAAAAATAAATAGAGTTTTTTTTTATAAATATTTAAAAATATATATTTGGTGGGCAGTTTCTTGCATTGAATAAAATGAAATTTACCATGGAGCTGCAGATGATTCGAAAACAGATTCATAATAAAATAACAGCGATATAAAAATAGTTACCAAATTTAGCTTCATTCTGAGGATAATTCGCACTGCAATTTAAATATTTTAAGTAAAGCATATATTGGATGCGGACATGGCATTGTACCGATTGAAACGTATTTCTCTATAGAGTTTAGCAGGACACTTTTAAAAATATCCACTAAGTTCAAATAAAATTTGATGATAGTTGTGCTGAAAAATGAATTGTTAAAATAAAGGATATATGAGGAGTAGCCTTGTCCTTCCACTAATTGAAATAAAATTTGCTACTGACCTTAACAGCATATTTTCACATACTGTTACCTAGTTTTGCTGTAGTCTGATGAAAATTGGAACTAAAAAAAATTTTTTTGAATTAAGGATATATGGGAAAAAAGCAAGTTCTTGCGCTGATTAGAATGAAATTTTCTGCACAGATTAATAGCACGTTTTTTGACATGGTCAAAGTTTCTGATTTCTTGAAACTAATTTTTGGTTGGTAGTCAAGTCCTTGCACCAACTGAAAATATAATTTCTGTAGAGATTAAGAGCAAAACCTGAGTAAAAGTTATTAAGTGTTCCATCAATCGACTGTTTTTGGCTAAAACTGTTTATAAAATTAAAGATAAGTATGCATATAGGTAGCATTTATATCCTGACAAAGACTGAATTTATATATAATTTTAATAGAATATTTTCAGAAAAATACACAGGCAGATTGCTTGCTCAAAAAAAAATTTCCACAGAATTTAACAGTGTGATTTTAGGAATGCATTACAAGTTTTGCTGTAGGTTAATTATAAATGCAGCTGCTTTTCGATTTACGCACCGATATACTAAAATTTCCTTTAGAGTTTAAGAAATTAATTTTGCAAATAGCTATAAATTTTACTACATTTCTTGTAAATAAAGGATATATGGAAGGTGGGTATTTTCCTGCGCAGATTGAAATAAAGCTTGGCACAAAACTTTTAGGTCGACTTTTGAAACATGCACAAAGCATAAGTGATTTCCGATTAAAATTATAGGTAAAATGTAAGATTTACAATTAAGGATGCACATCTTCTTCCACCGATATGAATAAAATTTTAGAAAAGCCTTGCTCGGGCGCCAACATAACGATAAGTTTCCGCTAGTTGCTGGTGTAGATTTAGAGGCGTCCATGGTTGTTGGAAAAATCAAGCAATTTGTTTTACGCTATAAAACTTGTTTTTATTTTATAATTCAATTTACTTATTTTTGTGAGAGAGTCGTCACTTGGATTGCGTAAGGCTGAACCCACATCGAATAAGAAAAAAATATTTTTTGTAAAGTATACGACAACAGTACATTAGTTCTTATGAGACAACACTCACCAAAGTATTTTTTGATGTGCGTTATAATCATACGAGTGTGTTTGTCGTATTTGGTGTGCTTTCAGGCTAAATAAATACACTGCGCGGGATCACTGCCGCTGCAGGATGGGTTGCGCAAAACAGAATGAGTAGGGAGCTCGCAGAAGCTAACTTCAGTTAGGCTCCATGACCTTCATGCTCGCGGCTACAGTAGACAGTATTATGCCCATGTTGGAGTAGTGGGGCTAGTAAGAAGCTAGCTTCAGTTGAGTCCCACTAATACTACACCAGCTGCCGTAGTTGCTCCGAGACTACCAACTATTGGGATCAAATATCACCAAGCTGAAATTAGCTTCAGCTAGGTTTTACTCGTCACACACCAGTTACAGTTCCCTGCAGCTCCTTAAATTACAACTTAGGAAGCTAACTTCAACTGCAAGCTCTAAGCAATAAATAAAAGTTCCAGCAAGGATTAGCGGCATTCTTTGATAAATAGCTGCCAAGACGCTTTCGCATATTCTGATGATAATTGTGAACAAAAGGTATGTGGCAGTTTGGTGATCGTTTGATATAAAGTTTGCTACAACGTTTAACAGCATACTTTCAGAAATAACAAGTTTGGTTCGAATTATGTATGTAACATTAAGAAAGCATGAGAAATGTCTGCTCCGATTGCAATTAAATTGGGATCTTAACAGCATATTTTTGGAATTTGTTACTAAGTTTTTCTGCACTCTGGTGATAGCTGTAACTAAATTCTTTGAAATAAAGGATATATGGGAAGAATTCAAAGTCTTACAGTGATTTGAATGAAACTTTCTGCAAAGCTTAACAGCACACTCTTAGAAATAGCTAACAAGTTTTCTTGTGCTCTTATTGTATTTTTGACTAAATCTATAGTTTTAAAATTAAGGATATATGGGAGGTACCCATATTCCTGCACCGATTGTAATAAATTGTTTTCCAGAGCTTGACAACACAATTTCGGAAATAGTAATCAAGTTTGATGATCATTTTGGCATGATGATAGTTTTGGTAACAATTGATTTTTTTTTCAAATAAATCATATATAGGAGTTAGTCCTGTCCTTTCACCGATTAAAATGAAATTTACTGCAGCTCTACTGCCCTCTGATGATATTTTTGAAAAAACTTAAATTTTAAAATTTTCCATATATGGGAGGTACCATTATCCTTAAGGAGATTTAAAATAAAGGTATAAAAAAACCAAACATCATACTTATTATTAAAATATTTACCCAGTTTTAATGTTTTTCTAATAACACTGTTCAACAAACTAAATTTTTTTTGCAAAATTACAAGGTTCTAAAGACTGATTCTAGTAGAGGGCAACAAAAAACTTTATACCTGATAACTTACATCTGGGATTTATTTTAGGGGGAGTTAAATTTCCCCCATTTTACACATAGTTAGAGTGACTGGGCATAGAAAATCTTGTAAGTTTTACCTTTAAGGTATGAGATGTGATCAGCAAGTGAAACACAAAGAAGAACATTTGAAACCACTAACTATTCGTTGTGTGCGGGTAATATAAAAACTCTACTTTAGCGGCGATATAGCGTTCTACAATGTTCTACGAAAATGTTTCTGATGATTTTTTACATAAGACTGTTAAATATTTCTTTCACCTTAAACGCAAAGGCTTACAAGATTTTATAGGCCGAGTAGTTACTAAGTATGAAATTAACCCTCATACAGATTTTAAGTTTTGAATCATTCCAATTTTGTTGGAGTTTTTTTGAAAGCTCATAGTGGAATTTAATTGCAAATATTTTTGTGAAACATTTGAGTCCGGCTTATCTTTGGTGAAGGGAAGTTTTTTTGCCCTTTTTTTGAGAATGGTAGAAAACGAGCCATACAACGAAGAGTAAGAGGGTTATAAAGATCCACAAAAATATGTCCCATGGTGTTTTTCATAAAAGTGCTGAAAACATCCTATACTTTTAAAGTAAGGCTTACACAATTTGCTATGTCGAGTCAGTGTAACTATTATGGGCAAAAGGAGGAAACAGGTTTATACAGGTTTATCCTTTTTTTGTGCACGCTACCAGAATCAGTCGTTAGAACATTATAATTCTAAAAAAAAGAATTATTTTGCTGCACAGTGTTATCGAACAAATGCCAGCCAGCTAATTTTTCTTTGTTAACTTTTAGATTTGACCACTTGCTTATTATTAATAATATTGAAAGTGAAAATTTTGCAAGAACTATAAAAAAAATTATGTCTCATGTGAGACCGTTCTATAAATCCTTGTTATGTTTTCAGTATTCTTTTTGCAAGGTGCTTTTAATTCTCTTAGCAAAACATTACACTGCTGTTTTACTTGTCTTTAATATATATTTTCTATAATACTATTGTCAGCGGCAAATATGAGAGAGATGCTTCAAAAACTAAACCGTGCGCAAATAACTCATCCGCTTAAGGCATTTAAGATAATGGCAGGAAAAAGGACACATTAGCCGAAATAATAAAGATGTAAGTAAAAAAGCCAAAAGGTTATACAAAAATTTGCAGAAAAAAAAATACTTTTTGCCCAAAAGAAAAATTGTCATTCATTCATGTTTACGATGTCATATGGATGAATGATAATCAGGAAAAAACAAAGCATTATGAGAAAAATTGCATAGTTTCCTTCTGTGTTTATTTTTCTTTTCTTTGTCATCTAAAGTGTATTTAAGATTATTTGCTTGAAATTGTAAGTGATACCATTAGTGCAATTTTGATCATGAGAAAATCAAGAAAACCTGCTGCAATCTGTTTGAATAGTGTCGTCGGTGTCAACAGAAAAGACAAGTTGAGATTGATTACGGATTAGAGAGCTCAAGATCCTTGTTTATGCAATTTTTGTTTTTCTAAATGGTTTAAGGCGATTGTAGTTTAAAAAAAAGATGTTGTAGTTATGTCTATTCTTTGTGTAATTTTATCCTTAATACCGCAAGGTGCATAAAAATAACATCAAAGTCTTTTCTGAGCTCTTACGTTTTTTTAGTAGGATTCATAAGTACACTTGTGCGTTTTTCTAAAGAAGTAAAGTTTATTTAACTTTAAATGAAATTAATCCTACCACGCATCAAAAGTTTGTTTCCTTAATATTTTTACAATAAAATCTCATGCTGTTCTGGGGAAGAATGAAAAGAAGCAGTTTGGAAAGAAAGGATTGTCACTGTGCGAAGAAAATTTGTTTGTTTTGGTTGGTGTTGTCAATAGGGTTTTAAGGTTCCAGAAACTTGGAACGATTTTCCGTCATCCCACGTCAAATTTGGTTTGTAAACAGACCGGTTTCGGCTATGTGCCATCTTCAGTGTTCTATTAAATTCAATAGAATACTGAAGATGGGATGGCACGTAGCCGAAACCGGTCTGTTTACAAACCAAATTTGACGTGGGATGACGGAAAATCGTTCCAAACTAAAAAAACCCCCCGTCGGAAGAAAAACAAAACACTTTCCAGAAACTCTTTTGTAGATAGAATTTTTTTAAAACATTACAATTTGCTTTTTACTTGAGATTGATAAAAAAGCATTGCACTTATTTAGTTTAAGACCCGTCGCATGTATAACATGGGAATTCACGATTCGTATTAAAGTGCCTTTTAAATTTAAAGCCCTTTTAAAGACACCATGTTCGACCAATACAACAACGAAATAAATTGAAGCATTTACACTAAGGCAAAGTTATTGAATTAATATATTAATTCAATAATTTTCAATTAAAAGCGAAAACTTTATTGTAATACATTAAATCAATAATTTTCAACTTTGAATAAATATGGTTCAATATTGAAATAAAAATTTTCAACATGACTAGACTTTCGTTAATGTTTCTTATTCAATCAATAGGGTTTTTATTGATATTTTTCTCTGTGTATACGGTTGGTCTTGCTTGTCTTTAATACATTATTGTGTTGTTTCTAGAACCCAAACAATTGCCGTGAGTAAACAATTTTTATGGAAACCACTCAAAAAACTTAGCGCTTTTCATACAAATTGGTCATTAAATTTGGGTTTTATAAAGAGCATATATTTTTCAAGGTATTTTTTTTTTTGTAATCTTGAAATTAGGCTTTTTGAAAATGGTTTCATGAATGCCCCTAATGTTTTATAAAATTCTAGACATTATTATACTTTTTACTCCTTTCTATTTAAAAGACTTAAGAACAAAATTCTTATATTCCATTTGTAATGCAAAGCAGTCTATTAATTTATCAGGTGTTGTGTTAATTTATCTTGTTTTCTTTAAGGCTATAAGACATACAATTGGAAGGTATTTTTCATTAAGTCTACGGTTTCATTTTGCTACTCCTTGGCTTTTTAGCGTTAATTTTTAAATATTTATCATCACCCTTTTTATTTTGTAAGGAAATAAAGTTAATGTTCCTTTTTTAAGCACCATTATGATAACAAAAAGGATTGTTAACCATTAACAATAATGTGTTGGTTAAAAGCTGTGCATCTAGTAAGAGACACAAAAATTTCCTTTATTGTTTTACTGGTTAGATTTTGACAGTAATAAAAAAAGAGAAAATGGTTGCAGTTGTTTTAACGGTTCCTTTATCAGAGCGTATTTACACTAAAGGACGAAAGGTATCTCTCAAAAATTAAAGTCATAACGATTCGTCATAAGAAATCTTGTAAGCATTGTGTTTATGGTATAAGATATGCTCAACACTTTTATGTTGAACATCACAAGAAAGATTTTTGTGGAACATTTTAACCCTCTAACGTTTCACTGTATGGGTCTTTTTGTCCTTTTCTTAAAACAATGGACAAAAACTTGCCTTCAGCGGCACTACAGCGGGCGGAAATGTTTGACAAATATGTTTGCCATAAAATTCTACAATAAGTCTTCCAAGAAACTCATGCTCCATAATGAATTGGAACGCCTCAAACCATTCAAAATTTAATATGTGTCTAATGATTAATTTCATATTAATTCAGATTTAGTACTCGGCATAGGAAGAGGAAAAAGGTATAAGATAAGCTATAGCACAGCTATCAACATTTTCGGAGAAAATTTTAGAACGTTACACTGAACGAATTTCGTTTTATAAATCAAGTGAAACAATTTGTTATACATTTTCCACAATTCTAATGAAGAATTTAACAATTCTAATAAAATTTCAAGAATATTGTGAAATAATTTCATTGATATTTCTTCATTATCTTTTATAGTTTCGTTAAAAAATTTCATTGGTTTTATGACAAAAAACTTTGTCATTTTATAGAAGCCCCATTAAGTTTCGGAAAAATGTTTTAATCGATACTTTAAGTTCTTGAAATATATACTATTAAAAACTAAAATAAAAAAAAAACAAGACATTGTATGTATTTCAATGTCATAATTTCAATGAAATGTGTTTCATAGTTTTGATGAAATATTTCACTGCATTTATGAAAACCCGATCTAATAAATTTATTTCTAAAAAAAGACATACGATGATTTATTTCAACAGTTGTCAACTAAAAGCGAACAGCAAAAGTAGTTTTGTGTGTTTATTGCTGTGATACGTATTCTTATTAACACCCTGCAGACAAAGTAAAGGGGGAAAGGAACTGACACAGAATATGTCACGTGACTAGTTCTTTGAGGATAGGGACCGGTTCGAGTTCTAGCACTATCACTTTAACATGGTCTTGTCATAGCAGGCAGCAATTAATACCTTTATGACACTTTGTGATGTGTCACTAAGCTGATCGAAAGAATACTGCCGGTTACAGTTTCTACAACACTGGTCTCGATCCTAGTCCCTATGAAGTTATTTGTAGAGCTGACTGGTCGTAGGATCCAATAAAAAAAATTTTTATATAAAAACAAAATTATTTTATAAATTTTTACACATTTTTGGAATATTTATTAAGTTAAGTAATAAATAGTTTCTGTTTTAATCGGTCACAGTACTTTCCTATCTTCACTGGTACTATATTCACATGTTATGGGACAAGTACATTTGGAACAATTGACACAAATTTCCCGCAGGGTAGTATGCATTTAGAACTATATTAGTTACTTTTTACTTCAGACCTGTTGCTTATCGATCTTTTCTTTAATATCGAGAACTATCGATTTTAACATTAGGTTGTCATAGGAGCCCAACTAGTTCATTTGTATACAATTAGATCCCTGTTGAAATACTATTTGTTGTAAGCTAGTGCTGTTAATAGTTTTTTTATGTATAGTTTTGTAGCTATTAAAAAACTTTGTGTCAACCGGGGTACGAACATACACTCCTCATATCTCGAGGCAAGTACTCTACCTACTGAGCCACTCTCTACTTACTTTTTTAACACACCGGCCACACGAGTATATGTCTTAATACAACAATAACGCCGGCAGAACCGCAACGTCAATTGCCAATGTTCTTGCTTGGATTTCTTGGTAGCGAACACGTAAAAATTTTAAAACGTTAAATGGACAATATTGCTGAAGAAGGTTGTGCGTTATTTACACTGTATTCTTTTATGTATGTAATTTATAATTTTATATATAATAATTTTTTACATTTTTCAGCAATGTTCTTTTCAAAAATAGCTTTATTGTTAATTTTTTCCACTTTTCACAAAAAAAAACTCTAATGGCAACTGAATTTGACAGCTTGTGTTAAAAGATTATTGCTCAGCAATGTATTTTAACATTTGTTGCTGAATATGTATTTGAACACATATTCATACGGTCCACACGCAAATATCTTGTGTCGGCAATCGAATTTGACCTTTGCCACCGCAATAATTGCCAAATAATGTGTTTTATGTAAAGTCGAATATCAGAAAATATTGCCCTTTTTCGACTAGTATCGTTACTAGTCTCAATACAACTAATATGACTGTCCCAAAGCGTATCTAGCTATAAATTTTTCTGCTGGGTACGCAATCATATGCATATTGTTTTGACAGTGCTGTTGGCTGAAGTAGTTAAGACGTTGCCTATAAGGCAAATAATGCAAATCAAGGGTCTGAGTTCGATACTGTGAGCGGTCATCAACACTACAAATTTTTCTGATCTGGACTGAAAACTGAGCCTATTAAGTATGTAATAATTTCATTAAAATAAATAAAATAATTTTATTACAATAACGACTCATATTAATAAAAATAATAACAGAATTTCATTAAAATAATGACATATTTTCACTGAAATAATGAAAAATTTCATTAAAAAGATGAAAATTTTCCTCAAGATAATTACAAATATATTCATTACTTTAGCTAAATTATTACTAATGTATTTTTTTTCATATACATATCGCTCATATACTTCAACAGTGACATAACTAAAAAAAACTAGTTATTAGAAAATGAAGTTTCCATTTTACATACAACTTAATGTTAAAATAAAAGTACATTCTTCTCTTTGGAGGTGAATATACAAGATATTTTTAAGAAATTTTTACAAAAAATAATGAATATACAAGATATTTTTAAGAAATTTTTACAAAAAATAAAAAAGGATATTGTTATTAATTCTGCATTATTAACTCAAAATCACATTTTTTGAGTGATAACACTATTGAAATAAATGAGCGATATGTATTTTATGACATTTTCATTAAAATATTTCTAAAGGAACTTAGTTAAGTGTTAATGTAGTTTTTCATTGAATTAATGTCGAAATTCACAGAATTTATGAACAAAAGTCTTTTGCCGATAAAGTGGACTTTTTAGCCACTTTTAGAAGACACACGAATCACACAATGAAGAGCTAGATGGTTAAAATATTCCACAGAAATGTTCCTTGTGGTGTTTTTTATTTTAAAAAACTGAACATATGGCATATGGCTTTAATGTAAGGCTTAAAAGATTTCTTATGTCGAGCATTAATTAAGAATAAGTACGAAATTATCCCCTATGCACATTTTAAATTTTGAATTATTTCTGGCATTCCAGTTGATTCTAGAGCTTATGTGTTTTTGATGACATAATAGATTTTTTTTGGAAAATATTTTTTTAGAATATTTCAGCCCGCTGTGTTGCCACTGAAGGGGGAGTTTTTACACTTTTTTGAAGAAATATACAAAAAGACTCACAGAACGAAGAGCTAGAGGGTTAAAATACTTTACAAAAATGTTTCTCGTGATGTTTTGCATAAAAATTCTCCGCACATTTTATACCTTAAATGAAATGCTTATAAAATTTCCTATGCCGAGTCACTCTAGGTATGAGTCCCAGATGTAAGCTTTCAAAACGCCAATACAGGTATATATTTTTGTGGTCCCCTCTACGAGAATCAATTGTTAGAATTATGCAATTTTTTGTGTTGTACAGTGTAATCATACCAGTTTAAGCTATGTGCCAAATTCAGTGTTCTCTCTGCGCTTAGATGTGGCTTCTTGCTCAAACCAAACTTTTGATTTCTGATTTTTAAAAATTTTGATAACAATTTTCTTTACTGCCATACAAAAAAAAAGCAGACACGTTTAAATTATCTCAGGATCAATATATGTAAATGCAACCTCACAATACCACCCCCTTTTAAATATTTCTTAATAAAACAAACAACCAACAGAACAGCCGGCGCTTAATTAAACGCAAATATAAAGTAAAACATGGAAGGGGCAAACCCCAACTGCCTGCTTAATAATAATAAAGTCTAGGCAAATGAAAATACAAAATGTTTAAAAGAAAACTGTTTAAGACAATTGTTGTTAGCACCCGAGTGATAATGATAATTTTCACACTTTGTATTACAAATGAAATAATTGAAAAAGAAAAAGTGAGAATAAAACTTATTTAAGAAAATATGGCTTTTTTCTTTTAATGAATTCAATGTTAACAGGAACAACTTTGTTTATTTTTTTTTTTTGTATTTTCATTTGAAACAATCGCATGGCCGTTGGGTGCAGTTTATTAAACTAAAAAAATATTCAACATTTTACCATTGTTTTTAATAGGTTTCGTGGTGAATGTGGCTTTCCAACACCATCATTACTTTACGGATAACTTGGAATGACATTTTCATTTAAATTTATTTGTTTTGTCTTTAGCTAGCTGTTGTTGGAGCCCAAGGACTTTTAATTGCTTAATTATGCAAAACAGTAAGAAAACAATTGTTTTTAGTTCAAGCATATGCAAAACTTTATTAAAAAGTAACGAAGTATTTATAACAGGGAGTTTGAGTTTGTATTAAAGATTCTTTTTCTTTAGGGAAGAAAGTATAGAAAAAATGCAAACCATTTAAAAAAGTCAAGTAATTATTACTTTAAATGTTAAGTGCTTTTTTTCTACATTTGGATGATTTCAATTAAAATAAGTGTGCAATTGAAAAGAAGTTCTTAGACGAGGGACTTTAGAACATTCGGCAGGGGGTATATTCTTAAGTCAACAAAATTTATCTTAAATATGTGCCGTATTCCAGCAGAAATTTTGCGTACCAAAAAGTCAAAAAGTATAGAAGTATTTAAGCGGTAATTACACTGGTCTGCAAATGTTTGTTTTTCTCTTTAAAATGTATAACATAAAAATTCTAATGCGCTAAATTTAAATCCGCTTTCAGTGTTTTCCTTCCGAATTTGATCTATTTGGCAGCAAAGTTTTGAATTTAGACCATATGACCTAAGATCCCAAAACTTGGATTCAAAAACAAATACATACTACTTGCCAAAGCATTTTCTATCCCCTTCAGAAAATAATTTTAGCTACGTCAGTGTTTTTGGCTGTAGGTTTTCTTAATTTAAATTAATGTTTCGGTTATCCTCAAGAATGCAAATAAACAGATATTTTATACTTAAATTGCTTGCCTTATTTGCGCTATTTTTATAGAAACAAAGATAATTTTCTTTATTTTGTAAAATCGTTTTTATTTTACTGATGCTGATGTGTTCATTTTCTGTCAAAGTTGTCTTCGCCAGCAGAATAAAAATGTCTTCTTTGTTCTTGTTGGTATTTTTGAATTATCGGTCTTTTAACTGTTTCATTTAATTTATATATTAAATATTTCACAAAATATTTAAATGTTTCTTAAGATTTTTTTTTTGGCAAGCAGCACAATTTTCTCAATACTATAAGTATACGATTTTTTTCTAATAAATTTTTAAGAACCTTGTATTGGTTAGCCACAAAAACCAATGAAATGATATTAAAAAAAATTTATAAATATAAAAGTTAAGGCGAAAGAATTATAAAAAAATTAAGAAAGTCTGAAATTTTTAGCATAGAATGCGCGTGTATTCATAATAATAAACTACACAACTTAATGTGCTCAAAATTTACGATTTTACAAGAAGTTGTATTAATGCAGATTTTCATTGTAAAATAAGTAAATTTTTTACGCATCTGAGTATAGATAATAATTTTATACATGTGCCATTTATGTAGATTTCAAGAAAAAAAAATTGTCGTTAAAATTATTGGCATGTTCGAACGACTTTATTAACAAATGCAAAGACTTAAAAAAACCTTATTCATTGAATGTCATTCTTTAGAAATGACTCGGATTTTTTTAAATAAATATCATTCCTAAAATTCAACAATTGTCTAAAATGATTCTTGCAAATCTGTTGTTCTTAGATGACTTAATAAGTATTTTGTGGAAAAAAAGAATAAAAATCTCCATTTAGACCACACATTATGGCATTTTGAATTGACCAAACTACTTATCATAAATAAAACTGTTTTTATTTTTGCAAAATTTCTTTTCAAATAAAGATTTCCAAGTGATGACATAATTAGTTAAAGAAAGTTGGGTGATCTTGCAATCTGTTGTATTGTTGCATGCAACAAATGTTTTGTAGCAAATTGACCAAGAAATCTATGTTGTGATGACAAAACAAAGCAACCAGGCTGTTCAATTGTTAAAAGTTAGAATGAAATGAACAAATAAATGAATGGACTACTACTCGTACTTAAATGTTCTTTTAAACAGCTCTGAAGTGATTTTTAAGCATTATTTTTGTTTAAAAGACCACCTTGAGATAAATAATTTTACTCTTTTTGACAATCATTACAAATGCTCTTTTTTTCTAAACTAAACCAATATTTTTGTTTGTTTTCATAGAAAACTCTGCAAAAAAAGTTTGGTTTTCTTTGCGAGCACATAAATATTTGATTGTTTCAATATTTTGTAAACAATTGAAAACGTCTAAAACTCAGAAACTTTTAGAAGAATTTTTAGAAAAAGTGCAACGAAAAAAGTTTTGGCACGAGGGCTATTTTAAAATATTCTTTGAAAAATAATTTAAAAAATTTTTACTACATCAAATTGTATCAAAATCCATTCAGTAGCTTGATGAGATACGTTTTCAGATAGATAGCACTCACACGGAAAGACAGTCTCCGAAAAAACATGTATTTTATATATTTTTTTTGTTTTACCATATTTTTGTCATTCGTTACTTCGTTTTAATTGCTTAGAACTCTATAAATTAAAGCCAAAGAATTAATAAATAAAACTATTTAGAAAAAAAGTTTTTTATATAATACGTTTTTAAAACGGAAACAATGCATTGTATAATTTTTATAGTATCATGAACATTTACTTTTGATGGGCGTGATGGTGCTCACTTTTCTAATCATCAAATTGTATTGTCAGATGAACCCCATATGTGTACAAAGTTTAATTGAAATCGGTTATGTAGAGATAGTTAAAAACGCTTACGTACTTTTTAAATTATAAAATTATGCTGTTACACAGAAAAAAATAAGTTTCGTTTTTTTCAAATTTCCTGTTATAAAGAATTCCGATATATTGATAACAAAATTATTAAAAAAAAATACGTATAAACTTAAAAAAATTTTGACGTAGCTGGGATACGAACCCGGATTTCTCGGACGTGAAGCATGCTCTCCACAGCTGAGCCATATCCCACTTATTTTTTATGAGATAAAACTTGTTTTAAGTACTTTATATAAAAAAAAAAGAAATAACCGGCATGGGAAAGAAATACATACAACGAAATATTGTATTAACTTAATGACAAATGTTATTGAAATTCATATTTTTTCAATGACATGGTTTTATTGAACATAATTCTTGTCTATGTTTTATGTGTAGTAGAACCCAATTCGAGGGCAAATTTTAATAGCAGCCGGTTTCAAATTACATCAGCGTTATTACTGTTTTTCTATAAGCGACATCATATTGATGATACTTTGTTTTAAAATTAATATCAATTAGTCATTTCCCTAGTGTCGATGTGTCATTGCATTGATGATATATTTGTCACCATTGACGTTGATAAGCAGCTGATGTAGAGGTTTACATCACAATGATGAAAAGTGTCATTGGGTCAAAAACGAAGACAGTTGATACAGGATTGATGTCAAATTACATCAGCGATATGACCTTTTTAGGGTTCCGTATACCAAAAGTGTAAAAGAACCCTATTGTTTTCGCTACACTGTCCGTCTGTCTGTCTGTCTGTCCGTCAGTCCGTCTGTCACAGGCTGTATTCTCTAGAGCCGTACGAGCTAGGGACCTGAAATTTTCACAGAACATGTAAAAGTGTGGCCGCTACAACAAATATATGACAGTTAAAAATTAAAGGGTGTTCTAAGGCCAGCAACGAAAAATGTTGAAATACTAATGTAAATACAGCCACTTATATATGGACACTTAAAATTTTCAAAGTTAGTGGCAATTGATGTAGTCTGTAGAATAGACTACACCAATTAACACTGATATTTAAAGCAACAAAAATTAATGGGTGTTCTATCAGTTAATGTAATTTAGACAATTTGCTGTATCTTGGAAATCGTAAGAGGAAAACTTTTGAAATTTTAAAAATCGCTAAAACTAAAAAATTCTAATATTAAAAAAAATGTCAAAACGAAAAATCGCAAATGATAAAAGTGCTTAAAGGAAAAATAGCACCAAAAAATCAGCAAAACTAAAAAGATCGACTAAAACGAAAAAAGCACTCACTAAAACCTACAAAAATCGCTAAGACTAAATATATCGTCAAAAAACTAAAAAAAATTGCCAAAAATGAAAAAGTCACCAAAACGAAAAAAAGCGGCAAAACAAAAAAGCGCTAAAACTAAAAAATTTACAAAAACCGAAAAAATTCGCCAAAACGAAAAAAGTGTCAAAACCGAAAAAAATCACTTAAACTAAAAAAATCACCAAAACGAAAAAAGTGTCAAAACCGAAAAAAATCACTAAAACTAAAAAAATCACCAAAAACTGAAAAAAGCGCCAAAACTTAAAAAAGCACCAAAACTAAAATAAATCGCTAAAACTTAAAATATCGTCAAAAGGCGAAAAAAGGGTTCAAAGGAAAAAAAACGGCAAAACCAAAACATCGACAAAACTAAACAATTCGGCAAAACACAAAAAAAATTCAAAAACCGAAAAATATAGCAAAAAAGCCAAAAAATTATATAAATGAATCAAAAAACTTAAAAAATTAAAAAAAACTAAAATTAAACGAAAAAGCAAAACGAAAATATTTTTAAAATTAGAAAAAAAGGACAAAAACGAAATAGGATATATGTTTATTTGCATGGAAAATTCGTGTGCGAGCCAAAGTCGCACTTTACTGAATTTATTTCTATCAGTGTACACTAAAGGTTTTATTAATTTTGATCGAATACTGTTGGAAAAATAATATTAAAAACGGATGATATACAAAATATCAATTTGGTTTGAATCTAACCCATATATTATATAATTAATAGCCAGACACTTCTGAGGTCTCCCTTTCACGCTTTACTTTACCACCGACTAAGACAAAATATAAAGAATTTAAAAGGTATTTTTCTAAACATGCGCCCAATATATATTTTCATTGAAATTGGGTCAGTATTTTGCGAGCTATAACTCTTAAAAATTGCATGTATTTAGCACATGTGTGCATTAAAGAGAAGTTAAAAAAGGAACAAACATACATACATAGGCGTTTCTTGGCTTTATTATTTTTTTCTGAGAGAATAATAATAAATTATTTTTTCTCTGCCTTGAGTTGGTGTTCTTGTAGGTACGTCGTAGGACCAAAAGCAAAAGAGTTCAATTAATTAAAGTTTATTACTGGATGGTGTGTTGTATTTGTATTTTGGCATTATTTTTTATTGCCAATATATACAAAATCATATATACATTCATTTAATTAATTGCACTGTACTTTGTATGGCTGTTTTGCACGATTTTTCATAACATGCCAGGAATTTCGAGAATTCATGTATGAAGGTACAGAAATTAGTTACTTCTAGAAGAAGGGCGATTGCGACGTTCCCTGACTACAAATGTATAATGCCTTAATTCATAAAAAAATTTTCTGACTTATAGCAGATTAATAAAACAAATTTTTATACAAAAATTCGTTTTATAATTTTCTTATTAATCAAAAAATGTTTTGTGCATTATGTTGTTAATCTTTAAAACTTAATTAAAATTGAATAAGTTGTGTATAGTATTATAGCGCCTTTGACCAAAATGGCTCCAAGTTTTATTCTTCAAAACCAATCTATAATAATGATGACTTTTCTGACTAGCCTCCTTTGCAAAGAAAACTAAATAGTCAAATTTTATTTGAAATCTTTTTGCTTATTTTGTAGATTTTTTTTTGTTGTTGTCGAAAAGCTCATGCTCAAACCACGTCCATAATGTATTTGGGAAGTAGTTTATTAAAAGGATTGAACAAAAAATTTACACAATGCACTTAAGTCTGTCTGTCTATTGGTTTGTATGTTTATAACACATATACACACGAAACATACAGGCTCATACTCTGGCAATGATAGACAATTGCTTTTGTGAGTATGTATTCATGTTAGTGAGAGTGTATGTAGTTACCCTGAAAATGACTAAAACGTCAAGCGTTAAAATAGCGTTAATGTTTGACACAGAACGTAGCAAGTTGTTGTTTTTAGTTGCAAATAAGCCACACCGACAACAGTGAAACTTTAAGCCTGGGCTAAATGCGAATTAGCTAAAACAAGTCAAGCTCCGCACTTAAGCTACTAATAGTTTTTTGTTAAATTTTAAAAGTAAGTTTTAATTTATTCAAGATATTCTCTTAATTTATAAAAACAAATATCTGTTGTGGATTAAACCGGTCTATATGCCTTCCATTTTGGTAAATATCTAAAAAAAAGTTTCAGTCTTATATAAATACTTCAACAGAGTCAATGAGAATTACAAAATACAAAAATGATGTGTTTTTTTAATTTTCAATGTTAAAATTTTGTAGTTTTAACTTTTTTTGAGAGTTTTTATATAACCAGACGACCTAAAATAAGCATCAGAGAAGCGCAGGCATATAGATTGGCTTATCCGCCATAAAATAAACATTTTTTTATCCCTAATTGAGAAAATATCTCAAATAAATTTTATACGATTTGTATATAACAATTTTTTTTTTTGTTAAAGAAATGCTATAAATAAATTCACAGTTAACTAATTTTTACAATTTAATTCATTAGCATAAAATTTAAGTTCCTTATAAATTGCTCCTCTCTTATATTATAGTTTAAACTTTGGAAAAATTTTATGTAAACTAAGTACGTGAAAGTTAGTGTAAATGTAGATGACGTTTGGTCGGAATGTTCGGTTTGTATTTTACAATTTGACTTCATTTGCTGTTCACTGGCAACCCGCTCAACCGGAAATTGGAGGTGTGCGGCAAAACACGACGTGACGTGACATTTCCTCTTCGTCAAAATGTCAAAAAAGTCTGCAAATTTTCTACTGAAACAGTAAAAAAATGCAAAGAGAGCAAAAAAAAAACTCAAAACTTAAAAACGCGAAAATTGCAACACCATTAAACTCAATGAACTTAAAAAGCAACAAAAAGAATAACGTCAGTAATGTAAAGCGTAACATGTGCAAGAGCTTTAAAATAAAACAATAAGCAAAAAAGAAAGTGTAGGCAAACAGTGACAGTTAAAAATAGGCCTTTAAAAAGTTAGTAGAAAATAAATGACTGATAAAGTTTCTCTAGCACGGGCTAAACAGAGTAGAGTTGACTGTATCGCAGGTATTAAACATTTCAACTTAGCTTTACAATCTTGATGAGCAGGGCTCGGACTTTCATGCAACTAACAACTGATTTTAAGCGCTTAACAAATGCACCTAAAAATGAAAAAATATGCCCAAAAATATGCATTTATCTACGAACAAAGTACAAACACTAAAGTAATGTGAAAATATTTTTTTTTTAATTGAGTTATGAATTTTTAGTCGAACTGTATGGTTTTTATCCAAAGTTATTAAATTAGTTAAGCTGGTAAGACCGAAATGGAAAAAGCTTAAAAAAGTTGAACATGCTAAGAAAAAGACAGTTAGTGAAGTTCCGAACATTTAGACAAAGTTCAATAAGGTGCGACTCGCCACAAGATGGCGACAGTGTGTTAATTGAGCTTACTAATATTAGTAGAATTTTCGCTACAGTGTTGTTGCCACTGTCGGTGGTAGTGTGGTTAAAGGACTCTGATGAGTAGACTTGGTGGTCACGAAACATCTGTCAGTTCAACCTTCCGTACAGCCAAATTTTTCTTTGAATGTTCAATATTTAATAATTTGATCGAAAGATTAAATTAAAAATGAACTTAAGCCAAACTAATTTAATAACTTTGATTTTTTTTCATTTTTTATTATTATTAGAAAATAGCATTAAATTAAAAATTTCAAAAAAACCCCGAAGAAAATAGAGGCGAACTTTGAAACGGCTGGACCAATTTTCTTCAAACATAGGCTAGAAGATTTTTGATCAAGTCAACTTTCTAACAAAATTTACTAAATTAAAAGCGATATAGCCGATTGGTAGCTATGGTGGCAAAGACACACAGATTCAACAGGATACATCTACAAAAGATATGATATCTTCTAAAATGCCGGACCGATTTTCTTCAAACATAGCTAAGAACACTCTCGATCAAGTCACCTTTCAAACAGAATAAATCAAAATCGGTCCAGCCGTTTGACTGTACGCTGTCTTGTACATCCACACAGATACACAGACACACACTACAAACTTATAACACCCCACTTTTTTGGTCAGGGGTTAAAAAACCTAAAACAAACATAATTGGGTCTATTATTTAA
Organism: Panzeria rudis; assembly: GCA_956483635.1. Taxonomy (NCBI): domain Eukaryota; kingdom Metazoa; phylum Arthropoda; class Insecta; order Diptera; family Tachinidae; genus Panzeria; species Panzeria rudis. The sequence continues at coordinate 10,358,176 of OY101448.1, read as the reverse complement.
TGTAACCGAACTTTAGTTGCGTTGCCATTTGGCAAATGAAAATTAATGGTTTCCAGAAAGCCAATAAATAGCAACTGAAATTGACATCAGTAGTATAATTTTCAGCAACTGGCAACCCAACTGAGGATCGGTTGTCATCCATAATCGGCCTATTAATATTTTTTTATTCAAAAATTATGAAATATGCATTAAAAAAATTTTTGTAACTCCAAAAATATGCATTTATTGCCAAAATATGCAAAACTATGCAACTACAAATCGATGCCAAACTACTTAAAATTTTATGATTCGTATAGATAATTAGTCAACACCTCCTTATCTTTTACCACAAAAAACACTCATTTGCATGAAAGTCCGAGCCCCGTTGATGAGAAGGTATCAAGTTTATTACTACAAAAAGTACTCCTACAAAAACACATTAATTTTTACATATCAACATATTGTTAATAGTTATTGTAACATAAAGAAGAATTATATTAACTTTTTTTCTACTTTGAAAGATTATTATAATTATTTTACCTTTTTATTAGTTTAATAGAAAATTATTAAGCTTAAGGTTTAATTTTGTCAACTTTCATATCAAATTCAGTACTTAATATGAATAGTTTTCATTTCCACTGTTGTCTTCATCATATAAAACCATTTTTTTCTCTTATTAATTTACAACCAGCAAGCAGTTAAAAAATGTTTAGTAACACTCAAACAAACAAAAAATGGAAGGGAGTCTGTCTAAATTTACAAATTGTTTTATTGTTTTAGTACAGCTCTTGCATTTTATTTGTTAAATTCATGTATCTCAAGACTATTAACTAATTAAGCAATTATGTTGTCACCATATTTAAAAACACAATTTTAAAGGTCGCACCCTGTTTTGTTAAATTTTATTGGCGTTTTTTACATGCTCAGCTATTTTTATTTTTGGGTCTTACAATTACGGCACCAGTTGTTTATTAGAAAATTTTGTCTTCAAAACGGTTGCGGTTGACCAGTTTTACTGTGTGTGGAACGGAAGAGCATTGCGTCTAAGGAATTTTATTAACCGTAAAAGTAATTTGCTTGCAATATGCTGGGTCAAGTTTCTTAAGTCTATTTTCATTAATAATGACATGCTAATAATATTTTAGTTTTTATTGTCACGTACATATGAATGTATTGATATATTGGAAGTAGATATAAAAATGTAATTTAATTAAAATTAAAAGAGATAAATTAAGCACCAATTTACATGCTGCAGTGTTGACTACTAATAGTCCAAACTAAAATAATATGAAAAATTTTTTTTACATTGTTTATTATTATTAGAGAAAAAAACACAAAACAAATATATACACGTGTATCGCCGAAAGTCTACAGCTGGGACTAATTTTAGGATAAATCCTTCAGCATACAGTTCAGAGTTTTTATGTAATAAACTACCAAAAATAATTATTGTGAAGCATTTGAACCCTTTAACTCCTCGATCTGCTACCATTTCTTAATAAATGGGCAAAAAACTTGCTTTCAGCGGCAGTATAGCGAGCAAAAATATTCTACAAAAACATTTGCCATGAAATTCTATTGTAGGTCTTTGGAGACATCGTGTAGGACATACGTTTAAGGTATCAGATGTGCTTTGTGCTATTATGTAAAACATTACGAGCAACATCTTTGTAGAACATTTTCGCTCGCTATGTCACCGCTAAAGGGGACTTTGTGGCCCTTTTTTAAGAAAGATACAAAACGACCCATACAAGGTAGAGTTAGAGGATTGAAGTATTCTACAAAAATTTTCACTGATGTAATGTTTCAAAACGCCGATACATGTGCTTATATATTTTTTTGGTGCCCTCTACCAGAATCATTCGTTAGAACCTTGTTTTTTTTTATTTTGCTATACAGTGTAGTCCAAAAGAAAACAATTGATACGAATTATTTGTGTATTGCTAAAAAAATAATAGACTACACCGGCACACAAAATATACAAACTGGGCAAAAAATTTGACCAAACCCAGCTTTCCAAATGTATTTCAACGCACTGAATCTGAATCTGAGGTTCTAGTGGCTCGTACATTATTATGCTTAAAAATTTAGGTTTCCCCAAATAAATGGTGTAAAAGACATTGTTTGATATACAGTAGCCCCTCGATTTACGTCGCGATTGGTTTCGGAAAATGGTGATGTAATTCGAAATGGCGTAAATAGAATATGATATTGCGCATAATACAAATAAGATGTCTATGTATTTTTTTCTTTTTATAATTGAGACGACTTAGATCGAAATGACGACGCAAAGCGAAATGGGAGTGAACAAAAATTTCGCCGGTATAAATAGGAACATTATTATATTTTAGTCCATTGCGTTTGACAAACAAAATAAAAATGCATGCATGTACAGATTGAAATATGTAGCTACCACCGAAGAAAAAAACACCGAAAAAACTAAGATTTTAACTAAACTCTGGGACTCCTCGGGTTTTGCTAATAATTTGTAAGCAACTGAGGCGACGTAAATCGAATGGCGACGAAAATCGAATTTGGAAGGCACAAAAAGTTTAACGAGGCAAATCGAATGGAGAAGCAAATCAAATTTGAAAGGTACACAAAATGTGACGACGTAAACCAAAACAACGTAAATCGAGGCAACGTAAATAAAGCGATTACTGTATTTATATATCCATAGAGTAAAATAGTAGTGCCAGACTCTAATATACGATACACATAATCTATATTTTCACAATCGACCATTAACTTCTCTTAAGTTAATTTAATTTCAAAATTTATATTCATTCAATCAAAACCAAAAGCAATTGCTCATCAATAAGTTGAACTTATTTTCAATAATTGCCAGTCGTTCAGGCTTTCTTTAGTTTATTTAATAATATTTTGTTGCTATTTCTACAGTAATATACGGGTAATTCCATGTCAAATCAACTAATAGTTAGACACGACCCCCTTCAATTTTGATGAAATTTGGTCAGATGTTGTCATTCATCCTATAACGAATTTAGGTTAAAGGAAAAAAATTAAAAATTTTTATATCAAAAGTTATGACATATCTAAAATATCATCATATCGCCAAATTTACAGAAAATGTTGAGTTTAGTTTTTAAATATTTCGAAAACTATTTTATATACAAGATTGGTTTGTATGTCATTTTAAGCAGAATATTTGGAGCTACAAAAAATGTATAGGACAAAAAAAATTTTTTTTTAATTACTTATCTGCAAAGTTTTGAAATTTTCAAAACTGATTAAATCAAAAACCTATATATTTTTTTGCTGAATTTTTTTAACATAATATCTCTTAACGTCCTTAAAAAATTCTGAACTTTTTAAGGCTGTGTTTTTTTTTCTTTTTTGAGATAGGAGAAAAAATTTACTTTTTTAACACAAAATTTCCAACATAAAAATTCACCCACAAAACAATTGCACAAATTTGTCAATGTTATTACTTTTTCCCCTTCAAAAACTTTAAATTAAATTAAATTTAATGCATATTGCTCAAGATTACAAATTTAAACTATTGTTGATATTATATTGTTGAAGGTTGCGAAAGAAAAAAATCATATCTCAAAAAAGAAAAAAAAACACCTCCTCCAAATTTTCACGATTTATTAAAGACATTTAGGGGTATTATTTAAAAAAAATTCAGATGAAAAAAATATAGGTTTTTGATTAAGTAAGTTTTGAAATTTTCAAAACTTTGCAGATAAGTCATTTTTCCAAAACAAATTTTTGTTCTATGTATTTTTTGTTGTCCCAAATATCCTCTTTAAAATGGCATACAAAACATCTTTATACATAAAATAGTTTTAGAGATAATTAAAAACTAAGCTCAACTCATTCTGTAAATTTGGCGAAAACATTTTGAATATGTCATAACTTTTGAAATAAACATTTTTAATTTTTTTTCCTTTAACATAAATTCGTTATAGGATGAATGACAACATCTGACCAAATTTCATCAAAATTGAAAGGGGTCGTGTCTAACTCTTAGTTGATTTGACATGGAATTACCCATACATATGTATACATATTTAATAACAGACTTTACTAGCCACCACATTATTAAAAAAATACGAGTATGTATACTCAATATTCATTTAAATTATTTTCAAAACAATTCAAATAATTGTACTTAAAATTCAAAAGACATTTTTCTGTTATTTTAACCATAATACCCCCCAAATAAAACATGTCTTAACTTTTTGCCACAATGTGTGCTTTTCTCTCACGGAGTCACACAAGAAAAAAATACACACTTACACATACGTTTTTATTTAGATTTTTCCAAACCGCAATAACGATACCCCCACAAAGTGGCCAAAAAATACCACCCACAAAAAAATCACACAAAATGACAATAGAAAAAGTTGTAATTGTGGCAATCAACCATTGAATATACGCTGACAAAACAGAAACAAAACTCAAACAAACACACCACATTCTCTTACAGAGTGTTTTATATGAAATTGGTTGAATTGATAGCAAAAATGCTTCAGTTTTCTTTTTATGTATAAAAAATAAACTACCAATATGCCATTTTGCTCGTTGATATATGAAAGCAATTCTATACGCTAGAGTTAAATGTATCAAAAGATTTATTTTTTGAGCGCACCAAAAATTTCCCAAACCAATGACCAGCCCACCCCACAATATGATGAGTAGCGCCACAACACTTTTATTTTCTTTAAATGGAAAACAAGTATGAGGGGAAAACAAAAATAAAAAACACATTTGCATAAATTCTCTCATATAAATTTGAAAGAGGCCAACAAACTTACGCAATTTGTAGCCCACACAATTGTATTTATACAAATGTAGTAGTGCCCACATAAACTCACACATGTGCTGTGAGTAGAAAACAAAACTTTTGCACACACATTGCAATAACTCTTTCACTTTTTTTTTCTTTGTTAAGAGATCCAAAATTTTTTAATTCTCCCCACACATGAGTATGACATGTTGAGTGTTCCCTTGCGAGAGTAAATGTTTCTTTTTTCTTGGCACTCACATATGATTGTTGAAGTGCTTGTGTGGGTAATATTTACATTTTCCCCTCTTACGAGGGCTTTTAATTTTTATTCTTTTATTTTTAGCGTTTTTTAATAAAAAAAAAAGAATATGTATTAAAAAATGAAGAAAAAACGTCTGTATTAAAAAAATTCCCAGTGAAATGTATACTAACGCCATCTTTTATATAATTGTTGAACAAAAATGGCTTTTCTTAGCTTAAATTAAATAAATAAAAGCCATCAAGCAGCTCGTTGAAAAAAAGCTTCTTAGTTTGAATCCAAAAGTAAAGGGTTGTTTGATTTCAACGGAAAAGAGTTGTGTTGGCTGCTGACTCAAGGTGTCAGTCATACTTCTAGTAACAAATACTCACACACCAACAAGCTAGTAAAAATTAAAACTTATGAAAATAAATTGATGCATATTTTTGGGGGGTAATTTTTGTAAATGTGTGCGTAAATGTGTACAGCACCTATTGAACTTGTTTAAACATAAAAGGCTGTACGTTTTTTAACATGGTGTGGTTGCGTTTGTTAAAACAGTTATTTTACAACTTGTAACTGTATATTCAGCTTAACGTGTGCTTTAAGAAGACTGTATAAGCACATATGTATGTATGTATGTTTGCGAGTTTGCGAGTTTGTGTATTTTTGCTTTTATTGTGTGGTATTATGTGGGGTTTCATATTTTTTTCAATGTATTTTGATTTCTGTCATTTTTATTTAATATTTTTTTTTATGGAGGAAAATTTACTTGCTAGTTCCAAGCACTTCCTTATTTTTGAGATCTTTTGCTTTTCTTGCTACTGTTGATGTGGTGTTTTTACCTTTTCTTTGCTGTTAAGTGTTGCTTTAAGTGACAATGACATTTTTCATTTATGTTTTCTTTATTTTTCTTAATGAAATGAATAACTGATGCTAATTACTAGGATTGTTTTTGACATGAGGGAGTTACTTACTTGTTATTTGAAATATCATTTTTACCTCAGTTTGTTTTAATGCAGCTGACTTTTGATGGATGCTGTTTACTGATTTTTTTTATATGCACCATAGATAGAATAACAAGAATGAGACTGAGATAATATATTCTTTTTCGAAAATTTTTAAATCTTAAATGATTTAAAATTTATGCAGATGACGTCGTGCTCCTTAGCGGCTATTCACATAATATATATAATGGTCTTAGGGATGGGGAGGGGGTCAAAGATTTACGGCGGAGGGATAATTGAGCGATGTTGAAAACGGTGAAAATATCGTCACATTATATGTGAACAGACTCTATCAGATGCAAATTTCTGCCCACGATTAGTGAAGGCATCAAATCGACAGTCAGAAAACTACAAAGGCTGAGTCGGTATTTTTTATCAAACGCTACAAAATTCCGGAATACATACCACCATATTTGGGTGGTATTACTCTTGACAGTGGCTACATACCTCAGCATAATCCCTGGAGAGAAAGCTTCGTGGAAAACTAAAGCTGAATACAGGAAAAAGGATGCTCTACACGCTTTCTATTCGGGTAAAAGAGTCTTTGGAATGTGATGTAGTCTTAAGCTCTATATTCTACATTGTATGTATAAAACAATTATCCGACCCACTGTCGCCTATGGTTCGTTTGTCTGGTGGAAGGCAATGAACAAGAGTACATATCTCTCTACGTTTGGCGGGGTGCAATGGATATCATATATCACTATTACTGCTGTTTATATCAAATTCTATTAGAGTCAAAGAGTCAAGCGACTTAAAGTACGCTCGTATTAGTTATGGCAACATTCTACGAAATGTAGGAGAGCAAGTCTTGGAAAGACTTTGATAAACTCTTCTCAGTCGAAATCCTGAATAGGGACGACTGGAAGGGAAATTAATGATTATTCGGGTTTGTCGGACATCCAAAAAATGGACCCTGGTACCGGATCGGTGGTATTCTCTGAAGATCTTGATAGAGCCCAGTACGATAGACCTTTTTGCGGACAGTTTGGCCGCAATTAAGGAAATCAAATCAAAGGTAGTGAAATCCCAGTGTGTACTTGCATATATTTAGTCTCTAACTCTTCTTGAAGGACATGATTTCAACATTGTTTGTGTTCCAGGGCACGAACGCAGTCAGGGGAACGAAATTGCTGATGAATATAAAACAGACGGTTGGCCAGGCTCAGAAAGAGTTATTGATATTCCTTAAGTTGTTTTGTAAAATCAGATTAAATTAATTGCCCCGGCATTTGCTTGCTTAACACATCCTATTGTTAAAAACTCAGAAAGGTAAAACGAAATTTTAGATTCGTAAATGTAAACTAATTTTTATAAAAAGTATCTAAGTATTCGAGTATTTGACAAAAACTTCGAATAATTTTTTTCTATATTAAAAAATTTTGTTCGTTCGAAAAAAATTAACAAAAATTGTTCGAATATCCGAATAATTTTCATTCGAATAACAAACTAATATTAAGTAAGTCTCTAAAAAATTGGTGCTTTAAGCAATTTTACTTTGGGGTATTATTGCTTTCGCGTCCGAAATTAATTCATTATCATTTTAGGTAGTTGTATATATCGTGGGGTTCGATTTCCAGCCGCCATGATTGCCATCTAAAATATTTCTTTTTCTTAGATTCAACCAGCCCAATGCCTCCCATAATTCAGAAACGTTTCCTTAACGTTTTTCTGAAGTGCAGCTTTTCGCCGTTAACATTATTGACTTATCATTTTGAGTATTTATAAACACCAAATAACTATCAGCCGCAGATTTCTGTATACTTCAAATCCTCAAATCATAATACTATAATTTTTGATCAAATTCTAAGCGGCCACATGCTTTATTAGAATTTCTAAAATCCTATTATTTTGTAGATCAAACAACTACAATCGAAATATCTTTATAAGTATATTTAAGAAAACACATGTCTTAAAAAATGAACCGAAAAAAAGGATACTAGTAAGGATTATAATACATGTGTAGTCTTCGATATTTATGTATGTATATATATTTACAATTCCCTTAAGTATATGCATGAATAACTACAACGTGTGTGGTGTCTTGCAGAGCTATTAACTAATTGTTCAGCGAAGGCGGCTTAAATAGCAAACTACAAAAGAAATTTAACAATAAAAATAAAATATTGCAATACTTGAAATGCCTTATTACAATTAACAACAGGCGTTTAAGGATAATAAAATATCAAAACATTCTAAATGATCAATAATACTTTTGAAAACAACAAGCTATTAAAACATAAAAACAAGATCGAAACGCTAAAAAAGGATATTGAAACTGTTAATTGATTGAGCCAATAAATAAACATAGAATTGAATAAGAGTTTTTTTATATTGAAACTTCTTTGTAAATCCAACACGCGTTTTTATATAGAACTTAGATATATTGTGTTAACAAAATAATTTCTATATAATTTACTCAAGAAAAAGGATACAATTTTTAAAATTAAATACAAAAATAGTTGAATGGTGTATGCCAAAAAAAAAGACATTACAACAATAATTTAAAGGCAATGTACCCGCGCCAAAAGAAACATGTTTCTTATTATTATTTTTTATTTGTTTTCTTATATTACTAAGCCAAACTTACTATCCGTTTGTCTATACGTATTTACTGATCACTATAATTCTTTAGCCTGACACATCATGTCATGTCGTACTGACAAATGTTTTCTAATCATAATTTAGACAGAAGCCGCCAGGACCTTTAACACGGATAATTTTCTTGTACAATCAACCGGAACTGTAAACAATAAATTGTTTAATATTTTATTATGGCTCCCTTTTTTGTCTTGTCTTATACATTTCTCTTTATGATGATGTCTTGATAATTGATTTATTATCCTTTCAAAATATAAAACAAATATAGAAAGGGAGCCAGCTTTATTTGTAATTGATCCTTAAGACCAGGGCTTGGGTTTTAGAACGTGCTATTGTATGATTGAAAGCAAAATGGGGATTGCTTTAATGTAGGACGTCGGGATTATCATATTATTTGTTTGTTATTTTTACACAACTAGACACATATCTCCTTAATGCTTAAGAAAAAGGAGTTTAGCAATTTTTTGGGATTAAAAATAAGTAAATTGGTTTAAATTGGAGTTATACAATTTTAACATTTTCAATTTATTTTTTGGCTGACTTTCAAATAGGAGATGGCTACGGCAAACTAATGAAAATATTTCATTATTTTGATTAAACTATTACATAATTTTAATAAAATTATTTCAATGTCCAAGGAAATTTTATTAGTTTTAGTTTAATTTTTCAAAATAAAACTACATTTAAAATATATATTAAGAAAAAATGTCTGAATAAAAATATGGTTGATTAAAACCGAACTTAAGCCAAATAAATTTAATATCTTTGGATTTAACCCATACAATTCGGCGACCAAAATTCAAAACTTAATTGTCAGCCACAAATAAAAGATAGTAAACAACTGTGGAATCAAGAGTACCTGGTAAATAAATCTGCCTTGATTAAAACAAGAGGTTCTCTTAAAATGACAAAGTGTTAAAAATCTCTTAGTGAAACTATGAAGGCTAATGAAGGGATTCCAATGAAATTTTTTCACAATATTCGTAAAATTTTATATTTATTATGAAATATTTCATTAGAACTCATTGGACGGGAAATTATTTTAGTTTAACTTGACAACCGTCTTTGAACAACTGAAACTTATAATATAAATCAATTGAAAAAGTTTGAACGAAAATATGTTTGCATATTTTTAATTAATTAGCATATTTGTTTAAAAAAATTTTACTCTTATAATTTTTTAAATTAATCATTTCTATCCAGAAAACATTAATCATGGTCTATGGATATGAAAATAAATTTCTAATATCTAAGAATAATTATATATACTATGACTTAAAAAATGGGGGTAGTTTTTCTTTATATAAATGAGCGAAACTATAAAAAGCTAAACTTTAAAATCAAATTTCTCACACTCATGCAAACGCATATTTTTAGTTGATTCATGTGTGGCATTTATTTTTCCATCATTAGTTTTCAATGTCTAGAATATCATACATTCCATATATATTCCTTTTTGGCCCCAGCCACATTCAATGTCAAATTTGATGTTGTCTGTAATTTGTCAAACTATCACACAAGTCGGTCTGTCTAGCTGGCTTGCTACTGACTTATTCGTTTGCCCTTAAAGCGTTAGTGTATGTGAATATTTTTATATTTTTGCTTATATTGTTGTTGTTACTTTATTTGTTGGATTTGTTTGAATTTGAGTATGTTACGAAAAGCTAGCGTCTGAAATCTTGGTAATTTATTTGAAACTTTCAAGTGTTTAAAGTAACGAACTTTATTAATTAGTTTCATTTGAAACCTTTCGTAAAAGGAATAAAGCCGATTTTAAGGATGTATAAAATTAGATTCGTTTAGTTTTAAGAATGCTAAGAACGTCACACATCGCTTGCCAAATTCGACAGACCACAGTACGCTCTTCCAAAAACAGAAAATCCATAATTATTGCGACACTTATGTATGTGTCGAATGTACAGAATATTTCAGTTTATTGTAAGTCGGGTCAGTTTCGATTGCTTTCAAATCAGACACCATTGAGTAACGAAATAACAAAACACCCATAAATTTTAAAACTCAAACATTTGTTTCAATATGAAGCCGACAATGGGAAAGCCATCTCAAATTATATATTTTCAAAACATTGACCGTCATTGTAGTGTAAAATAATAACGCATTCATTAATCATTTAAGTACAAATTATTAATTATTTGTCAATGACAAAAATGTTTAATCAATCAATTTTAAATGTTTATTTTCCAAAATTAATGAGTGATTTTGTGTGTGTGTGTTTATGGGTGAATGAGAGTAAAGTGACAAATAATTTGTATGTATGATGAAACATATAAAAAGGAAGAAATAAATTTTGGAAAAAATTAGCTATTTATAATGAAGATTATTCAATGTAAGAAATCTAAAAACTTATCAATAAGCAAGAGTTTAGATATTCTGTCGAACCGCTTTCAGTTTGAAAATGATTGTCGTTTAGGTTTTTACGTTTCTTTGATGTTCTTGTTAATTAAGTTTTTTTTTGCATGTGCACTATTTATAAGATCTGCAAACGTATTTATCATTTAATCTGTCCTTTACTTAAAAAGTCTTTTCGCATAAACTAAAAAACAATCCATCTTTTTATTCACATTTTTAACATAATACGTTAGATAAAAATCAGCAAAATTATTTGCGTACATTAACAAGCAAAGACTTGTTCGTAAATATCACTCCAAAATAATCCTTTTACTTTTTATTCTCTACTTTAGTAAAATAGTTGTAATTACATGTATGAGTTTGACTACATGTCTCTTAATAAATTTAACCGTTTGTATGAGTTCTTGTGCACATGTCTGTGATGTGGTTACTTAGAATTGATTACGAATCATTTTTATTTACTTATTTTTTTGTGCAGAAAAAAGGAAGGAATATTTTAGCAAAATTAATACCGGATATAAGACCTTTTTGAAATGCTTATACGAGTATGTAAATTCCACACATACGTACTCATGGATTAAAACACATACTCACACTTGATAGAAAGAAAGAAAGAAAGAAACAAACACGTTGCAGTTTTCAATCGATTAATTTTAAACAAAGAAGTGAAAATTATTTACCTACACATGTTAAGGTTGTTAATATATTATACGAGGTTAGATTTAATTTATGCTTTTTAAGGACATAACACTCATATGTTAGAAGAGATTCCCAAATTGATATCATAGAAAATGCATAAAGAAAGCATAAAATAATACTGTACAATAAAATAGAAATATTTCACAATAAAAAGGTTCTTATAATAGCTGCTCCTGGTAGCTGGTCGTTTTACTCCTTTCTTAAAAAAGAGGCAAAAACTCCCCTTAAATAGTTGTGTAGCGGGCTGAAATGATCTACAAAAATTTTGAACTCTAAGTTTTCAAAAACACCAAAGCTCAAAATTCAACTTAAGGGTTAATTTCGTACTTATTCACAATTAGTGCTAAAATATCCCACAAAAACCTGTTTTTATTAAAAATGCGCCATACAAAGGACATTATAAATCAATAAAATTAGCTTTCTTAAACTTGGCATTATTTTCTTTAAGCAAGTCAAAGACGCTTTGGTCTACATCAGGATCAAAAAAGTGAGATGTGGCACGCCCATGCAAAGTAAATATTCTTTTTCAAAAACTTCTACTAGACCGATTCTTATAAAACGTTGCATAAATACATACTAATTTTATTAAGGGGCTGTTCACATATTACGTAACGCTTCAAAGGGGGTTAAAGATTGGTTACGGTTTAGATAACTTATACTGACAATTTTCTAAAAAAAAACCTTACGAATGGGGGTGGGGGTATAAAATTCCGAAAATAGCGTTACGTAAAAAAACTTTAAACTTTAAGTTCTTAACATGTAATTTTTACAATAGTATACCTAGCCCCATGCTCCTTATAGGATCGATGGGAATATATTATATTATATTATTATAATTAGCTATGGCCTATGTTTTGGCTTCCGAATCGTTTTCACAAATGTTCTTGTGAATTCGAATGCTAAAAGAGCTGTTTAAGTTGAAATTAATAAATTTGTCTATTAATTTATATTTACAAATATCCGAGTTTACAAGAAAAAATTAGGCTGATATAAAATTTTCTTGCTATTCTCGTTTTCACTTTGTGGTAAATAAACTCGTACTCTTCTCACTTGAAAACAGTCTTGTGAAAGCAAAACGAAACGAGAAAATCAAAAAAATGTGAAATCATCCGTTTTCACATTTGTCGTTGTGAATTCGGTTACTAGAACACATGCTTTTAATTTGTATTTTCTTAATTGCAACTTAAACAGGTGTCGAATGTGTTTCAGCATCCGAATTCACAAGAATATTTGTGAAAACGATTCGGAAGCTAGAACATAGACCGACTTCAAAAAAAGGAGAAAGGTTACCAATTCGTCATGTATTTTTTATGTCAAAACTCCGCCATTTATGAACTGATTTCGGATTTTTTTCTCTATTCATAAGGAATTACGTCTAGATTGGTCCCATACAAATTAAATACACATTCGCTTTCAACTACTTCTACTCAACCGATTCTTATGAAACTTTACACATACATTAAAGTTCTGTTTAGATACTACATCAGGATCTAAAAAGTGGGCTGTGCCACGCCCATGCAATGTCAATATCCTTTTTCAACAACTTCTACTAAACCGATTCTTATAAAACTTTGCATACACCTTTAGTTATCGTTACAGTACAACATTATGTTTAGAAAAGTGGGCAGTGCCACGCCCATGAAAAGTAAATAAGCATTCTAACTACTCCTACTCAGTCGATTCTAATGAAACTTTGCATACACATTAAGTAATTGTTACAATACAACATTGTGGTTAGAAAAGTGGGCAGTGCCACGCCCATGAAAAGTAAATATTCATTTTAACTACTTCTACTTATCCGATTCTTATGAGACTTTGCACATACAATTAGTTATCGTAAAACTACATGATGATAAAATATGGGGGCGGTACCACGCCTATTTCGTAGTCAATTTTTTTTTTTGCAAGAATTATATTTAAAAAGCGGGTTTTTCAACTTCAAGATTTACATTTTCCAGTAGTGTTATTGTTTCGGGGACATATTGGTCTACGAGAAGGGCCGTATGTAGTGGCTGTGATTTTCCCGGCATGTGAAATACAGGGTATTTTTAACATCTTACTGTCCGAATTTTGGACTGTAGGTTTTCTAACATTTAATAATATAATTTTTTTTTTAGTTTTTTAGGTAATTGGGCTTGATATTTTCTATAATAAATAAATAATTGGTCGGTACACTTAGAGAAAACAATTTATAGAACAAATATTTTAAGAATGGAATATTTCTTATTTTACATTTAAAATGGCACAAAAACGGTTAAACATTTAGCCGCTTCAAGAGATAATCTTCGGTTTAGGGACAAATTAAGAATCACTGGAAAAAAGAGGTAAAACAATTAGCAAAATTAGCCTTGTTTTTAATCTTATTCTGTATAACTCAGAAACTAAGCGTTGAATTGTAAAGCGGAATATCAAAAGTTTAGATAATTTTGTTATAATCGAGTATGCAAAATTTCGTAAGAAAAGAAAAGTCTTCAGCTGTTTTTGTGCCATTTACGCAACAAGCGAGCAAGTTTTAGGCGTTTTTTGCTATTCCAAATAAATTTATGAAATCAGGACACAAAGAAATGTTTTAGCTATTATAGAAACAAAATGAGAGAAATTGCACTAAAGTTACTTCCAAGTTTTGCTAAGATAATTTTTGAATCGGCTCCATAGTTTCGGAGATATTTATAAAATATTGAAAAAAATATTGTGTAATGGATGGATGGGCCGCTTAAGATGTAAAAATTAAAAGATGTTCTCTGCTGATTCGCTGTAACAATGTGCAAAATGAGTAAAATTTTCAATTTAACTCTCCTAAAGTGAATCCCAGTTGTAAACTTTTAAAATGACGAAACAAGTATATTTTCTTTTAATCTACTAGGATGAGTTCTGGAACCTTGTTTTTTTCGCGTTGTACTGTGTAATTGAATGGGGGAAAAAGACCCATACAACGAAAACCTTAAGGTTTAACAACAAACCAAAGCAAAAATGTTTCTCAGGGTATTAACATATTTTTGGTGCACTCTGTCAGAATCAGTCCTTAGAAACATTTTATTTCTTTTTGCGTTGAACAATGTAATGAATAACTTTGCGTAGTTAACCCAAATATGTATGACGGTTTTAGAAATATTTACTTGAGACAAATATAGTCGTCTTGCATAATGATTTTTGCATCTAGTTTTCTGAGGAAATTCGCATCTGGCTCTCCATTTGAACATCATTCTAAATAAATATTTGACCGTCCTCATGAAAAGGTACCAAATCTTCACCAAAGTCAAAATTGAGTTTATATGCTTTTTGTACCGAACGCTTCCTGCTGAACATGCTGGTATTTTTAGAATTTTTCTATCAGGAAGCTATGAATTTTTAAACTTATGGTTATGAAAATCCTAATTTTAAGAAAAACGAGTTCAAAGTTTGTAGTCCCTTTCCTGTGGACAGATTCTCGTCTTGTTTCTTCAATGTTTCGGTATGAATGAATGAATGAATTAAGGATAAACGGGAAACACAGGACACTGCGAACTAAGTAGATCTATTGTATCCCCTGCCATGTGCTAGGGAACCTCATGTAGACCTACTCTCCTGAGGAATCTCAAGATTGCCAGTGGCTCGAGTGTTGGCAGTTCCCAATCCTCCAATAGGTGTTTGCCCAATTGGCTATATCTTCTGTAACATAACGCTTCGCACTCCTTTAGAACATGCTCTGGAGTTTCATCGTCGTAATCACAGATTCTGCACAGGTTGTTGCTCTCAATGCCAAGTCTGTTTCGGTATAAAATATATCGATTCTAATATATCGACTATTCCATTTAGACAGAAGGAGAGCCAAGGAATCAGAATCAATTAAAATAAAAAAATCGATTTTTTTGCCTTTTTTTAGTAAATCGGTTCTCCTAAAAATTAAGCCAAGTGAAGATTGGTACCTTTTCATGTGGACGGTCACTTATAAAAAAATTAAATTTTTGCCTTTCTGGCATAATTTTCCCAATTGACCTCGTACAGAACAACTCATTCATTGCGAATGTTAACTTTCACATTTCATATAGATATTTCCTTAAAGTTTTTCCTCACTAGAAAGCAGACAATTTGGGATCTTACTCCTTTTTTGGTAAAGAAATTAAAAATAAATAAAATTAAACAGAGAAAAAAATGGTTTCATATAAGCAATTTTAAATAGTCAAAATGTATCTAAAGTCTTACTATTTAGAATGGTAAATCGGTGTAAGGACAAAATAAATTATTCTTAATTTTACAGTCTAGCAAATACTAAAGTTACTTACATCAGTAAACACTTTAATGCGGATATAAATTTTAGTGTAAATAAAATCCTTATATCCTTGTTGCGCAACACAGTAATTCTTGCTTCCGATTTTATTTTCATGAAAGAAGTACAACTAATTTGATTTTCCTTTTGTTAAAATAAAGGCCACTTATGTGGTCTTCTAACCGGTGGTAATACAACACCTTTAGCAGTAACGTGTTAGTAAAGAGGATCTCAGTATGACTTGACAGCCACGACCACTTAAAATATTTATTTCCTCAAATATCGTGATACACATCATTTATTGTAGAGCACTTCAAATGATCAGAGATAGCAAATAAGTTATTGAAAATCGAAACTATTATCAAATCACAGTTTCCCCAATTTTATTTATGTGCCAGTTATTAAATGTGTGTTTTCCTTTTATTGTTTTCTAGACAGCTTGTCGTCTTCAAGTGTCTGATTCCTTAACACTTCAAGTGTAGATTTCTTTTATTTTTTTTGTGTTTTTCCTGCAAGTGTTTTGGAGTGCTAGTCATTCATACACAAACCACTTAAAGCCGCCACTGTGTCTGGTCTTGTCTGGCAGGCTGGTTGGTTGGATGTTTGTTTCCTTAAGATTTTATACATTCACTGGACCTCACACACATTTTTTGTATAGGATTTCCCTGTTTTATCATTATATTTATTTACTTTTCAAATTCGCTTGTTATTTTAATATGACACATTTTAATGCCACTTTCTTATGTTGCAAACATCCTTTCAACCTTTTAATCTTTTTTGAAATGTCCGGCTTTTGGCGGTCAACCGTATTGTGTTTATTTATTAAGTGCAGGCGGCAACGATTGATATGGGTTTGAAGTAATTAATATTTTTGGTTGCTCTTATATTAATGTGAGACATGGGTTGATGCATATTTCTCATAAGATAGTATTGCATCATGAAAATGCGACTTGGAAGTGTGGTAGTTGGTAATCTGCATTAATTATTTTGTGTGAAATAAGGTCAGGCATTTACTAATTCGTACATCTATTTTATTATACTTACATACATATTTATATTTATATATGTATGTATTATTAAAATTATGGAAGAAAAGTTTATTTAAAACTAGATAAGCCTGCCCGCTTCGCGCGCTTATGGCTTACTTCACTTTGCAACCGTTGGTACAGCTCAGCTAGTAATCAAGTTGTATGTTTGTCGCACAAACGATACAATTTAGTGTGCGATCTCATGCACAACTTCATTTTGCAAACAAGTAAACATCTCCCATTTTATGTTGTCCGCAAACAATACTCAAATTCAATGTTTACTCCCCGTCCACACATGCCATTTTTGTTGCAGCAATTTTTTAATTTGTGGAAGAGTGTTGAAATAGAAATGTATACCATATATATTCCTCTCTCGCTCTTTCTCACTGAAAAATAAGGAATTCCTGCAAAAAAATTGTAGGAGTGGACCGGGACTTACTGCAAGATGTTCACAACAAGAATAAACGCATTTATGTAGTATAATACTATGCGACAGGCACACAAACATTGAGACTGTGTTGTACAACATGGCAAAAAAAACAAAAGTTTTTGTTCTTAAGCGGCCCGGCGACTTATCAAACTCGCATTGAATGGTGCTTCAAACTCACCTTTTTTATCATTGTGTTAGTAAAAAAACTCACACGTATGGTTTGACGAAAAAATCTAAATGGGTTTGATTTTTCCTCAAACTCACCTCAACCAATACATACATGAGTTTGATCAAACAGTTTGATAAGTCGCCATGGCCCTTTACGTACAACCACAACACAACTTAATACAACGAGCCCACAAACGTTGCAATTTCGTGTACAACCTACTCAAGTTATACCAACGGTTGTAACGTGTATGGCTTGCTTTAGATATGGTTTAAATTGCACTTAATACAAAACAACCAGTGCTATGCTACCAACGTTAAAAAAAGCGTTATAATTTCAAGCAGCATTTATTTATATTACTAAAACTGCATATTTACGCTTTTTTTTAATATAATTTCCAAATAAGATATTTTAAATATATAAAAAATTGAGAATGGCAAAAACATAAAATTTTTAATAGCTGATCACAAGACCACATATACCACAAATAAAATAAGTTCTTCTTTATGTAAATCGAAGGATAAATATTTATTTCATTTACAATAAAATGAAATTACCTGATTTTTGTAAAAAAAAATCAAGCTTTGAAAAGGGTTTTCCACCTATTTTAATTAGAACTTGGAAGAAGACTATCAAATTATATTACAAAAACTATTACAAAACTTAAAACAAAATTGCCTTTAAGCTGTTTAAATATTAATTTATTATATATTTAATAGCTACTGAATTATTCAGACCGCAATGATGAACAATATATTTTATTAAATGGAATTGAAGAAAAATAAATTTTTTTATATAAAAAAATGGAAAATGACAAAAACTTAAAATGTTCAATAACTTTTCATAAATAAAACAAGCTCTATTTCATGCAAATCGATGGAGATATAATAATTTTATTCACAATAAAGTTAGGCTACCTGATTTTTGCAAAAATTAAGAATACATATTTAAACAGTACAGCAAAATAAAATTTTTTAATAACAATTTTATAACGGCTGATTCCGGTAGAGGATAACAAATAAATATATGCGTGTATCGTCATTTTGAAAGTTTACATCTGGGATTAGTTTTGGGTGAGTTATATTCCCCCCACCCCTATACGCATACTTACTCGGCTTAGGATATATTGTAGGGCTTTCGTTTAAGGTATGTGATGTATTCAATGCTTTTATGTAAAATACCACGAAAAGCATTTTAGCCCACTATATCGATGCTTAAAGGCCGTTTTTTGCTCTTTTTTTAAGTAAGGGACAAAAAGCCACATATCGCGAGTAGTTAGAGGATTAAACTATTCCACGAAAATGTTTACCGTGCTGTTGAACATAATAGTGTTTAGCACATATTATACCTTAAATGTAAGGCCTGCAAGATATCCTATACCGATTCAGTATAACAGGGTGCAAAGGGGGAAATATAACTCCACCACACAGAACAATTATTGTAATTATCCTCTTCCTTAATTATGTAAACTTTTAAATATTTAAATAGACATAAAGAAAATAATTTTCTTACTTTCTACAGAAAATAACACGAGGTCACTATTTTTGAAAATGTTTTTAAATGGTTTTTTCCAAGTGAATGTAAAAGCACTTCATTAATTATTCACAATAGTCACTGCAACAGCTACGATACATAAAATTTCAAATGTAATTGTGTACATATGGAATAAATAGCATTGCATACCATTAGGCGCAGCAGATTTATGTCTCCATTTAGACTCTACGATCGACGTCAAGAGACTTTCACATATAGAGGGCACTTGAGTGGTACTACAAATTTTTCTATTCGTGCAATTCACACTTTCATTCAAAAATTATATATTTTGCACATAAAATATAAGCAATTTCAGCAAAATCACAAACACTTTTGGTTTAACCATAACCAAGAGATAAACAAAATGCGACAACTACAAAAACAATAGAAAAACCAGCAACAAAGTTCCATTTTGGACTTCAATTCAACCACACTAAATAACCGATGATGAGACCAAAAACAATAATAAATGTGGCTAAAGAAAAAAAACAGCAATTATAAAAATATAAAATTTAAATTTATACAAGTGATAAAAACAACATGATAAAAGAGTATGCGAAAAATAGGACAGAAAAGTGAAGGTTTAAATTCATTTATCTAAGCATTTCATTTCTTTACATGTTACTGGCATACAATTGGTTAGGTGGTAGATGGTCAAAGAGTATTGCATTTAGCTGTCAGAAGCGCAAGTTCCTACATAGATAGTTCTAAAAGCAGATTAAGTTGCGTTTAGCTTTCAGATTATTCGTAGAATTGCTCTAAACAAAACTGGACAAAAATTGTTTTGTACAATTTTTCACCAGCTTCCCAGCAAAAACTTGATTATATGTTGTCATTACCAAAGAATATACTTTTCAACCAACTACATACCGTCTGATTTACGTTATAGTAGTTGAATTACTTCCTAGTAAATAAAAAAAGCTATATACAGGGTGTTTTTTTTAGAGGTATAGAACTTCGAATTGAAATAAAACACAAGAAAATCGTTTTAATGTCCATCAATTTTGCTTTATTGGAAGGATAATTTTATGCCATTAATGTTTAAATATGATTTCGGGCATGTGGCCGCCGCGGCTGGCTCGAATAAAGCCAATTTTACAGGTCCAATTTTCAACCACTTTTTCGAGCATATGGGGCCGTATGTTGGCAATAACGCCACGAATGTTGGCTTCCAAGTCCCCTAACGTTTCTGGTTTGTTGGCGTAGACGAGCGACTTCACATATCCCCAAAGAAAATAATCCAATGGTGTCAAATCACACGATCTTGGTGGCCAATTGACAGGTCCATTCCGCGAAATTATGCGCTCATCGAATGTTTCCTTCAATAAATCGATTGTGACGTGCGCTGTGTGGCATGTAGCGCCGTCTTGTTGGAACCACAACTCATCCACATTCATGCCATCCAATTCGGGAACAAAATAATCGGTTATCATGGCTCTATACCGGTCTCCATTAACGGTAACTGACTCTCCAGCATTATTTCGGAAGAAGTATGGCCCAATGACTCCACCAGCCCATAGAGCACACCAAACAGTCAGTTTTTGTGGATGTAATGGCGTCTCAAGGGTCTCATGTGGATTCTCTTCACTCCAAATGCGGCAATTTTGCTTGTTGACGTAGCCATTCAACCAAAAATGAGCCTCATCACTGAACAAAATGTTGCGATGAAAATCAGCATCGAGATCAATCTCATTTTCGTCCCATACACCAAAATCACGACGCATTGCATGGTCTCGCGGCTTCATGATGAAATGGCAAACCAAACTAAATATTAATCACTTGACAGCTGACAAAATGGCCGCCAGTTAAAAAAGTGATGCCAACTTAAAGTTCTATACCTCAATAAAAAACACCCAATATTTGCGAAAACAAGTTGTAAGCCCGTAACAAAAGAGTTGTGCAGTTGAGCGAAACACTTGTCATAAAAAACACAATAACTGCAAACGGACTGTGTTCAATGCTTAGCAGAGATATGTAATTTTTATTATGGTTTGTGTATTCAATGCCTTCTAAATATTGGATTTTTTAACTTGTTATCTGTGGTAAGTACTTGCTTGCAATGATATCGCCATGTTAGAGTAATTCGTCAAAATGCTAAAGCAGAAGTAATCTTTATGAGAATTTTAACTCATTACTTTGCCATCCAAATTGTTGCTTGGTTGTGAATCCAAATTGACTAAAAGGTTCTTAACATTATATTCAGAAAGAAGCAGGCATATATAATATTCCAAGGAAAAAGAAAAAAATTAACATCAACTTAGTTTTTCAACGTGCACAACAGAATATAGCAGTGCTGCTTTAGGAAGCCGCTACACTTCCATCAATGGTGCTCATATGTATTTTGCTTATCACCACTTGTGACGTGGTTTTATTGAATAGGTGCCTCTGTGGCTGAGTGGCTGAGTGGTGGCGATGCTGGCCTGTCAGTCCAGAGGTCGTGGGTTCGATTCCCATCATAGACCTTGGGTGTTTTCCGCAGAAAACTTTGTCGCTTCGCGGGTTGTATTTGTTAAAATAAATAAAATTTTCAATCTTTATATATGCAAAGTTTTCATGTAAATTGCATACGAGAATTAAATAAGTTAAGTTAATACTAAGCATAAATCACATTCAACCCAGCCACCTCACAAATGGTGATAAGCAAAATATACATGAGCGCTGATGACGAAGGTGTACGTTGAAAAATTAAGCTGATGTTAATTTTTCTCTTGTACCTTGGAATATTAATCATGACTGATTCTTTTTAAATAAAACGTTACGAACCTTAGTGAAATAATGTTTTACTATCAAAATGCAAAATTGATGTATGTAGACTTAACTTCGTGTATGGTGCTTTGTGCAGATACAAATAATTACCAGGATAAAAATGAAGGGAGGAAATAAAATGAGAAAGATAAGAAAGCTTTGCATATGGGCATTTCCAGGGAAAAGTCCTCTTTTCTTAATGTAACACCAACAAGTAATTAAGCTGTATTTCAAAGAAAACCCATTTGTTTTTTACTTCTTTGTAAAATTTTTCTAGGTCGTAAGTAGATCTACATTTAATTAAAATTTTTGGAAAAATTGAACCATATGGTTCTGAAATACAAGCTTAGTTTTAATATGGCGTTAGGTTACCTTTCGCCGGAAATGCCCATATAGCGGTGTAGAGTATCAACTGACAATTTAGGTCTCGATTCTACAATACCGCTAAGACGTTGAAGCTTATCTGAACACAACTTGCGAAGGAGGAGAGTCCTTGTTCGAAAACTGTTTACGGTTTGAGGCTACAGTATACACCATCCATTATTAAAAATTTTTGGCTTTGAACTTGATGAGTAAATTTATTATGATAACATCTAGTATTTTTCAGATTATTGCCCCGTATATTTAAAGTGGGAAATTTCAAACTTTATACTTATTTTATACGTTATTTTATTAAATATGAATACATGCATTTAATTCTGTTTCTTTCCCTTTGCCTTAAAAAAAGCATTTTTAATTTTGTCAAGTGCTTCAAATGAGATGTAGAGGTCGCTGTAAACAAACCACCCTCATACGTGAAGTGAGTCTAATAATTAGAATAACAAAGTGTTATTTAGATGTTAGTTGGAATTGTATTTAACTACTCTTTTTATGCTGACGACCATTAAATTGGAAATTTTCTCCTGTTAAATATTTATGGCAATTTCCTCAAGGATTTATGCTAAATAAGCAGCAACAAAAAGGATCTCAAATTGTCTACAAAATAGTCCATAATTTATAGTTTTTTTCTTGTAAAGGAACTTAAAGTTATTTTAAATGAAAAATTTTAAAAATACTGAAGCTTAACAACATCTAACAAAATTATTGAGTCCAACAAAATGGTCAACTCATACGTTTATGTAAGGATGTGCTTGTTTGCTAAAGATGTCTGCTGGACACATCAAGGGTTGCTTTATAAACTGTTTTAATGAATTCTTTACTCTTAATATCACACATTAACTTTTTCTTTGTACTGTATAATTTCAACAAAAAGGACTTTTTCATAGTCAATATTAGAAATTGTAGACTTAAGACTTTTTAATTGTAGTTTTTAGTTAAACAAAAAAAAAAGAATACATAAAGTTTAGATACAATTTTATGAATTTATGACATTCAAAATATATAAATTGTATGTCTAGTTTTGTGAGAAATTTATTTAGAAACTTAAAAAGGGTTAAATTGGATATATAGAGAGTGAGGCGGGAGAAATGTGAAAGTACAGTGCCTTGTAGGTAATGAATATTGGTAAAAAAATTTACATTATTTTCTATTTATAAGAGAGTTCAAGCAATATATATACTGCCAAAGGAAGCTACCTTTTGCAATATTCATAAGTCTTGCAGTTATGATATTTTAATAACGTATCTGTGTAAGTTATACCGACTCACAGAAAAAAATGTTTTTTACTATACCCTGTTTGTAGATAGCTTTGATCTCTGATGATTGCCAAATTTTTGGGGATCCACTAAGAAACATCTTGAATTAAACTGTATCTATCTCTGTTAAATAAAGTAACAAATTGTAGAAGTAAATCTAGCATGGTATGCTATTTTCTCCACTTATGCTACGAAACGAAAAATTTATCCTGCTTAACCATCGAAAATTTTCTTTAAAAGTTTCAAAATCACGCTTTAGATTTCACTATGCTACAAAATAAAACTTTTGTCATGAGCTTTGATCACCACTTTATTTTTTTATGTCTTACGGTCCCGTAACTAGAAAAACAGTCGAAATTTAAAATTCTACAAATAAGTTAATTTCTTAGATATGGGATTTTAGTCTGCTTTTACACACATCAGTTTTTCTTGAAGCAACTTTTATTTTCTAGTCAGAAAGAGCGAGAGCGGAATACGTGAAATATATATGTCTCTCCCGCTCTTTCTCACAAGAACATAAAAATTGCTTCAAGAGGCTGATCCGACGATTTCATCATAACGTGGGAAGGGGTAGTTCAATTTAATTACAAAAGCACTAAAAAGCTCCAAATAACATTACCTTGAAACCGTTCTAACATTTTTTTATACTCAATGATTTCGGGATTATTTCACCCCAATAATAAAAAAATATATATTTTTTTTTATGCAAAATTACAACATTTTTATTGTTCAAAAATTAAAAAAAAATCAAAAATGGCAAAAACTTACCAGTTTTATTAACTGATCATGAAGCCACGTACACTACAAATAAATTTACCTTTATTTTATCAGTGATTATTTTCATGATAAAATGAATTTACCTATTTTTGCAAAAATTGCGAATAAAAACTACTGCTTCGGCCGAAGCAGGTTTATAAGCGAGAGAAGCTAGTTTTGTTGTTTCTACTGCTTCAAAAAGCGCTTCAAACATGCATGATCTCGGTTCGCGATGTCCCACTTTGGAGCTCTTGTTTTTGATGTGAAACAGCGCTTCTTTCGAAGCATCGAAAATGCTCTAGAATCATGTCTCATTTTATCATCGTTAAACTACAGACAAAACAAATTGTGTTCTATTATAAATTCCTCTCTTCCATGCAATAGGTGCGAAATGTAGAAAGAGAGTATACTTTAAATGGTTTTTTAGTTTGCAAATGTGTTAATGTTTATTGGCAACAATGCGTGCGACAATTCTATAGAACCTATATGTTGAAAGCTTCAATGCTACTGAATATGATTTTGTTTATTTTGGAGTTCGTGTTAAGGAAATGTAAAATGCTGACTAACTTCGTAATTTAAACATTATATCCCAGTACCTTCTTTTTGGGCATCCTCTCTCACAAGCGCTTCAAAAGATTGCATGTGGAAGGCATGAAAGCTTTTTACAGCTTCCAGAAACATGATATTTTTTTGCTGGGTACTTACATTGTACAACAAAATCAATATTTTTAAATAACAATGTTGTAGCGACGGATTCTGGTAGAGGCCACCAAAAAAGTATATACATGTATCGGCGTTTTGAAAGCTTACATCTAGGATTAATTTTAGGGGAAGTAAAACTTCTCCCCTTTTGCACATAGTTATACTGACTCGGCATAGATTATCTTGTAGGGGTTACGTTTAAGGTATAAAAACTCGTTTCCGCATACACTGTAATCGTCGACGAAAAATAAATTCCATACATTAGCAATGAAAAAAAAACTCTGAAACGAAATTTTTTCGTTGCTACCCAGGAAAAATTTTGATGGCAAAGTAATGAGTTAAAATGCTAAAAGCATACCCTTCACTACTTCTACTTTGGCATTTAAACCAATTACTTTAACATGGCGATGTCATTGGAGGTAAGTACTTACCACATTTGATTACAAATAACAGGTTATAAATTCCAATATTTATAAGGCGTGGAATACACAAAACACAATAAAAATTTAATTTCTCTGCTAAGCATTGAACACATGCCGTTTTCAGTTATTGTGTTGTTTTATGCCAAGTGCTTTAATCACTAGGCTACTGCACAAGTATTTTGTTACGGGCTAAAAACTTGTTTTCACAAACATGAGCACAATTGAAAAAAATCTATTTTGCTTCCCCATCGGTTGAACTGTTTATCCTCTCTATGATAAGCAGATACACTGGCACTCTGCCAATAAGCGAATAGATGGCTAGTTGAAAAGTATGTTGTTCGGTAATGACAACTCATTACCAAGTTTTTGCTGGGTATGTATGGAATTTCGGTTTCGTCGGCGATTACGGTGTATGCGGAAATGAGTCTTAAGATGTGTTCAACACTTCTATGTAAAACATCACGAGGAACATTTTTGTAGAACAACTTATATCTTTAGTTAATACTATATTTAGGTTTTTTCCTATTTCGATTTTTTTATAAATTTAAAAAGAAATAAAAATTTTCCAATTTTGTAAAAAATTTATATTTTTCATCATTGCGGTCTGAATAATTCCGAAATTATTGAATATATAAAAAACAATATAAACAGCTTAAAGGTTATTTTGTTGTTTAAGTTTTAAATGGTTTATTTTAAATAAAATTGGACAACTTTTTCCCAAGTTAAGATAAAATTGGTGGAGCAGCCTCTTCAAAACTCGATTTTTGCAAAAATCAAGTAATTTCACTTTATTGTGAATAAAATCAATATTTATACATCGATTTAAAAAAATAAAGTTTTTTTTTATTTATAGTGTGAGTACCTATCTGATGAGTCAACAAAACCAGTATAGTTTTTGCCATTTTGTATGTTTTTTTTATAAATTGATATATAATAAAAATTTAGCAATTTCGCAATAAAAAGAAATTTTTCATAATTTTGGGCTGAATAATTCTGAAACAGGGTAGTATAAAAAAATAATGTGCTAAAATCTAATTTTGTCTCAAGTTTTAAGTAGGTTTTTTGTAGTAAAATTAGACAACTCCTTTCAAAGTTACGAAAAGTTCGGTGGAGCACAGTTTTCAAAAATCCCAAATTTTAGAAAATAAAAATAATTATCAATAGAATATCAAATTTCGACTGTTTGCACGATTAGGGGACCATAACACATGATACTTTTTGTCATTTTTCTTGATGAATAGTGTTTTTATATAAAATTTAATTTTCTTTATAGCTTGAATGTAAGCACAGTGCATTAAATCTTCATATCCCTTATTACCTTCTATCGCTTTCGGTTTTGATGTATTTTCAGTGTCTAGCCTTTAAAATAAATAAATGTTAATTTATAAAATTCGTTATGTTCAAATATTTTTTCTAGCCGTTGATTTAAATAAGTTTGTTGTTATTTTGCTGTGGCAAAACTAATTGAAAGTCACTCATCTGTGCTGCAACCTATCACACGCACACACACACACGCACATACACACACACATCCATTTACAAACAAGCACACACACTCACACACACCCACAGACTCACCCTCATGTATAACGTTAACTTACAAATCCAAATCTAATGTGCATGTGTTTATGGAAGCGTTGAAAAACTTGATTTTTAAAAGGATTTTAATTAGGAAAAACTCTCTTTTTCCATTTTTTCCCTCTTTTCTCAACTATTTACCATTTAATGAAAAACTAAAATTAAGTTAAATTAGAAATTGTTGCAATGGAAAAAATTAAGTTAAAAGCAAAAATTTGGTCAAGAAAAAATTTCGACTTACAAATAAAATGAAAAAGCAAAAAATAATGAAATTGAAAGCTTTTTGCTAAAAACTAAAAATATATAAATAACAAAAGACAAAGTGCTGAAAAACCATTATTATATTTTACAAAAAAAAAAGTAAATGAAACTTTTTCTTTCTTAGCATTTTATATTTGTAAAACATCTAATGAAGAAAAAACTATGTTTTGGTGAATAGAAACGAATCGTTTACACCCTAAAAGCTTAAAATTATTTTGCTAAATGTTAACATATTCATAGTTGAGGAATGATTTTTCAAAAGGGCCATTTTAAGCAAACTTTATTTTTATTAATGTCTCCAATATTATTGTCTGTTTATCTAATATTGTGATCCTCTTATAGCTTTTATTCCAACTTTTTTTTCAAACTTTTATTGGCACCTGGCAGATAAGGTTGGCCGAGGCTTGGGCTGCATACGTAATGGCTACAGGCGATAGAAGTAAGCACTTAAAGCGATTATAGAAAATTTGTTTTTTTTTAATGGAAATGTCCCGTTTTGTACTAAACTCTGCTTTTTTAACACGGAAATGTAATTTCTTTGTAATGGATTTTGATCTAGACGATAGAGGTTTATTCCAGGTCGGAAGTGGAAATAAGCCCTTTTCAAAAAGTTTCCCTCAGTCTTAGAGGTGAAAACAATTAAATCAAATGAATTTCTATACTGACAGAAAAACCGTCATAACGCTGATGTGACATCAATACTAACCAAGTGTCTTCGTTTTTGACCATGCTGCTTATCAACGTGAATGATGACAAATCTATTATCAATGCAATGGCATGTTCACAAAAAAAATTATCTTCAAAAATATTTCAAACAAAAGTTTGTCTAAAAATAAATTTCATTTTCAGTAAATGTTCTTTACTGAATCAATGACATTTTTGTTTGACTTTTATTTAAGACGCAAACACCAAAAACAACAAGAAAAACTGTGTTGTAAAAAAACAACATACAAATAAAAACAACAATGATAGCAAAAGTAATGCGAATGTAATAAGTTTGTTTACTTAAAATTTTTGAGTGAATCAATTCGTTATTGTCGTTGCATTAATTCTCATTAATTTTTTTAGAGCCTTTCACCCCCTTATTTATAATACTTACAAAAAGTTTATGAAAGGTTTATGAAACAAATTTTGTATGGAAATCTGTTTCATAAATCTTTTATTAACATTTGATAATTCATTATGAATATAGCCCTCAGACTAGAAAACATTTAACAAAGTGCAATTTCATAAATGCTTAATGGATGATGATGATGACCCAGACAAAAATTTTTTTAATATTTTTGTTTAATGTTAGTATTAATTGTTTTATAAATTCAGACAAAAATATTATTTGATATTTTTCAGAAGATCCAGTAAATCTTTTTGTTTGATTTAGTAAACTGTTTTGTTTACAAGTTGTAAATATTTTTAGACAAACTGTTTTATAGATTTAAGCAATTAGTTGACTGAAAAAAGCACGTTTTTTTAAATGAAATTGTTGACATATTTTGTTTGTAGGTCTCTTTCTAGACAAATGAAATTCAATGAAATGGTATTGAATTTCTTTTACAGAAAATAAAATTTAATGTTTTCTGTGTCGACTAATTGACATGAATTTAAAAAAAATAACATAATATCATCAATATGATGTTGCTGATAGAAAAACAGTCATAACGCTAATGTAATTTGGCGTCAATCCTATGTCAAGTGTGTTCTTTTTTGACCCAATAACACTTTACATCATTGTGATGTCAACCTTTTCATCAGGGGCCCGTTTCTCAAAACTACAAGTTACAAATCTACAAGTAAAATACACACAAAACAACAACACTTTCACACATTTTGGTTGTTTTTTTTGTGTATTTTATTTGTAGATTTATAACTTGTATTATTTGAGAAACAGGCCCTAGGTGTCATCAATGGAATGATTGAAACAATAATACATATTTATATTTTCTTACTTTTACTTTTTTCTATTTTAGTTTTACCTCTTATTAATTTACATTTTCTTCTAATGTTGGTCTTGATCCCGGGCTCTTCAATTCGTTGCACATTTATAAACAAACGCCTCCACCATTTCAGCTATGACACCATCCAAAACATCGGCAGCACAAAGCCAACATAAACATTTTTGATGCGGCATAAATATGATGACTGAGTGTCATCAATATGATGAAAAGTGTTATACTATCGTTTTCTTCACCCGTTTGCGAGTTATGATGAAATATATCAGCGTGACCGCCTAGTGTTATTAGTATTAAGTACTCTCACATGAAAAACACATTGTTGTTTTATGAGGCTTAGGTAGAATTAAGAAATTATGAGGGTAAAAGGAAAGAATTGAAGATAATTCTTTATTTTCTTTGAATTTCACATCTTACAATCGGAATATCTCGAGATCAGTAAAAGATATTCGAGTAAGCTTTTCAGGCGTAGTAAAGAGATGCATATAGAAGTCAAAAATGTCAATTTAAGAAAATCTAATTATTTTAATATATATTTTTTATGGTAGGAAACTTTATTTTTCCTAAATTTTTACTTTTTCCAGAAAATCTGCGCGTATATCCATATTTATGAACAGGCTCCCTTCAATTGTAGCCGAAATTCGTATAACTATCTACATTATAAAACGGTATAGTTGGAATTTTCAAAATTCATCATACCGATTTTTTACAGGCCCTTAAACAAAAAAAAAATATTTTTAAAGTTGACGATTTTCGGCCATTGCTGAATGAAGGGTATATGCCCAAAATACAAAAACCGTAGAACACATAACCAAAAAATACCATACAAACATGTAACCAGGGTACCCTACCCGTGTACCTCATTATAATTTTTAATAATTTTCAGCTTCACAGAAACAAGTATTTAATTTTAAATAGCGTTAATGTATGTTTAAAAGTCCTTATGCTGACTTTAGACGACATGTATTTTACATCTGACTTGTCAAATTTCCCACTGCAAAAGTGATACATGCCGTGTGAAACATATGAAACATTGTCAGATGACATTTACAGAAACAAAGTCAGATGAAAAATTTTCAATTAGAGCGTGTTCTATTTTCATCTGACAAGGCGTCTGACATCAGCTGTTTAAATTATCAAAAGTGTGGTTTGGCTGAAAAAACATTAAAAACCAAAGAGCGATTTATATATTTACGAAAATTGTGCAAAAACTCAACTGTTGTGAACACTCAGAGGTTATGTCAGATGTAATTGCACATGTACGTGTGAAAGCAAATATTATAAACCGTCTGTAAATTGACAATTTTAACAAACATGCGAAGTTACATATGTCTCACACACCTAACAAGCCATATGTAAAAAACATGTCGTCTAAAGTCAGCATTAGTAAAAATTTCAAGATCAAATCTTTGAATAGCCTCTTATTCGCTCATATTTTTTTTTCATATAAAAACTATTGTGTACACGGGTACCCCGGTTATGTGTTTGCGTAGGTGTCATCTTCGGAAGCTTATAGCTATGGAGTCACTAAACCGAATTTCATAAGGGTCAGTAAAACGACACAAAGGGACTTCAATTTCCTAGATCCTAAGTTTCAATACTCTATTAGTATTGGTTTTAGAGGTACAAACGTTTAAAGTTGATAGTGGACACCAGCGTTGTCAGATATGGTGATTTCTCGCCAAATGTGGCGATTTTTCAACTTGCTTGGCGACAAAATTTTTTACTTGGCGATTTTTCTGGCGATAAATAAATTTCATAGTGATTTTTATAGCTATTTTTCAACAAAATTTAACTTAAAAACTTTTATAATTCAGGAAAATTACTTTATTAAAAAAGTATATTCGAAAATAAATCCCACCAAAACTTGTCTGGAAGGAATTAAAACAATGTGATTTTGAAGCTTTTTCATATTTAATTACAGTCATTAATGGATTTTGAATTTTGATGAGAAAAAATTACATGAAATAGTTTTTGGCGATTTTATTTCTACTTTTGGCGATTTTCTGCTAAATTTTTATACGAATATTTTATAAAAACTTATAAAAACAAACTGTTATGTAAAACCTAATTTACTATAAAATATGTATTAAGAAACATTACATAAACTAGAATTTGGCGACTTTTGGCGATTTTTAAAATCGATTTGGCGAAATAGGTCAGAAAAAATCTGACAACCCTGGTGGACACCCGGATACCCGGTTATACATTCTATGGCTAAAGAATGAATGTACTAAACAAAGTTTTTTTTTACAAAATTGAAAATAATATATACTTTTTTGAAAAAATTATGTTTTTTTCAGCTCAATTCAAAAAAATTTTAAATTTTAGCCTTTCTTCGACTTTAAAAATGCAGAATTGATATAATTTTTTCTCCAGTTTTACTCAAAATTTTGTAAAAAAATCGAATGCTGATTTTTAATTTAAAATCTAACTGTAATCTGAAAAAATATTGGCGGAATAATAAAAAAAGTCCAGACAAACAACAGTTTTTTCCTTTAAAGGCAAATATGTTCTAAACTATGAGAGATACGGAAGCATATTATTTTTTTTTTGTATTTTTTAGCTTAACTCTCAAAGCGCTTTAAACTTTTAAAATCGAATATCATATGAAAAAGTTACAAGCCTCAACAATTTTTTGAGTCTTATGTGGTAAAAATTGGCCCACTGGAACTCTTCTGGTGCTCAAGCCAGAAGGCCACCGAGATACGCGTTGTAAAGCGTTGATGTTTAAAGTTTCCGACAAATTCAATTAGCAGTTTAGAAGTTTCAGATTTTTAATAATTTAAAAAAACGTTTAAAAACAAAAATAACAACTAAAACAATAACATTTGTATTAAAGTATAAGTTAAAATCATTATAACACTGTTTATTTATTTAGTTTAGCATTGATGACACTTAAACTATGACAAAATTCTATGATGACGTTTGTCATCAGATTGATGTCTAATTTTCTTTTATTGATAGCATTTGTCATGTAATTGATGTCACAATTCTTATGATAGGACGTCATCAGTGCGATGATAAGTTTTTGTATGAGTGTACGTGGTAGACATAAAAGAACGTATCACGAGATAAGTCACGTGACTGTCTCACAAGGACTAGCAACCGACTAGAGTTCTGGAAATTTATATGAGTGTCTCCTGTGACTTTTACATTGCGTTTCCATTTTAATAAGTCAATTGACATAATTAAGTACTCAGTGACAAGGGCTCGCAAATTATCTGAGATTTAAAACACAGCACTCTAACTTCGGACAAATTAGCGAACAGTAAAAATGGCATTGTTAAAACGACACCTTTACATATTAGAAAGGTAGTATATATAGTATTATAAAATTTATAAACAAAATGGCAAAAATAAATAACTTTAAAAAGTATATGTTCAAAATTTAAGGAGCACAGTAAAATTTTGTTTGCATATAATGTGCTTAAAATACATTTCTGACAGCATATTTTTGTTTCCCTGGTAATTATAATAGCATTAAAACAAAACTCTACTGTTACAAATATAATAACAAAACCCAATATATTCTCTGTAGCTCTTAATGAGAAATCTAAAAATAAAATAAATATGTATAAATAAAAAAAACTTTAGCAAAAATGAAACACTAAAAAGCTTTCATCACTGCTGTTGCAACGTAGTTCACACTTTATATCAGCACCATCTACAACATCATCATCGGCATCCTCATCATCATCCAACAGCACTGAGCTCTAAGAAAACCACAAAATCGTCTGCCATAACTAATTAATGCAACACCCGGAGCTTTGTTTCTGTGTACTTTTTTTTTGTTGTACTATTTTTTTCTCAACTTACTAACTAATACACAACCCCCTTTCCCAAGTATTTACTTTTTGGCCACCTTAGTATATGCAACACTCTATACACATCCTACTATAATTGTATGTAACTTTCAACCTTCAATTCCTTTTTTCTGATAGTTTTTTTTAATTTTCTTAGTATTTTACCATTTTATAGTTGCTTCAATGTTCAAACAAAATCTATGCTGCTATTGCTTTTAAGCAAGCAATTTGTAAAATAAAATAATATAAATTTTTTCCTACTTTTTGTAGGGAGTTCTCATTTTTATTTAGTTTCCTTTATAATTTTGTTGCTGCTTTTTTTTGCTTTAGCTCATTTCAAATCAGCAAATGAAAATGCTTGAATCTTTGTCTTTTTATAAAATTTTTTGTTTACTTTACATTTGTTCTTTTTCCTTTTTTTTATAATTTATTTCCTTATTTTTTGAAATGTTTTTGTGTAGTTTTTTTCTTTTCACAAAAAATCTGCGCATGTTCTTAAAAATGTATTTTTGTTTTAAAACAGAAAATAAGCAGTCGGGATAAAAGTGCATTCATTCATTTATGTTTCCATTCCTGCTGAATTGTGTCGCCCACTCATATTGTTGTTTTGCATACTGCCTGCTTGCATTTTCTAAATGTTTTGTAAGCAATTAAAAAAAAAGTTCTAAAAAATCTTTACTTTGAATTTTTTAGATTGTGCTAAATAGAAAACTAGAGCTCCGCCTGCCACACGTGCTTTTGTAGTTCTTTTTGCATCCTTATGAATTTTTTTTTAATCATCTTGTTTCTTTTTATTTGCTGAGAGCTCTGCACTTCTACTGTTTTTTGACTGTAAGTGCAGTGTCCTGTCCTGTATATCAAAAAATTACAAAATTGAGTTAAGAGAAATTTTTTTTATGAGTTTTAGGTTTTTTTCTTTTACAAGTCTCTGCAGAGTTAAAAAGTGCAACATTGATGAGGGTCAACAGGAGTTGTTCCATTAAAAAAATATAGCATAAAAATTTAAATAACATGAAGGGTGTGTATATGGATTTTATGAAACTTGTAAAAATCGGTTGATTAAGGAGGCCACTTGGTTTGTTTTCAAACTTAGATTAAAAAGTAAAAAACATATTACATATTATATACATATTAATAAATCTTTACTGCCTGTTTTTGTAAATAAAATAAACATTTTCGTAAATGGTCCACGAAAAGAGAGTACATTCATATAGGGTTTGAAATTAATATATATTTACTTTCAAAATAATAAAATAAATCCAGCAAAGTGTGACTTTGACTCGCACTAACCCTTTAATTTTTATTTTGCTTAGATTTCAGTATTAATTGGTGTAGTCTGCAATATAATACCTTTGAAGATATCAAGTGTCTATATATATAAGGCTCAGGAGATATAGCTAAATTTCAAAATTACATAACCTGCTAGAATAGCCTTTAATTTTTATATTGTTTTCTTAGCATTCGCTACTGTTGTATTTAAAGCTGCTCTAAATATATCAAGATTTTGCTTTTACGGCTTCCAAATAAATTACATTAACCTATAGAATGCCCTTTGATTTTTATTTTGTTTAAATTTCAGCGTTAGGTGGTGTAGTCTGTATATTAATACACTAACTTTAAAATTTTCAAGTGTCTATATATCAAGGTCTGTATATTATATTAACATTTCAACATATTTCGTTGCTCGCTTTAGAACACCCTTTAATTTTTAGCTGCCATATACTTGCTGTTGTAGCCGTCATACTTATACATATTTTGTAAAAACGTACTTCTTACGGTTCTCGAGAAAACAGCCTGTTACAGTACAGACAGACGGGTTCTTTACACTTTTGGTGTGCGGAACCCTAAAAATATGTGCAACCGTTGGAGGAAGTTAAGAGTTATGACCCGTTTTCTATTTTTGGCTTGGGCGGCCATGGAAAAAAAAGCTCGTTTCAGATATTATTCGTACCAAGCTGCGACCTATAATTCTGCAAAAAACGACTTCAATACAAAGATTGCATTGAACCAATTACAAAATGGACACTTTTTAGCGTTAGGTCAAATGGTGTGTCCGTATATAAATGGTATGTCCGTTCGCAATTTTTCATACCCTTTCATGCCCTTTCAAATAAAAAAATATTGAAAATCGGTCAAGAAATGGCGGAGTTATGCGATAATAAATATATATTGCGTTACCTCTTTGTCCGCCCGATTTCCGCTTCAGTGGGACCAAATTTCAAACAAACCTTTTCAAAAAAATAATAATTTTGAAAATCGGCCCATAAATGGAGGAGTTAGGCGATAGTCAAGATTTCAGGAGAGCTGATTTTCCTACAGATTTTTTAAAAAAATTATGTGAGAAACTGCAAGCAAACCCTTTCAAGCAAAAAAAGAATTTTGGAAATCGTTTCACAGCTGACAGAGTTATGCTTGGAGGAAGCAAATTTCCCCACTAATTTTCGAAAAAAAAAAGACATAACAGAATTCAACTAAAGGCCATAAAACCCCTTTCGAGCATAAAAAACAAATTTCAAATTCGGTTCACAAATGAAAGAGTTATACGTGGGGGGAGCAAGTTTCACCACCGATTTTCGAAAAACAATTATGGAGTCCAACTGCAAGTAAACCCTTTCAAACAAAAAAAATTATTTTGAAAATCGTTTCACAAATGACAGAGTTATGCTTGTACAAACATAACCTTATCCTTTTTTTAAGTCGGTTAAAATGTGTTTTTTTTAATGTAAAAATCTTTTCAACGAATAATCAAAAAAATACTCTTTTGAGGAGTACTAAAAAATTTCACAAAATTGGGCAAATCAAAAAAAAAAATTTTAACTGTCCGATTTGGCATGGAATAATACACCATATAAATTAGACTATTAGTTAACATAAATTTTAACGGCAGGCTCGGCTACAAAACTCAAACGTTAAAGTCCACGCCAACTCTTAATCATACATTGTGGAAAGGACCGTTACTATTTTAATTCTAATTAAATATTCTTTACTATAAAATTTATGATATTATGGGTTTCTTTTTCAGGCAGCTTAACTCTCCTCACATCATGGATAATGCTGAAAAAATTAGATGTAATATCATCAAAGTTGGTATTGGATGGTAAGTCAATTGCTTTTATTTTTTGTAAACTTCATTCTTAAATTTAAATAGGGCCGATTTAATCAAAGTAAAAACAATTAAATAGTTTTCAGCTACATATTACAGAATTTAGGCCTTATTACCCTGTATTTTGTTTATAAACAATAATAATGTTCTAAAGTAAAGAGAAATGACAAAGAGAAACTTGCAGACAGTCAGTCTGCAAAGCATAAAAAAATCAAGTAAACAACCAACACGTGGCGCTCTAGCATCAAAAGAAAACATTACGCTCCACATTTAAACAAACGATTATATCGTCACAGAAAGTGCAAAAAGCCCTATCTAACATTTTAAAAGTTTTACAGGAGAGGCATAAAATTTGTTTAAATGAAAACTATATGGACAATTAGCGCAAAACCTTACAATACAAGTAAACAAGGATCCACAAATTTATATATTTATTGTAAAAGTTTGCACTAACTCTCAATATGTTTTTTCATGCTTCTCCTGTTAATCTTTTAAAATGTTAGATAGGGCTTTTTGCATTTTCTGTGACGATATATTACATCTTCAGCATAAAAAAAAAGTGTGAGTAATATAAACAAGTCGTCACAAACTCAGCAGCAAACAATAAAAATAGAGACATTATATGATAAAATCTAAACTAGAAAGTCTTATGTGTGTAAACATAAAAAGGATTAAACAAAATTAGAATTTAACGAAACACGTATGAAATTTAGTGTAAAAATGGTAAAATTGAATTAAAATCATTTCTATTTTAAAATTTTAACTCAATTGCTGCTGCAAAAGTAAAGTCACTCAAGAATTAATTTATGCACACATATCCTTGCTCTGCTAAATATATGATGGTATGTTTATTCCTTTATTTAAACATTAATACTTACATGCTACTGTTTCATTTACTCATACAAACTCATTTACAGGTCCTGTAATAAGCACAGTGGATCCTTATTAAATTAACGCACTTTAGTATATTGTTTGCTCTTATATTTTTATTCATATGTTGCTTATATTTCAGCTGTTGATATTGGTAACATTCTCTCTCTATCTCTATTTATGATTCTCTCTTTCTAATTTTCCCTGAATATGTGACTGTGTGTGTATGTGTTTTTGCATGTGTGTATTCATAAGGATGTGTGTAATTTTTGTTTTCTTTCTAAAGAGTTAAGAAACAATAAGGCATTATTACAATTGTTGTTTTTTTCTGCTTTTGTAAGTTCTTACATGAAATAAACCTTAATTCATGCCATAAAAATAATGTTAAAATTCTTATGTTTCTAATTAGAATTTTGTTTTATGCTGCCAACACACTTGACATTAGAAATGCTCTAATTTCACAACATGTACGGTTACAATGTGCGTACATGAAAACTTAAGTTAGTGTGAGTGTGTGTGTGTGTGTATGTGTTTGTATGTGTATGGGAGTGTGCTTGACAGACCTGTCAATCCTTGTCTATCCATTAAAGAAGGAACTCTTTAAAAACTATATAAAATAAAAAGTTAAATTAGTGCGAGAGTTAAGAAAACTTTTATTAACAAATTGCTTAGTGAAGTTAAACATTTCAAGGGTGAAGTTAAACATACATACATATGAGGTATTATTTTTGAAGCGGACAACCCAAAACATGTTTTTGCCAGTTTCCTTTTTTGGGTTAGCCGCTTCAAAAATAATGCCTCATATGCATGTATGTGTGTCTGATAACACATGTTTACAGTACATCGCGCTCCCGAAATATTTTAGCAGTTATGCAGATTTCAAATTAGATTTCTTATCAGCTTTAGTTTTCGAGATATACCTGTATGTCAAAAATGAAGGCACTTGCAAGACATATATTAGTATAACTTGAGAAGACCATGCTCTATTCAGTTAAGTAAAAAATTCTAAATTGGACAGCAACATAATCTTTAAGCCGTGCAAACATTATTTCTAAATCTGCATAGTTGCTTTGGCGATATCGTAAAGGTTTGACCCAAAGAAATAAAATTTTATAAAATTTTTAACATATTTCTTTTTAAAACTCCGTTAAAAAATAAAAATACAACAACGAGCCAGTTGTTGTGATCCAGCAGGGTGTAATACTAAAGAAATGAACTTTTCTGTATTGAAATTGGTCGACAACTTTTGATTTTATTCAAAATTTAGTGAGATAATAATTGATTGATAAAAAAAAGTTTAATTTTGATACAACAGCAAGTTTTGACTTTCTGTTTGTGTTTGCTACTGTTATATGGAAATTAGAATGTTTGTGAATTCAGTTCTCTCACTATATTGTGAATAAAAACAATTTCAATGAAAAATGCCTTAATTCCATTGGAATATATTTAGCTACATGCTACTGGACCAAAAACTACCTCGTTGTTGCATTTTTTTTGCATTCTTAAAAACAAAAAATTCAAAATATTTTATAAAATTTTTATCTTTTGGGGTTAAGCTTTTATGAAATCTCTGAAAGTGTTAAGCAAACAATGTTTGCATGGCCTCAGTATTATTTTGTTATCGAATTTCGGTTTTTTTCTTTATTGGATAGGGAAACGCCTTCTCAAGTTATGCTACTATATGTGAATCCGAAAGAAAAAATGTAAATGCAGATTCGCGTTCAGCGTTCCAAATAACTAAAGCAACAAATTACATTTCTATCGAACGAAAAAGTTTTTCGAAATTTGTAAACATGTGTAATAAATGAACTAATTTTTACCCCCAATTCCTTTAAATATTAAACTTCGTCAGTATTGTAGCAGAACAGTCGGCAAAGTAAAATAACTAATAAAATGGCTGTACAGCTGAATAACAACTCATTGCCTCTACTTTACACCAGAGGGGATTGCAACACTGCTCTACAAAAAAACGCGCAATTGCAGAGTTGTAAATGAATTAAGCTTTCTATGTCCCTCCCATTTCACCACCTGTGCTGTCTTCACTATCCCTTTCCCAAAGAAGGTAACACATTAATTAATTAAATGGTAGGCATTAATTGCCTGATTGTGTTAGTTTTCTTTAAAAAAAATAAAAATTAAACTTTACTTAACATTTTGTTAGTAAAAGTTTTCTTAACTCTCGCACTAATTTATTTGTTGTCCAAAAATGTTACGAAAATTTTTTGAAATTCCTCCAAAAATTCTCGTCAAATTAATTTTCGATATTCGGTAACTTCTTCGATTTTACAAATTGCCATCGGAGCCGTTTAATTCTCGAAATATATCGAAAAAAAATTTTTTTTACATAACTCTCAGATCTTTAGATTTGAGCTTAATGTGGCGGGAAGTTCCGGGAAAGCAAAGTCAACTGTGTTGGCAATTACCAGCAGTTGCCCTGTATAAAAATTGCTCCTGATGTTTGTATGGCGAGTTTCCGGTTTAGAGTACTAAATTTTTAATGCAAAAAGCGCTTTTTGAAGCGCTGAAAATGATCACAATTTTCAGCACTTAAAATGAAAATATATAGAACTTTCTCGCTTAAAAACCTGCATTGTGTCACCAGTGAGAAATCAGCTTCTTTTATATAGTTTCTTTCATATACATTCACTGCTCCGAAACAAGCTCTTATTTTAAAGCGCATTATTGTGCACTTTATTGCCTTAGTACTTTACTGGGTGGGTGGGTATTCCCATAGTGTAGTGGATAGTGTGCTAGACTATGTACTAACCGCCAGGTAAGCAGAGTCGACTCTTGTCCTTTATATCGAAAGCAATTCGAAGACTTCTTGGTGCAGCCATTTTTTCAAAATAATCTAACATATTTGCGGCCCTTGTGTGTGCATATAAAAAGGAATTGCTAGATCAGATATCAAGCAAAAAATGTAGTCTAAGTTCAAAGTATTTTCGGATTTAAAAATTGTCTTTGATATTTGCATCAGTTTTCACAAGAAAGCTTTTCTGATTAAAGAGATATTCCTATCATAAAAGTGATGTTGACGGCCTAGCTGGTGAAAAGTTTTTTGAATTTTCTCAAACTTCAATTATCCTGTTCAATATTCCTTTAGCAAATTTGCATATATCAGAACTTAGTATTTAGATTTGTTATTATAATAAATATTCGTAATAATAAAAACAAAATCCCTACGCAAATTATACCATTGGGACATCAAACAGGTTTCACGGCTTAAAACAAATTTATATTGAACATGTGAACCTTTTTCTACCATCAATATCCTTTGCTTTAGTTCTTTAAATTAAATGCCATTTAACCCCTTTTCTTTTGTCTAAAACCTTTTAAAAATAAATGTGTTGTATTGTAGGAAAAAAACATATAAATTACAGAAAAATCTTTTAAATAACAATACAGCTAAAATATAAAAGTATCAGCAAAATCAACAACGGCAGCAACATTTGCATTTTAAACGTCATACAATAGGCGGGAAATTACTTTATTTTATAAGCCACCTCATGGACTAAAGCTCCACTAAAAACATACTCATTCTCATCACCATCAACATCATTACAATTGTTGTATCATGTGTAGTTTTAGTTCTATACCAACCATTACACCTTCTGTGCAGCCATCTAACTCATCTTTAATCGTACGTCCTTTTCAAATATTAAGTGAAACAGTGGGTGAGTTTAGGGGTTTGTTTATTTGCGTGTGTGTGCTTTCTATATATCTATACGCATACGAGTGTTAAACAATGTGTAATTTACTAAAATAGACGATATAAATACGAGGATTGGCTAATGCGTTAATCTTAAACTTTTACGTTTATAACGTTACGTTTATAAGTTGTTCGGAAATAAATAAAAAAATTGATTTTGAACAAAAAATTAAGATCTATTGATCGATATGACGATTTTTATTCTCATTTCATGATCTTTAGTAGTATTGCTTCCATTGTTAAAGTTTACATAAAAAATATTTAATTTAAATAAAAAAGTATTCGTAGATTGTGAGTGAATGAATCCTGACGCTTTGTCATCGTTTGCTTTATTTAGTCCTTTTAATTTCTCATAATTGTGAGTTTCACTATTAAATTTCTCTAAGTATAGTAATCCAAACTCGCATAAAAAGTACTCCTACAAACTCTTATTCATTCTGCACAAGCCCTTTATGCACCCTCATCGCACAACACGCATTAAGGTAGTTAGTAATGCTATACAATGCGTATCTGCATGTGTTAGTTAGTACTTTTTATATTTGCATGCAGCAGGCAATGTTGGCGGCCTTGTTACATCAGGAAGTTACTTGTATTTTGTGTGTTTCATGTTTGGCTTGACTTGAGTTGGTCTGGCCTAGCAGGACTTTGCCTTTTCCTTTTTGTTTAACTAAGCTAAAATTTTTTTTCTTTAATTTTTTATGTCGGAAGGTATTTTCTTATAATATGTATATTTTAGCATCTCATCACCTTCTCACCCATTGGACTCACTCTATAATATTCTAAACTCACATTTAATGGTGTTTTTGTTCTAATCATTAACACAATTGTGTACTGTGAAGTTGTAAATTACTTTAAATTAGAAATGTCCGTTACACGCATTCATTGCATATGTAGAGTTTTGCAATCGCTAAACTTTCATACAAGCATGTGTGTTTTAAAATCAGTTGTAAGTTAAGTATATAAGCAAAAAAAGTTAACAGTGGAATATTTTACGGAAAGGTTTCGTGTCTGTTTTTGTTTTGGGAAGCGAAATTCTTATTAAGGCTCGTGTTTAATATTTCGATTGCTATGAGCAAAATATTCCCAAATATTATGCATTTTATAGTTATTAGTGGAGTTCAGTATTTGAAGCAAATGGTCTTGCGAAAGTGCAAATGCGAAATATCGTAGCTTTTTTATGAAGCTTTTTTATGGAAAATATACCAAATTTCATAAAAAATATACGATATTTTGCATTTGTACTTTCGCAAGACCAATTGCATCAAACACTGAACTCCGCTTGTGCTTTACTTTTTCTAATACAAAAATAAAACAATGTTTAACTTTTTTATTGTGGCCGCACGAATGTCTTAAAAATGCGCTTTTCATCATTTTTGGATTTATTCCAAACTAGATGTGGCTGCCCGCTATGCACCTTTAAAGTTTTACAGACATCTATGACTAATAGATGTCTGTAAAAAATAATAATACAAAACTCTTTACATATTATATAAAGTTGCCCTTATACAAAATAAACAGTGCAACCAATGTTAAAAAGCAGTAAAATTAAGTATATTTGAGATTTTTTTCTATTTTAACTTACACTAAAAAAAAACCATGCAACATATGAACGAAATGGTTCGTAAATTTTACGAAATATTTTGTAATTTCGCACCACGAAATTCTTTCGTAAAATATACGAAACGAACGAAAATTTTGTGTTTATTTAACGAAGTAATTTTTGTGTTTTAAGAAATAGTTTTTTTTTATAATACGAATGAGTTTCGTAGAAAAGAGAAAAAGTTTTAAATTTTACGAAATACTTTCATAGTTTAAAGTAATATTTAGAGATTATTACTAAATATTTATTGTGTTTTACAAAAAAGTTGAACAACTTTTTTTACATTTTTCTTGCTATTTCTCAAAATCCCCTTTTGTGACCCTTTTTGAAAATTTTCAAAGGTAACGCTGTCTACAACTTATATGTATACGGGTCACTTAGCGCCCAATTTTATATGATTCAATAATTTTAAGAACAACTTATATACACTGAAAAATTCCATGCAACATATGCACGAGTATGCTCGTACATATTACGAAATATTTCGTAATTTCGCACCACGAAATTCTTTCGTAAAATATACGAAATGTACGAAAATAATCAAAAAATAAAAGTAAAAAAAGTATGGCTCAACCGGGGCACGAACTCGCAATTTTCATATTTCAAGCCATGTACTCTACCCACTGATCCACTTTCTACTTATTTTATTAGAGCTAAAAATTAGTTTTATTTACTTACATCTGAAAAATACGTCAATTTATAAAAAAATATTTTAATATATTTTTTTATTTCAAATATATTTTTTAACAAGGAAAAATGCTTACGAAAGGTATTCGTTACTTTCGTAAATTTAAAAAAATATTGCCTAAATGTTTTTTCGTAATATATACGAAAGTTTCGCATATTTTACGAAAAAAGTCACTACGAAATTTTTTTCGTAAAATGTTGCATGGACTTTTTTCAGTGAAGTCATTTATATAGTCATAATTGATATCGTAATATTTACGAAATTTTAGTATATTTTACGAAAAAACATACTAGTAAATGTTCTCGTTACTTTCGTAAAACTATAAAATTCTGGTGTAA
This sequence comes from Panzeria rudis, assembly GCA_956483635.1. Classification (NCBI taxonomy): domain Eukaryota; kingdom Metazoa; phylum Arthropoda; class Insecta; order Diptera; family Tachinidae; genus Panzeria; species Panzeria rudis. The sequence continues at coordinate 10,314,965 of OY101448.1, read as the reverse complement.
AAATTTATTCCGTAATATGTACGAAAGTTTCGTCCAAGACTTTATTCTTTGATGAAAGTAACGAAAACTTTTCGTTACTTTCATCAAAGAATAAAGTCTTGGACTCAACCTAATGCGTAGTATGTACGAAAGTTTCGTACATTCTACGAAAAAAGTAAATACGAATGGTTTTCGTTACTTTCGTAAATTAATAAAATTCTAGACTAAAACTTTTTTCGTGGAATGTACGAAAGTTTCGTATATAATACGAAAAAAGCAACTACGAAAGTTTTTTTCGTAAAATGTTGCATGGATTATTTTCAGTGTAGAAATGAGATATTTTATTGCGGTAAAAAGTACACTAAGTTTAAGCCAGCACTCTAAAGTACCTCCATACCAAACATCATGAAAAGCCGGCAGAGAGACTGCCAGACAGACAGACAGACAGACGAAAATTCCAAAAGTTGGTGTCTTGTATTCTACATCGATTACTGTTTATACCACCATTAAAATTTAAAAAAAATATTTCATGTACAGACTCGACCTTTTACAGTGTTATTATATGTATGGATTGATTGTCTACACTGAAAATAATACAGGTCGACGCGACCTTTCAGTCTGACTTCTGCAAGTAAAATTTTGCTCTATTTTTTGTTCCTTATAAAGGGAAACATATTTTTTTTTATTGTACAAAGTTTGTTTTTTGTAGAAATAGGTTTTTGGTAATTTTCTATGTTTGTACGGACTTTCGTATTAGGCCCCTAATTTTGTTATCGATGTAAAACAAACAAAAACAAACTTAAAAAGCTAAGAATCGACACTTAGGTGTTTTTCGATGTCTGACATCAGAATCGATGCATTAAAATAGAAACACATGAAATTTTGTTTTTGTTTGTCGACCGGTGTAATCCATGCAACACATGAAAAAAAATTTGTAGTTGATTTTTGGTAGCATATACGAAACTTTCGTTCCTTTACGAAAAAAAATCGCCACTATTTTTTTGAATTTACGAAAGTAACGAAATCCTTTCGTTAAAAAATATATTTGAAATAAGAAATTAAATTAAAATTATTTGTCCAAAGCTATTTAATTAGTTTGGCTTAAGTTCGTTTTTAGTTTAATCTTTCGATTAAATCATTTTTATTTTTAAAAAGAAATTCTAATGCATATAAATATTGAATATTCAAACAAAAATTTGGTTGTACGGAAGGTTGAACTGACATCAGGTGTTTCGAGACCACCACATCAGAGTTATTTTCCCCCTAGACGACACTACCAGCGAAACTTTGTATCAATTAACAGACGAGTCGCCATCTCGTGACTATCATCAGAAACAAAGGTTCGGAACTTCACTATGTTTTTCTTATCATGTTCAAATTTTTTAAGCTTTTTATTTCTCTCATTATCAGCAGTGAGATTCTGTAACTTTCAACAATAACAACAGTTGTAATATTGTCAACTTCTTAAAATGTTTGCACTAACGATTTTACGATTCTGTGACTTCTTGTTAACAACATTGTTTAAATCTGACATTATGTGGCATCTCCATTAAAATAAACGAAAAGCGCAAACAGGAATATAACAAAAACAAATGTAATTGTAATTGCTAAACAGTGTACAAAAATTTTTGTATATTTTTATAAAAAATTAACTTTAATTGTCGGCATAAAGTACGTACTACGACTGAATAGCTGATTCATTGTCTATTCGTTAAAAATGTTACAGAGTAGCAAAATCGACAATTTGCTTGTTAAATTTTCTAACAATGACAACTATTGTTAAAGTTGAATAGATAATCGCACTAAAGCATGAAATATCATCGATATTTTCAAAGGCTTGGGTCTTTTGTATGTTTATATCTGCCCAACTTTTCGTTTACTAAAGAATTTCGTGATGCGAAACTAAGAAATATTTTGTGATATGTACGAGCATTTTCGTGCATATGTTGCATGGACTTTTTTTGGTGTTGGCTAAAGTTCGTAGTGTTATACTCAGAAAGAATTAGATATGGCCAATATTTCCAATGAACAAGGGAAAAATCAATACCAACTTAGTTTTCAAATTTTAATATTATAAGTTCGGGCCCGGCTGAGCCAAACTATTTTTTATTTTTATTTGTTAATTCTTTTCATACATTTCGTATATTTTACGAAAAAATTTCGTGGTGCGAAAAAAACGTCGAGCAGATGTGATATATTCACATACAAAAATTATATTTGTTTTATTAATTAAGACAAAGTGACCAAAATCAGCCTAAGGTAACCCCTATCAAATACTATAACAAATCGTTGGTCAAAACCAAATAGATCACTCGAAAAAAACAAAGATTTACAGAGTCCAGCACAGAAGAATTGCTTTAAGAGAAGCCCTGCGAAGAAATTCTCGTTTACTTTCGTATTACAGTGTAATTGTTATGCCTTTTGACTTTATATGAAGTAGTCAATTGACGTCCTGCTACTACATAAAAATTGAATCAATGATCGTATTGTAGGCATGTCCTCTTATATCAAGCTTAAATTAACACTTTTTTCTATTATTTTCGACAGTGATATCTCTTAAACCACTAAACCGATTCAGATTGAATCGACGGCATATGACACCGTTTTTTCAGTCCCTTAAATGTAACTATATATAGGAAATCGATTTGTCAAGAATTTGTGGATAAATAAAAATATTCTTTTTAAAATTATTCGACAACCATATCTTTGAAACGTATCAACCGTTTTGAATGAAATTTGCAACAAGAGACGTTGATTTTTCGGCTAAGAAATGATTAGACATTCGATTTGAATTCTTTTGTAAAACTTATGGGTCGATTATGGATGGCAACCGAACTTCAGTTGGGTTGCTAGTTGCTAAAAATCATATTACCGATGGCAACTGACAACTGAGAGCTGTCAATTTCAGTTGCTTTTAAGTGCTTTTCTGGCAACCACAAATTTTCAGTTGCCGTCTGGCAACGCAACTGAAGTTCGGTTGCCATCCATAATCGACCCATTAATTTTTCATAATTCTTTAAATCTACCAGGTCGAATCGAACCATGTTCACACGATATCTAAATAAATTTAAAGTAAGTAGCATGCAGCAAATTTTTATATACATACATACACGCCCACACATGCATACAGCCAGTGTTGTCAATTTAGCATATTTAATGCTAGATCTAGCATTTTTGAAACTGATTTTGCATACAAAAAATGCTTTTAGCATTTTTTCACATTATCAGATTACCAGTTTACAAAATTTTTAATATAAAGGAGAAAAATATTGGAGAAATTGTTCAGAGGTAAAGACAGTAAGTGATTTAAATACATAAATATAACATTTATGTTCATTCTGAAGATATTGTGTGTTTTATTGTCGAATGTTAACATAGAATGTGTATTAAGGCAAAATAATCTAGTGAAAGCAAATTCATACACAAACAATTATGTTTTCTTACAGCCGTGAAAATATCTTTGGTTATAATAAAATTAACTTAATGTTTTGCTTTTGACTAAAGTGTTGTTAGTTTTTTGGTTTTAATATACATATTTATTTTATTACATGTTTTTCCTTTGTTTTAGCACATATATTTTTTTGCATATTTTTTGGCATATTTTTAGCCTTTTCTAGCACTTTTTTCATAAAAATATAGCATTTTTTCCTCATCAGATTTTGGCAACACTGCATACAGCCGTAATAACCCTGCGGTAAATGGAACTGACACAAAACAAGTCACGTGACCGGTCCCCAGGTGATACGGACCAGTCCGAGTTCTAACACTTACTATAAAGCGGACCAGCCACTTTTACATGGGTATGGCCTAGGATGGGGTTAATTGATACTTTGTATGCACCTTGTAACTTGTCTCTGAACTATCTTATGGTGTCCTAATCGGTGTAGAATAATATAGATTATATATAAATATTATTTCAAAATTCAGCTCTAATTATCCATGAATTTATTTTTTTATTGTTACACATCCAAGTAGAAATTGTATTTTATTTTTAAGCGATGTCTCTGATAGGATTCGAAGTTCGAATTTCGAACCGACAACCTCCGGCATGACAGGCTAGTATACTACCCACTCGACCACAGGGGAACTTATATTTCAATGTTGTAAATACCAGTTAAGCTGGAGTTAATATCTGAATATAGTTACGGCACAGGTTCCTGAGAGTCATGGCAGTCTCAGTGAAGAGAGACAATTAATATTATATAGATACTAGTTATGTGATAGGCCTTAGATCCAGCTGCATCGAATTTGAAAGTGGTTAATATGTGACCATTTACACAATATGTCTTTTTCACCATACACTACTCCTTATTTTTGGTACCAGTCTCATTTTCTCAAGTCATAGGACAAGTACTTTAGGATCATTTGTCATCAAATTTTCCGCAGGGAATATTAAAACTAGTGAAATTAAAACTCGGGGGAACATCAGCAAGATCCCATTTATAAAAATAATATAGTCAATTAGTGTAGGAAAAAACCTTAAAAAATTTTGCAATATTTAGCACATTTGAATTTTAAATCCCACTGTCATTAACGTATTACATTATAAATAAATACATTAATGAAAATGCTGGCTAAAAACGAATGCTAAACAAGTATGTACTCATACGTTCCTGTGCAAAAGTTGGGGGGAACTCATATCCTTAAGTGTGTTTTTGTATCAACTTGCTCTTAATGAAGGGTTTGAAGGGTTTGAAGTTTTTTTTTTATTAGAAGTTTTGCAGTAGTGTGTTGCTAGTGGTAGATATTCTATAGTTTTAACAATAACTAAAAGCTAATGTAGAAATGAATGAAATATTAGAAATAAGAAATATAATAATAATGAAAAAGAGTTAAAAGCTTAAATTCACTCAAAACTACAAAAAACGGGGTTTTAAATAGGAAAATAAAGCTATTGTAAAGCACTCCAAAATGTTAACTAAAATATTCGTTGTTTAGCGTAAGAGTTAACACTTACCCATTCTCATGTTTACGTTTTAACTAGAAATGAAAACGTTTTAATACTCTCTTATACACAGAGTTTTGAACAATTTATTGCAATTGCAAAGAACGATGTACTTTGAGAGTTGAAGTTCTAGGCAGACCACCACTAGCAACTATTTAAAACTACTGATTATAGTTTCTGCTTCTGCACATTTAAGAGTGGCAATAAATAGCAACAAAACTGAAAAACAGTTATAAACGTTGATGGTGTTTATTATAATGAGGAGACTTCTTTTCAAATATGAATATGCTTGTTTGTGTGTGTGTGTGTGTAGATAAATCCTTTTATTTCCCTCTATATTGCCATCTCGTTTTTGTACTTTAGAACATGGTTATTAATGGGATGGTCCTAGATTTTCACTACTAAGCACAACGTATACTATTTTAATGGAGTTTTTCATTTATGTTTGTTTGGGCGAGTGTGTTTTTCAGATTTTCACAAACCCACATTTTAAATGAGCCAGAAGAGTGTATAAATGTTAAAGATTTTAACTCAAATTACTTATTTTTGTTGTTTTGTTTAAACAAATAAATGAGTGAATGAATGAATATATGTCTGTTTATACTTACGGATAAGTGCTAGTGCTTGTATAAGTTTAAATTTGTTTAAAATATGTAGTTTATTCATATTGTGGCAGAATATAAAGGAATGTTCCCTTCTTACAATTGAATATTTATGCCGTAATTCATAAAAAAATTTTCTGACTTACAACAGATTAATAAAACAAATTTTCATACAAAAATTCGTTTTATAATAAGTCTCTTATTAATCAAAAATTTTTTTGTGAATTAAATTGTTAGTCTTTAGGAAATCGTAGTGCAAAAATATTAAATATTATATGGGAAGTATTATTTAACTAAGGGGATATTCACATATTACGTAACGCTCCAGGGCGGGGGAGTGTTAAAGATTTGTTGTGGATTAGATAAGTTATACTGAAATTTTTGTAAAAAGCGTTACGAATGGTGGAGGGGTGGGGGAGGTATAAAAACTCTTATAGCGTTACGTAATGTGTGAATAGCCCCTAATATAAATTTTTTTTCTTATTTACATATTCGTAGATAAGTTGTGGTGTCCTAGCCCCGTCTCTAGAAATGTAAAATATTAGCGTAATTTTGATAATTGATTGATGTTGCAGAGCACGCTGATAATATTAATTTTTATCTTAAGAAGGGCTTACGAGACATTCGTGAGAAACGTTTTTTTCAGTTTTTTTTTTGCTATTTTCCTAAAATCTTGAGAACATTTTATTTGAATTATGTAAATTATGCACTGTTTCATAGACAGGTTTTTCCTCTTTCAGGTAATATATATACTGTGTTGATCGGATCAAAACTTATTGAGTTGCAGGCCTTAAGATTTGAAAAATTTTATATCTCACGTTTTTTCGAAATTAATAATTTTTTCTCGCGAATATTTAAAAAAATGTTTCTTAAGAAAAATTAATTAATAAATTAACTTAGACAATATTTTTTTTTTGTAGGTCATGTCAAAATTAAAAAAATTTCTAAGCCAGTATTAGTAATCGTCTAAAAATATCTTACAGTTGGATATAGTGTTCCATAGACAGCAACAAAATTTATAATATTGAGTAACAAAGTGCTTTTGTGTAAAGAGCTGCAGAAGCAATAATGATTGTGCTTGGCAGATAATTTGACAACCGCACAAGGAGTCATAACAGTGAGAAAAATTGTCTTCATAAGCCTACTGAAAGTATTCGTTGGATTTTTGTTAAAAAAAAAACTTGAATTAATTCCTTACAAGATCTGTTCTGATAATCAATTTACATACATATATACACACGTCGCTCATTTTCTGCAACAACATCATAACTCAAAAAGCTAGATTTATGAGCTAATAATGCAGACATAACCCGGTTGGCCAATTCGTCGTAGAGGACATTTTCATCAACGACTACTAAAGGAAATTTCGACATTTGTCATGCACGATATTTGTTGATTGCAGTTTATTTTAACACAATCTAACAGAAACCGTACTCAAAGAATGGATAAAAGAAAAACTACTCAACTAGTCATGCCAGCGAGTTAATAGATATTATCCGCAAGCTAGGCTTTCAACGTTTAATTTAAAATTTTGTATAATTTCGTTACCAACAAAAAACACTACCCTTCGGATACCAGCAAATAAACTTCTTGTGGACATTATCGCTCAGTCGTCACTAGTTTGAATCATTTTGATACATTCCTGCCTGTTAAAATTGAGCGAAATTGAGCTGATGAAAAGTTCTGTTACAATGTCTATTAAAACTTCTTGTATTAAATACTCTCTGAGCGACAAATTCCTCAAATTGTTATTGTAGAACACGTGTAAAAGAGAAACAAACAAACAAATGTAATTGGGACATTTCTGAGGATGTTGTCATTTACATGGTCATTAATGAAAAAATGGATGAGAGTGTCGCTCTTGTTGTCATGTATGAACTTAGCGGCCATTTTTTTCGAAAATGTCCTCAGTGATCTGTTTGAGCTGTCATGAGCAGGTCATCGGTGCTTTAACAGTGTCATGCATCGGTCTTGCAAAATGTCTGAAAGACATGGCCAACCGCAAATATTCATATCGTTCTGCATATTGTGTAAAACTTTCACACAAATATACTCAAATCTCAAAAGAAGATTATATTTTATATCCATTAAGTTGAGTATAAATTCAAAATTTCAAACCCGTTTGCTTCAAAACATTTTTTTTGAGGTATGAATCTATTGCAAGGACAGGTTCGATACGTGTGTATATCTTTACACTAAACGTGTGCACATTGCCATTAAAAATGTAAATTATTGTATTTTTTTCTAGCGCAAATATTGTTTGTAGTTATAATTCTAATTGAGTGTAAAGCAAATATAGAGAACAATGAAACAACAATGCATAACTTCATTGTACAAGAGTCGACTCGACACTTGTGTCAACTGTACAATAAAAATCCTATACAATTCAATATGGACATCACTCACAAGACTTTAAACAAACACATATAATTCTTAAGACTTTTTTGGATATTCTGCATAATAAAATACAAATTACATCCATACATAGTATATTTTTTAGAATGAGTAGAAAAACATAAAAAGGGGTGATTGTAGTTATGAAAAAAAAGCAACAAAAATAATTAGGCTCCTGGCTTTATTTGTTTCTTATTTCACGCATACATACTTATGTTGTCACACTTTAACAATATTTCATCTCAGCTGACACAATTGTCACAATTGAAATTTGCTTCGACACAACAATAAACATTGCCATTAGTCGGCATTGTTGTTGTGTGTACTTTCATAAAAGGGAATAAAACGTTAGTTTTCTCATAAAATCTAAAGCAATAAAAGAAGAGAACAATTCAATAATATAAATTATGGACACTTCACAAACTGAAGCTTTGTGCTCACATGTGTTATCTACATACATATATGCAAATAAAAATATATTCTACATACAGATGCATACGAGTAATAAAATCTCGTATCCTTATAATAATGTTGAAATTTATGTATTTTATATAGAAAATAAAACCAGATTTTTAATGCCCAAATGAGTGAAATTAATGATTGTTAGTATAATTATTTGAGTGCACATACTTAACTAAGCCCAAACACATACACACACACACACACAAACACACATACATACCCATTCATCTACTTATGCATATGTGCATGTATATTAACATACATTTGTTAGTGTTGATTTGACCCCCCTACCATTAATATTTTAAAATCTTTTATATGCAGAGTAGATTTCATTAATCTACGAATTGGATACAGGGTTTCTTTGCTGTTTTGCTGCTTCTATTACTACTTTATTTATTTTGTCGGTAAGCAAATGGGTTTCTAGCTATCGTATATTTTTAATTCACCCTTTCTTTTCTTCTTTATTTCCACAAACACTTCTCTGTTGTTTTTGTTCAACGAGAAAAAATAGTAGCAAGAATCCTTTTGTTGTAAATTTTTAGCATTTTATTCATTTATTTTAAAATATATTTCCTCTTAACAAAGTAGATTTTAATTTGCATGAATGAACCTGTACATGGACAAATAAATGGCTGTTTGGCTCGCTGCTTGTGTGCATAGATGGATGTACGGCCTGGTCATTTTTCTACGTATACGCTGACCATCATTACAGCTTTGGTTGTCTATGTTTCGTTCATTTGTTTTTCGCGTATTTTGTGCGTTCCACGCACTCGTGTATCGTAATGGTACGTTTGTCTGACTACGCATTATACGGCACGCATTGAATAAATGACTTTTAAATGTTCACATCCCTTTTTGTTGTTTATTTTTATTTTCATTTTAAATTTGAAAATCAGTGTACGTTTGCTTTTTTCAAACAGTGGGCGAAAGATGAGTGAAAAGGTTTCTATTTTATCGTACATATAAAAAAAATGCTTTCAATGAGAAGTAATATGCAATTTTAATACTTTTGAAAAGTGGTTGTATGAAATTATAACAAATCCAGAATAAGCCGCCCCACAGTGCTTCCGATTGGAAAAACGTGTAATAAATCTGAATCTTTGGGACTTGTAATCCGATTCTAAAACGGTGTATGTAAAAATCATAAAGGAGGACTTAAGCTTTAAGAATGTTGAAATTTAAACTACCCTAGTAAAACACACGGTGAGCTACAGGGTTTCAAAATTAACTACTGTGTCAAAGTAAACCCTCAGAATTCTAGAACACATTCTAGCATTACTACGGAAAATGTACCTATTCGGTGATTGGATGAACCTAATCTGCAATTGAATATCCAGTGCGACCAGAATTTCCCTCCAGTCCTCTGATAAATGCATAATTGTCAATTTTACAGTTAAAATTTAGAGCAGATGCTTGATTCATTTCAGTGAACATCTAACATTCTTCCATATGCAATACATCAACAGTCTTTTGTGTCATACTTTCCATTAGCATCCCAGTATTTTTAAATTCTACATGCTTCGAAACTGACAGACAGGCGGGCATATAATCCAAAGTAAAAATTTTAAGAAAGCTAAAAGAATTTAAATTAAAATAAAGTTTAATCTTTTTCAAAGGTTACATGCAATAACGTCTAAGGAAAAATGTCCATGAGCGTTATTTCCAATTTGAAAACGAAATTATGTCCAAGAATATTATTTATATTTTGAAAAGAAAATGATATCCATCAAAAATGGAAATAAAGTCCATGAAGAAGGTAGTGTAGAGAGAAGATTTTTGACATAACCAGCCTTCAGCCGGACTTAAGGTTTCTCCTCTGGGCATGTCCACTATTGGATTCGTTGAGTCAAGTTTTGGAGACGCAGAAGATCTTTGCTTAGCGAAGCCACTATTCGACATACCCAGAAGAGAAAATCGTTAATGACGGCCAAAGGCCGGCTATACGAAAAAGATTTACTCTGTAAAGGCAGTACTTTTATTTTCAAAAATTTAATAAGATCCATGGGAACTATGGTCCTCTTTAACAGGAAATACGTCCATGGACTTTATTTCTTGGATATTATTGCATGCCACCATTTCAAAGAATAAAACAAGACAAAATGAAGCACTAAATATCGTTAAAATACTAAAAAGTCTAATGCTAAAAGCACCTGCATTATTATACTCAAATGAAAGACATTTTTGTGAAGACTGATAACTTGCTACAAAAATATTCTAAAGAAAGATATTAACTCCCAAAAATGGGGTGTAGCAGGTAAATATAAAATTCGTGATATTTGAAAAACTGCATATGAAGGAATTTTGTTTTGCTGCATTTGGACTCAGAATACCAATTTAAGTAAATTAAAAAAAAAATAAGAATAATGATATAACTACTTGGAAAAAGGATATTTACCCATTTATATCTTTAGAATATGGGAAATATACTCAAGTTTCGAGCTAATCTCTAAATAATTCGCTACAGTTTGAACTAATTTCTTATTATAATTAAAAACTTTGTTTGCTATAACTCCTTGTGCACGGTGTGTAAATTTTTTGTGGGAAGTTTTGTGATACACAATTTTATTAAGGTTAAAAATAAAACAACCTTAATTTCAACATCCTTGATAGCGTAGGCAGATATATCGAAACAGCCAACAGAATTATTATAGTCAAGAGAAACATATGTTTTTGTGGATTAGTTGGTTGGCTAAAAAAAATTCCCATTTTAAGCTAGAGCACTTAAAATTTTGATGAAAAACACAAAAAGAAATTAGAGGTATATAGTGTGAATAAAAAACCGCGATATTTAGAAAACTGGCTGGGAAAAAACTGGTTGAACATAGTAATGAGCAGGGCTCGTAAAAAAATATTTTCATATATCTTCAGTTTTGGTACTTTGTTCGTATGTAAATGCATATTTTTGCGCATATTTTTTATTTTTAGGCGCATTTGTTAAGCGCTTTAAGTCAATTTGTAGCTACATGAAAGTCCGAACCCTAGTAATGAGGAGGTCAAATTTCGGTGTAATAATACTACGCTGGTATAAGGTAATGATCACATCATGCATCATGCAAAATGATTTTTTTTTGCTACACTGTTCTGCAAAATAACACCAGCACATGGTCAGCAAAATTCACATGCTATTATTCGCATAATTTTTATTTAATGCCTCATATATACTTTTTCCGCGTAACCTGGTGCTCTGTGCAACCTCATTTCCGTCGTAGTACGTATGTTAAACATTACAAGGCGGAATGACGGCAAATGATGTTGGTGATGCTGGTGGTGTCGATGTTGGCTGATGGCAATAGTACTCGTAGTGTTTTATGTGTGTGTCCGAATAGAGAAAGAGAGGGAGATGGTGAGTTTGAAATGGTCACTACGGAAGTGTTGATGGAGTAAACAAACACCAGTAACATACCAACATATCCATAGCCACATCCATTGGCGATTTTTCTCAAAATTTTTTTTTTCGTTTGCGTATATATAATAACAACAACAGTAGCAGCAGCAACAGCTACAGCTGCACAACGAACATCAGGTTTAATGTTAAAATTTTAAGCAAAAACAAATGTTGGATGAATAATTATATTTTAAAATTACACTATGAAAACTGAACAGATTGCAAAGCATTTAAATTTAAACAGGGAATTTGAAGCTGTTCACAATATATCCGATTCCGTTAAGTTAGAGCAAGAGATTACTGTTATGCCGGAAAACTGGAATATGAATGAAGAGAAACAAGGAAATGAAAGAGCGAAATTCTGCACAAGTGATAATTTGAAGGTACTGTTATTGGCGTCTGCAAAGCTTAGCAAATTGTGTTGTTGTGCTTAAGTTTATTATAATGGTAAACTTGTTGTATTTGTTGCTGCTGATTTGAAACTCTCCACCCACCCATTGTTGTTAGTTGAAATTTGTATGTAATAAGTTCGTACATATGTGCATGTGTGTAAGCGTGTTAGCTTATAGTTGTTGTTTATGATTACGCCTGCATATATGTATGGATTCGTGTGTGTCTGTCCTGTGTAGAAAAACCAGTTATAACTCTTTCATTTTATTGAGCTTAATTCTTATTCTCGTTATTTTGGGGCGAAAACTAACTCAAAAACACATGCATAAAACTCAACTTAACACATTTACATATTAACATTTTGCATTTAACATACGCATACACACACACACACACCAACTAACATCTACACACTTGTAATTAAACTGGTTTTTTGAAGCTTCTGTATTTGATTTTGTGCTGTTTTTGCAAAGGAAGGCAGGTTGTTTTGTAACATGTAAGTTTATATGTAGATAAAAGAAAGGGTGTGAGCCGATGTGTGAGTGTGTGCTTTTTGAAAATTTGAAAAATTTTCCTATGAAAATTTCAAAATTTTCAACTCGTTTTCTTGTTTTTTTTTTCTATCTGAACTCAATGTTTTGTTGTATTATAGTTGCTATTGCTGTTGTTGTTGTTGTTGTTGTTGGTAGCAAATAATTTTGTTATCACATTTGAATTTTGTACAGCGCTTCTACATGATTTCAAAAGGTTTTTCCGCCACACATTTAAAACCGTATCCAAACCGTACACACGCATAAAATTTTTGTTTAGAAGCGAGCTTCGTGTCCATTTTAAAATTAAAAGTGCATGAGTATTGTATGTGCGTATAATACAATTTCTAACTTTGAAAGTATTTTAACTAGCAGACATCCAGTCAGTTGGTCTAGTTAAATCAAATCAAATGACAACATAAAGTGTCTATGCCGCACACACATACGCATTCATATTGCAACGTGCACTTTAACGCTACACATTTGGAGTGATTAATTTGCCTCATAACGTTACGCATACAAAGAAAGAAAAAAAATTTGTTGTCAATACAAAACAGTGGCAAAATTCAATGATTGCATGTCGTCGGCTTATCTCTGTGTTGCAAGTGTTTATTTAGCCACGTTACTGGGCTCATTTGTGTATTTACATTAACGTGGCCATTTTTATGGTTGGATTTTTCTTGATTTTCGTGGCCAAATTTTAAACATCGGTGTCTGTCAAGTGTTGCAATTTTTAAGTTCGCATACCGACGTGTCACTTTACATATTTTAGACCACTAACACGGCAGCCATACATATTTCCGGTTCACAAAATTGTGCATAATTAACAGTAGACGTCTACATATGCTCTATCATTTATAATAGAATAGTGTTGAATATAAAAGATGCAAGTGTTTTAAGAAAAATTTCATTTAAGCTTAAGCCAATGAAAAATTAAATAGTATGTAATTAAAAAAAAGTTGATACTTTTATATATAAAATAAATATTTCTAATATATAAAATACAAATTAATCATAAAAAATAAAAATATTTAAATAAATAATGGTGTGTTACAAATTTTATTCAAATGCTAAATTTACTACATCAGTTAATATACAAATATGAAAAATTAATATAAAATCTGCTGTAAGCTGGTTAGATAAAAGTGAGTTACAAAAACCAATTTTTTACCATTTCATTACCAGTAAATATATTGTATAGAAATAGATAAAGATATCCTAGAAGTTTGAGTATATCAAAGTATTGAATTATGGATCAAAGCCAATTAGCCACCATTCGATGCGTAGTTTAGTATCCATTCAAACTTGATATAAAAACTCTGCCATTTATAAAATGCTTTCGGATTTCTTTTCTGTTTTGTAAAGGATATGCTTCCAGATTGGTCCCGTTTAAAAGTGGGCGAGGTCACGCCCATAATAATTAAATACACATGCCTTTTCATCTACTTCCACTCAACCGATTCTTATGAAACTTTGGACACACATTAAGCTTCTGTTTGAATACCACATCATGTTTAAAAAAATGGGCAGCGCCATGCCCATGCAAAGTAAATACTCTTTTTTGACAACTTCTAGTAAAGCGATTCTTATGAAACTTTACATACACATTTATTTATTGATACAATACAACATTATGGCTATAAAAGTGGGCAGTGCTACACCCATGAAAAGTAAATATTCATTTAAACTACTTCTACTTAGCCGATTCTTATGAAACTTTGGATACACATTTAGTTAGCGTTATAATACAACAATATGGTTAGAAAAGTGGGCTGGGACACCCCGATGAAAAGTAAATATTTTTTTCAACTACTTGAACCTAACCGATGCTTATGAAGCTTTGCACACACATAGTTCTCGTGAAAGTATAACATTATGATCAAAATTATGGGCAGTGCCATGCTTATTTTGTAGCCGATTTTTTTGCAAATATTATTTGTATTCTTTTTTTACTGATGCAGTTAGTTAAATACCTTTTTATTAACCTATTTTTACCGCCGCACAGAGGGACAGACAGCGGAAAAATAAAAAGATTTATAGATTTTGAAAAAAATTTAAACGCCGTTTCAAAGCGGACAAATCAGTATATTTAAAAATCAAATTTATTTATCACTATGTTGCCTGGCTTGGAAAATATGGCCTTTTGAACATTGGGGAAAAAATAAAGTTGTAATTCTTTACTGATTTTTATATCAAATTTGTTGGCGTATTGAATCGCTAATGCTGGACGGTTTCGGAAATAGTAATAAAGTATTATATCAGCTATTTTAAACTGTTTTACTTTACAAGCATAAATACTGGAACTTTTTTTTTTAATTTTCTACATCTTTGTAGAGACAAAAAAATATTATACCCCAGGGTCTCTAAAAATTTCGTAGAATCTTAATGTAGATATTATACAGTAATATTGTTTCAAAAATTTGCTGCGGAGACTTGCGTATACGATTTTTACATCAGTTTTTCTAACTATATACCTTTTTAAATTTTCCTACTTATTGGTACTTCTATATGATTTTGTTGTAATTTGCTTCCGAAACCACTTGTTATTAAATTAAAATACCAATTTTTATTGCATTTTGAAATTTTAATGCACTTTGAATTTTATATTTTAGAGAATTTTGAATTTTTAAAATTGGTCGCACATAGCAACATATAGCCACAAAATACACAGAAGTGACACGAACCGAAATATATTTCTGATCGCTTTCACAGTGCCTTTAAATTTCATTTTCTTTTGCAGCGCTTTTCTACCCGAATTAATTTTGTAATGAATAAAACTAATTAAATATGCACATATTTCCCTAGTTCACATTGAAAATAGTATTTTTTAATTAATTACAGTTCATTTTCATTCATCTTTTACATTTTATCTTTATAATTACTGCAAAATCTCACAAATAATAAATCATGTGCATGTGTGTGTAAGACACGCTGTATAAAAAGAACCTACCACCACAAAGTAATTGCAAAAAAACGCACATTAATAAAACAAATCTACGACACTTTTATATACACACAATTCGTTTTTCACAATATATTTTTAATAATAAGGCATGATTCTTTCATTTTATTAGAATTTAAACTTTTTTAGCGTGTTATTCAGCGAGTAAAATTTTTACATTTTTTCTTTTTCGTTTTGTTTATTTTCTTCTGTTCGTTGCCATATTTGTCTCTTTTTAACAGAGCCTTAAAAACAATTGAAAAACCTGATTGTAGCGTTTTTTATCTGTCACTATTGTGATTTCTGTATATTTTGTGATATAGCGCCCACTGTATTAAAAATAGCTAATTTATTTACAGACCTTATAACCTACAGCCTTTCCAGGCATGCGTTTTTGCCTATTAGTTTGGAAGATATGGGTTTTTCGAAAACTTAAGAACTATTTTGGTAAAATTGGTCTTATATAACAACACATGTCACCTGTTAAAAGAGCTGATAGCTTTTGTACGCACTTTAAAGCCTACATCATGCCTACAATTCATCCATAAATTTTTTGTCGACAAGACTAATAATTTGGAAGTTATAAGATGTCCGACGACAAAAGAATGTTATCGGTAAAATTGGTCTCATCAAACGAGTTCAACATTAATACAGGGGTACCGCAAGGCTCCGTTCTTTCACCTACCCTATTTCTTATTTTTCTTAATGACCTTCTCTGTCAAACTTCCAATCCTATTTACTATTTTGCAGATGACAGCAGCATCTGCCATTCATATTCATTCACGAATAGGCCAAGCCTATCGGAGATTGGGGCCATGCGGGAAAAATATGAATGATACACTTAATGACGATCTTATAACAATCTCTGAATGGGGTCGTGCGAATAGGGTCGATTTTAATGGTCGCAAGACACAATGCTGTATGCTTACGCACAGACGTATGACCGAACTTGCTGCTCCATCTGTAATTATGGATGGTGTTAATGTTGGGGAAGCAGAAGTTCTTGATGTTCTTGGCATGAAAATCCAGTGTCACGTTCGATGGACTGGCCACATTTTTCAGGTCTCAAAAGAATCATTCAAGTGCCTCGGTTTCTTAAGACGGTGTAAGAGATACTTCACTCCAACTGATCTCCTTAGCATTTACACCACCTATATCCGTCCGAAAATGAAATACAACTCTCATGTATGGGCCGGCACTTCAAGTTCTATTTTGAATTTAGTCGACCGCG
Organism: Panzeria rudis; assembly: GCA_956483635.1. NCBI lineage: Eukaryota > Metazoa > Arthropoda > Insecta > Diptera > Tachinidae > Panzeria > Panzeria rudis. The sequence goes on along the minus strand of OY101448.1, from coordinate 10,298,106 downwards.
TACAGGAGATGGCGAAGAAGCTCATAGGGGACAGTAGGGTAGTCAACTCCATTGACTCGCTGGAGCATCGACGCAGTGTGGGTTGTATTTCGCTGTTTTATCGTTACTACAATGGAGTGGGCTCTGATGAAATCAGGGAACTTGTTCCCGAAACTCACTTATTTTTGCGAACAACACATTCTTCATTAAGAGCACATCCATTTGTGGTCGATACGCCAGTAAATCGCACTACGCATTACAGAGAAAATTTGTTCTTTAGCCGAACAGTTCGTATGTGGAATAAACTCCCTGCAGAGGTCTTTTCTGTCACTTTCAATGTTGGAAAGTTGAAATCAAATGTCCATAAACACTACTTCCTCTTTTCTCCTTCCCATAACACATTTTCCTAATTCCGGCACAATGTATTGCATGAGTAGGGGCCATCCGCTGTGTACTGGTAGGCAAAAAAGTATATGAGGATTTAAGTCGTAACTACTTACAATTTGACTCGGTAACTATTTATTTTTGTTTGAGAAGTCGAAAAAATAAGTGTTACTCCTTACAAATGTATTTACATTGCCGCAGCAATTAACTAGCTATTATTTGGCTTTCTTGAAGCTAAAAAAAAGTAGTCAAATAAACAAAATAAAATTTAAAAAAAAATTTATAAACATTCAGCCCTATCATGAATAAAATTTCACATGAAAATTTCCGAACATGTGAACAGTTCGTATCATGAATAAAATGTGTTGTGAAAATTTCCGAATGTTTAAATTTGTAAAGTCCGAAATTTGTTTGCTCTCAAAAAACATCCCATACATGCTTTTAAAAACCGGTATGTTATTTTATTCACATGGAATTCATGATACGAAATTAAAATCCATGTGAACAAAAAATTTTATTCGGAAATTTTCACATGTGCAATTCGTGATAAGGCTGATTATATTTTATTTATATTTATAAATTATTTTTATTTTTTATTTTTTTACCGATTTAGGATACGAACCTGTGCACGTTCAGATTTGAAGATCAGAACTTTAACCACTCAGCTATTGTTGACTTATAAGCTTGAGCGACAAAAATTAGTGTCATATACAAACACATGTTGACTTAAAAAGTGGTTATCTACTTATTTTATTAATACGTAACAACAAATTATAAACATTTTCAGATAATGAGAAAAATACGTACTAATTTGATTTAAAACTAAGTAGTAGTTTTAATTTGAAGTATAGTAATATGATTAATAAATACCACTCACTACTTTGTAACTCATTAAAAAAGTACTACAGAAGCTTACTTCTGCTACTTATATACGGATCAGATGATGCAAGCAAAAGTTTCAAAACATAAGTATTTGCTGAAGTTCTATTGCATTTTCAGGAAAACAATAATCTGTACTTCCTGTAATCTGTATTACGTGCTTGTTCTGCCTCCTCGGAGAGCATACCATTAGGCAGTACTGTTGCATCAATTATATCCTTTCTATGTATTAGTATTTTATGGACAGTAACAGCCATGAAGTATTAGTTATATTTTTTAATAAATAGCTCAGCCGTATCTCCCGGAAATTTTTTAAACTTTGCCGTATCAGTTTTCGGGCCGCATGTAATTATCTGAAGAATAATTCTAAAGCGATCTATAAGTTCTTCACTAACACCTGTTATATCGCCACTAAGTGAAAGGTTTGAAAAGAAACGTCTTGAGGTATTGCCATCGCTCGAAGACCCAGATTCTTGTTGTAAAAAATCAACTCGCAAGCTCCTTCGTTCTTTTAATGCAGTCTGAATTCGATGCTTGTTTTCTTGTTTTAAAATCTTATTTTTTGCATCAATCGTAGATCAATTTTCGAAAAGCATATTATAAGCCAGAGTGTGAAAACAAACAAACCTCTTCGTCGCAAACGTCTCATGCGAAAACACAAACTTTTAAAATATATGTATAATCGTTTTGTATATGAGCAAAACCTTTCACTTATCTGCTTACTTTAACATCCCGTTTCAATGGTACAATTGCAAACAAAAAACAAAAGCAGAAATGTATTATGTTTAATGATTCACTGTATTTAGCCTAAATTCACTAACACATTCTCTACTATGATGAGTAAATCAATCGGGAAATGTTTGCAAACGTATTTTCTTCATATTTTTTTTTTAATTTTGTTCTCATTATTTTCTTTTCCAGCTGCGTACCTAAAGGGTGAGCCAATTTGAGGTTGGGAAGTAAACAGGCTGTTAAATGATGAAATGCCAAGAATTGAGCTGTCATCCTTTGGCATTTATTTAGAGAAAACTTGGGAAATTTTAACCATGGAACGCTACACTATTGAGCAACGAATTTTAATTATGAAAATTTACTATCAAAATGGTGAAAATTTTACTGTATCACTTCGCCAAAATCGAGCAGCTTTTCCTCGTAAGCAGACTCCTTTAGTTCTTGGATGAGTTGAACTTTATAAGCGCGAAGATAAAGATCTTTATGCAAAATGTTGCCCAAAGTGCCTCCGGTGGTATGCAATTGTTGCAAGCGTCGACGATTTGATGTACCAGGCTCATTCGAAATGATACATTTTGATAGTCAATTTTCACAACTAAAATTTTGTTGTTCAAGAGTGTAACGTGCCATGGTTAAAATTTCCCAAGTCTTCACTATATAATTGCCAAAGGATGACAGCTCATTCCCAGACATTTCATCATTTGACACCCTATTTACTTCCTAGCCTCAAATTTGCCCACCCTTTATAAGTTAATGTACATTAAGTGCACACAAGAAAAAACAATACAAAACTAAATAGGGCAATCGTTGTCGTTGTTTTGGCTTTGTTTTCGTTTTACTCATTGAAAATTACAAAGCAAAAAATTAAGCAAACGTTTCATTTTGCGTATTTTCTTTTCTATTCTGTTATAAGCTACATGAAGTATGCATTCCATTATATTTATTCGAGCATTTAATGCCCCCGTGGCTGAGTGGTAGCGATACTAGCCTGTCACTGCAGAGGTCGTGGGTTCGATTCCCGCCACAGACCCCAGGTATTTTCCGCAGACAAGCTAATCGCTTCGCGGATTGTGTTTGTATATATAAAAAAATATGCTAACTTTACAAGCCTCATTAGCAATGTTTTTACATGAAATTGTGTTAAAATTGTTCATTTTGGAAGGTTTTGCTATACAAAACTAAAATACGGCAGCTGAAGCAGTATTTGGAAAGTTTGAGCTTAAATTTTATTACAAACCTGCACTGGAATATTCGTGAAATTTTTCAGAAAATTTTTACGTTTGTTCAGCGATCGCAGAAATGCGCAGGATTTCTTTTTTGCATTAATTCAAAGAATACAGTCCCACCTTTCATTTTTACCTATTGGGAAGACGGAGCTAACTTCTTGTTTTTTTCAAGGAAAACTGCAAACGCAGAATTTTATAAGGCCATATTAAATCGATCATATCTGCTAGACTACAGACAGAAAAATTTCTATGTAAAATCGTCGAAAACCAAGTTAATTTAACAACGTCTTTCGGTAGGGATTTTGCTTCATAGGCGTTTCATTTTAATTCAACATGGTTTACAATAATTTTGAAGGAAAATTTATCCTTTTGAATTAACTATATTTCATGATGATTTAATATTGCAGTACAGTTAAATCAAAATGAAGTTGATACTAAAATAATACGAAAAATCATGTTGAATTATAGTTATATCAAGCTGAAAGAACATGACTTTAATGTAGCTATTCTATTAATTACTTTACTTACGTGATAGGCATCAGAAAACTTTGTGTTGTAGCTTCCTGCCCCAGCCAAGATATGAACTCGCACCACGCGCTAACCACTGCAGCCACAATAGCTTTAAACTTTAATTTACCAACACAATAAATAAATACCATCGCATGTAAAATGAATTTCATTTTAATACAACATGATTTAAATGATTATTTAACACAAAACTTATTTGAGATTAAAGTTATAGTCATGTTGATTTAAAATCAAGTGTAACGTTTTTAACAAAGTTGTTTTAACAGTGAAAAATTTAAAATCAAAGAAATTTAAGGTTAGATTAATAATTTTTCATTTAAAAGTAATATGAAACAGTAGTAATTTTAAGCCAGCAGCAGTAAATTTTCGCTGTTAATTCGTTTTTTGTCGTCTACATAGCCGACACATGTAAGAATAAAAAAAAAAACAACAAGTCACACAACTAAGCAAAACAGTGAACTGTAGCAATGAACAAAGCAAATAAATACTAATACACTTAAGCGACAAATTATTTCATATAAATTTAATATGATTTCAAATCACAATTGCGTCATGTTGATTTTACATTCCATTTTTTCTGTGTTTGCATATGCAATCTAAATATTTTTTTTTTAATTAAAAAGAAGGTGCTATATATCAATAAAATCGGCATTAAAATATTAGCAGTGAAAATATCTTACACGCATACGACACTGAGTTGCATGAACATTTTCATCAGTTTTCATGGTAAAATATATTGTGTACTTCACTAGATTTTTTTTAGGCCGAAATGTGCCTTTTTACAAAATTCAATTATGGATTTTTCTTAGTAAAACAGTTCTCTACACAGAAAAAAATAGACAAGAATTATATTCAATAAAACCATGTTATTAAAAAAAATATGAATTTCAAAAACATTTATCTTTAACATAATAAAATATTTCGTTGTAAGTATTTCTATTCCATGCCGGTTATTTCTTTTCTTTTTATACATAAGTACTTAAAACAAGTTGTATCCCATAAAAAAATAAATGGGATATGGCTCAGCTAGAGAGTGTATGCTTTACGTCCGGAAAGCCCGGGTTCGTATTCCAGCCATGTCAACATTTTTTTTATTTTATATATATATTTTTATTTTGAAATAATTTTGTTATCAATATAGGGGAATTCTTTATCACAGGAAATTTGAAAAAAAATTATTGAATACCGGGATTTTTGTTATCAAAAACGAAACTTATTTTTTTCTGTGTATAGAACTGCCTACTAAGATTTTTTAAAAGTTATAGTCGAAATATTGCTTTTTTGCTAAGAAAATACCACTGTGCGTGGTAAGCAAGAAGAAGAAGAAGTAAGAAGAAAAAATTGTGTAACTTTAATACCAGAATTAAGGAAATATATACAAGTTATCGACATTGATAATAGAATTAAACTAGAACCGAAAAAGGTAGTGGGAACAAGCTCGGTTTTAAGCATCCAATACACTTGCAATATAATTCTTTTACACCAATACTAATACAAATGCTCTACTGACACATTCTTAGGCTTAGGTTTTTGACATCAGACTTATGTTTTTGACGTTTAAGTTGACTATATCTGCGTAAGCTATAGTGGGTAGTGTGCTTGCCTATTAGATCCGAGGTTGTGGGTTCAGTTCCCAAGGATAACAATAAATGTTGTCACTAATACAAAAAAGCTGTCAACAACCCAAAAAGCAAAAGTCATTTTAACACCTTTATTAGATGGACATTGTGTATATAGTGTTTTTACATGTTACGCAAACCGCATAAAAAAGTAGAAAGTTATTTAAAAATTTTGATAAAAAATTTTATTCTGGTAAAAATTTTTAGTTCCTTCGAAAGTGTTTCCTAAATGTTTAAATAGCTTTAACAAAAAGTTTTGCATGGAATTTTCTGTACTATTTCCATTCCTCATTTCCTTCCTCATTATTTGAATTTGTTTCCTTTAATATTGTGTGCAATTTTTGTTGTTTTTAACTGGTTTTTTTTCTTTGTTTAATTTCGTAATTTTTTTTTAATGTTGTATTTTCATATAATTGCAGCACGATCTGTTGTGTTATTCAAACAAATGTTGTTGGCATTTTATCGATTTAATTTTAATGCCATGTTACGCATGAAATACAACGCATTGCAATTTTTGCAAAAAATTAAAATGAAATAAATGTGTATTTGCATGTAGTATGGATTCTTGTTTATTTGTGTGTGTGTGTGTGTAAACAGACATTTATTTTCAGAACAAAAAATCTCATTTATTTTCCATACGCATATTTCTAGGATTTTCCATTTTTTTTTTTATTTTATTTTTATACTTTTATTTACAAGTTTTTTGCAACATTTTTCGTTTATTTGTGTTCATGTATTTAATTCATCATTTGTACAGAAAAAAAGGACAAAATGGAAATTATTTTCTCTTTTTGTTATCAGAGTTGTTTTTGTTGTTAAATATTTTTTTAATTTATTAAGGACTTTTATTTATGTATTAACAAAATCGGAGGGACCTGGAAATCATTAAAGGTTTCAGCTTTGAAGACCATAAAGAATGAAATAATTTTTTTTAATGTAAAACCTGGCAGTGAAGTGAGTTAAGAAGTGTTTTCAGTTATGTGTATGTGTAAATTTAAATAAAAGAAATAAATAAAGTATATATATGTGCTTGCATGTTCTCAAAAAGCCACAGTAAAGATAGTGCTTTCAAAATTACGGCCTACTTTGATTTAGAGTGACTTTAAGGCTAGTCCTTGCGGTGCAGAACTGCCTAATATGAAAATACTTTGGATTAAAAGCAATATCGCTTTAGAATTTGTAATTTGAAGTTCCGTTTAAAGTAATTTTTTTTAATGAAAATTTTTACAATTAAGTTACGCGTTTTAGTCGAACTGTGTGGGTTTATATCCGAAGAAATTTAATTATTTTGGCTCGAGTGCGGTTTTAATTTAATTTGTGAATTAAATTATATTTTTATTTAGAGCTAAATGTGAAGCATATATCGACAAAGCAAAATTTGACTGCGCGGGAGGGTTGACTGACGTGTTTCGATAGCTCTCGCTGTTCTCGTCAGAGCTCTTTACCGCGTTGACCTATTTAAATTTATGAAATTCTGCCATCTTAGTTAACAAATATTTAATTTTTAAATTGACATCTTTAAAAAAATTTTTAATATTCTTCAATCGATGCAATTTTAGACAAAAAAAAATTTTCAACACAAATTTCAATAATATGTAATTCTAAATTTCTAGAGTGTTTATAAAAGAATTACTTTGAAACATATAAAAAATGTATACTTATCTGAAAGGCATCTGCAGAGACGTGAATCGACATTAACAGAATAATTGAATTTCCTTATATAGTTGGACCTGCGCACTTTCTAATACGACCTATTTTCAATTAAAATTTACATGTTCTAAGTTCACAAAGCTGGAATTAAAAACAATTGTCACTTCTTAAAACCCTTATGTGTACGTGCTTATTTGTCAAAGTATTAAATGGGCCTCGGATCTAGTATTGGCGCTATGAGCAAAATTTCCCAAAATTTAAAAAATCGGATGATGTTTTCATCCGATATCTAGAAAATACTGGACCAAAGTTTTGAAAAATTGGAAAATTTTATTTTCAAATGAGTAAAGTATAACTCAATAAAAGAAATTAATATGCTGGTGTTTAAGCATTGTCTATATGCAGCATTTCATTGGTGCTTTACCAAATCGTCAGTAGACTTCAAACACAATTTTGACAGACCTTAAAAAATCGTTTTAAAATTCACATATATGTAAATGATTTTCAAAAATAAAATTATGACAATATGTCAAATCAATTTCATAAAGGTATAATTTGGATTTTATTTTTCGTTTTGCCTTATACTAAGTACTTTTATTGTTATCCATTGTATTTCTAATTGTATAAAGTTGTAGAGAAATAAAATAGATTCATGTCGAATAAAAAATTATTTGCTGGGTTTTGTATAATTTTCAAAGCCTACTTTGCTTATTTTTGAAAATCATTTACATATTTGTGAATTCTGAAATGGTTTTTGAAAGTCTGTACATAAGATAAAGGGTTTGTTACTGTTCAAAATTGTGTTTGAAGTCTACTGACGTTTTGGTAAAGCACCAATGAAATGCTGCATATAGACAATGCCTAAACACCGGCAAATAAATTTCATTTAAAATAAAATAATGGCAATATGTCAAATAAATTTCATAAAGGTATAACTCAATAACTATAAGAGATAAGTGTACAGCCGACCATTTGTCTTTTAGATCTTATCAAGAGCTATAATATAAAAAAAAAGTTTTGAAATCGGATAAGAAACAAAAAAAAAAATTATAAGCAGTAAACAAATTTTGCGAAGTGCCCTTCCTTAAGACTTCATAGATCCGCTTTGCAATTAAGAGAGCTGATATTTAAATCATAAATTGGAATATTCCTCAGCTATGTCTAAGGGAAAGTTTATTTATTGGAATATCCATTTAGAAATGCATAATTTATGTTCCAAATATTTTGATTCTGCCTCACTGTGCATAGTTTAATTAAAATAAATTATATATTTCGCCATCGTAATCGTAAAGCAGACATACAATCTCAATTATTTCAATATTAATTAACAATTTAATTAATTTTTCTTTTAACAAAAACTATTTGTTATATTTAATAAATCAAAGCCTACATTTAGGCTTAACATTATAATAATTTCAAAGTTTTGAAAACATTTAATTTGTTTTTAATTGATTTTACCTGAGGCTATTGGCTTCAGTTTTGTTTGTTACACTTTGTTTTGCACAATTTTTACATACAAATAGAAAGATAATTTTTTTAGTTTTTTAATTTGTTTTTTTTTTGCTTTTTTTCAATACAAACCATAATGTTTTTATTGTATTTGTATGCGGTTGTTGAGTTGGTTGACCACTTGTTTAACTCTTCCTCTAAATTAAAAAAAAAAACAAACAATAATTTTACAGAAAAATGAAGTTCATGGTATTTAATACAAAAGTGTCTACATTTTGTTTTGTTTTTTTTTTTCGATGAGCCACATCCAACCCCAGTACACTGATTCGTAATGGTGGCTTTTCGAATTGCGTGTATCTGGCGGCCACTTGTATTACAAATTGCATACAATTGTTTAATTTTTTCGTATTTCAAATATGTATAAATTTTATTTGCATTGTATATTATAAAGTATTTACATAAATGGCAAAAAAAAGTTTTATATATAATTTTTATTTCTATACACTTTCATGTGTACATAATTATGTATTTCAACACACTAAAGAGAATTTGAATATAAACACTACATTGGTTTTGCGTTAAAAGAAAATTTTAGGACATCTCAATATATGTATCAGTGATGTTAACTTTTATTTTTACATTACCGTACGGCCCTCCAAAGATTACCGTATTTGAGAAGAAACTACCGCACGCAAAGTTTTTTAATTATAATAAAAGCAGTATTCATAAGCAATTTATTTGAACTAGAATCCTGCCCGGTGGTCCGAAGTCGACCACCTGATCCGTAACCAGGTTTATTTGTAACCGGGTTTTTAGGCAAAATAATATATTGTACAGCCAGCTTATTATTGGCTTGATGCAAATATCCACAAACTCCGAATAGAGAAAAATGGTAAAGAAGGTTTACAGAAAGTTTTTTGAAAATATGTACTATAGACTATTTTTTGTAAATGGTCGGTGGGACAAAACAATATTTTTTTTTGAGCTTTTAAATTTATTTATTGAATCTTCAATTGTAAATTGAACTAACAAGAAGTATTCAAGTATTAAAACAGCAGCAAAAATTAAATTTGTGTGTGTGTGTTGTACACAAATCGTAATTTTTGGTAATTGAGTTTCCAAACTTAAACATTTTTTAAATTACCGTAGGGTGCCTCGGTAGGCTAGTGGGTAGTGTGCTAGCCTATCAGTGTGGAGGTTGTGGGCTCGATTCCCACCATAGACTCTGGTCTGTTTCACTACACGAGTGAAGGTCTTTGTTACTATTCTCGTTTAAATTAAGTTATGATATAATTTGTAATTGTATTTGCAACATTAGTAAATAAATAAATAAATAAAATAAATTACCGTATTTTTAATGAAATTACCTTGCTACCTTTTGGGGCCTGAAGTTACTATACAAAACGGTAATTACTGTACGGTTAACATCACTGATATATGTACATATAATTTAGATTAACGTTTGTCAGCAATGTGATACGAGCACAAAATTTAATAAAACATTTGCCAAATTCACAAACTACTGTATCGCGTTATTGGATATAGTATTGTATTATTTTACAGTAGTGTATATTTGTTATTGATATTTTTCATATAAGGATTATGTATACACTTTTATTTCATGTTTTGAAAACGTCGTAAATATTTTAAAAAAGTCGTAAATATTTAGAGAGAGAGAGAGAAACTCTCTGAGAGTATTTGTATGTATGTATCATTTATCCGTCAACACAAGATACAGCCGATACAATAAAATTTACTGTTCACAAGGTGTATTTCAGAGGTGTATTTAAATACACAATAAATGATACGGACATGTGAATTATATAGACTTAACTTAAGACTGTCAATGCTAAGCTATCAAGCATATCACATACATCGCTCGATATCTTCAATCGATACTATTTTGTCGGGTAAACTTACTTTATTTAGAAATAGTAAACATTTGATGTTATATTTTTACAAAAATTTTTTATTTAGATTAGCAACACGTCAAAAACTTGGTAATGTGTTGCAATTACCAAATAATATACTTTTCAACATAAACTAGGTAACCTCTGCTTTACTTTACTGTAGTCAAATCACACAGAAAATCATAAAATTCATTTTCTGTAAAGCAATTCAATGAAATAGTAAATATTTTGTCCAGGAACGGACCTACAAACTAATTTGTAAATATAGACAAAAATATTTCAACAATTTGACTGAAAAAACGTGTTGCCTCAGTGGACAAATTGTTTAAATGTATAAAACAATTTGTCTAAAAATATTTACAGAAAATGGTAACAAAACAATGTACTAGATCAAACAAAAATAATTACTGGACTTTTTGAAAAATATCAAACAATATTTTTGTCTGAATTTATAAAAAAATTACTCTAAAAATACTAAAAAAAAACAAAAAAAAAAATAGTTCAATTAAACAAACAAAAACATTTACTGGATTTTTTTTAATATATAAAACAATATTTTTGTCTGGGCCATCATCCATTAAGCATTTATGAAATTTTACTTTGTTAAATGTGTTCAAATATGAATATTTATCTAAAGACTTTAAAGAAATGAATGATAGTAAGCACAATGACATTAACGAATTGATTCACTCAAAAATCTCCAGTAAACAAACTTGGTACAATCGCACTCCTTTTGCTATTATTGTTGTTGATTTTATTTGTGTTGTTGTTTTACGACACAGTTTTTGTGTTGTTGTTTTTGGTGTTTGCGTCCTAAATAAGAGTCAAACAAACAATTCTTTGATTATGTAAAGAACATTTACTGAAAATGAAATATATTTTTAGACAAACTTTTGTTTGGAAAATTTTTGGTGATAATTTTTTCTGTGCAATTGCTTGCTAGTAGGGATAGTCAAGTTGGCATCGATATCTGTATATCAAATAATAAATACCGATATTTCGATATAGAAAGGCTCAGAACTTCACTAAGTGTTTTCTTATCATGTTCATTTATTTTAAGCTTTTGATTCCAAAAACTTGGGCAAAATAAACATTCAAAAAATCCCAGCATTTGAAAATATCAAAATCTTAAAATATTTGAATAATTTACTAGCAAGTAGGGATGATCAAAAAACATTTCGGTATATCGATACTTCCTTAAAAATATATATTTCCTTAAAAATATATTTTTAACTACAATATATCATATATCGAAATTTTTCAAGAGATATCGACAGTAGAAAATTTGTTATTTTTAGCTTTGGTTTTGTTTTTCGTGCAGTTTTTAAAAAAAATCTCAACACAATCTTCATCAAAAAAAATATTACTAACAAAAATTTTTGTTTTATTTATAAAATTTTGTGTATTCAAAAACTTACATTTATTTGAGTATAATTTTGTTGATATAGATTCCATGAAATATTGGTGAATCAGTAAATATGTTGGCAAATTAACTCAGCCCTTGTGATTGAGTGGTAGCGATGCTAGCCTGCCAGAGTCGTGGGTTCGATTCCTGCCAGAGGTCCTGGGTGTTTTCCGCACACAAGCTTATCGCTTCGCGGGTTGTGTTTGTTAAAAAAAAGAAAAGAAAGCATTGAATAGAGAACAGATCTGAATATTATTAAATATTTCCTGGCACAAAATTTTCTCAAAGTAAAACATTTGAATAGTAAAAAAAAACAATTTTAAATGATCAGTTTATGATCTAATTTATATAGAAATATTGTTTTTTCTTTTGTATTTATTATTACAATATATAAAAATGCGAAAAACTTGATTTGCTTTATGAATCCAAATTGATTATTATTGCTTTATGTTTCGCCACAAAGATTTACAAAATACTTACTAATTCAAAAATTTTCCGATTAACTCGAATAATTTTTAGCACTAAAGCTTATAACTCGAATAACTCAAACGAATTAAAAGTTTTACTCGATTGTTCGAGTTTGTTTCATTTGTTCGAGATTGATTAATTGAACAATTGAAAAGTCGATTGAAATGAATACCCTAATCAGCACCAATACAGAACTACTGTTTTAATAAGGAATGCATTAGAGATTACAAAATGTGTATAGTGGTAGGAGTGGAAAATAAATTTCGCTTCGAAGTTTTGAAAAAAGTTTAAGTGGGCGCCTTAAGATATAGAAGATTTTGTGCTGCAAAATAAATATCATAATAAAACCAAAACGATCAGTATAACTTGCAAGAAATTCAAATGACACTGATCGGATTGTATAAGAAATCTCTATAAATATGTATATTTTGCTCTTCCTTAATTTAGTGCTGCTCACATTGTATATATGAGTAGTTTTTAATGTTTGTTTTTTTGTTTTTGCCATTCTATTTTTATATTTAAATAATAAAGTATTGGTCCCTTTTAGTCAGTCTGTTGTTCATTGGTATTTTTATAAATGTTTTATATATATTTATTCAGTTTTATGTTTTTTTTTGCCACTTTCTCATGTATTTGTTTGTTTTTATAGGCCGTTGTTGTTTTCACTGTTGTTTTTTAGTTGGTCAACCGTTGAATTATCAATTTCGTGGTGTAACTTGTGGCAAATAAGTGCGGTAAACTTCAATGATTTTTCAAGGTTTTGTGATTGTTGCTATTTTTTTTTTTTGTAATGTTGTTCGTTTTTGTTTGTAAAACTTTTAAAAATTAATTCAAAGTATTGATGTAATAGGTGGGGAAATTAAATGTTTGCAAATATGTCAAAAAGTAGACAGTATTTGTTTAAAAGACTGGCTAAGCTTCAAAAAAGAAAGTATGCTTTATACATATTTGCTATATATTCTATATTTTTTCGATATAGAAAGAATCTTTTTAATCTTAGTAAAATGGAAAACACATCGTTGTTTATGAAATATTTTATTCTCTTTCTTGATTAACGTAAAGGTTAATATGGCTGCCACAGCAGTAATGGAATATTCAGTAATATTGTACTGAATTTTCATTACTTTTATTATTTTAAAAATCCCGCACTAACCCCACGACATAAGAAGTACTTTTTCCAATCTGTAACGCCAAAAAAAATTACCTAAACAGAATTAAGCAAAATTAAAATGCGTAAATTAGTCAGGTTTGTCCAAACTGTTGGTGGCGCTATTTTGCTGGCGTATGCTCCAGCTGGGCCTGACATCTTGGGGTGGATTCAATTCCGTTTCCGAACATTATTGAACTCTGTGACATGGCCGATGATTCCGTTTTTTCATTTTGGCGATTTTTGTTTGTTGCGAACTGTTTTCGTTTTGAGTTATTTTTTGAGATTTTTTTAATTTTAGTGATATCTTACGTTAACCAGTTTTTGTCATTTTGGTGCTATTTGCGTTTAAGTGCTTTTTTCGATTTATCAATTTTTTTTTTGCTTTTTTTAATTTGGTAAATTTTTGTGCTTTTTTTATTGAACCACTTCTTCCTTTCGGCATTTTTTTTTAATTTTCTTGATTTTTTACCTATGGTGTTTTTTTCGTGTTTGCTTTTTTTAGTTATGGCCAGGGACCGAAAATAACACTTATTATCAATATTTCAGTTCAAAAAGTCAGACAGAAATAATTTGTCTATACGATATTTGAGTATAGCATTGTGATGGTCGTGAGCTAAGGAATAGAATTCTAAAAATACTTTTATTTTGAATTTTTTTTTTGTCAAAAATAAAAGTTAAAATGTGACAGATATTTTTTCAGCCAAAAATAAAAGTTAAAATTTGACTGATATTATTAAAAGTTATATTATGACCGATATTTTTTTTGGTCAAAAATAAAAGTTATAATTTAAACGGATTAAGGAGTCGCTACCCCAGCATTCTTTATTTATTTTAACCAGTTGTCATGATTGGTATTAATGAGAAGGAACATCAACTATTGAACCAATTTATTTAACAAAATTGTATATAAGAGCTATTGATGCTACTTATATTCACTTAGAAGTTAATTCGATGTTAATTAGTAGGATATTCACCATGTTAGATTATTAGATTCAATTATTATTTGCTCTTTTTTGAAATTTTAACTTTTATTTTTGACCAAAAAAATATCGGTCAAATTTTAACTTTTATTTTTGAATAAAAAAATATCAGTCACATTTTAACTTTTATTTTTGACAAAAAAAAAATATCAGTAAAATTTTAACTTTTATTGTTGACCTAAAAAATAATAGTCAAAAATTAATCATTATTTTTTGACAGAAAACATATTGGTCAAAAAATAACTTTTATTATTTGACTTTTTCGAAAAAAGTCATAACAGTTACGACCCTTGGTTATGGCAGCTTTTTATTTTGGTGCATTTTTGTTTTAACGCTTTTTTAATTCTAGCGATTTTTTCAATGTTGTCTATTTTTTAGTTTTCTTTTTTTCGCTGAGGTGCTTTTTTGCTTGTGCGATCTTTTTAACTTTTGGTGTTTCCTAATTTTGGTGTTTCTTTTTCGTTGAAGTGTTTTTTATTGTTTTGGCGATCTTTATAATTTTTGTAATTTTTTTAGATTTGGCGATTTTATTTCGTTTTGGAGACTTTTAATTTTAGCGATTTTTTTAGTCTTAGAGGGTTTTTCATTTTGGTCCTTTTTTGTTTTGTTTTAGCGCTTTATTCATTCTGGCGATTTTTTAATGTTGTCTGATATTTTAGTTTCGGTATTTTTTTCTTTCTTCTAAGTGATTTTTTGTTTTGACGATCTTTTTAATTTTTTCCAATTTGTTTAGTTTACGCGTTTGTTGCGATTTTTTTTTTGTGATTTACTTTCCGTCTTGTTCATTTCAATTACTTGAAGGGATAGTCTTTAATTATTAATTTTTTTTGTTTCAATTGCATAATTATTACGATGCACCTTAATTTTAAAATCACATTACCAAATAAAATACCATTACATTTTTAGTTTGTTTGTTGTTTAGCATACGTTACTCTTGCCTTTAAAATACTGCACCAACTGTGAAAATTTCAAGAGTTTGCCTCTTACGGCTTCCAGCAAGCAGCTCATTAACCAAATTACCTGATAGAAACACCTTTAAATTTATACTTATTCTCCGAAAATTTCAGGTCTGTGCACGTGATAGATACACAATCGGAAAGCATAGCGCAAAAATAGAATTCGTTTTCACCTTTGGTATATGGACCCCTAAAAATAGCGGTCAATATACAAATAAAGGATCTTGCAATTAAATCAATTTATTGACCCCTCTTCCTTTTTGTTCCTATGCAATTACTAAAATTCTCCCACATAAAAACATAGAAACAAATTTTTAAGACATTGCCTAATTTACATGTTGCAAAATTTTATTCGTAGCCGAAAATTGATAAATCGACTTTATAGATATTTAGCGATAAAGATTTAGC
The DNA here is from genome assembly GCA_956483635.1 of Panzeria rudis. Classification (NCBI taxonomy): domain Eukaryota; kingdom Metazoa; phylum Arthropoda; class Insecta; order Diptera; family Tachinidae; genus Panzeria; species Panzeria rudis. Next base: position 10,282,383 of record OY101448.1, on the reverse strand, counting down.
TTTAGATTTAGAATAAGGGGGCTGCTCATATTTCAGTCAAAGTGAAAATATTAAAACTTTTCATGGGACTCTTGTTACAGAATATATATAACATTTCTTATATAAATCCATAATTTTCATTGAAATAAAAAAATAAAATTATAACAAAGGGGCCAAGAGACCTGAACAAATCAATAAATATGACAATAAAGTGACTGAACTTTATTTATTAATTTCTTAAGATCCGAATAATTGATAGTTCAAATTACTTAAGCAGACCATCCATCCACTTATAACATAATTGTGCAATTTCTCGTATTGTACAAGAATATATCATATTCGAAGGTGGCATAATCAAAAGACGGGCAAAAATCCAAAGACTTTTGATTTATATTGTACAATGAAGAAAATTGTCTAACGTGTTGGCATCATTGCTCAGTGTTATATTTACTTTTTCATTGTCAGGAGAATCGGGCAATATTTTGTTTGAAAATATTGTGCAATTTTTTGCATAGTATAAGTCAAGACGACAATAATATGTGCAATAACATACGAAATAATGCGGCCCATCCCTTATACAATAGGATGAGCCGCTTTAAAAATTTTTTAAATTTAATAAGTATGTACTCTCTAAAACATTACTTAAAATTTAGGATAATATCTTGTTTAAATTTGTGTTGAAAATTTCTCGTTGTCTAAAACTGCATCGATTTTGTAGGTATTTGCAATAAAAAACAAAATTTGTCTAATTTGACTCTACAAATTAAACACGCTATTTAGTTCAAGTGGATAAAATGTCCGAAAAAGTATAATCCAATATAAAAAAAGTGATAGGTAGATACGCCAGAATATCAGCCAAGAGGTCGTGGTTCGATGCTGCTGGCAGCCAACCGCTTCGACGCAAATTTTTTATTTGTTTAAGTAAACATATTTTTTCAAAAATCAACAAAAAGAATGCGCGGCTAATTTTAGGTCGATAATAATAAGTAAAGTGTTGCCTACTATTATCTACGTAATTTTCAACAAAAGAGTTTTAAAGTGTATATTGGTAGAAAAAAGAAAGACATATCTACACTCTACAACATTACTTTAAATTTAGGATCATATATTGTCTAAATTTGTGTTGAAAATTTCTCTTTGTTTAAAAATACGTCGATTTTGTAGTTATTTTATTAAAGAAACAACTTTTCAAATTAAAAATATTTAGTCCAAGTGGAAAAAATTCAACATAAAGTATAATTCGGCTATAGCTGAATGGTAGATACGTCAGACTAATCAGTTTTTTTTAGTAAAAACATTTTGTTAAAAAATAATGCGTGTGTAATTCTAGGTTGATAATAATCGGTAAAGTGTTGCCGACTATTATCGACATAATTTTGAACAAAATTGTTTTAGAGTGTACAACAACAATACACAATAATTTCTGTATTTGGAGTGAACACTAACACGAAAAGTGCCAAGAGCTGCGAGTACATCTAGACAAATCCACGGAAATAATGAAAGAAATATTATCAAATATCTCCTTTTAGACACGCAAAGTTTACTTTGACAAAGTTTTTTGAATTCTCTTTTAAACTTTCATTGGTGTTTAGAAACTGAAAGATTAGTTTTACAAGTTTTGGTTTTTTTTTCAATTTCGTTGTTGTTTTCTTTTGTTCGGGCAAAGTAAACATTCCCTGTGTAAAAGATGTGTTGCAATGTTATATATAATTAAAAATACCTCGTGAATTTTTTTTAAAGTCATGAAAAAAGTATCATTAAGGTGAAAATAGTACTTTTATGCTGAAGTTCAGTACCATTTCAAAATATGTATTTTCCATCACTGTCCCACAGTGAGGGATAAGTATTAGATTGCCAAATGTAGATAACAAGTACATAACTGGTGTTTTATCGCTTCTCGTGGAATGCACAATTCATAACATTATTCCTAAAAACACATTATTAGCATCCAGGTTTTTTTTTTTTTTTTTTGCTTGATGGCTAGTAACGCTTTCTGCTAAATTTTAATGTATTATCCTTAATACAAATTTTTAAAAATCTGCTGTGTGTGCTTAACATTTTACTATCGATGTGCCACAATTTTATCATACTCCCCCCCGTATATTCCTCTTCTTGTGCAAACTTTATTTATAGCTCTATTATAATTTTTGTTATATATACATGTTTTACTTTAAAAATAAATCCGTACAATAAACTGTTCATAATTAATATTAACTGACATTTTCTATCCAACTTTTGCAAGCCATACATTAATTGTGAATATCGGCTCGTAAAAAAATTGGAAATCCCTTTAATCAATATAAATATATGGACACATACTTACAAGCACATAAATCAATTGGCTTTAATTAATAAATTTTAAATCTTTGAATAATAAAAAAATATATAGCAGCAATATCCTGGCATTAAATACAACAACTTCAAATGACAAATAAACTGCAGGCATCAAAAAATACTCGTACACAACACGAGAACGTGAGTTAATTAGTCGCATTAATGCTTAAAAACCAAATTGATAAGGCGGACAGCTGCAACTACAGCAATACTATATACAAATTTAAAAAAATGGACAAAGAGTATGTGGTTAGAGGGGATTACAGGTGGGCGGTTATTGTTTAATAATTCTGTAACAAGTGCTAACAAAAAGAATTCATACATTTCACTAGTAGCAAGCGAGGGTTGAGTTAAAAAAGACTAAATAAAATTAATAAAGTTAAACTAATCTACCTTCTTCTTAAACAAATTAATATGATTAATTATTGAGAAAAAAATATAATATTATTTTAAGCACACATTCGAGCTCTTGAAATCATTCTTATTGCAGCTTTGAGCTGCTTTTGGCTGAACTTCAACAAGAGCTCCAGTGGCGCAATTGGTTAGCGTACGGTACTTATAATCAGTAGCTTGTGAGCAATGCCGGGGTTGTGAGTTCGAGCCTCACCTGGAGCAGACAAATATTTTAATGATTTTTTTCTTAATACTTTTTTTTATAAAATGTATTTGCTAAAATCATTTAAAAAAATTATTTCATACATTATAAAAATGTTTGACATGATATGAAAGATTGTGGTCATTTTATTTTTAATAGAGGAGAAAGTTAACGACTAAAACATGAGGATTGGGTATTTTTCTTCATATCAGAAGGAGATCATCTCTTGATCTCTTGCAAAAATTATAGAAACCCAGCAAAACATTTAATGAAAAAGTATTCAGTTTATATGCTAATAAGCCTTTACGGCTTTACTTCTACTTTGGCATTTTAACAAATTATTTTAACATGACGATATCATTGGAGGCAAGTACTTACACCTTGGCTTACAAATATCAAATTAAAGATTTCAATATTTGGAAGCCATTGAATACACAAAGCGTAATAATAATTAAATGTCTCTGCTAAGCATTGAACTCGTACCATTTTAATTTGTTGATATGTTTTACTTACTTGTTTACTGCACAACTATTTTGTTGATGGCTTAATGCTTGTTTTTACTAGCATGCACATAATTAAAAAAATCGTATTTGCTTCGCCAAGGGTTGAACTGGTAATCATTTGTATGATAAGCTCAGGCAATACTACTGTGCCAATAGGATAATAAACGGCTTGCTTATATACAAGTAATTCATTGATTTAACTAATGCAAAGTAATATAGACTATATGTAGTTTAATAAACAAGTTTTTGTTTAGAAGTTTCAGAACTTTTGCATTCTAAAATTTTTTAAATTTTTTTATGGAAATTTTGGTATAGTCAGATGCCTGACCACAATACAGCTAGAATGTAGGTTGTTTTATATCTGGTTGTTTTTGGCGAAATTTTCATTTTTAAAATCTTTTTACGAAGTAGTTTTACCATTGTTTAAACTGAAGATAGTAAGTAAAGAGTTATATGTGAGCAAATAAATTTTAAGCCAACATGATGCTAAAGGTATGCTTTTAATTTCCCAATTATATCAAAATATAGTTTTATGTCATAAATTTAGTTAAGTAAACAATAATTATTGTAAATAAGTAAATATGATGGAAATATTGTTGAAAATAATTTAAGGGGTATGCTTATAATAAATAAAGAATGAAGACGGACATCAAATGTAAAATAGAAAAAACGAGCACGTCCTGGACATGCACATAGCAAGAGCCCCATTAATAATATTTTATCCTCATATAAAGAAGTCTTCGTGTGTTTGCTTCGTTAGAGCTCCCACAATGTCGCTTAATCACTTGTTGCGGGAAGTTAGTAGTTCATCTGTTCTCTTTTGATTTTTGTTCGGCCACAAAGTTTTAAACAACTACAGTAGTGTAACTAGTACACTGAAAAGAAAAATTTATCTATCCGTAGTTAAATTAATCCCAAGCGGTGTCAAAAGAGCGGTAGTCCCGATTTTTCTAAAATCAAGTACAGAAAGATTAAGTCGGAATATTCAAGTACAAAGTACTTAATTATAGCCTGATTAGCATTTATTCATGCAAAAAATTCTTTTTTAAGTACGAATATGTTTATAAACTTTATACACAGTCGTACTCATAATGTGTTGATGTTTGTTTGCTTGATGATAGCCACAAGTCAGTGTTGTGCTCTTCTTGTTGTTTATTTTCATTGCTCGGGCATAGCCGACAAGTAGCTGACAAATGTCGTATTACATGCAGATTCAAGCCCGCTGTATACTTGAATCAATCCGGCGAGTACTTGACAATGCTAACTGCGTACTTTATAATCAATCCCGCTACGTACTTGAATCAAGCCCGAATCTGGCTAACTTTTACGTATTTAATCCTGGAAAAGAACAGATTTGAAAATTTATATTTTTACTATTTATATAAATTTAATATTTTTACTCACTTGTTTTAATTTAAAATTTGTTTTTGTTCATTCCCAGTATTGAACTTAGCTCATCATGTTTGTAAGCCAACGCGATTACGATTAAAAGTTAATGTGGACCCTAACAGCAAGTTTCGTATGGTATGCGGAACGTGTCGTTAAGGCACGTTAATTTTTAATCTTACGTTGTGAAAAGGGCCGTAAGTGATGAAACAGTAGATAAACGACTTATAATCGTTTCAAACATATTTCTTGCATTTTGTGCTCTCATTAATGATACGAAAAACCTTTTTATTCGGAAAATTAAAGAGTTAAATATAAATATATGAACCGGGTTCTAATCCAGACATCGGAAATGAAAATTTTTTTATTGCATAACTTAGTTTTCTTGTTTTTTTTTAATATAAACACAAAAGTAAAACAATACAAACAAAATGTTTTCATTTATTTATTTTTTACTGTTAGTAAGAAAAATGCTTAAAAATTTAACTACGAATGAAACTCCTGAAATTCTTAATTAAAGCACGAAGTTCTTATTCTCTGTTAATACTTTCGCACTTTGTGAGTAAGTCAGTTCATGTCCATAAACATTGATTTTGTACTATTAATATCAAAAGTAACTTGGCTGAAGCAGTAAAGAAGTTGGCTTACAAACATGCGATGAATTGAAAGGTCTGAGTTCAAGATTAACATTTCAAATTTATTAATAAGAAGTAAATGATTTTCTATGGGTTTTTTTTTTCTTTTAAAAGCTCTATAATTTTCGAAGCAACAAAAATTACTAACTTTTCTGTAAGAAAGTGTGAAAAATTTTAGAGCTTTCTTTTTTTAATCAAAAGTTTCATACACTGAAAATAATACATGCAACATTTTACGAAAAAAAAACTTTCGTAGTCACTTTTTTCGTAGAATTTACGAAACTTTCGTACATACATATTACAAAACAAAAAAATTACGCAATATATTTTTGAATTTACAAAAGTAACGAAAGCTTTTCGTAAACATATTTTCTTTTTAAAAATATATGCAATTGAAATAAAAAATATCTAAAATTATTTATTATAAATTGCAAGATTTTTCAGATGTAAGTACATAAAACAAATTTCTAGCTCTAATAAAATAAGTAGGAAGTGGCTCAGTGGTTAGAGTAGTTGCCTTAAGATATGAAGATTACGAGTTCGTGCCACAGCTGAGCCAAACTTTTTTTACTTTTATTTTTTTAATTATTTTCGTATATTTTTCATATTTTACGAAATAATCTCGTGGTGCGAAATTATGATATATTGCGTAAAATGTACGAGCGTTTTCGTGCATATGTTGCATGGATTTTTTTCAGTGTAGATTTTAGGGTTTTTTCTGTATAAAAAGAGGACGTCAAAAAAGTAAAAACATAGCCTTATATAATATATGCAATACACAATAACTTATGCTCATCTTTTGCAACAATAACAACAAAAACTTTTTTAATCTCAAACAAAACTACCCTCGCAATACTTTATACTAATGTGGCATCGGTGGCTTTGTTTAATATTTCCATCTTCATTTCCATAAAAAGGATATTAAAAATAAATAAAGGATATGAAATTTTTTTTTGCATACAAAACATTACAAAGATCCGACCACTGCACAAATAAACAAGAAATTCTGTTGAAAAATTTATTCATTTTTTACGGATTATGAATCTGAAAACAATGAAAAAAAAACAAGAAATGAAGAGATTTAAAACTTTAATCATGCCATAAAAGTTTATTATTAAGTATAAAAAATTATATATTTTACAGTAGTTTGTTGGTGTTGCTGGTTATTGGTTGTTGGCAAACAACAGCAACAAATACACAATAACTTATATTACTTGATATACAAATACAGCAGCAACAAAATTTGTACAAGTACAATAATCATCAATAAGAATTACAAGTTGTTCAACTGCTGCATTAACAACGGCGGCAACCAAACCTTGTGGTTAAACAATGCGAACGCCCACTATCACTAGACATCATTATGACGGCGATGACGATGATGATGATGATGATGATTATGCATGATGATGTTGTTTGTATCCTTTAAATAATAAAATAAATAACAAGCTGTAAGTTTTTGTTGTTGTCAGTGCTGCTGATAATGATGACGGTTGATGATATTGTTGATGTTGTTGCTGTTGCTATTATTATTTCTACTGTGTTGTGTTCGGCTGCTAATGACTTAATAAATCATCGTTCTCGCCAATTGTGCCAATTGAATGAGTTAAACAGATGTGTTGCTGTGGCAACCAATAACCCAAAAAACCATCATCATCGCCATCATCATTTTACCGCCACTGGCCACCAGGAACATCAACAGTAAAGCATTAAAAGTAGTAGCACTACATACAACGCATCATCAAAAAAAAAAAAATCATCTGCGACATGGACCAACAAACTTTGATTTCATTGTTGCATTTATGCTAAATACTACAATCTCCAACATGATTGAGCTCGTAAACATAAAAGATGAAAACTGACGATGGTGATGATGGCGATGATGGCGATGATGGCGATATTAATGAAGGTTGTGAAAACTACAAATAGACCTCTATAAAATCGGCGCCGAAAACATAATTCAATAAAAATCCGCAAATTCCTTTAATCCTCAATATTCATTAAAACGCGCCCGAAAATAAAAACAAACAATATTCGAACGCACAAACAGTGTGAGTGCGCTGAGAATATTAAAAACTTTTTAAAGAGCACAGTGGTAAGGTTTGGGCCTAAATGGCATAAATTTTTTTGTTCTTCATTATTCAACTGGAATATTTTTATGTTTTTATGGAAGTAAATGAGAACTCATAGATTGTCTTCAACTATATTTAGAACGCGTTGACTTCTCTTAGCCTGAAACTTATATTTGGATAATTGACTTTTTGCTTCACTAACTATTATACACCTCTTTTACTTCTTTGCTATAAAGTAATAAATAGTTTTGAAGGAAATATTTCTAGTGAAATGTTCTTAATAATATATGGGAGCTTTTTCCAAACTTAGGCCTTGTCTTGGTTTAGCATATTTATTTTTAATTATCTTGAGAGCTAACACAGTAAAACGCCAGAGACTTTGTAGGAGTTACTCCATTGATATTATGAAATGTTCTAAAGACAATGGACAGAATAAAATTAGTGGGCGTGGTACATCCCATATAGTTTTTTGTTTTGAAATATCTTTCGAGCTAATGTAGCAAGAAACTTGAAATTTAGTGTGAGTAAAGCTTTTTATTTATAACATGTGTTGCCCTAAAAAAATAAGTACGGATTCGACATGTGGTTGTGGCACCACGCATAAAGAGAAAATATTTATTTTTAGCTCTTGTAAAATTAATATAGAGAGAACCTTGAAATTTAGTAGGTATAACAGTTTTGAGATGATGCAATGTTTCTGCAAAGCATTTCCGAATTGAACAAGTGAGCGTGTTTTCAAAACTAACACCAGCGTACCGATCTTACTGATTTGTTTACTTCATATTACTGGTGGTCTCGAAGAAGCAATAGGCTACCAATTTTTTTATATCGCAAATTGCGAGACACTTTCCATATAGAACCAATATTTTACTTTAAGACATCTTGAAAAACGTGTAAGATTTTATTCTATTATTAAAGCTTAAAATAATTAATTTAAAATAAACATAATAATATCATTAAATTAAAAATTTAAGAAAACCCCGAAGAAAATAGATGATAATTTAAAAACGGGTGGACCAATGTTCTTCAAGCATATCTTAGAACATTTTGAATCAAGTCGCTTTTCAAACAAAGTTTACTAAAGTAATATCGATCTAGCCATTTTGGAGCTACGGCGTCAAAGACACACAGATTTAGCAATATACATATAGAAAAGATGTGACATCTTCTAAAAGTCTGGATCGATTTTCTTCAAACATAGCTAAGAACATTCTCGATCAAGTCACTTTTCAAACAGAAAAAAAACCAAATCAAAATCGGTCCAGCCATTTGGTCTGTACTTGAACTTGTACAGATACACAGATATACAGATACACAGATACACAGATATACAGATACACACTAAAAACTTATAACACCCCACTTTTTTGGTCGGGGTTTAAGAATAAATTAAATTTAAATGTTCTTTTTTCATCGCAATGGCGATATTGTGTAGCGAAGCACACGGATGGTAGCTAGTTTTTTATAAATTTCCTTTCAAAGTTCTATAATAGTATTTATATATTATCTTATGGTTTGATTCGTAAAAGTCAATAGTTTAATTTTGGCCTAGAAATGATTTTAAAAATCAATCACAATTCATCATACTTTTGCAAAACGAGCGTTTTGAAATCAACTGTTTTCCATCACATACCTGAACTTCCAGTGGCTTCTATTATTTTCCCTGTTTCTTTGTCTTACTGTCGGTTTTTTCAAGACTAGAATTTTAAAACCTACCGTTACTGTGTTACTTATTTGCAGCAATTCTGTTATTTCAAGCTTTTCTAAGGCACAAATTTCAAGCTGATTTTGTTATGCCTGAGTTGACAACGAACGTTTGGTCCAGTTTGAACTAACGTTATTGTTTTTTTCTCTTACATAATAAAGTGTTTTTGCTAAGCTACCTTTTTAGTTGTAGTTGTGCGTATTGTTGGGGTGTTTATTAATGAAAATCATAGCCACCAATGCTACTACACCTGGTGTAGTTTTTTTTTAATTTGTTTATTTTAATCTTTTTCATAATTTAGCTTTCACTACTCTGGCACCGGATTCATGTTAAGAGGTTGAATTGCTTGCTTGTAAAAAATGTGAAGTGTATTTTTTACCAAGGCAAAGCCAAAATTGTAAACTTAGTGATAGAGACACTTACTGTAAAAATCCATATAAAAAAACTTTGTTAGGTAAGGACTGATATGTATCAAATTTTTAGCGATAATTCCCTCAAAAAACTTATCAAGAAATTATTTCTTAAACATCTCTCATTACATTTTATACAAAACACAGGTTTTCCAACAAAGAAGTCTTGCTTTATAACGAAAACTATATAGTTTTTCTCCAAACTATCAAAGTTCATATGTGACCTCGATGTGCTAAGGATACCTAGACTGTTATAGAGATAAGTCCTAGCTAAATATTTATTTATTTATTTATTTATTTATTTATTTAATAAACAGCAGTACCAAGCCTATAAGGCCAATATATCAGGTACTACAAAGTAACAATCCTGAGATATCTTAAGTATTAAGTACAATTAAGTTATGTATAGATAAGGGTTCATTTGTTTATAATTTATAAATGTAAATAAAGAAAAAAGAAAAAAATAAAACAAGCAAAAAGTCTAATTCATACAAGTTATACTCAAATCAGGTAATAATTTAACCTTATATTAAAAATAATACAATCAAAATCAATAAATTAAAAGTCGCAGTAAGTCCATAAAACCACAGCAGCTACGTCCAATAGCAGTGGCAACTCAAATCCCAGCAAGCAACGTCAAGTAAAATAACTACACAGAACAGAGAAAAACCAGTAACTTACGCCTAAAAACATTATGCGAATGAGAAAAAACACGAAGCTCATATGGTAGACAATTCCACCATACAACAAAAGCCCGTTCAAAAATTAATCTATATATCCGTGGGATAAAGATTTGTGGATTCCTGGAGGACCTAAGGAATACAAACCTATTCCTCAGAGTAGAGGGAACACCCATACGGATGATGTTATGAAATAAAGCAATATTGCGGAATTTGATAATGCAGTCAAACGAGCAACCCAGGAAGAAATATGCCTTGTAATCGGAGGTACTGAGGAATTATTTTGTTTATTTTTGATCAAGTTTTTAACTATAAATTTAATGAATATATTTAGTTAAGTTCGTCCTTGAGCCCAGACTCAATTGAAGGGTGAAGTGTTTGTCTTAATTAACTTTAATCATTTTCTCATATTAAGGCTTAATATATGAGTAAAATAATATAGACTTTTGCACATACGAAAAATTTATCAATATTGTGCTGACCAACCCCAGCTTATAACCAACTACTGCCAATATGCTATATTCCATTGAACTACATATTTATAATTTATAAAAAAAAGAAAATACTCCATTTAACCTGTATCATGTAAAACAAACTGCTATGTAGTCGTGTTTTTTTTACCAATTTATATATTAATATTAAGCTTAAGCTGTACAGGCCCGTATGCAGTTGCAACTTTCTCTCATATTTATTCATATCCGGTGTGGCATTAAATTCTTAAAAAGTTGAATTTTTATCGTTATTAATATTTTTAAAGCTTTACTTTGGTTGTTATCTGTGTTTATTTTTGTGATGCTGTATGATAATAATTTATATATATAGTTTTTTTTTGGGTGATAAATTTGTACGTTACAAAAATTAATTCAATTTGTTGTGGTTGCGTTAGTGGCAGTGTCAGTGGCACTAGCAGTTGCCGTGGTAGTGGCTACTATAAGCCTTGCGTTTATGTTTAATAAGTATTAAACGTATAAAGAAAAAATAAATATTGATAATATTTTCATAAATTTGATTTGTTGTTAATAAAAATGTGTGTGAAGGCGTATGAGTGTTTAAATGATTGAGGAAATTAAAATATTAAGTATACGTTAAGGCGGCAAAGTAGTGCTAAAACTTATACCGTCATATGAAACCATAAGCCCATGATGGTAGTGACAAGAATTATAAAATCGAGAATTTTTATTAATTACACTGGTCTGCAAAAATATTTTGTTTTGTCCTTTATATAAAAATATGTGGCATATAAAAAGTTTTATGCATTAAACTAACATCTGTTTTCAGTACGTATTATTTTTTTCTATCACATACATATTTTTTTATGCGCATGACTAATATATCCACTAGGAAAAAAATTCTACTATGGTTTTCAAATACATCGAAAATCCAGAATTAAGCCAGAAATGATTCAGGGTTAAATTCGTACTTGAAACTCGACATAGGAAATCTTGTAAGCCTTGCATTTAAGGTATAAAATTTTTCAATTTTTTTCTATGTCAAACATTACTTGGAACATTTATGTAGAACATTTAAGTTCATGTTTTGCCGCTGAAGGGAAGTTTTATGCCGTTTTTGTTTATGGGACAAAAAGAACCACACGCGAGGAGTTAGAGAGTTTAAATGTTCCACAAACATTTGTCTTGCGGTGCTTTACATATAAAAAATTTAACATATGTAAAAATATAGTGGGAATTATACATATAAATTGTTTTAAGTTCAAAATATAGTGTGTGTTCTGAAAAAATATTGAATTCGTAGGAAAATGTATTGAGCGTTACGTTCACAATATTCTTAAACATAATTAATCAATAAATTGCAGGACAGTACAAAAAGTGAACAGCAACAGGAGGATAGAAACGATATAGAGAGCATTAGCCGTTTAGAAACTTCTGATTTGCTTTGTAAAAATTTTGCTTCTACTGCACTGTGGGTTGTTATATTTTAGAAGAATGTGTTAGTTACGTCGTTTATTGCTGCGGATAATTATTTGAAATTGACATAACTTTTAACATTGTGGGTCGATTTGATTAAAATTAGCCTTATTTGAAAGAAGAGTTATGTATAAATGTTTGTAAAGAATTATTTCAAAAGAAACAAATACAAATTCATAACTCATTTGTTAAAAACTCTAAAGACATTTAGCTAAAACATGAATATGTATATACTATTCCAAAAACTTGGGCAGAATAAATATTAAAAAAAAACCCCGGCATTGAAAATATCGATGATATTTCATGCTGGCAAGAGAGAAATAAAAAAGCTTAAAAAATGGTTGAACATAATAAAGAAAAAGATAGTTAGTGAAGTTCCAAACCTTTACAAAAAGTCCACTAATAGGTACGACTCGCCGCGAGTTGGCGACAAACTCTGTTGATTGGGCTTACTAAAAGTAAGTAGGATTTTCGCTAGGGGGTTGTTGCTGCCATCGCTGGCAGTGTAGGTAAAGAGATCTGATGAGAAAACTGTGGTAATCTCGAAACATCTGATGTCAGTTCAACCTTCCGTACATCGAAATTTTTCTTTGAATGTTCAATATTTACATGCTTTAGAATTTCTTTCTTAAATAAAAAATACAAAATTTTGATCGAAAGATTAAATTAAAAACGCCCTTAAGCCAAACTAGTTAAATAACTTTGGATTAAACCATGCAGTTCGACTAAAATTCATAATTCAATTGTTAAAATATATAAATGTTTTATTTTTCCTTGTGAACCCAAGTCAAAATTTAAAAAGTTGTTATAACTTTTAAATTCGTCCTGCGATTATAATTTTTTTTTGTTTTTAGAGAGCAGATTTATAGTGCCTTTAAACCCTTTAATCATTTTTGTGGTATAGTTTTTTTTCCAAAAAATTATTCCCGGAACAACCGCGAAAGCAAATGTAATGCTCAATACACAAAACTCCCGACTAGAAAATTTCGCGCAAACACATTTGGGATCTAACTGGGATCCCGATTCCGATGTAACGCAGAAACGTATTTGGGACCTGATTGGTTTCCTGTGGAGAAATATCAAAATCTTGCAAAAATTTGCTCAAATCGGAAAAATATCAAATTCTAATATTGAATTAAAATTGCTGAAGCTATCCAAGGGACAAAATTATGTAACAATCACCTCTATTGAAGATGAGCAAATAATATGATTAAAAATTTTTGCTAGATCTTCCCAAAAAGTTCCTAATAGTTTCCCACTTGGGAAGAACTTATGCCCGACTAGAAATTTTCCCAATACATATATTGGGGCCCGATTGGGAATGCATGTGGCACATCCAAAAGGGTTATCCCATTTGTGATTTGATCGGGAACTTATTGGGATAGCCCATCTACAAATTAGTGACTTAACAAAAGTTCTTCCCAAGTGGGAAAATATTGGGAACTTGTTGGGAAAATCTTACACAGATTTTTAATCGTATATTTTGCTCATCTTCAACAGAGGTAAATGTTACATACTTTGGTCCCTTGGATAGCTTCAGCAATTTTAATTCAATATTAGAGTTTCATATTTTCTCGATTTGAGCAAAATTTTGCAAGATTTGAATATTTCCCCACAGGAAACCAATCGGGTCCCAAATACGTTTCTGCATTACATCGGAACTGGGATCCCAGTTAGATCCCAAATGTGTTTGCATAAAAATTTCTAGTCGGGTGTAAAGTCACTAATTTGCAGATGGGCTATACCAACAAGTTCCCGATCATATCCCAAATAAGATAACCCTTTTGGGTTTGCCACATGTATTTCCAATCGGGCCCCAATATGAGTATTGGGAAAATTTCTAGTCGGGCTGTTGAAAAATCGAAAAATATAATTTAATTTCAGAGTCTTTTGAATGAGGCGAAAACTTTAATATGAATTTCACCTTCTCATATTTCTATTAGTCACATTTGTAAGCAAAAAAAAACCGAAATGTACGTTTACAATGAGAATCCCTCAAATATTTTTTGTGCCCTCTATCCGAACCAGTCGTTAGAACCTTGTTATTTGGAAAATTTTTCCAACATTAATGGTGGCTATTGAGCTACATTAGTCTCGAAATATTCCTCGAAATTTTGTTTTATAAATACATTGGTGGTGTTTGTTGCAAATAGTCTTCCGAAGGAAACTGCGCATAGATGCCGTTGGGTTTTATAATAAAGCTATAGCATCTTGCTTTGAACTTTCGCAAAACCATTTGCACCAGCACTGAATTTCGATATTATATAAATAAAATTAACTCATGCATCTCCAATATATTTTAGCTTAAAAAATCCATAATTTAATTGAGCGGCTAAAAAGCAAAGGGGTACAAGTGCAAAAGAGAAAATTCTGAGTAATTAAGCTTCAACATTTTTTGTTCTCATGCATTTTCATGCATACGACTAATATTTTTGGTTTCTAATACATACCGCCTCTTGAGATCACCGTTCGAGTAATAGATATTGGTATTAAGTGTTGATTCCTGCATATAATACAATTTTTTTTTTAGTTTTGGAACTTGTACCCCTTGCTTTTCACCCCCTCAACATTCACGCACTAGCATTCGTAGTTACCGATGGTAAAACATACTAGAATAGAGAAAAAACTAGAAGCTAAATACAAGACATAAAAAAATTGTGAATATCAATAACTATCAAATGAAAAAGCTGAAAAAATAACTCTACGAGTGACAGCATGAATTGACTAAAGGTAAAAGATATTAGCCCCCTCTAAGCTAACTGGTAGCGATGCTAGCCTGTCAGTTCAAAGGTCGTGCGTATTTTCCGCAGGCAAGCTAATCGGGTTGTGTTTGTTCAAAGAAAAAAACTACAGACTGAAAACTACCTACTTTGGTCGAGTGGTCTAAGCGCGGTAAAGAGCTCTGACTAGAGATCGGGTGATCTCGAAACGCAGTGAAACATTTTTCTTTGTAAAATGCTTCACATTTTTTTCTAAAAATTAAATTAAAAAGGATTTCAAGCCAAAATAACTAATTTTTTCGCATTTAATCCATACAGTTCGACTAAAATTCATAGCTTAAATGTTTTAAATAAATAACTACATTCCATTAATCACTCTAAAAGTAGACAAGTTTTACTTAAGTGTAACTTACTTTACGCCTTTCCTTTTCATTTGTTGTATTCTGATCATTTTTGTTTGTTGTTTTAATCGTATTACAATTGTGGCCACAACATTTTCATGGTAAAAATTACTTTAATATGAAATACAATTTATGTACCCCTGTTTTTTATGGTTTTGATTGAACACGCAGTAGTGGAACTCGTATGTGAAGCCACAAGAACCAAAGTGACAAACAAGCCCCTCTTTATGAAGAACACAAACTCATGATAAACATGAAAGTACTACTCAATTGTATTGTTTTCACTTTTTAAACAATTTTTTTTTTCGCTCAGCTTATTGTATGAATAAAGCCGCCACGATATTAATGGGGGAGAAAAACCGAAAAAATGTCCTCAAAAAAACAAAAATCTTAAAAAAAAACCGAACAAAAGCCAGGATGTAAAGATGAAAATCCGAAAAAATACATGGCAACGTGTTAAATACCAAAACAATGCACCGGAGTCACATAATCAAGCAACCACTCAGCCAGTCCACGAATCAACCAGACGACCAAACAATTTGTGTGCAACAACTAAGAGGCCGACGATGATGATGATGCTGCAGAAAAAAGAGAGAAAAAAAAAGAACTGAAATACGACTCCAACAAAAATAAATGAAAGAAGCTAACAAAAAAGGAATAAGAAAAACTGCACACGCAATAAACGACAAGTGCATAATATTAAGATGACCATCGAAAACTGGCCACATTTACATGGAGAATAACAACAGCTTGCTCTACCATCAGCACAGCAGCATATGCAATAGCAACAGCAACTTCATCACTTACTGCATCCTCGTCATCATCACCATCATCATCAGAAGAATGACTGTGTATATATTTTTTTCCTCATTGTTTATTGTAGTTTATTTCGCCACGAAAAGTAACCGAAAAATCAAAGAAAACATACGCAGTGGAGTTAAAGCGAAAAGCGAGTTAAAAAACAACGTTTCATACAAGGACATTTGTGGCAGGTAAAAAAGGATGCAAACAATCAAAAGCATAAAAAATAAACACGAATGAAAAATGCAGTAAAATGAATAAAAATCTGTTTTCATTAAAACGGAAGTTGCAAGCATGGGAAGTTTATCTGAAAACCTCTGGAATAATCATAACTTTTTGTTTGCAAGTTGTATATTGTTGTATTAATTTCGTACACTAAGAGAAAACGTATTGGTTGTATTTGAAGAATACAAGGAGATAATAACTAATGAATGAAGCAAGTAGTAGAAAGCTTATACACACACGCAAAGAAAAGATATGGTTGTGGCATGGTTGCATCAACAATGTCATGTTTCCTGATATAGGTTATGGTTGTATCAAATAAGTTATTATTGTTTTAAAGAATTATGAACCTTAATTAGTTTACGACAAAAACTCATGCTTACATTTAATCATGACAGTATTATCACTCACATTAATAGCAACATGGTTGAATCACAATAATATTATTAAAAAAATCGAGCCACAGTTATGATATATTTAAAAATTCAACAACAGTATGGTTCTATAACAATAAAATATGATTCTTGCCCATACTATTTTAAAACAGTTTACTTGCAGTTAAGCTTTGGTTACAACAAAAACATAGCTCTCTGCTTCCAAAAAAGTTTTGGTTCTATCCCTTGGTTGAATGCTTTTTCGTCAGTTTTTTATTTTGCTTCAGAAATGAAAAAAATAAAAATAATAATAAATTACAAATAACAAAAACTGATAAATGCTAGCAATTAATATTCGGTCATGTTGTGAAAACCATTTCAAAACGAAAAAAGTGTTCTTTTAATCGCACAATTTAGTGCATTCGTAGCTTAGTTCAGATAAAATATCTTAAACATCTGATATATTAAAATTAACTGAAAACCTGCAATATATTAAAACTAAATGGTTTTGTAAATAAAACATGTGTCAGCAATTATGTACTCGTATGTACATAATATATCTATGTGAGAATAGATAACACTTTTTATTTCACATTCCACACACCGACCAGTTAAAAATAATAAAATTTTAACCATTTTTGTCTCGAACCATATATATGGTTAATTCAAACTATATATTGTAATTTTGAACCATATATATGGTTGTCTCGAACCACATATATGTTTATTTCGAACCATATATTGTAATTTTTAACCATATATATGGTTGTCTCGAACCATATATATGGTTATTTCGAACCATATATTGTATTTTTGAACCATATATGGGTGTCTCGAACCATATATATGGTTAACTGAAACAATATATTGTAATTTCTAACCATATATATGGTTGTTCGGAACCATGTATATATGGTTGTGTTTAACCAAAGTATATTTAAAACAATAAATTCAACCATATATTCAATCATAGTATGTTGCTCTTCGATTATGGTTGCCTCAATCATGTCTTTCTTTGCGTGCACATAAGCGGACATAATAGATATTAGAGAATTAGCAGTCATGACATACCAATGGATGTTCTTACACACAAAAATGTGTGCCTCATATCAATCATGCCACTTTTGAAAATAACTTAATGTCTATTCGGGAAAACGCGTCGAAGTAGTGAAAAATTACATGATAAAATTACAAATTGTTTTTGTTTTCTATACATTTCTAAAATCAATTAAACGTGAGAATTTTAACGGGTATCTCTCTCTCTCTTTTAAAACCGGTAAATTTTGTATGATAAACAAAAACAAATGTTTGAAATTTATGCAGTTTTGTTTTTGTTTGCCATGTATTTTTCACTTAGTCGACGCGTACTCCCGAATAGACACCAATATTTATTTATTGAACAAACACTCAAATTTCAAAACTTTAAAATATCCGGAATATTGTTTTAGGAAATGTTTGAGATAACAACTTTTTTTTACTCTGGCTCAATCGAAAACCAACTTCTCTACACAGAAAAAAATAGACAAAAATTATATTCAATAAAACCATGTTATTAAAAAAAATATAAATTTCAATAACATTTATCTTTAACATAATAAAATATTTCGTTGTAAGTATTTCTTTTCCATGCCGGTTATTTCTTTTCTTTTTATACATAAGTACTTAAAACAAGTTGTATCCCATAAAGAAATAAATGGGATATGGCTCAGCTAGAGAGTGTATGCTTTACGTCCGGAAAGCCCGGGTTCGTATTCCAGCCATGTCAACATTTTTTTTAATTTATATATATATATTTTTATTTTGAAATAATTTTGTTATCAATATAGGGGAATTCTTTATCACAGGAAATTTGAAAAAAAAATTATTGAATACCGGGATTTTTGTTATCAAAAACGAAACTTATTTTTTTCTGTGTAAGGCAGAGTTCTTTACGTCGCCGCTCTACAGCCGGGCTTAAGAATTCTCTATTATAATAGTATCCAATAACCGCTTAGCTAAATAATGATTTTTCTGTCTTAGCTCGACATTGTGTTACTCGTCTTCTTCTTGAAAAATTCGTAAATTTTTTTCTGCATGTATTTTACACCATTTAATGTGCATGCTGTTGCTTGTTAAATTTTATTCCTTTTTTTCAGTATTCTTTATTTGTTGAGAGTCATTACAATACAGAATATGTACAGTGGAATTGATAGTAAAAATCGTACGCAATGTTGATATTGTTGTCTAAAGTCTTAGTGTTGACATACATACTCGTATCTGATCTGTTGCACCCGTTCATCGTCATATAAGGCCAGAAACCATTTAAATAAAATTTTTTAAATAACACAAGAGAAGAAAAAAGTTTATCAAATACTACAACTGATAGTGGATACGTTGTCAAGTTAGTGAGCCGGGTGATGCTCAGACCTATCTGCTATGCTCACATTGTGTTTTAGCTTCACCTGTAAGAAAATAACAATGAAACTAAAATTTTTCAACGTAATATTCCCCATTTTCACACATTAGCTTCCCATGGCGATACAATTTTTATGATTATAAAAGTGGACAGCTTCACGCCCATACTGAGTAAATATTAATTTTCAACTATTTTTACTTAACTGATTTATATAAAACTTTGCACACACATGGAGTTCCCCTGACAATACAATATAAAACCTAAAGAGAGATGAAAGTAATGTAAACATCCTTTTTCAACTACTTTTAAATTACTTGTAAACATGCTTTTTCAACAACTTCTACTTAACTGATCTTTATGAAACCTTTCACACGCATTAAACTCCTCTGACAATACAATTTACTGATTAGAAAATGGAGCAGTGCCACGAAGTATTTAGTATTAATCTGTTATCGGGAAAGCTATAATAGTTATTCTTCAAATTTGGTATGAGTTAATTTGAAGACAAGATGCGAAGTCAGGTTAAAAGACTGAAAAAATATGTGGAGTAATTAATAATTATCTGCTATTTGGAAACATATTATAGTAAGAGCCTATTTCCCCAATTTATTTATATATCAATTCATATTTAAAAGTAATTTTTCCACACAAAAATGAATGAAAATCGACATTTAAATTTGAATTGATATTTACATAGCGTTAGTGAAATATACTGTAAGAGTCTTCAAAATTTGTTATGAGTTATATTAAAGACAAGATCCGAAGTCAGGTTAAAAAACTGATGGAGCATGTTGAAGGAAAGAGCCACCCCACAAACAAAATATTTAATAATTATCTGCTACACAGAAAAAAATAGACAAAAATTATATTCAATAACACTATGTTATTGAAAAAAATATGAATTTCAGTAATATTTGTCATTAACTCAATGCAGTATTTCGTTATAGGTATTTCTTTCCCATTCCGGTTATTTATTTTCTTTTCATACATAAGTACCTAAAACAAGTTTCATCTCATAAAAAATAACTGGGACATGGGTCGGCTGTAGGGAGTAAAGTTTACGTCCGAGAAGCCCGGGCTCGTATCCCAGCCATATCAAAGAATTTTTTATTTTTTTCATTTATATATTTTTTTTAAATAATTTAGTTATCAATATAGCGGAATTCATTATCACAGGAAATATGAAAAACAAATTATTGAATACTGGGTTTTTCGTTATCAAAAACTAAACTTACTTTTTTCTGTGTACACAGAAAAAAATGTCATCATACTGCAACTAACAATTCGAAATGTTAATATGTAATTTAAACTCAAAGATATATTTATTTAATATAACAAATTGAGTTGTTGATATGACAAACGCAGACATTTTTTTCAACAAACTGAACTAACCAAATTTTTTGTTATATATGGCGCAAAAATTCAAGAATTTTTGGATAATTTTTTGAATAAAAATGCTAACTAAAGTTTTTGTTCAAACTTGTAAGAAAAGTTGACAATCATCATTGTTGATTGAATTGAATTCAATTCACATTGTTGATATAACCATAATCTTAATTGATATAATTTTGAAATCTACAAAAAAAATAAATTTTTTTTTTTCCTTTAACTTACAACTTCGAATTATATTTGCAAAAATCATTGTAGGTTAAAACTCATTCAATTATTTCATTGATAAAACAAAAAAATTAATTGTATTTACAAATCTTTTTTTCTGTGTATTTAGAAAGCCAAATTAGTAAGAGTCTTCAAATTTGATATTAGTTATTTAGTTGAAAGTTTTTATTTCGGCTATGGCGCGAAAATTCAAAAATTTTTGGATATTTTTTGATTAAAAATGCCAACTAAAGTTTTTGTTGAAACTTGTAAAAACAATTAACAATCATCATTGTTGATATAACAAATGAATGCACACACGTAAATGAAACAAAGCAAATCAAGTTTTATGTGTATTCATTAGTTGCGTATTTAATAACGAATAATTCTGTAGCTGAGAGGTAAAAACATTACACTATTAGTCTGGAGGTCGCCGGTTCGATTCTGCCAAAGACATTTAGTGTTTTTCGCAGACAAGCAAAGAGCCGCTTCGAGGGTTGTGATTGTGTATAAAAAAATATTTTTAATAAGTACATCAATTATGTTAAATCGAATTTGTTCCGGAAATCAACAATTAACAATGTGAATTGTAATTGAAATAATTTTGAAGTCTACAAAAAAATTTTCAAACTTTTTTTTCTGATTTCCTTTTAATTTACAATTTCGTAATTGTATTTACAAAAATCGTTGTAGGATAAAAATTAATTACTTATTTAATTGATATAACAAAAAAATTAATTCTATTTAAAAATCTTTTTTTTTTGTGTATTTAGAAAGCCAATTGGTAAGAGTCTTCAATTTTGATATGAGTTATTGAGTTGAAAGTTATTATTTCATCTTAAGTTCATGATATTAATTAATACAAATTCAAATTATTATTAAGAGTAAAATATTTAGAATATCTAATCAGAATAGCAGAACGTATCAGTACTACTGATTTGGATGGCTGCTACACCATCTGCTGCTACCCAAAAATCTCTTTGATTTGAGTTGTGTCATGTTGGTGAATATATCAGGATATCTTACTGTTATTGCAAGGATGTTAAAAATCTGTTTTTGGTTTTTTCCTTTAAACATTTTTTATTGTAAATTTTCTGAATTTCGAATAGCAAATTCTGCTGTATTTTCATCTCCTGATTACGATGCCATCATTAGTTTTTTTTCTACCAGCTATTATTTTCGAGATGTTCTGAATTTTTAATTTTTTTATTTTTTACTTTTAGTTTTTTTAAGTTTTTATGTTTAAAGTTAACCTTTTACGCAGTCGAGCTTTTTTGTTGCTAAACAACTTTAGATCAATTTATTATATA
Organism: Panzeria rudis; assembly: GCA_956483635.1. Lineage (NCBI taxonomy): Eukaryota > Metazoa > Arthropoda > Insecta > Diptera > Tachinidae > Panzeria > Panzeria rudis. The sequence goes on along the minus strand of OY101448.1, from coordinate 10,260,340 downwards.
CAAGATACGCGAGAAAAACATAACCCTTCTTTGGCAGTCGGGTAAAAAACGCAAACACATATTTTTCAAGAATATATGGCGGATGATAGACAGTCTCGAACATTTCTGTTAAATTTATTGCATCTTTCATGTCCAATGATTTATCAAAATAGCATTAAGTAATTGTTGATTTCATAAGTATATAGACTTTTAATTTAGTTGAAGAAAGCAGTTCAGACTTTTTGGATAAAGCCAAGGGAATGAACAATACAACAAGCCTACTGGAAACTTTTGAGAATGTCTATCATCCCCCACAAATTTATGTTGCCGTTTATTCTATAATTTAGTCAAAGCAAACAAAATTTGGTTTGTGTCACAAATAAAAAAATTCAGCAACATGCGTAGCCAGCTTTGCTCTACACTTCCTTTCGCCTCCTTTACCAATAAAATATTTTCCAACAAACACACTGTTGCTTCCTTTTCCTTGTTTATTTTATTTTTTTCGTAACAAGAAGGATGACGTGTTAATGCATTTTTCACTACGTTGTTGTTGACTTTAATACAGACTCCAATAAAATGCGATAAAAACGCAGCAACAAAATGAATAAAAAATATATAAGAAAAATATATAAAATAAAAAAAAAGAGCAGGAAAAACAGGAAACCGTGCAACTGGCCAAATGCATTTCCTCACGTAACTTTCATGGATTTTTTTTTTGTATTTGTTTTCTTCATCCTGGACGCAGTTTTTGTAACATGCCATTCCGACTTCGACAATACTGAGGAGGGTGATGGTGTTAGTGGTGATTTAATAATGGTAGTGATATAACCACCCAGCGGTAAAAAGAAGCAGTATGGAGGCCTTCTAGAAGGCATCTTTACACTCTCTTTTGAAAGAACAAGTACTTCACGCGCCATGTCTTTTTCATACACGTTGTAATTGTGGGAAAGGCCTTCTTCTCGCTTCTTCTCGAAGGGCTGACAAAAAACCTTCTAAAAAGTCCTTTTTGAAGGTCTGTCAAAAAGCAAATCCAGGTATTTATTTAATCTCGGTGTTTTTTTAATCTCGGTATTTTTATAGCGGCCTCTGTATTTTTGATTAATATGATTTTTTATTTTCTTTTATCCAAAGTAGTTTTCTTACATATGAAGCTAAAGTTCGCGTAAGAATAAGTAAAAGTTAATCACCTCCAACATAAACACATTCATAGCAGCATGCATGATGTGATCTGTACGTAAATATCAGTATAATATTCATATTACTTGCGAAAAAAGAATACGAGATGGTTTGTTACTTCTAAAGTAAATTTTGTGTTAAACAAGACGAAAAATCTAAAAATAGAATTCTTAGAAGAAGGACTTGAAGTGAGAACCCCATTTTAGTTTTACCGCTGGGCAGTGGCAGTTGCAAGTGTCTGTAGTAGTTTGTGTATGAAAGAATGATGACAATGGTGATGATGATGACTACAATGAAGTTGCTCTTGCTGTTGCATTGCTGACCTTATCAACATGATGAAGCAACAACTTTTGTGGTTCATGACAACCCCAAAAGTGTTGTTATTTTTGGATGTTGTTCTTATTATAGTTGTTGCGTTGCTATTTGCATTACTTTTATTTTGTATAATTTTCATTGTTTTTAATGTTAGTCTTCTTTAACATATGTTTGTTTTCATTTTGAGCTCAGTGTGTTTTTTTTTGTCATTGTTTTTATCGTTAAATTTTTTATAATGCTTTTACATGTTTAATACTCATACAAATGTATTTTTCGTGTTGTTGTAGTTGTTTTCATATGTACTTTTCGCTTACTTGACCACATACGGTTGCTGATTTTTGGTTTTGCCATAATTTCCATTGTTGTTTTTTTGGTCCTTTTTTCGTAACAGTGTATGCGATTGTTTTATTGTATTTACATGTACATATACATAAATGTATGGCAGTAGATGTGTGTGTGTTTTTGTGTGTGTATTGGTACAAGTGTATGTAATTTTAACTGGTTTGTCATATTTTCCTCTTATTTTTATTTTAATCGTTTGCACGTTGTTGACATTTACAAATGGGCCTTGTTGTTGTGCGTCCACACTGACTGGCTTTGCAGTGGATTCTGGTTAGAGGCGTAAAATGAATTTAACTTGTTTTCTCACTACTGTGGCTTTTCTTTCAATAACAATGTTAATAAATTATGTTGTTAAGTTCATGTTGCATTTTTTATTTCACTTCATTTTTTTCCATTTTTAATAAACCCCTTCAGAAAGTTTTGCTATGTGATAGGAGTCAATTGTAAACTTTGTTAAAAAAAACTGTTAAACGATATTGCATGTGGCTGTTTTTTATTATTATTTTTAGTGTTCAAATTTGTTTTTGAGCATCTGAAATTTGTTAGAGCTAGAATTATATATACGAAAATTTTAAAATTGGGGAAGCACATTAAAATGTAATGGGTTAACCCGTCATAGAAACGCCGCATTTTGTTTTCATAAAACAAAACAAAAATATGTAATCGGAATAAAATATATGGGATACGGTTGACCTTGCAGGCCATTCCTGTAACTGCCCGCTAATTTCGAGCTCAAAGCGCTGCCAAATCCATAGATTTTTGGATTAATTAAAATTAATTTTAAATCATTTTTTCAACAATTTTGACCCCGATATCTCTACAACCACTTACCCAATTTAAATAAAATTTGCTGTATTCGGCGCAGTTTTTTCAGTTATAAAAATAAATGAATCTTTTACGGATCAGTAGTATGGTGGTCCGCCACAAGAAAGAAATATGTGGCAGACCAACTATACTATACTGGATGTTTACGTACTAGTTCTTTAGAGGTTCTGAATGCTATACTAAACCTAATTCCGATCCACCTTCATGTATTGGCTGCATCCTTAAGCAGTGTGACAAGAATAGCGGCATTTGGGAGGTGGATATTAAGGACCTATACCCATGCCAGAATCCTAGGTCAGTTACCACCGACACTGAGGAAGCCCACCGATTAAATGGTACCTCATCTAGACTTTGAGAGTACGTTCAAAGCCCTTATTGCATCCAGACGGGAGTGGATGATCTGCGGTGTGGGCTTTGGAGTCTTCTGCAAAGGACCTTGGAATAAAACTTATCTTCCGACTTCCTGATGAAGCTAGTATATTTCAGGCTGAAATATTGTCTATAAGGGAGGCGGGTAGGGTGTTGATTGACAGGAGTGTCCAAAGAAGAGTCGGCATCTTTGTCGACGGCCACGCGGCTCTTCTGTCTCTAAGGTCACATACTAATTTTTCTACTTTAGTTAGACTCACGTCACCCATATCTGGGTTCCCGCACATAGTAACTTCCCTGGGAACGAACAGGCGGATGAGCTCGCCAGGGCTGGATCTGCCATAGACGTCTCCACTGCTCAGTCGGTAGCCATGCCGTTTGGCACTATTACAAATTGCATTCTCAAATACTACCGACAGAAAGCTGAAGATAGTTGGCGCAAGTTGAACACGTGTAAGGTAGCTAGGAAAATGTGGCCTTGCTACAACGATAAGCGCACAACACCACTAATTAACAGAAACCGTAGGGACATCTCGAGGATCGCCGCAGTAGTGTCGTAGCACTGTGCAATCGGCAGACATGCTAGCAGGATAGGCCTTTCCTTAAACGCGTCCTGCCGTAGTTGCCCGGATCAAAGCAAAAAGAAACGGTAATTTTTTTTAAAGAGAAGCAACACAATCAGGCAATTAATGCCTACCAGTTAATTAATTAATGTGTTACCTTCTTTGGGAAAGGGATAGTGTAGAGAGAACAGGTGGTGAAGTTGGAGGGAAATAGAAAGCTTAATTAACTTACAACTCTGCTATTGCGCGCCTTTTTTTCTGTAGAGCAGTGTTGCAAGCCCCTCTGGTGTTAAGTGGAGGCATTAAGTTGTTTAAGCTGTGTAGCCATTTTATTAGTTATTTTACTTCGCCGACGGTTCTGCTACAATACAGGCGAAGGAAGGTGCTGTAATGTAAACTGCATTAGGATATGTTAGTATTAATCGCTGCCGGTACTGCCAAAGTGATCAGTGCTATGTCTTCATCACTTTAACAGTCCCACAACAACACACACAATAACACACCAGTGTACATAAGAAAAATGCATGATGTTGTTGGCTTGCCTGAAACTAGTCTTGAACTCAAGACCTCAGGCTTTGTAGTCAAACGCGCTAACTACTCAGCCAACAGCACCCTCACTTTCTTTGCGAATGCCCGCCTTTGCACCTCTCGAGACACAAATTCTTGGCCAACAGCATACTATACGAGCTTTCGGAGTTCTCGACATTGTTTTGTAAGTTTAATAGCGGATTCGATTTTGAATTCGATCGATTTAGTAGCTTAAAATTTATTTGAAAAAAAAATTTCTTTCAGAAACTTTTTTTTCGAAAATTCACAAAATTTACCGAACCGGATCGGTAACTTGATTTTGAAAATTTTGTTTTAGCTTCAATTACACTAGTTTGCAACAAAAATTAACTTTAAAAAAATATATATTTTTAAGTCAATTTGGGTCTGCTAAATACTAATATGACATTCATTTATTTTTCTCAAGAATCATTTTAGCTCTTTTCCAAAATATTGTGAAATATTGATTTGAAGAATTATATGTACACAGAAAAAACTAAATTTCATTTTTTGTAAAGGAATTCAACGAAATAGTAAATATTTTGTCTAGGAACGGACCTACAAACAAATTTGTGAATATAGGCAAAAATATCCCAACAATTTCATTGAAAAAAGCATGTTGCTTTTTAGTGAACAAACTTTTTTAAATCTATAAAACAATTTGTCTAAAAATATTTACAAATTGTAAGCAAAACAATTTACTAATGCAAACAAAAGATTTACTGGATTTTCTGAAAAATATCAAACAATATTTTTTTCTAAGTTTATAAAACAGTTAGTCTTAAAATACTAACAAATATTAAACAAAATAGTTTACTTCATCAAACAAAAATATTTACTGGACTTTTTGTAATATATCAAACAAAATTTTTGTATGCGTCATCATCATGATCATCCATTAAGCATTTATGAAATTTCACTTTGTTAAATGTGTTCAAGTCTAAATGTTTATCTAAAGACTCTAAAAAAGTTAATGAGAATTAATGCAATGACCTTAACGAATTGATTCACTCAAAAATCTTCAGTAAACAAACTTGGTGCAATCGCATTCCCTTTGCTATCATTGTTGTTGTTGTTATTTGTGTGTATGTCGTCATCGGGGTTGTTGTTTTACGACACAGTTTTTCCTGTTGTTTTTGGTGTTTGCGTCCTAAATAAGAGTCAAACAAACAATTCATTGATTATGTGAAGATCATTTACTGAAAATTAAATTTATATTTTTTTGGTGATCATTTTTTCTGTGTACAAATTTTGCACTGTTGCAAAGGTATATTTTTCACGTTCAGAAACTCTTATGATCGAATAAAAGTTCATTAAGTTACAGAACTTATCATTTAAAGATATTTGAAAATTTTACGTTTTTTCAAAATTCTCCATATTAAGTCGCTCCGCTAAGGTAAACGAAAAATTCCACATTATGCTCTAAACGCATTTATTGTAAAGCTGTTATCATCGGATAACATGAATAATGAATAAAATGAAGAAGTTACAAAATATTTAGTGAAAACCTTGGAATTTAAATATTTAAAAAAAATTTTTTTTTGTGTGGAGTATCAAACTATTTGGGAAATAAATCAGGCATTTCTAAACGGATAGTCCGATCTTTATAAAATTTTACTTGGACATAGTAGAAGAGCATTGCTTTTGATATTAGGAAGATGAGCTTCCTATTATACTAAGGAACGAAGCTATAAAATCCCAAATAAGGCACTTTGGGCATGTAAAATTTTTAAACGCTTTTAATTTCTTTGTTTTTCGACCAATTCTGAAAATCTGTTGTGTCCTTATTAGAGCCCTTATAATGTTCCAAGAAAACTATTTGTGGCTAAAAAATTATCTTTCATAGTCAATGAGGTTAACTTATTTTGAAATTGAAATTTTCCAATATTACAAAACCTTGGTCCAGTATTTTTCAGATATCGGATCCAAATAACAGTCGAGTATTAAGATAGAGCTAAACATATGTCTTTTCTATTTCCTTTTCTGTAGACGATGAATTAAACATGCTTTTTCGATTACTTTTAATAAAAAACATCATTGGAAAAAAGTAGCAAAGGCCGTTCGTAAACTGCCCGTTGATATGTTTTAAACAGTTATAATGTACAATATTTAGTAAACAAAGTATACGTTATAAGTAATAAAATTAAATAAACACTTTCTTATATTATATGGTCTATTGAATTTTCTTTATTTGTATATAAAGTCCTGTATAAATTTTAACTGATTTTGTCAAAAAAAAGTTATGTCAAGAGATGCTTTTTACATTTTAATTTCTAAATTCATTAATTTTTTGCAATCTAGCTGACTTGTTTTGTTTAATGGAAAACCAATAAAAAAATAAACAGATACAACTAATAAAAACTAATTTCTCAAAATTTAAATAAATGTTGCAATTGTCAATAAAAATATAGACTTGTCAATTAAAATGCTTCAATAAATTGGAATAAAATAAATCAATATAAAATATATTAAAACATGCACATACAACTGCATACATAAAAGTATTTATCAGAAATCATATTTATTTCCATCTATGTATAACTAAAGTTTGTTTAATTATTTTTGTGCTTTTTTTTTATTTAAACAAGATATGGAGAAAAAAAAACAAATTGATTTGATTGTAAAAAGTCACAATTGCAAATAAATATATAAACAAAAACACAAACTTGCTTAAAATCATTTATAATTGTAGTGTATGTTTTAACAAATACAACTACATACTATACATTCACTTTAGAGAAAAGAATAAATCCTTTTTCCTGATCTAAAGCAAAGAATTTCTTTAAATAAAAGAAGAAGAAAAAATTGAATATTATTTGTGGAAAATCAAAGTAAACATAACAACACAACTTATGGCCTACCAATATTATTCCACACAACTTCAATACCACAAAACGTGGTTAGTTTTTGGTAATAACCGAAAATCTGCATTTGCCACAAAAGGCAATAAAGAATGCAACAAAAAACAACAACGCTTATGTAGGCATAAAGAAATATGCAAACATATGTATCTTTAAAGGAAATGCAAAATTTACAAAAAAAAAAATCTTTATTTAAGAATTTCTGCAAGTGTATGTATTCCAAAGTCCTTAAAGTGATAGACATATGAACATATTCTTTCCCCACTTGCCTTAGTAAAAAAGGGTTAAAGCCCTTTTAGGATAAAATATTTGTAGGCCTAACTATATGTAAATATATCCACACATGTGTATTAGTATGTGTGTTAGTTAGTTTTTTATTAAAGTTCTTAACCACCTCTGAGTTTAAATAATTTTACACAATATTCTGGTAGCCCACAGACAACAACTGCACTTGCACTTACAAGAATTTTGTGCAGTTGGCAAAATGCATTTCAACTCAATTGCAATTATTGTTTTTAGTTTTTGTAAAAGAAATAAATTAAACACTCATTTGCAGGTCATGCTAAATTTAAGCAGAAAAACAATGTAGAGTATATGTGAGAGCAAAATGTTAAGAGAGCAAGAACTCTAGAAGTGTTATGGTGTTAAGTGTTAAATTTTGTATTGCTAGCAAAATGTTCCTGCTCATTCGATGAAGAGAGGACAAAAATGAAATGCTATCTATATATCTTCACCTGAACCGCAAAACGCACCAATTAACATTTTCATAATTTTAGAATAGAAGCAATAAAAAATACCCACTCTAAACACTTTTGTTGAAAATTAGTGCGATAATAGTCGGCAACACTTTACCGATTATTATCGACCTAAAATTAGACACGTATTATTTTTGAATAAAATGTTTTTACTTAAAAAAGCGATTGGCTGCGTGCAGGTTTGAGCCGCGACCTCCTGACTGATGGTCTCACATATCTACGATTCAGCCATAGCCGTATTATAATTTATGTTAAATTTTTTCCACTTGGACTAAATATGCTTAATTTGAAGGGTTTTTAATGTGTAAACATCTATACGCTAGAGGGTTAAAATCTTTTTCACAATACAATCACAAAATTTGATTAAGATTGAAATAACGCGTTGTGAGCTGTGTATGAGTGGATTAGTGTAATCATACGGACAACAAGAAGAACAGAGAAACTTAACAGCTGCATAGAAATACACTAACACCATCTAGTGCGCAATAGTAGTAGTAGTTTCATCATTCATGGATTAACGAGATTTTTTCTGTCCCTATCTACTCCCTCCGGGGGGTACGGTTCATGCATCTTGGTGATTAATCATCTGGGATGATGTCGCTGGCGGACTTCGTCTTACCCGTTGCAGGAAGGATGATTCTGTGTCTGGTTGTTTTGTGAGGTTTCCTTCGGGAGCTAATCACGTGGTGGCTGTGGTTGCTACCAAAATCGCTGGGAGAGGTTTGGCTAAAGAACTGATGCTCGACCAGTGCTAGTGCCTGGTTGGACTTCGGTCTACCACATGTCCCTCTTTGTAAAATCGATTAGTAAAATCTATAGGTAAGATTTTCCGGAAGTGATTTTCAAGTTTAATTCGTTATTTTTGTGGCTATCGGTAGCTTGGACTGTCCTCTTTTAGAGGTGATAAACATTTTTCAAATCGGGTTTCGGATTCCTGTGATATTGTGCGATTGTATTTTGGGATCGATTTTGAATTTTCGTGTCGATATAGACATTCATTTTATAAACACAGTGCGTGTGTGTATTTACAGTGTGTTTAATTTTTTGAGACTCCACTGGCAAAGGGAGTCTCAAGGTCAAACTCCGGCAGTAAGGTCGTACGTTTGTTGGTTGGTGCTGTGTTGCCGTGTTTTCGAATTGAGTGAGTATTTCGGCGTTGCCATTTTTGATTTTCGCCAGGAACTTCTGGGATTTAGGGGATTTTGGGTTCAGTTTTTCGGGACTCAGACCCGGTTCGTCTCGGTGTTTGAGCCCGGCTTTTAAAAAACCCGGTTTTTCGGTTTTACCGAATTTGTTGCTGAACTTGGTGCGATATTTGGCTGACGGTTTATTGACTGCGTTTGTACGGGTATATTCTATTTTGCTGGTGGATAAATAATGCTATTATATATGTCTGCGGGGAAGCCGAAGGGCGATATGCCTAGTGGGGGTGAGTCAGAGGTGTCTGAAGCGAAGCTTATCGACTTGAGTGATTTGTCGGGTGTGGAGGAAGGTACGAGGGAAGCCCGGTTCGCCGAAGTTGAAACGGGTGAATGATGAGAAGAGTGTTTCGGTAGAAGGTGAAATGTTTCATTACTAGATGTTTACACATCTCCCCTGTGATCGGACTCACATTATTATTTTTTTTTTTCTTTAATAAAATAACTCCAAAATCTATATTATTTTAGACAAGGAGAAATTTTCAACACAAATTTAGGCAATATATGATCCTAAATTTGAAGTAATATTTTTGAGTGTACTAAGCTATTTAATTCACCCGTTCTTTTTTCTTATAGATTTTCTTAATATTATCGCTATTTTTGTTCGGCTAAGTCGGATTTGTATAGTTGCTATGTATGTTGGTGCAATACATATAAATTTACTAAAAATCCGATTGTAATTGTTTGTTAGATAGGACTTTTTGCATTTTTTTTAACGATATGTAGCATATTAGGTAGTGAAATAATAATTTTTAATTTGGTACTAAACTTTATCGATAAAAGTACTTTAAATTGATATTTTTTCAAGTAATATCCCTCGAGAGAAAATAACCAGTCACAAGACAGGTCACGTGACCGGTTAACAAGGACTAGCAACCAGTTCGAGTTCTGGAACTGTATACGAAAGGGACCGGTAACTTTTACATAGCGTTGTCATTGGAGGGGGTCAATTGACATAATTAAGATACTCAGTGATAGTTTCTAGACCCAAACTGAGGCTACTTGTCCTGTGATGGGTTCTTTAATACTAGCTGAATTACTGTACTTTAAACAAATATTTGTAATTTGGAAAAAATCTGCATGTGCAGTGAGGGGTTTTTCCTAACATTTTTGTTCTAGTTTTGTGATATGTTGTGATATGATTCTTTTCACCAGTCACCACTCAGGGACATTTCGTACCATTCAAATTTTCACCAGTCATAGGACAAGTACGTTCAAGACAATTGGTACAACATTTCCGGCCGGGATATTCTATACTTTTAACAGGGGATGCAAAAGGTTTGTTATATTGTTTGACATTTTTTCATATTTTTTTTTGGAAACTCCATGCAATATAGGTATTGCAATATGGGTATAAGTCTATTGTCGAAAAAGATTTTTCGAAGGATCTAAATAACTTTCAAAGAAAAGGAACATACAAATCATTCGTATAATCATTCATGAACTCAGCTCATAGTAGTTTTATATGAGGAGTGATTTTTCAAAAGGGCTAATGTCCCATTCTGACGTTATGCAAACATAAGAATGCCATTGTCTTTGTCAGGCTTAACTGTATCGTCTATATCAAAATCCTTTACAAAGAAGGTATATAAAAAGCACAGTACAGTACAAAAGTGCATATTTCCACCTAATTTTTACACCCAGAAAAAAGATTGGTTGGAAAATGTTTCGTTAGGCCGATAGTTAGTTGAATGGACTATATTTCAAAACACGCTTTAAATTTTCTATGAGTCAAAAAACAAAACAATTCATACTTATTTCCATAAGAGCATAATTGTAACAATTCTTAAATTGATAAGATCAACCGATCGTATGATTTTGTCATCACTAAGTAACGAATATGATGAACTCAGCCGAATAAAATACTATGAATTATATTTTAGTACTAATTATTAATATGTGCAATTAAAAAAATTGTATTTCTAAATAAACTTAACTTTTTATCGGTTGTTGCAACTAACTAGTGGTTAATATTATTATCATTGATACACTTTACCGATTAAACAGTTCGCATTATCAATTATTGATTATTGTAAAATAACTTCTTCTTCAATTAGAATTCTATGATAGTTGGTGCCCAAATTCGATGGGCAACAAATTCGGCTGTGTCAACGAATCTGTTTTCTCTGTGTAGAGTTTGATACAAAATAAACGAATTTGTTAAAATCGTTCTAAGTGGAGTTATAGTGTAGTTCATGGTTCGAAAAATAATTTTAAGTAGAGTCCAGAAAAAAATTCGATAGTTACTAACATAAAATTGTTATTTGATTTTATAAGCGATACAATATTATATTAAAAAAAATTAATGCCAAAAATTACATCTGCCGTCTTGAGCCAGTTTTTTTTTTAAGTTTGGTTCACGTGGAGAAGAGCTTATGCGAAGAGTGTCTTCAAGATGGGCGTCTGTTAAGGTCAAACGATATTTGTTTTTCAAAAATTTATTTTTTAGAAAGAAGATTCACATACAAACGTGGAGCCAAACATAGTAGCCATGGTAATAGCTGGTGGATGTAGTTTTATACACTTGCAAGGAAATTTCTTCTTGCAAGTCAATTACCTCCATTCGCGGCTACGTCAGTTCATGCTGCAGCTGCAGCAATTTCATAAGGTGATTTAAGAAATTGAAACGGCTTCCCTATCTCTGCAAAGTCTTACAATCTAGCACCAACTTCCTTCCCAAGATCTGATGCAAACTATTCAAACACTGGAATGTCTTCTTCAGAAATAGTTTTATATTCAAGCATTGTTGGAAAATTAATAAATTCTTAACTTGCAATGTCTTTTTCAAAGATATCCAGCTTGTGACGGAAGGCAGACACACTTTGTATCAGATCACATATGAATTTCTCATTTCCCTATAACTCCGTATTGAGAGCATTCAAATATTTCAGAATGTCTTTTAGGAAAGCCACAGCTAGCATATTACGATTATTTGTTATGAACTCCAGGATGTTTCCTTGCTTCCTGTATCTCCAAATTTTACAGAAAGTTACTTGTTATTTTATTTACCAGAAACGTTCAATAGCTTGATCTATACTTAATCAACGAATATTATTGTGTTGCAGTAAGTCAGAATACGCCGAATTACATTCAGAAAGAAACTCATTAAACTGTCAGTGCTGAAGACCAGAATGATACCTCATAAAATTTATCAACTTGACCAAGCTCTCCATTACATTTTTCAGGGTATCACTAAGTTTTCTACAAAGGGCTTCCTGGTAACTTATGCACTGATAAGATAGTAAGCCTGCATTCTTATGCATGATTCGGAAGCCAGAACATGGAAGAATGTGTTAAATAGTGGCAATAGAGAATATATAATTTTTTTTTTAAATAAAAGAAAGAACAACAAATCTACAATGGCGGGGAGAAGTTATAGAAACATTTTGTTTAAATTGAATGTTAGGTAATTTTAACAATGCTTGAGGGTCGAATTTCGACCTACCACGGTCCGTATCTGGACCTCGATCCGCGTGTTGCCGACCACTGGTTTAGTTGACAGTGTGCTAAACCACTAACGGAAGGTCAAATGTTCGATGCCTGTGAAAACTGAAACAGTAAGTGTGTTTGTTTTAAAAAAATATATGTCATTTGAAATTTTACTATTTTCATTGTTTTTTTTATTGGTAATTCTAAACACAAAAATTGCTAAAAATTAAATTAGTAATTTTTCAAACGCCAAATTTATATTTTACAATTCAGTAAAATGTAATATTTTCATCTTGACCTTAGGTTCTCACAATTCTTCGCATGATTGTGAGCAGGACGGCTTTAACATCTCAGCTAAGTCATCTTGTTAAATAATGATAGCACAAAGTAACCATAGACATGAAAAGATTTACAACTTTAAAAAGTTATTTTAACCAATTTTATTTCATAAAAATTGCAACAACAATATGCATTAGCAGTAATCTAACTGTTTAAATTGGTTAGACTTATCTATCGTTTTATTTTGAGTGCAGGTATGATAAACACAGACTTATGTATTCACGAAACATTAGCTTTAAGCGAGTAAAAAAATTACTGTGGTATAGGGGGAATGAAATTTACAATTTTATCAAATTTTTAACGTTTTTCAGCAATTGTTGTTCATTCGAAACCTGTTTTGTTTTTACCACAAATAATAACAAAATCTATAGTTAAATATTTTTTATTGAATAGTCTATTCGATTATACCGAAAACGTATAAAAGCTCAAAATGCTACAATAAAAAAAGGAAACAATTGCAATTATATATAATCACATGCGTTGTGTTTAGTTTTAGTCCACTTAGTTCATATTCTGCAAAATTGTCCATACTTATTTGCGACAGCTCAATAATGCACTGGAAATGTTGTACATTGAAATTTGGTTAAAAAAAAATTAACATTCTTAATTTCTCACCGATTTTAATAACTTAGGCCTCATTTAAATAGCTATAAGATTCACATTTTAAGAAAATCGAAAAATTAGTAGGCTTTCAAACAATATGTTGCAAAACAAGCCGTCAAATTTGAAAATAATCTGAGAAAAAATTGCATTTTTCTTTTGATAAAATTACCACGAAATATTGGTCAAAATGAAATCTTTTATGTATACACATAAAGTGTAAATCGGTGCAGAAATAACGTTGTGAAAAATGTTTTGTGTGCGAAGTCTTACAAATTAGTTGTTAATCGTTAACTTCCGATTTTGGAGGTGTATTGCAATTTTTAAAATGGAATATATTCAACTACACCTATACCTATATGTACATATTTTTATTTATTTATTATTAGTTTTTGTTTTATTATTAATAAAAAAAAAGTACTAAGTACATACATTCAAAACATGCTCCAAACATTCATAAAAAGGGTAATATATCATAGAAATTCCCATGAGTATACAACAAAGAAAATCATACATTATCTCAAACATTGACACAAGTGAGTAAATCTAATTGAGAACATATGCATGCAGGGACTGACTCCCCAATTAAAAATAACACATCCATCAAGAGAGTATAAAGCAGAATAAAATTTTAACACACATGGAGCAAGCTGCTAATTAAAACATACAAAATATGCATATGAAGAAAAAAATAAATAATTATGCCACTGTTAAGAGGATACATGGAGATCACACACATTTACTCTTAACCAACACAACAGACAGAGCAATAAAAACAACCCAAAATTAAAACAACAAGAAAATCATGCAGGCATACCAACCATTCAACCAACCATTAGCAGCCAACTTTGCAGATTTTTAAGAAAATCAACAACAACAACAATACAGTAACTGTAAACTCATCTCCATTTAGTAAAAATATTGTTGTTTTTGTTTTCCTTTTCATATAGCAAAACAACACTTGCGCTCTCATCTTTACTACAGCTCCAGTACAGCAAAAACAACATAAATTGAGTGTTTGTATTTTTTATTATGGTTCTGTTCATTTGTTTTCTTCCTCTTGTTTTATTTTGGCTACATGTATAAATGACTACTACCACTACTAGAGACTAATACTACTACTGGTTGGCTAACTTTGGCGCTTGAAAATTAGACAACAAAATGAAAAAATCAACATGAATCAAATGAAATAAAATTGAGAAAATAATATAAAAAAAAACACACACACACACTCCCATCGAAAGCCAAACCAAAAAACGCAACCAAAATAAAATCAACACAAATTTTCCACACATCATCACTGAAGCAACAACTAAACGCATTCTCGTCCTTCGTGACATGCACAAGAAATAAAAACGCCATAAAAACAAGATGTGTGTGTGTGTGTAAAGTGCATTTTTAATAAATAAAAATAAAAAATCACAACTAATAAAAAAGAAAACATTTTAAATTGTACAAAAAGAAAAGAAAGAAAAAGATAAAATATAACAACTGTGTGAAAATTTCATTGCCGGTTGTGTGTGTTTTTGAAAACCACCTCCAAAATTTTAAACCCACCCATCCATCCATCACATGTGGCCACAGTTTAGTGGTTTTTTGGGTTCCAACACAATCAATGTCTTCGGAAAAAGTGAAAATTTTTAAAGGTATAATTTTAACGGAAATGTAATAAAAAAAAATTACAAATAAATGTAAAATATTTATTTTTGGATAATGGAACAAATTTAGAAAAATCTTTTAGTGGCAAAAAATAAAAGTAGAAAATAGTTTCATGTGTATTAAATTATGATGTACAAATAATAACTGCAAATATTGCATGGAGAAGAAAGCATTTCTAAGCTTTTTCAAATGAAACACTCACTATTCTTTCTTACTGTGTTAAGCCCTTTAAAATAAACAATAAAATAAATAAATAAAAAAAATTTAATGGCAAATGCAAATTTTAAATCTTTATTATTTTAATGTGATTCTTTGGAACTCTAGTTTCCCTCGTGTTCAATTTAATGATAGTATAATAATTATTTATAAGAGGAATTATTCTTATAATAAAAATCTATTTTTTTCGCAAAATTATATTATTCTTTACCACGAATCGCGAGGTTATGGAAACACAGTTTCAATGAAAAGGATTTTAGCTCCGCGGTATGTCTGTAAAAAGTTTTGGTGTATGTTATTTTTTGATTGAGCTCTCCTTTATCAATTTTTAAATAATGTTAAAATTTATTTGTCTATGATCAAGCGTGTTAACAAGAAATCATGATGAAAATAATATATATACAGCATTTTGATGAGCGAAAGTATACTTCCAACATAATTGGTTTTAAAAATTGTTTCCAAAAAGATTTGTACAGGAGACATATTACAAAGAAGAAGGGTAAATTTAATGTTAATTAGCATTAGCCTACATAGTAGAACATAACAACGTTGTACTCAGAGGCCGCAACATCCGCCCATCAGTATTCATGAGCATTTCACAAATTTTTTAATGGCTCGGATGTATGTAAAGGCGGTATGTATAGGCGGATTTTTTTTAACCGACAATATTTCTTTAAGTTACAGTTATCTGACTTGTATTAAAAAACCACCGCTGGACCGATACCTTAAATTTGGATCTAGAACCAATAACTGATTATCTTAATTAGTTTAATTGATGCTATTCAACGACAACGCCATATAAAAGTGATAGCTCTCTTTAATACAAAAGTTTCAGAAATCGAAGCAGATGCTAGTCTTTGAGAGCCAACCACTCACGTGACTTGACTCATGATAGATTCTCTTTCCTCTAGGGTAATGTGTGAAAATTAAAGAAAAATTAAGTACTTAACGATTTTTTGCTTTTGGACGGCGAAACACTTAATTTTCTGACGAAATATCGAACCTCAACTTCATCGTAATCATATTTTCCTTTTATTTTCATTAGTTTACTTTGTTTTCAATCAAACTTTATTTGTTTTTTTTAGTCTAAAATTACAAAGTACAAGGCATCCCAATGATGGGTGCATCCCAATTATGAATAAGATAATTAAGTCACTACTAAATTGATGTTAATCTGATCCTTATCACAACAAATCCAATTGCTACCGCTTTTAAACGTAATTATGTTCATGCTTCTTAAAGAAAAGTAAAATTATTTGTACTATAAGAGATTCTAGTCGCTTACTCAAAAGGAAGTTAGAAATTTATTGGACTAAATATTTATTTATAGAGTAATTTCAAAAATTTTCGATGCACTCAAAATTTTCTTTGTCTACATGCTTCACATTTATCTCTAAATAAAAATATAATTTAATTGAAAAATTAAATTAAACCGAACTCAAGCCAAAATAATTAAATTTCTTTGGATATTTAACAAAATAGTTTACTTAATCAAACACAAATATTTACTGAATTTTTTGTAATATATCAAATAAATTTTTTGTCTAGGCTATTATCGGCATTATCCATTAGGCATATATTAAATTTCACTTTGTAAAATGTGTTCAAGTCTGAATGTATATCTAAAGACTCTAAAACAAAGTGAATGAGAATTAATGCAACGACATTAAACAATTGATTCACTTAAATATCTTCAGTAAACAAACTTAGCACAATCGCATTCCTTTTGCTATCATTGTTGTTGTTGTTATTTGTGTTTATGTCGTCATCAGGGTTGTTTTTTCATGACACAATTTTTCTTGTTGTTTTTGGTGTTCTTGTTGTTTTTGGAGTCAAACAAACAATTCATTGATTATGTAAAGGACATTTATTGAAAATGGAATTAATTTTTTGAAAAGTTTTTGCTGATAAAATTTTCTGTGTATCACATCTTTTCTAGACGTATCCTGTTGAACCTGGATCGAGTTTAATTTAGTAGATTTTTGTTTGCAGGGTGACTTAATCCAAAATCTTCTAACATATGTTTGAAGACAACTGGTCCAGCCGTTTTCAAGTTATCATCTATTTTCTTCGTGGGTTTTTAAAATTTTTAATTTATTGTTATTTTATAACTAAATCCAAATTGTTCTCAATGTTTTAACAAAATGGAAAAAATAAATATTCCCATAACCAACCGTCTCAAGTAGCAATAAATATCTCAGCAATAGAGCAATAACGTCGGCAAAAAAACATAGCAATATTGCTTATTGCTTAATTATGTTAACCATATGAGCACACTTAGCACAATGCAATACAATTCCTTTTTAACAAATCAATGTATTTCTGTTTTTTATGCACTTAAAAAGTAATATTGAATACGAAAAATGTTTTTCTACACACTTTTTTCGAAATATTATTTATACTTCCAATATATTTAATAATTTCATTCATTTTACGAAAACGTCAAACACACGACAAAAATTTGTCGTATTATGTTTGCAATAATTGTTAGAAAAAAATCGTCGACAATTATTGCAATATATATTGCAAACATTTGCAAATGAGCTGTCTCTATTAGCAATAACATAATTTGGACAATTGCTGCAATATATCTTAACATATTGATTGCTAGTCGAGACGGGGGGAATTTTCACTACATTCTATGACCTTTTTAAGCAAACTAAAACTGGAAAATAACAAAAATCAAACTAATTTTCTGCCAAAAAAAAAGCTATAAGAAAATGTCCTTACGCTCTTATGCAGCAAACGTAGTACTCACACCTGTAATCGAATTCTAGCAAATAAATTTCTTAAGTTAGAGAATAAACAATGACACTGCAAATGACAACATGTCAAAATAATTTTTTTGCCCTGTCCAAAATTTTCTCCAGAATAACAAACACAATGTCACAAAATGTCACAAGGAGGTGTTGTTGCCAAAGTCTGAAATGAAGTGTCGGATATAAAAGCAACACAAAATTAAAACCTTTGCATTTGGAAAGAAGGAATGAGATCAACTGTAAATTAATAATAGTATTGGAAACACATTAAAGCAAAATACATGTGTGAGCACTTATTTAGAAGAAGTACATACTGGCTAAAGTAAGGAATTTTGCAACAAACTTGATAATTATTTTGTTTCGATGGAGGGAGTAGAGGAGCCGTAGGAATGAGCAGTTTGGTATGAAACAATAACAAGCTTGATTACAACTGCATTTAAATATTTAAGGGTGTTATGTGATAAAGACTTGCTGCATACATGCATGGCGTAAATATATATGTAACAGTTAGTATTTGTTTGTATGAGTATTAATTTGTAGTAAAAAAGATTTCTTGCAGCTTGCGGGAAATTTTTCTTTTTATGTTGAGAAAGATTGTGGCCTTTAACAGAATTTTTCAAACTTTATGACCTGTAACAAATTATGGTCTATGTAATAATGTAGTTGTCGCAAACAAATTATCCATAGCTGTCCACAAATTGTCCGCTTTGCAGAGCTGCAATTTATTAGAGACCATTTTGCTGTACCTCATGTGTAACATAGTGTCGTTAACGATATCGTTATAGTTCTGGTTCGAAGGATAGTATTTAAGAATGATACCATAACTTGTTTTCTAAGCAGCGAAAGAAACCCCTTCATTCAGAATTCATGAATTTCTTCATTGTATTGATGAAATTTGTCATTGAAAATGAGCTTGTAAAAATTTTCATTAGTACAAAGAGCTATGAAAAATTTATGAAGAGCAGAGATTGAAAGATTTTATGTGTGCAATGTAATTGCTCATTGTATTCATGAAAAGTTTCACTAATATAATGTTATATAATATAATTCAGTGGCTGAATGGGTGACTTCTCTTTTAGAGTACTTAAGCGAAACAAACTAAAATTTCCGGGCCCTAACGTTTGCACACCACTGCCTTCAATTCTTTCATAAATTTCAACAAATTTGTTACAAACTTTAAAATCTAGAAATGGAAAGTCATTTAATTTGTTAAATTTTTCAGCAGAACAACAAAATGCTTGGGGATTTTTATCGATCATTAAGATGTAGAGTAGAGGAAGAAATAGAAGTGGAGGGCAAGTATTAGAAAAACAAAAGTGTAAAGAACTCATTTGTTATTTAAACTGCATAAAGTATGCCAGATAACAGAATCTTACTGCAATAGAAATTTTGCTTTATAAAGCTTATATCGTATACATGGAGATAATAATGATGATAATAAAGGATATGCCTGCAATTCTATGCAGGCTGTATGCGTAGAAGTATACGTATGTGGCTTTGTGTGTACGCAAAAGTGCATGTTTGTGATATTTTGTATGTTAAAACATCATTGTTGCATATGTCTGCGGTTTTTGTAGGTTTGCTATTGTTGTTGTTGTTGTTATTGTTGTTGTTGTTGTTCTTGTTGCATAAAAATTTTAGGTTTTTATTTGGTATTTGGAAAATTGTAACTTTGGTTTTGTTATTGTTATAAATGTTTTTGATGTTGTTGTTTTAAGACTTATGTATGTTGACATTGCATGTCATCATAAACTAACACATACTCAAGCACAGACTCAAGCATAAATTTTGAAATATTTTGATTTGTCTATAAGTTCATCCTTCCCTGTTACATTCAGTCTCTTTCTCTCTCCAACTCTCTTTTTCAGGCATATCACTGTTGTAAACAACCTACATATCAGTTTAGTTCTTCCATTCATTTATTTCCTTGCAACCAATATTTCTTGTAATTTGTGTGTAACAAAGTGTGTCCAAGTATGATTTTAGCACTAATTTTGTCATGTTAGTCATTGATTGGAGTTATGTTATGGTTTTCCAATACTCCGGGTTATTTCAAAATATAAAAGAAGTGTGTATTTTGCCTTGATGTTTGTTTATTAGTGCATATATTTGTGTACGAGTGTGTACGAGTGTATAAGGGAAATGCAAATTATGTAATGTGTCAAGTAACCGGAAAATTCATTTTAATTGCTTCGGATCTGTGCATTTCTCATCACTAAACATTTATACTTAGCAGTCTTTACTAACTACTACCAGATTTACTAAATGCATAAGTGATGCTAAGGGTGCCAGCAATAAAGGACACAGTTTTAATTTTATAAATGTGCTCATCTGAGTGCTAAGTTGCTTTAATTTACACCAAATAATGGTTTTTGAGGTGTTAAATTGAAAGAAATATATATATTTCAAAAGAAAAACTTTAAGCTGGACAAAAAAAAACAGATAAGCAAATTTTTAGGATTTTAAAGTAAAATATTTAAAATAATACCATTAAAGGAAAGTTCCTAAGATCACACTAGTTTATAAATTTGTAGCTTTTTTTCTACAACTTCAAAAAAGAGATACTTTCCAAGCTAGTTTTAAGACGAATATTAATTTATTTTTTTAAGAAGCATTTGCGAGATACATATTAAGAAAAACTTATTTATTGCATTTTTAAGCTATTTTTAAAAATCTTGCGAACAGTTCAACTGAAGTAAACAATTTTGCACCGTTGTATAGACATGTCTTTCTTCTTTCAGACAATATATAAACTGTGTTGATCGGATAAAAATTCAATGAGTTACAGACCTTAAGATTTGAAAATGTTAACTTTTTACATTTTTTCAAAGTTCGCAATTTCACGTCGCTCTAAAAAGGCAAACATAAAATATTTTTTACCCATTTCTTAAAGAAAATTTTATTTCAAACATATTAGGCATAAAAATGGTAAAAGCGGGAGGGAATGAGAAAATTACAACATATATAGTCAAAGCACACGCGTTTGCATTTTCATTCGTTGTTATTAGGGTTCTTCCCGGGGATTCCCGGAAAAATCGCTTATTTTCGACTCCCGCTTTCCCGGGAACTTTATCCGGAAATTCCCGGGATTAAATATATATTTCTACACATAAAAAAGTACTGCCATTGGCATCAAAAAGTTCTTCTTTTCTTTAAATTGTTATCCTTCATCATGTAGGAGGAAAAGAAATCAACAAAGGCTCAAAGTGTATGTATATTAAATTATTTTGAATTAAAGAACGAAGAGAAAAAAAGTGCCTTTAATTAATTATTTAAAAAGAACCAAATATTTTTAATAAAAGAAACTGTAATGTTTTTCAATATACTGCAAAATGCACGATAATTAGATAAGCAGAAATTCTTTAAGTACATTTTGTATGCATTTAGGGACGAAGAAAATAGGAAAATAGGTACTACTTCAGATGACAGTGATGTTTTGAAAGAGAAGACTTTAGAGGAAACTTTAAACGCTGCTATTAACAAAACAGCTGAAATTATTTGAACACAGCGGAAAAAGGTCATCAACTTCTGTAGATTATGTTCCACACTTGAATAAGAAACCGATTGTGAGATGATACAATTAATACATTAGCGGAGTTCAGTATTTAATGCAAATTGTCTTGCGAAAGTGCAAAATATCATAGGTTTTTTATGCAATCCAACAACAAGATACACTAAATTTGCATTTGCACTATCGGAAGACCATTTGCATTACGCACTGAAATCCGTCATTGACTGGTTTAACAATCTATTTATTTACCAAGAAGTAAAGGACTGAATTTAATATTCTAAAACTGCTCTTTGGCAGCAAACTCTATCCCAGACAACCTTTTAGTCGCTCTTTTGATCACTTCCGTCTTCTGACACCCACGTTTTTAAATACGATTATTGGTCTTTGATTCGTAACTTATTTTGAATCCTTTTGTTCTTGCGATGTGTTAAGGTATTTGCTTTTTTATCTCAAGCTGTTTTGTTTGTCAAACAGGTTGAAAATAAAGATCAGTTTAAAATAAATAATGATCCAATGATTCATTTTGCTCATATAAAAATCAATGGATTCCGAAAATTAAACGTTTTGGTAAATATTTTATTACGTTATTCAATTCCCGGGGATTCCCGGAATCCCGGGAATTTCTTTTTTATTTCCCACTCTCCCCGGAAACAAAAAAGCCCGGAAAAAAATCCTAGTGGTCATTCACATTAGTACGAGTTTCTACTTCTAAGTCCATTAATTTTACATGTCTAAAAGAGCAAAGTAGACATGTCACTATCAAAATTTACAAATTTGTACGCACTTTTCAACAGGGTATTTATATTTTAGCAACTTAAATTTTTTGAAAGCCCTTTTGCAAAACAATGGGAATACGGTGTTATGTGAACATGTATTGAATGTGTTCATAATGCTATAAAATCAATGATTATTGATATTTTCGAAAAAAAACTACAATTATATTGAACTTTACGTAGTAAATAGCTACCAAACAAAGAAAACTTACTTTTTCTTCTGAGAATCTTAGAATTCTTAAGAAATTTCCAACAAATCCCAAAAGTGGGATTTTTTTTTGTTTAACCCATAAAGTTCACGTTTGGTTCAAGGCTCATAAAATACTTTAGCAAATAAGTAGATACACATAAGAGCTTCTGCAAGTGGTATTTGTTTTTGAAGCCAAGCTTTTGGGATTTTATAACATATGGGATAAAATCAAAATTTTGCTGCAAAATAGGCCGAGTTCGTAAGAGTACAGGGCCAACAAAATAAGGAAATTGTATTAACAGTTTTTCTAAAATCATGTATGTGAAAATACCTTTTGGACCCTTGTATAATAATAATGTGTTCCTGAAGAATTTTTTTATAAAAAAAATAATGATGGTGATTTTTTGGGGAAACAATTTTTCAAAAATTTTAAATTATTTCTATTTTCAAATGAAAAATTTTACATTTTCCAACTCAGAGTAATATTTCCATAAATTTGTTTAACAATTAAAAATTTTATTGTTCAACTAACAAAGAAACCATTGTGACAATCGATTGTTATTTAGATCCGATATCATGAAAATACTGGAGCAATGTTGTAAAAAATTGAGAAATTTGTATTATCAAATTAGAAGAACTCACTAACTATAAAAGACAAGCTCTTAACGAAACATAATTTTTTAGAACCCTATAAGGACTACAAGGGCACACAAATTTTTTTGAAACCGGGGAAGTAACAATAAATTTACAAGCGTTGAAAAATTTTCATGCTGTAGCGCACTGGGAGAAAGACAAATCTAGCGACGGAAAAATCATATCTTCTAAACGAATAGTCTGATCCACTCAAAATGTGTGGATGAATTATAGGGAAGGATATAGGCTACAAGGTGTGTTAAAAGTTAGGTAGCTATTTTTAGCAATTGGGCACTATATGTTGTTATATAAACTCAATTTTACCGATAAAGTTCTTTAGTCGTCGGAAAGCTTATATCTTCCAAACTAATAGTCTGATCCACAAAGAACGTATGCCTGGAAAGGCTGTAGGCTATAAGGTCTATAAATAAGTTAGTTATTTTTAACACAGTGGTCACAATATATTGTTAAATAAGACCAATTTTACCAATAAAATTCTTAAGTCTTTGGAAAAGCCATATCTTCCAAACTAGTACGTAGGCTATAAATTTTTTAGCACTGTGGGAGCTATATGTTGTTATATAAAACCAATTTTACCAATAAAATTCTTTAACCATTCTCGTTCTTGCAAATTAATACTTTTATCTACAAAAAATGTATGGATGAATTATGGGCAGGATGTAGGCTTAAGGTCCGTTCAAAATAAGTAACCTATTTTAACACAGTGAGCGCTTTGTGTGCTTGTATAAGACTAATTTTAACAATATAATTCTTAAGCTTTCGAAAAACTTCCAAACTAATAGTTTGTTGCATTAGATAGCTATTTTTAGCACTGTGGACGCTATATATAGTTATATAAGACCAATTTTACTGATAAAATCGTTTAGTACTCGGAAAGCTTATATCTTGCAAATAGTCTGATCCATAAAAAATATTCCTATGAGCTATTTTTAAGAAGGTGGGCGCTGTATATTACCAATTTTAAAAATTCAATATGCATTTTAAAAAAATTCAAAGTGCACAAATTTCCAAATGCATTAAAAAGTTATCTTAAAATTGAAACTACTTTATTGGTATTTTAATTTAATGACAAATGGTTTCGGAAGCAAACTACAACAAAATCGTATAGAAGTACAAACAAGTACAAAACTGATGTAAACATCGCATACACAAGTCCCCGTAGCCAATTTTTGGAACTATGATACTCTATAATTTCTATATTAATATTCCACAAAATTTTCATATACTCTCGGATATACTTTTTTGTATCTCTACAAAGATTTAGCAAAGTTAAAAAAAGTTGTCTGTATTTACGCTTGTAAACGTTAACTGAAATAGCAAATATATAAAGTAAAGCCGTTTAAAATAGATTATATTACATTTTATAAAAAAAAATTTACTCCTAAAACGCCCATCATTAGCGATTCAATAAATTTGATTCAATAAATTTGATTTGTCCGCTTTCATGCTGAGCTTAATTTTTTTTTTAATTCGATCATTTTTTCTTATTTTTCCGCCACTAGATTGGCTTTTTTCCCTCTGTGCGTAGTGCCCCAATTTGGAACTTTACTGCTCCGATCCTGAGCAATGTAGGAAGCTCATCTTCTTAGGTTAAATAAGAATACTCGTCTTCTATGTCCATGTGAAACACTGATCGGATTACCTATTTAGAATTAGCTGATTAATTTCCAAAATATTTAAATTCTGCCCCACTAAGCTTCTTTGTATTGGCTCCTGCATCATAAAAAATAAAAAAATGTCTTAGATATCTAAAATGTATACCAAAACTCTTATATTATTTACAGCAAATCTCAAAACCTGTTAACCAACTAAATTATTCATTATTTAATATTAATCATGCCTGATTTTTTCTGAATAAAACGTTACATACGTTAGCCTAATAATCAATTTGAATTATTCAATATTTCAACAATTGCAAAGACACACTTCGAACAAACTGCAGAAAATGAAGCCATTCGTAGCTGTATTATTTATGCAAGTAAAATATGCACATAAGTCCTAAATATAAATGTTTAAAGAAAAAAAAACATATTTCTTTATTATAAACAAGAAAAGTTTTGAATATACAAGATAAACTGCTACCAAAGGATTAATAATATGAAAATATTACTACATATTTATTTTATACTGCTAAGTAAAACACATAAATTCTATAATAATGTCATTAAATGCAGAACACACACAGACATTCACCCACATGTTGCAATCTCTAGCAAAAGGATTCAAGCGCAAGCGCGTGCGATTAATTGAAGAGCCCAAACTTATTATGAACAATCTTTGTTTGTTTATTTACAATATAAATTTAATTTTGTTATTTTTGGTCTTTGTTATTGTTAGTTCTTGTTGACTTTCGTAAAGGAAAGGTCACTAAATTTAATGCACAATATTTAGTTTTATGAGCAACTTTAATAGGGCATGTAGGGTGGTCCAATTGGAATGTGGATGAAAGGGAGATTTTATGACAAGTGTATACAAACATAATTTTAGTAGATGTTTGTTGAAGCTGCTTGTTGAATTGTCAGATAATTTTAGTATGTTTTGTAATTTTTTAATGACTTCCTAGGTGGTATTTGCTTTTTTATTCAAGTTTTTCTTTTATATAAATTAGGGGGCAAACTAAAGATAAATTATATTTGATAAACATTTTGACTTGAAAATTATAGTGCGACTAATTTTTACGTTCCGCTTGAGGTACATCAAAGTAAAGGAATGCGATCTCAAAATAAATTTTGCTTGGTCTCTAGTAATTGTTTATATGTATGAGTATTAATCTACCGATTACAATGGTCTGCAGAAAAAAATCGTTGTTTTAAAATATGTGGAATACAGAAAGTTTAATGCACCAGATTCCAATCCGGTTTCAGTTTTTTTCTATCACATTCATATGTTTTATGTCCGTGAAAAATAACGGGCCCAAAAACCGATGTGGGGATACAGATAAAATTCTTAAATTTTTAGAATGTATAGCCTATAATTTGTCCGTTATGTGACAATCTGTTATTTTCAATTGTTCACGAGATATGGTTTATTGTATAAGCCATTTATTAGTTCTTTTAATTTGCCGGCGGTTCTGTTACAATACCGACGATGGAGGTTGCTGCGAAGTGCATTAGGATATGCTAGTATTAATCGCTGCCGGTACTGCTAAAGTTTCCTTTAGACTCAGATACATATATCTATGTTATGAATTTTATCAAAATCGGCTTAGCCGTTAAAGTGCAAGCTAACAAACAAACATTTCGCATTTATAATATGTGACGCGACATGACGAAAGGGACCTTATCTTACCAGGGTTCAAAATCAAGTTTTTGATACTAATGGATAAAGGACAAAATTCTGAACAAAATGGCAGCAAAATCATGCAAAAATCTCAAAAATTGATGAAGTTACAGCATTTTGAAGTTTTTATTTCAAAAAAGGTAGTATCGAGATAATTGAAGTTTATACACCTTTTTGAGCAGCAGCCCAGTTGTTTCATTTCCCTTAATTTAGCATCGTCCACAGCGATGGTAGCCTGACCTAAAACTGGTTCCTGCAAGCAGAGAAAACGATTTTCGCTTATCAGAACTAAACAATTATTATATTCACGATTTGACCTGTACTGAAAATTTTACTCTGGCAAGATAAGGTCCCTTTCCTCATGTCGCGTCACATATAAGTAAGGATAGTTAGCACAGACACCTTCAGCTATCACTGCCACGCACCAATTAGCGAAGTCACAAACCACTTATCATATACACAACCATATTAGAGATTCCCAAAAACTAGCCCAAAAAATCCCAAAATCCCTTGAGTTCCCCATCACTTCTCCGGAAGATTACGGCAACACTAAAAATCAAAAAAATCTGCACCGATAACAGCATTATATTTTGTTGTGTTATATCAAAAAATTTTATATCACTTACAAGAGTTGATATAATCAGCAGAGCCACCTTCAGCTAGCACTGCCACGTGCCACTAAGCCAAACCGCAAACCATTTAGCAAGGACATAAAGCATATTGGAGATTCCCAAAGAATAGGCAAAAATCCCTAAATCCCAGGACTTCCCCGGCACTTCCCTGGAAATCCACGGAAACACAGAAAGTTTAAAAAACTGCAGCGGCAACACAATTATGCTATGTAGCTGTGAGCAGTATTTGTGATTAGCATTTGGGACCAGTGTTCGCTACTAGTATTTTTTTATTTCAAAAAAAATTTACACATAGAATTCAAAATTTCGACTGTTTTTGTAGCTTGGGAACAATAAGATAAGGCTGAAATATACAGAAGTACCTAGTGGAAATATTAGAGAGGCCCATTAAAAAAATCTGTACGTATAGAAAAAAATAATGAAAACGGATTTGAATTGAACACATTAGACTTTGTATATTCGACATATTTTTATTTACAGCCGCAAAAATTGTAATCAACAGTTTTATAGCATTAAGAAATAGTTTACTATACCCAAAACACTCATAGCTCCATTTTCCCCTTTGTTTTGTAAAAAGTATTTATTACTAGTTTTAATCGAGTCCTTACAATTAATGTCTTTTACTTAACAAAAATCTGTTATACTTCTCTCTGTTTGATATATTAACTCAATATGCTCTGATTAATCGTAACAAAAATATTTTTCCGGAAAGTCTATATTTCATTCATATCAAATAGAAAACTAAATGAATGGATATAGAAATTGAATTGCACTAAATTTCCTGAAGTCTTTTCAAAACAATTTTTCACCAACTTTATTAAACCAAAACCGGCCAGTAGAGAAAAATTAAACATCAAAAGTCTTCTTAAATAGTAATTTTTCAATTCAACACATACTCTTTAAATAAACTGCTCACATACGAGTGCATACACACTCATGTGCATTTCTAACGAAAAACCTAAGCAACACTTAAAATTTTGCCAAAACAATTTTAATCATTTGATCCACAAAAACAACCACAAATAAACTCTTTTTTGTGGAAAGCCTTCTAAGAACAACACAAACAAACAAACAAACAAATTCACAAACATGTACATATTTACACACATTCATTTTATACCAGAGTATGTTTAAAATGCATTCGAAAAAAGTCTTTGATTCTAGTAGTTGCACTTGTTTCAAAGTAATTTATCTTTTCTTCTATACAAGCAACAAAAAATTATTTATACAATTTTCAACACTCCCACAAAGCCATTATGCCACTTTAGGCTGGCCAAATGAGCCCACACCAACATTAGCTGCATGTTTCACAAGCCCTAAAAATGCATTGGAAACAGCATGATTTTGTACGAGTATCCATATGTCCTGCTTTAAGTCCATAATAATCAGACTTCAAGAGCATAAATTACATTTTCTGTATTTTTATATCCCCCCGCCTATCACATCTTTCGAGATAAAAAAGAAAAACAGGAAATTCCATTTTCCTGACACTGTTTAGTTCTCAAGTTCACACAAACAAAGGGGTACGAGTAAAGTCTAATGTGTGATAAGAAAAAAATACGAACAAAAAAAAAAACAATTAAGTTCTAAAATTCTTAATTGTAGTACTCATTCAGATTTTTAGTCAACAAGACTTGTTGTGTACTTGTTGTAATGGGAGATGAAAAAAACTATCTGCAATGTGCAACAACAATGAAAATTTTAAAGATGTATGAAATCTAAACATTATTGCAACTGACATGCCATACATCTATACGTTAAACCTCTGGCTGTATATGGATATTTGTGACGTTCTTGTCATGGTTCTGGTGGGTGCTTATAAATGTCATCCTTAGGTCTCTAAACCAACAGCCAGAGCCAGAAACATTCAAGAGAAGTAAAGTGAAGTGTTTGTCAACGATGCCAAAATGCAGCTTAAATGTGGCATCTAGACGCGACCACTGGCACTATGTAGCAACAATAATATTCACACATGCTTTCAAACCTACAATAATGTTGATGACAACGGCAATATTGTCGTCATACAATACAAGAGACATACGTAAAACCTCGAAATTGACCAAAAGTATAGTTGATTTTGGCAACGTATTTCTCATTCCTTCTTTCCATGCTAGATGTGCCCCAAAGGATGTAAAAGCTATAGAGACATTAATGCATACGTTTTCATAGGAAATAAGAAAAACTCGTAAACAACCTACAACAACATGTTGTTTGTTATTGCTACTAGAAGAGTGCAAGATTTAGACAAAAATAATGATATTTTGAGACTGCATCATTTTGACATAAAGCTAACATAGTCACCATGAAGGTTTTTACCACAAAACCATAACCATCCTGACCCAACACTACTGAACTACAAATACCGCCAAGCGATACAGATTGAAGAAACAATAAAACCAAAGCATTAAGACAGTTGTCTTAAAGGATGGATTCTTTAATTAATTATTAATCTCACTTTAAGTAGAGCAATCGGACATAAAACTTAAACATTCCAAATTAAAAAAATGTCAAAACAAAAAATCGCCAAAATGAAAAAAGCGCTTAAAGAAAAAGGCACCAAAATAAAAAAAACGCTAAAACGCAAAATATCACCATAACTAAAAAGATCAACAAAAAACTACAAAAAAAACCAAAACCCGAAAAAGGTGGTCAAAACAAAAAAAAAGCAGCACAACATAAAAAAATCGAAAAAATCGCCATAAATAAAAAAATCACCAAAACGAAAAAAGGTACGAAAACAAAAAAATGCACCAAAACTAAATAAATTGGCAAAAACCAAAAAATCGCCAAATTGAAAAAAGTGTCAAACAAAAATAAAATCGCTAAAACTAAATAAATCTCAAAAAGTCGAAAAAGTCCCCAAAACAGAAAAAAGCGCCAATACTGAAAAAAGCACAAAAACTAAAATAAATCGTTAAAACTAAAAATATCGTCAAAAAGCGAAAAAACGTTAAAACAAAAAAAAAACTTCAAAGCAAAAAAAAAACGCAAAAACAAAAAAAAAACGCCAAAACAAAAAAGAAACCCCAAAACTAAAAAATCGGCAAAAAATTGCAATAAAACAAAAATAGTAAAAAACGAAAAAAAAACGCCAGAACGAAAAAAAAGTGTTATAACAAATAAAAAAATGGCTAAAATTAAAAAGAATCACCAAAAACCGAAAAAAAAATCTCCAAAACCGAAAAAAGCACCAAAACTGAAAAAATCGCTACGAAGTGAAAAAAACTTTAAAAAACACCAAAGCCAAAAAATCGCAAAAACTAAAAATATCAGCAAAAAAACAAAAAAACTTGCAAAAGACGCCACAAAATCGGATAATATTTGTAAAAGATATGAGGCCATCAAAATTGTTCATGTTCGAGGTAGTCAATTTTGACACTCTGTAGCTAAACGTGTGTTTCAACAGAGTGGTCTAAGTTTTAATAGTCTTAAAGCTTCGGTTCTCCTCTATGATTATTACAAAAAATATCAACTATGTTGTCGTTAATGATTACGAGCGACAATGTTATCTATTTTGTTAACACAAAAAATATATTTTTTTAAATTTTGATAGAAGACCAAATACAAGACAGTGTCGCTCATGTTAAAAGGGGTTTTTTATAATATCCTTTTCTTTTATTTTGATTTTCATACTGGTGTTTTATTTGCGTTTGCAGGCAAGCAAATTCAGTTCCCCGAAAAAAAATTCTCAAAAAATTTCAATGAAATCATTTATCAAAAATTAAAATTTCTTTTAATTAATTCAATAATTGAATCAATTATAATTAAATAGTCATGTGAAGAAAAACAAAATTTTCCAACAAATTTTGAGTAACTCAAAATTTTAATTTCAGCAATTGAATATTGAACTTCAGCAACACAATTAATTGAATCAGCACATTAAGTAATAAAAATCGTTTTTTTAGTTTCTGTATTTAAAACCAAATATGTTTAGTGTATGTTTGTTAAATTAAAATTTTTATTTAAAATTCAATTACATGAGAATATGGTCTTATAAAACCATATATTTTATTGTAATTATCTGACTGTATGTTATTTTTATGATTTCATAAATTTAAAGTCATCGTACTGAAACACTTTTTTAAACGTCTCGTGCCACAAAAATATACAGCAAAAAAACGACTTTAAATGACACACAAGAATAGCAAGTGCCCGGAACTCCCCTATCAAGCAGATGTTTTAGCAGCAACAAGAACAAGATGAAAGAAAAGAAAAAATAAAAGAACAAACTGAAAACCAAATGTATAGATTGCATTGTATGGAAATGCATTTAAATGTAAGAAATACTACAATTACCATAATTTAATATAGCAATTTTAAATTGTTGCAACCCAAGTAGACATGAACATAATTGTCTTTAAAATGATACGAGAGATGCAGCTAGATGCACATGCACTTACTCTGCATGTGGCAAAAGCATTGCACTAAAGCAAAGTAGTCAGCACCGTTGTGTGACTTGCAATTTTCGATTTTTCATTTCTGAGAACAAAATTGTAGCATGACTTTTAATGCTGTAGATACTTGTTCGCTTGAGGTTGTGAAAAAGCAAACAATTTTGGTTTTTTCCAAAGTGAACTTTCTGCTAACCCATAATTATGTTGGAAAATCTTTTGTTTGGTATTTTCATTTGTTTGTTGTTATTTCTAGGATGTTAAGGTTGCAAAAAAGCACAGCTAGGAAAGAAAATTCAAGTTGGAGACTTACTTAGCCTAATATGAATTTAAATTTATGAATGTGTCAGTTAGTAAATCTTTATGCTTTTATTACAAAATTGTGTTAAGCGGGACGTAAATATTCGAGGTTTTCCAATAGTAAGATTGTGTTTTTTAAAGCTTTAAGTATTTCAATCCAGATAAGCTTTATATATTATAGTTGGATAGACCTTCGATGCAATCTTCTAAATTGTAGCAAAATGAATTCCTTTTACCAGAATCAGTCATTGGAACTTCGTTATTTTAGAAGCAAGTTGATAGTGTTGTAAAGTGTAAACATTCGTAATATTTCCAATAATCATGTGGCTTCACTTCATTCTTAATAAAATCAATATCTATTTTTTAATTTGTATTATTCGGGTATGTTCTGTATTTCATGCGGAATTAAAATGTGCGGAACTATCAAAGCATTTGATTAGTTAATAAAATTGATAAGTCTTTGCCGTTTTCGATTTTTATAAAATTTTTAAAAATAAAAATTTTCCATTTAAGCCTAAAAAAATATGTTTTTCATTTTTGCGGTCTAAATAATTCCGAACCTATTAAATATATAAAAAATATTTCAACAGCTTAGAGCTAATTTTACTTAAAGTTTTTCGATGGTTTTTGAAATAAAAATAAATAAATCAAAGAAAAAATTATCGCCAAAAAATTTTCAAACAAAAGTTTGTCTAAAAATAAATTTCATGTTCAGTAAATGTTCTTTATTGAATCAATGAATTTTTTTATTGACTCTTATTTAGGACGCAAGCACCAAAAACAACAAGAAGAACTGTGTCTTAAAAAATCTACGCGGATTTCGACATACACACAAATAAGAACAATAACAATGATCGCAATAAGAATGCGATTGTACCAAGTTTGTGTACTGAAGATATTTGAGTGAATCAATTCGTTAATGTCGTTGCATTAGTTCTCATTAATTTTTTTAAAGTCTTTAGATAAGCAGTCAAACTTGAACACATATAACAAAGTGAAATTTCATATATGCTTAATGGATGAAGATGACCCAGACGAAAAATTTGTTTGATATATTACAAAAAATCCAGTAAATATTTTGTTTAATTTTTGTTAGTATTGTTACACTAATTCTTTTATAAATTCATACAAAAACATTGTTTTATATTTTTCAGAAAATCCAGTAAATCTTTTTGTTTGATTTAGTAAATTGTTTTGTTTACAATTTGTAAATATTTGTAGACAAATTGTTTTATAGATTTAAACAATTTGTTCACTGAAAAGATCAAGACTTTTTTTCAAAGAAATTGTTGAGATATTTTTGTCTATATTTACAAATTTGCTTGTAGGTCCGTTTCTAGACAAAATATTTACTGTTTCATTGCAGTCCTTTACAGAAAATGAAATTTAGTTTTTTCTGTGACTCCTTTAAAATCGGTGGAGCAGCCTAATAAAAACTAAATTTTTCTAAAAATCACGTAATTTCACTTTATTGGGAATAAAATCAATATTTATCCATCAATTTTCATAAAATAAATCTCATTTTATTTGTTATAACTATATGTGAACTTATGATCAGCATATAAAAATGGTAAGTTTTTGCCATTTTCGGATTTTATACATTTTTAAACAATAAAAATTTTCTAATTTTGCACTAAAAAAAATGTATTTATCATGATTGGGGTCTGAATAATTTTGAAACTGGGTGGTATATATACAAAGTATATATACAAAGTATATATACAAAGTAATATTCAGAGTAATATATATACAAAGTATATATAGAAATTAATTTTAAAGCGCCTAAAATGTAATTTTGTTTCAAGTTTTCTGGTGGTTTTTGTAATAAACTTAGGAATCCCTCTCTCAAGTTATGACAAATTCGGTGGAGGAGCATCTTCAAAAACCCCAAATTATAGAAAAAATTATCCATACACTGAAAATAATCCATGCAATAATTTACGAAAAAAAAACTTTCGTAGTTTTGTTTTTCGTAGAATATACGAAACTTTTGTACATATTACGAAAAAAATTAGGTAAACATTTTTGAAATTTACGACAATAACGAAATCCTTTCGTACACATTTTTCCTTGTTAAAAAATATATTTGAATTAAAAAAATTGATTTAGTTATTTTTTATAAATGCACATATTTTTCAGGTGGAAGTAAATATATAAAATTTCTAGCTCTTATAAAATAAGTAGAAAGTGGCTCAGTGAGTAGAGTACTTGCTTTAAAGTATGAAGATTGCGAGTTCATGTCCCGGTTTAGCCAAACTTTTTTTTTACTTTTGTTTTTTAATTATATTCGTACATTCTGTATATTTTACGAAAGAACTGCGCGGTGCGAAATTACGAAATATTTCGTAGTATATACAAGCGTTTTTGTGCATGTGTTGCATGGCATTTTTTCGGTGCATAATTTAAAATTTAGACTTTCAAAAAAAATGTAGTGCTACTGCTTTATATTTTTTTTTTGCTGTATAGTGTAATAAGAACAGTTTTTCTCATTGTTCTTCATTCTAAAGTTCTCCAGCATAAAAAACAACCGATACGAAAATCGATTTTCATACTCTTTACATATTTGTATACCCCTTTTTTATAACAGTCACAAGTTTTTGAATAAAGGTCAAACATTTTAATAATTTTTGAAATTCCTTTATGCCAGACTCTGATAAATAACCGAATATTAAACCGTTTTTTCCTTAATTTTATTTTACCAATTTGCTATTGAATAATAATACACACACATGCATATCTCAAAAAAAAATGTATGTATTTAAAAAAGTTAACAACACATGTGGTATGTTTTACTGTACATTGATGTATGTAAAAAGACGAAAAAATAAAAAATAAAACTTTAGACTGGAATAACTAAACAACAAAAAAAAACTTGCAACCAAAGTCCAATTAAAACTTAACTACATCACAAAAAATTGCTTTTAATAAAAAAAGAGAAAAATACTTGTCCATAAACTCCTTTAAAAGAACATTGTTTCACATTAAACAAAAAAAAAAAACTAATGGCATTTAGTAAAAATTGCAAAAAAAACTAAAATTTTGTTAAAGGGCTTATGAACCCTAAAAAAATGCCAACATTGTAAATTGAAACCACTTCCGTTAAAAATAGAAAAAAAGAGTGCCATTTGGTTTATCCGCCAAAAAGAAAATCCAATTGTGTTAAGGGTATCAAAGCATGTTCTAACGATAGAAGTCACAAAACCATGAATTTTGATTTAACAAAATACTCATTTTGTTAACTGTTGGCCAAAATCAACAAGAAGTAGAAAAAAAAACGCTTAAATCGTGAAATCAAGGTGACAAACCGCGTTTTTTCTTCATCTAAACCTCTTGCTCCAATAATATTTTGCTGTGCCATCATCATGGTTTATATTGGTATTAAACTTAGTATTTTAATACTTTTAGCGATGGCGATTGTGTCATAGACAAGCTGTCGAATAAATAAAGTATTACAAGCACCTTTTGAACTCATTGGCATTATAGAAAGAAAAAAAAACTGCAAATTAAATGAATATGAAGGACAGTTATGTATGTAGAACCATCAATTGGGTAGTAGAAAAATTTTATTCGCTGAAAGTTACTTCCTAATAAATACTGTTAAGAGAATTTTTTTAATTTATGGTCTGATTTTGTTAAGGAGATGATTTTGCATGCAATAAGTTATTTTTATATTAAACTAAATATGCTTGTGAAGTATGTGGTGGGACAGGAAATGAATTTCGTTATATTAAATGTTGGGATACAAGGATAACGATTTTTCCTCAGTTAAAAATTTTCTGAGAGATCTTCCCTTATTTCATTTTCAAATTCTTGATATATGATGAAGTATCCTAGATTGAACTTCTTTAAAGTAATTGTAGTCTAGCACTAGTTTTATGCTTGTCTTGATCTTCTTCCTACAGTCACCAGGAAATTCATAATCTAGGATTTAGTGTCAACCACTAGTTGACCCACAATTTATGTTAGTGAAGCGGTACG
Organism: Panzeria rudis; assembly: GCA_956483635.1. Classification (NCBI taxonomy): domain Eukaryota; kingdom Metazoa; phylum Arthropoda; class Insecta; order Diptera; family Tachinidae; genus Panzeria; species Panzeria rudis. The sequence goes on along the minus strand of OY101448.1, from coordinate 10,224,700 downwards.
ATTTATTGTATTAATTCAGTGATCTATATTACGAAAATACAACTCACAACACATTGTTAAATGAAATACATGTGAACTTTTTAAAAGAATGTTTAAAACTTTATTTAATACTGCATTTTTTTTTTAAAGACACGTAACGCCAACAGGCAATTAATAACTGCCAGTTAATTAATTAATGTGTTACATTCTTTGGGAAAAGAATAGGTTAGTGCGAACAGGTGGTGAAGTGGGAGAGGGATAGGATAGAAACCTTAATTCATTTACAACTCTGCCATCTGGTAGAGGTATTAGTTTGTTTAAGCTGTCTTCATTTCTTATGCCATTTATTAGTTCTTTAACTTCGCCAACGATTTCGCTGCAATACTGGTAAAGTGAACAGTCTTCATCATTTTAATAGTCATGCCTTCATCATATTAAAAGTTCAACAACAATCAACAATATAATAGAAAAATTTATGATGCTGTTGACTTAGCTGAAACTAGTCTTGAATTCAAGACCTCAGGGTTTGAAGCCGACGCGCTAACCATATCAGCCAACAGCACCATAACCTTTACAGCTGATACCACATTTACACTTGAATGGAATCTAGTTCAAACAATATTACTGGCAAAACCTACAGAGAAAATATTTTCAAACCAATGAAATAATATCGTTAGAGTTTTTCGCAATTATATATAGTTGATTCTGATTCTAAACGTAAATTTAGCTTTTTTTTTACCAACGTAACTAATTGAAATGCGAAAAGGTAAGATGCATATTATAGTTTTCGCTTCATTCAATGGATCCTTATTATATATTTTCAGTTTTTAACATTTTTGTATAGTGATGTTATATATGCTTTCGCAGTTGTTCCGTGAACGACTTTTGCGCAAAAAAACACACCTCAAAAAAGAATATATATAAAAAAATTTAACAATCGCAGGACAAAATTAAATGTTATGACCAGTTTCTCAATTTTGACTTGAATTCATATTGAAAAATAAAACATTGTATCTTTTAAAACAATTATTTATAGAAATTTATACATGAGAAAAAAATTAGGCTGACTCTTATTTAAATAAGACCAATTTTAATAAAAATCGACTAACAATGTTAAAAGTTAAACAAGGTTTTGGATTTTTTACCTCTCTGATGTAAATGAAAATCGACATAGATCTTCTACTCCTGTGTGCGCGAAACATGGCGCAAACTTACTTCGATACCTCTCCTGGTTTCTATTTAATGAGCCTCTAAGCTTGGACATCTCGGCCATTTTTGAGAAAAGTTCGTCATTTGAAGATTGAATAACTCTATAACGCGTCCTCGGATATAAATAAAATTAATTTCATTTGAAAGGTTTCAGTCTCCTCTTAACTAGTGTTAATTAAAAATGACACAGCTTCCAGCTACAAGTGCGTCTAAAATTTTAAACTATCCTTTATCCTTAAATATCCTGAAAATGGTATATTAATTTTCTTTGTTTTTTACAGAATGTAGCCAACTGACATATATTTATTGCGTACAATTTTCAAGATGGGAAGAAAACAAACTCAAAAGTTATAGTTGTTTCTTCACGATAATATATATTATTTTTGCTTATACGATTAATTTCTATGAAAAATGTATAAGCAAAAATAATAGAAACAACTATTTGAATACATTATGATTTTTTGGGGTTTTTTTTTTTTTGTAAAAAGTATTTTTGAAATTAGCATAACTTTTATAGCGCGTCATCAGATTTTAGTAATTCAATTATCATTTAAAAAGTTGAAACTCACTTTTTGCAAATCCAAGACAAGGACATCACAAAAAAATGTATCCTTAAATATCCTGAAAAGTGGTATTTATTTCTTATTGTTTTTTCTTTTGCAGCAGATAGCCAACTAATCTATTGCCATTGTGTAAAAGATACAAATAGAGATTTTAGGAAATACTACGGCTACGGTTATATTTATTGCTATTGCTGACACAATTTTCATAGAAATTATCGAGTTATCATCAAGACCCAACTGTAAGATTTGAATCTCCTTTCATCCCATCTTGAAAAGTGTACACAATAAAGACATGCCAATTGGCTACATTCTGTAAAAAAAACATAGAAAATTAATATACAATTTTTAAGGATATTTGAGGATAAAGGATATCTTGGAATTTTAGAGGCAACTGTAGCAGGAAAATTTGTTGTGTTTAATCAGTATTCGTTAAGAGCAGACTGAAACCTTTCGAATGATATCAAAATTATTTATATCCGATGATGCTCTCTAAAGTTATTCAATCTTCAATATGACGAACTTTTTTCAAAAATGGCCGAGATTCCCAAGTTTAGAGGCCTATAAAATAGAAACCATAATGTGTATGGAAATAGTTTTTCGCCTTGTTACGCGCACAGACGAGTAGAAGATAAGTCGGAGAGCACAAAAATCCAGACCGTGTCGAAAATATTCGTTTTTACCCAATACATTCCACAGTTGGGCAGAATCAAAATATTTAGTACATAAATCAGGGATCTCTAAACGAAGAGTTCTATCGGAATAAAATATTATACGGACATAGCGGAGGAGTATTTTTATGTATGTATTAAATATTAGCTCTCTCACTTGCTCAGGAGCGGTTGAATGAAGTCTCAAAATAGGGCATGCGGCCATGTAAAATTTTTTACTGCTTGCCATTTTTTTTCTTATTCGATTTTAAAATATTTTTGCTGTACTATAGTCCTTAATGGAATTTAAATTTAACATATTTGGGTGTCCACTTATCCCTTGAAGTTAGTGGGTTATACTCATTTAAATTTAAAATCTCCCAAATTTTCAAAACCTTGGCACAGTATTTCCCAGATATCAGATCCGAATATCATTCGATTTATAAAATTTTGTCTTCGTTAGTTAAAAAACAAAATTTCAGAGAGTTAAAAATATATCATGAAATTCTGAAATATGAGTTGAAAGTTATTCAATTTTTAAATTGAAATTTAAAAAATAAATTTAATTTTTGAAAAATTTTGCTAAAAAAAACACCATCACTCTGTTATGTATATTAGAGTGAACCCTATTTAAAAAAAATCGATTTATCCCAGTCTCACCCCCCTTCATCCGTTTTGATGACAATTGAAAAAAAAACTGATTCTGCCAAATTTTCAGGTCACTCGGTTGGGGGTAAGGCGAGGCGCCAGCCCTCTCAAATTTGGGAAAAACCAAGAAAATTTTGTTTTCTTGCCTCATAACTTCCAAAACATTAATTTCACAAAAAAAGTTTGATAGGAGAAAAATGTTGCTCGTGAACTTTTGCAATATCTTATTACATAACAATTTTTCTATAGATCTAATAGTTAATAAAAGATCTAATAGATAATAAAATTTTCAAGCAACATTAACTTATTTTAATGCTTCATTCGTCCTTTCAGTTCATGATAACTAAAACGCAAATTTGCAAGGTTTTGGAATGGGATAACTCAAAACGGTTTCTTATGTAATTTCAGAAACTGAATCCGAATCTGCATTCAGTTAATTTTTTTTTTGGTTCTAGTTTTCGAGTTATACGATTTTTCAAAAATGAAGCAGTTGCACAGCAAAAGTTAACATAACTGGATAACGAGTTGTCCTATTCATTTGAAATAAAAAACCTAATTCAACAATAATATTATCTTTAAGTCACACATATAATATTTTTTAATCTGCTGATTAGTTTTAGAGATACAGTGGAACTTGTCGAAAAAAAAATTTTTTAATTTATTTTGTCCGTCTTTCATAAATGCAATGAAATACTCAATGAAAACAAAAAACCTAAATTCAACAACAATATTATGTTTAAGTTGCACTAATGCTAATTTTTATGTGCCTAGTAGTTTCAGAGGTATCATGAAACTTATGCATTTTTTCATTAACATAGAGAAAACTATATTTTAAACAAAACAAGCCTGTAGTTAATAACAGCCAAAAAGGGCTAATATTTCTTATAGTGCATTGGTTGAATTTTAATGAAGTTTTTCATTCGATTAATGTTGAAATTCCCAGAATTTAAGAAGAAAATTCTTCCAGTGTAGTTTATTTTTAGACGATTTCCCATACAAAACATAATCTAGTACAACAATAGATTTTGACAAAATCTTGTTAAATATGGGAATTAACAACTGATACAACTAAGGTTTTTTCATACTCTATGAAAAAATAAATTTTGTTCTGGCGTTGATGCAATATAAGACCTTGATATTGATCTATCGCAGGAAGAATTAAACCAACAAACTTAAGTTTGGGAGTTACTACAAAATCACCTTGTTTGCACGTAAATTTCAAGGCTACTGCTCTTTCTTTTCAGAAATAACTTATTGCCTTACCTTATATTAAGGTTTTTAATTAATGTTCTTGTTAGAAAAAATTTTGTGATGGCTGATGTTACAAAAATACTTCAATCTTAATAAAAACAAAAAGAAAAAACATTTCTAAAAATTTTAAGGATTTATGGTAAACAAACAAAATACATACGACTATTTTGTTTTTTTTTTTTTTGCTCCAAGAATTTAAGGGATTTTTTTTAATGTTGGCCAAAAGTCAAACCAATAAATGTGGCCAACAGGGTTTTTTCTTGTTCTAATAAAATAAAGATTTTAAGAAAACACCGATAAAAGCAATTATCAAAGAAACAACACACAAAAAAAAGAAACTGAAACAAAAAATTTTTTTTCTTCTTTGCAGATGACTTTTTCAATTAAACAAAAAAAGATTTGAAAAATTAACAAATTAAAAACTAGTGACGAAAACAGTTTAAAAAAAATTAACAAAAACTTTTCATACACACTTTGGTTGGTCGATAACTCTACAAAAATTGTGCGCTTTAAACAAGTTGTTGTAGCCAATTACGGCCACACCCATCACTATACAACGCCTCCAAAATTGTCATTAACAGCCGTGAAAACAACAGCAACGACTCACACCACAAACAGCAACAAAATGCATCTCACCACTACAACAACAAATGGCACGGCCAATACCAACAATACGGCCGCAGCCAATAACAATAATAATAGCCAAAATAACAACAGTTCATCAAACACAAACGCCAACAACAACAACAATTCATCGAATGGCAACAACAACAATAGTACAGAACAAAATACTCCGCCCACAGCAGCACAATTACTCAATGAGGCCTACACAAAAATGACTTCGGACATTTTGGCCGAACGTACACTTGGAGATTTTCTCACCGAACATCCGGGTGAACTTATACGAACCAGCAGTCCGCTGTTTGTTTGTACTGTCTTACCGCCACATTGGCGTTCGAACAAAACGCTGCCGGTGGCATTTAAAGTTGTTTCACTGGGCGACATCATGGATGGTACAATGGTGACGGTGCGAGCGGGTAATGATGAAAACTATTGCGCAGAATTGAGAAATTCAACGGCGGTGATGAAAAATCAAGTGGCTAAATTTAATGATCTCCGGTTTGTGGGACGCAGTGGTAGAGGTAAGTGTATGTGTACATTTTTTTATGTTGTTCTAATTTTTTTATTTAATTTTTTATGTTGGGCTGAAAAATTCATAACAGAGTTTTCGTAAAGTTTAGTGCCTAAATGTGTTTTGCATTCAAAATGAAAAGTTTTGGTTATAAAAAAATATCTATAAAAACAATGCTAAGATAAAATCACCTTATCGTTATTTCGAATGAAATACTGAACAGTGCAAATTATAGATTTTATAATATAGAAAGTATACTTTCTATTACAGCTTAATATAAGTTAGAGTTCTCTCATAAAAATGTGAATGCGATCAAAAGTTGTGCACCAATTTCAATAAATAAAACACTCAGTATTCTTTGGAATATACTTAGCTGTGCGCTGCTAGAAAAAAAAAATTATCTCATTGTTGCACTTTTATTTTTTTATGAAATTTAAGAGGAAACAATTTTTAAAATTTTTTATAAAATTTTAATATTTTGGCCCAATTTCTACGATATCTCTGAAACTTATGGACAGACTAAGAAGCAATCTGCCAGGCCCACTATGTCGACACGATTCTTTCTTTCGCATAATTGCATTTAAACCAAAAATAAAATTATTAAAGATAAGTTTGTTGTCAAAATTGATTTTTTTTACTGAATACGGCAATATTTTCCGTTTTGATTTCCAAAGGCTTTTCTGTTTCATAAACTTTTGCTACGATAGACAGTGGTTCCAATTGGAAAAAAGAGTAAAAATTTGTATCTTTGAAACTTGCGATCCGATTACAAAAAAAGTTCAAAAATATCATAGAGAAAGATTTAAGCTTTAAGAATGTTGAAATTTGTACCACTGCATTGAAATACAAGCTGAACTACAGGGTGGCAAACTTGACTACGCCGGGCATGAAAAACCTTGTCGGTATCATAAGTTTTACAAATATTATCTGATGTTGATGCATTCAAACTTGGTGTAAGCTCATAAATATATAAAGAAAATACAGCTTATTTTATGAAGATGTCTTTAACATTGTCAAAGATATTTAGCTTTGAACTTTGAAATTTTGGTTTTTGGCCTGGACTTTGTTCTCTATTACGCCAATATAGCCGATAATAGCATAGCCAAATTTTTCAAAAAACAGTTTATAATTTTTAACCCAATCCTGGATAACGTACAATAAAAAATGTTTTTGTCTGAAACTTTATTATTTGGGATTTTTATTTCACTATTTGAGTTAATTTAAATTCAAATTATTTTTATTAAGAGTGGAGGGTTGGAATATTCAAATCAGATTAGCAGAACGCATCAGTACTACTGATTTCGACATCAAAAGCGAAAACAAAAATTAATAAGAGCTTGTGAGTAGATATCACGAAAAAAATATTTTTTTCACGCACGCTCACGATCAAATTTGATTTTATCACGCGCGCTCACGCGCGACAAAAGCTTAAGCTCTCATGATATTTATTTTTTTATATCCCACAAAAACACAAATCGAACATTAAAGTTTTAATAATTTTTTAGTGCTCAAATGAAAACGAGTTTTTGAAATAATATCCATGGGGATTCTCATTGTGAGTGTACATTTTGGGTTTTTCATTTCCTATTTTTAACTTTACCAATTTAATTAATAGAAATATGAGAAGGTCTTATAGTTTTCGCCTCATTCAATGGATCCTAATATAAAATAACATTTTTCGAATTTTTTTTTTAATTTTTGTGGATTGAGCGTTACATTTGCTTTCCCGGTTGTTCTGGGAATGACTTTTTGAAAGCAAATCAGAAATTTCTGAATGGATAATGCTCTCCATATCGTTTCGGCCCTTCCGCTGCTGTGAACTTTTTTATCACCCTAAGATTTATAGATAATTATATTTAAGAATTTTGTTAACGTAATGCTCAATATATTTTCTTACGAATTTAGTATTTTTTAGAACCCACTATATTTTGAATTTAAAACAATTCAGATGTATAATCTTCGATAAGTTTTAACATAAACTCCTTATTAACACACTAAAACATTTCAATTAAATTTAAAAACTACAATACATTATTATTGATTGATGAAACTTTTTGCAATTTAAACTATTTACCAAAGTTCGCAAAACTTTTAAATATTTAGAAGTGCAAACCTACGCTGTTATTTTATTAATTAAACTGAATATTAAAGCATGCTAAAAACGAGTAACGCTCAATACACATAACTGTGAACTACAACAATTTCTTAAAAAAGTTATTACTCCTATTATTTTTCAAATATTTGATGCAAAATACCATACAATTGCGATACATCAGTTTGTATGAAGTGAGTATAAACAGTATTTTCGTTCTTTATTTTTAACACATAATCGTCAGTGTTACATTAAAAAAGCTTATATATGTACCTTTATTTATATATTAAATAATATATTAAATCATGCTGGAGTAGATTTTATTCTAAAATGTATGCGTTTATTGTATGAAATACTTTCAATATTTTCAAAGCCATTAACCCATTATGAGTGAAATGGAATTTTAAGCATTTTTCGCCTGGCTTTTTACGTAAAAACACCGGTATCTTAAAGACTGGACAATATAGCGGTACTCAATATTTTTTTATAGGGAACCTTCCAAGCTTTCATTTGGTCTATATTATATAAGCTGTCATTTATTAAATATGAAAGTTATGTAACTTCTAATATTAGTTTATGTACCAGATTTGCAAAATATTTCGTAAAAATTCCTATTACACAGGATCTTTAGTAAGTGACGCCGTGGTGCAAAATATCATAGAAGACAAAACCTTTGTGTCCGCTGTTTCAGTAAATAAGCGATATATCGTATTTCAAACGTTTTGACTTTTTGTGTGCTGGGTTGTCTTCAGCATACAAACATATTTTTCCTGATGTCAGACATGTCGGCATAAAAGGTTCACTGGGTTTCTTTTGCTGTCGACACACGTCCTTTCGATCTGAAGTAGGGCAGAAAGTCTGTACAAGATGCCGAATTCGTATTCGAAGACGGTCCATATGCGTGGTTAACAAGAAAACGAACCTCTTTGTCTGAGAAAATTCTAAAAACTTTGCCGAAACTCTCTACGAATTCTGACGAATCTTTTAAGGAATTTTCGACATGTCGCAGAAAACTGGGATCTAAAATTAGAAACTTATAAAAAATGTCGTATAAAGTTCGCAAATTAAATCAAAATATTGTAGGAGTAAAGAGGAAATTTTTTTCAGCAAGCTATGAAATGTAATTTCGTGAGTGCGTGAAAATTACATATGTAAAATCACGCACGATCACGCACGGTATTTAATTTGTAAATCACGCTCACGCACAATTGCGTGATTATTTTTTAATTTAAACACGATCACGTGTGAGTCACGCGTGAATCACGCCGTGATCCACGCCCGACACGAAAAATTCACGACATTTGCACATCTCTACTAGTGAGTGTTGGCTAATTAACTAAGCTGAGTCGCAATAAAAATTAATGCAAGAATTTACATGAAAAAAATCTCAAAGAATATTGTAGTTGAAATGTTTTATCGATTAACGCATTCAACCCACGTCCATCATTGGACGAAAATGGTGAATTTTTCTTCAAAAGTCTAAATTCATCGCCTAAGGAAAAAAATATCTCTACAAATTATATTATATATATTTAATATAATTAATCTGGCTACTGATAGTTACCCACCAGTTCAAAAATGCTGCCATTGGAGCAGATTTTTTAATAATAGTAAAATTTTTAGAACCACCTGCATGTAAACTGGACTAAACTTCATTTTATAATTTTTAATGCTTCACTATTTATCAAACAACATGGCAATCCTGTTATGTTTAAAAAATATCAACGATATATCAAATGGGCATGTTTTATGAATTTTTCATTCCAAAAAGAATATGTGAAAATAATGCGTATATCCATTATTTTTAGTCCAAAATTGTAATACGTATGAGTGATATGATTAGGGTTTTCCGGGATCCCGAGAATTCCCGACAATTGAAGAACGTAATAAAATATCTACCAAAAGCTTTAATTTTCGAGATCCCATGATCTTATATGAGCAAAACGAATCATTGATTCATTCTTTGTTTCAATCTAAGCTTAATCTTAAAAGTATATCGCGAACAAAACAGTCCCTAAAGATATGAGATAAAAATCCAAAAACTTAACAAATCAGAAAAAACAAAAATTCGAAGTATATTAGGTAGAGAAGAACAATATTTTTATCGAAATTTTAAGGAAAGTTCGTATTTAAAAACTATTTTTAGACCTAGCAAAAAGGGAAGATAGAAATCATTAGTAAAATCAGTGATGGACTTAAATCAAAGTACATTTATTTCTGATCATTCATCAATGATTTTAGCACATGGTTCTCAGAGGGCGAAAGCTATCCAAAGATCGATTAAAAGTTTGTCTTCGATAAATGTTGCTGACAAAGAGCAGTCTTAGAGCAGTTTTTTTTGTAGAAATAAAAAAGCCATAATTAACACAATTTTGAGTTGTTGAGAAAAGCCTTTCGCCCTCGTTTCTTGTTTCGCTGTCTTTAAATAACTTCAGATGTTTTGCTAATAGCAGCATTTAAAAATTCTTCGAAAGTCTTCTCTCTAAGAACATCAATGTTATCTGAATAAATATATATTTCCCGACTTTCTATGTCATTAAATGCATCAAAAAGAAGTGCATTAAGACTTTCTGCATGTCTGATTACCGCTAATTTTGGTACATATTGAAAAACGTTGTAGTTGCTTTTTAATATTTTAAATAATTAATTACAGAGACTTTTTCTCTTTGTTTTCAATCCAAAATAATTTAATATACACTTTGATCTTTGGTTGGTTTCTATCCCCTCATATAGATAATATTTGAAGATGAATGACAATAATTTAAAGAAAAAGAATAATTCTTTGGTGCCAAAGTCAGTAATTTGGTATGTATTTTTAATCCAGGGAATTCCCGGATAAAATTCCCGGGAAAGCGGGAAAAGAAAATAAGTGATTTTCCCGGGAATTCCCAGGACGGGAAATTAAATTCATCAAAATCGGATAATATTGGTAAAAGTTATGAGGCCAAAAATATTTTAACAGCCTGTAGCTCTACGTGTGATTTAACAGGGTGGTCCAAATTGCAAAATCCTTAAAGCTTACGTTGTCCTCTATTATTTATACATACATAGTTCTATAAGCGGTTCGCAAGTAACAAAGAAACAGATTTATTAATATTTTTTCCAATTGGAACTACTGTGCGATGCTCACAATAAAAAACTTTTATTTGGAACACTTAATGAACTTTTGTGATAAACACAATATAATTTTTTATTGTGTCGAAAAAAAGACAACACAGAATATTTAGCAGACTTTTTAGCAAAAAAGAGAAAAAAAGATTGAATTATATATGAAAAAAAAAAGAATTGTGGGTACGAAGTTGTCAATAGGGTTCAGTTTCACAATAACATGTTAAGCAAAGATTTTCAATAAAATGTTTTATAAAATTTTAAGCTGTTATGAAAAACTTTTTATTATTGCACAAGCAGAATGTCTACCAATATACATTCACCAACTAGAAAACAACTTATAACTTATAAATGGCTGGCCCAACTTTTATCAAATATTGCTTAGGCCTTTCTAGATCAATTCTGGCAAAACAAACTTTTCTCTATTTGTAGAAGTTATTACTATGAAACAGTAAAATATTTTCTTACACATAATTTTATGGTTAAACATTCTCAAATAAAAAAACAACATTACACGAACTTTAGAAGTTAACAAATGTAATGTAATGCAACTTTTACTTAAACTTCCGCTTCACAACCGGTACTGTGTTTTGTTTTTTATTCCGCAAATGCGTGTGAAAATAAAACTCTTGTTAAAAAATACAACTAAAAGTCTCTCATACTACGAAATTGGCCTCTATCCTACTATGTATTTGGTATTGTTAAAATGAAGGATTTTTCTGGTCAAGAGTAGATAAATGAAATAAGAGTAAAAAAGCAAAATAAAAAAAGGCAACAACTAAAGTCACATTGCTACAGTATTTGAACAAATAAGCAATATTATTTGTAGCTAATATTTGAGTTTTTGAAATAAAATATAAATAAATTGGCAATATGTAGTTTTGTATATTAATATTATTTATTATTACGATTAATATAATTTTTAGAATGTAGAATATGGATAGTTACAGAAAGCTTTTAAGCGTCAGAAATGGTTGCACTAAGAGAAGAGTGGACTGATTAAAATTTGATAGCTATTGGAAATCAATATCTGTTCTCGAATAAGTGAAGCGGTGCTGTACGTTCTTTCGGCGAGAAAACGTGAGATGTCTCACTATCAATTGTTACCACAGGTATACACATGGCAGTGCACAGCGAGATATCTGAGCATGCGTTTTTGATATATTTAGCTTCCTTTTATCGAAGTTTTTCGTCTTGCATAATTTACTATAATTGGATTTTTTTATGCCGAGCATGAAAAGCTTGAAAGTCAAATACCTAATAATGTTTATGTCATTAAATATTATATCAGTATGTTAATGTCTTTTGATGCTGCTGATTTAAATGCAACCAAGGACTTTTTAGATGCTGCCATTTAAGTGTCTTACACTGTTTTTTTCCTCAAACCCATACATAAAGAAAGTTGCAAAGTTTTAAGTGTTTTAGTAAAATAAAAGTAATTTACTACAATTACAAGGATATTTTAGTAAATTCCAATTATAAAATACTAAAGAGTACTTAATTTTTTGACGGCTAATAAATGAATCTTTTGTAAACTGTAAATTTTGTATTGAAACAAAAGTTTCAGACATACAATTTCTGAATTATTAACAGAGTCTAAAATTATAACATTGTGATTTCTTAAGAAAACTATTACAAAAGTTAGCAAATACGTTAAAACTTCATGCAAAATGTGATAATTACATTAGTTTATTTTTTGTATGTAATTTAGGGTATTCATTCGGTTAACCGTTAATCGGTCAAGCGGTTAATTATTACCAGATTAACTCATCGGTTAATTTAAAATTAGCTATTTTCGATTAACGGCTAAGCCGATTAATTTCAGTCGATTAACCGGATAGCCGATGTAACAAAAATTTTAATTTTTGTTGTAATATAACATATTTATTTGTGTGGTTAATTATTTGTTTCGTCTCATATACAAAAGGTATTTGTTTAGTAATAAAGTATCGCTAAGTTTTTAGAAATATTTTACATATAACTATTTTCTAGATACTTTTAACTCATTTTTACCGATATTATTGGGATAAAAGTTGGCAACAGTGTTATTGTGACAGTTAGCGAAAAAGATATATGAACTTAAAAGAAACATAAATGGAAAAGAAATATGAGAGTAAAAGAAACAGGAAATATGAAGCTGAAAAGAGCTCATTGTTATGATCAGCTCACTTCGTTCAGTTGTGTGAATAGTTCAATTGAAGTAGTTCATTCATGAACTAACCAATTCTAAAAGTACCTGTGAGCCACTGTATTTGAAAAGAAGTACCTTTGTTCTGCTTTCATTATCTACTTCAAGTACTTTCTTATATAATAACAGTTAAAATGTTGATGTAATTTTCATATTAAATAAGACAGTAAAAAATAGTCATCATTTTTTAGCTTTTATTTTGTGTGATATTTGACCTTTTCTTGCCTTTTAAAAAGACCGACTTAGCTTCTTTTTTCCTCCGGCTCCTGGCAACACTGCTTATCATTATTATTATTTTTCTCGCCCCCAACAAAGACGAATGATCAATATCTATTCATATTTATTAAAATATCACATATACGTACTAATTAGCTGAAAAACTATTGCATACTTTTAGAACATTTATTGCCAATACTGTAAGTCGGTGCGTATAAGTTATATGCAAATAGATGCAAAGGCTTGGTATAAAACACGATATACATATATTGTCAGGCCTATTCGTTATAGCGGAAAATTCGTTTTATCGTGAAGTTTTTTTTTTGTTCATCTACATATATTTCATTTATTTATTTTATTTTATACAACTTTGTATTAAAAACTAACTCAAAGCTTAACACAATATAATCCTTATGCAACAATTTTACAGACTGATATCATCCTCTTCATCGAACTAATCATAGATTAAAGATTTTTAGACAACATTTGTTGTTAAGAAAGCATTAAGACTTCTTAAAAAGTTGACGTAATATAGTTTGCAATATAAGGAGGCATATACATACGAGTATGTTTGTATATCGCCAATATTTGTCCATATGGTATAATGAAAGCAAAATACTAAAATTACATTAACAAACATTGCAAAAAAGTAAAATTTTGAAAATTACAGATCTTTGTTAAGAGAGTTTCTTCGCTTCTTCAAGAAGAAGGATACTAACTTTTCTGTGTCAAATAGAATAACACAAAGAAGAGTGGCTACTATTCCTTCGATATCCTTCTTGTTGTAAAGAAGTAAATCGTTTGGTTGAAGTTCCACTGAATTACATAAAAGTAATGAAAGGGCTCATTAATGTTAAAATTATTTGCCGACTTGGTCTTGTTTATTTTCAATTTATATTTATTCTTCAATTTTCTTAAACGTTCATTGTATAACGTATTTTATGTAAAAAAATTTTACGTTTTTATATCGGATTTTTGTTACAGCAAGATTTGTTATAACGATCTCTGCCTGTATTCTAAACCTTATGATGATAGCTTAAGAAGAATCCTGCAAAAATTGTTGGACTGCGTGTTCCATTGTAGTGACAAAATAATATCGGCACAAAATTAAGTGTAGCCAAAAATATATATGGTAAAGTTACCCCACCAATTGTCGTGAATGTTTGTTTGTGATAATTATTCTATTTAAAGTATATTATTTGTGGTGGCAAAAGTAAAAATTATGTTTTTTTATGAAAGAAAGAAATCCAAAGGCTGTTTTCAATTTAACCATCTATTGGTGACATAGAAAAGGTGATCCATTGTTTATTTAAATAGAGTAGTTTTATGGTTAGTCCAAAATAATGCAAAGCAGGCATATAGGATATCGTAGTTTTAAATGGCTTACATCTATTTTATGGGATTAGTTTGTGACTACTCATGTTCTGTTATTACTCTATACACGCGTGTATGCTGTACTGGCGACTTTTAAGCTAACGGCACAACACAACATGTATGTTCACTTTTCAATAATTTATGCTAAAAATTTCCAATAAAAAACACAATTTTGTAGACTGGAAAAGATATGTTTCGTTATTAGCAAAATACTGGAGTAAGGCAGGTAAAAAAACTAAAATTTATATCTTTAAAATTGAACATATCCTGAAATATAACAGATAGCTATTTAATAAATTAGTTTAGTAAGATTTTTATATGGCCCAACAAGAAGAACATACGTAAAGGAAAATTTTTCTTTAATTGAATAAATAAAAAAACGCTTTATTTTTAATTTTTTATTCACACGGGATGCACCACTTTGTGGCTTTATGTCTCCGCTAAGCGATATTGAGATACAATGCAACTCTCACTCAAGTATCGCGATTTAAAGTTTTCCCGTTTTACATGTAAAAAAATCAATCGTGAAAAGCTTTCTAAAACCCCTTAAATCAACAAAATTAATTGCGCAAACATTTATAAGCATTGAAATTATGACATGACATGTTTCTATTTCATGTTTGCTTTATTTCATAGGAAACCTGTGGTGCGCAAAGTAGGTGTAAATTTACACCAACATAATACTACACACAGACACACAAGTATATGACAGACAAAATAATGGGTTTTACTCAAGCTTTAAAAACATGTCATTGATATGAAAGCAAATGATATTTTATGGGTATACAAATCTATGTATTTGGCTTAATATGTACTTGTTTGTATTAAGCTTAATATTCTCCTTAAGAATTATGTATATACATATTTGCTTAAAAGCTATAAGATATGCAAATGATAAAAAGAGACAGAAATACTGGCAGGCAAGCACTATTGTTGACAAATCGTTAAATAAATACAGAACGCACACACTTGCTTATACTTATGTTATTTCAACAATAAATCTAAAATGTTTAACATGCTTTAAGCAAACACGCCACCAAATTGATTTGTCATACATTCTTCATGTCATAAAGGAATTATTTTTTAAACGACAATTAACACGACTTCCTTAAGGGTTTTAATATGTTTTTTACGGGTAAATGTCTTTGTTTGTATAGTTGATTAAAATGTGTTTTTATTTGTCTAATAAAAGTTGTTAAAAACAATTTTTTTGAGTTATTTTAGCGTGCTTACGAAAAATTATGGCGGTTAACCTGGATTTGTCATGATAATAAAGGCAAACAATTTATAAAAATATTTATAATAAATTATTTCTTTGGCACGCAATTCTCATATGGAACGAGGCCGTATGGCAAATGTTATTGCGTTACTTATTTGTCTAAGATGCAGTTGAATTAATGAATATTTAAGTAAAGCTTTTATTTTAACAAACTAGTCTACCTAATATACATCCACTGCCGATCATCTGATTAGGTTCAATATTTTAACAATACTTTTTCGCAGTTCTGTCAAAAACTATTGCAAAAACTACTAATAAAATTGTGTCCATTATTAAAGGATTTAGGCAAAGCGCAGTACGCCAAGCCAAGTTCCGGCCACACAGTGTGTATTTACAGGAAACTATTCGAGCTTTTTTACCCCCCTCATAACTTTGCTCCACTTGTACAGAAAATAATGAAACACAAAATTCAAACATAAGGTTTCCTTACATATGTGAAAATTTAAAATTCGACCGTAAAAGCTTCCCGAAATATTAAGGTGTAAGAAGTGCATATTTTAGTACATATGCACTGACTCATCGATATTATTGGGCACTTCCACTATAACCGGAAAGCTGAAATTTGGTATGCACGTAGGTCTTGGCGAGCAATTAACCAGAAAACCTGAAAACAGGCACTTTTCAGTGCGGACTAGGGTTCGACTTTGTGTATGGGGCACTTCCAGTATAGCTAGAAAGCTGAAATTTGGTAAATAGGTAGATCCTTTTTTATGGGAAAATGTTGCCAAGCTTACAGTTTGCCTAGAAATCAGATGATATTGTACCTTTCAAGAAGTTGGTCCTTATTTTGATTCCAGTACTCTATACGGCCGAAATTTTATGAAAGGAACTTGGCCCTATTTTCACATTTATGTTTTTGTGCGGATATTCTTTACGTGAAATCTGTGCAAACCAAATTTACGGGAATATTTTACCATTATCGATATACTAGCTGAACAAAAAACTACATCGGGCATAAAAATTAAATAAATTAAGTAAAGTGCGACTTTGGCTCGCACACGAAGGGTTCCGTACGAATATACATATGTATATCCCTTTTTGTTTTTGCCCCGTTTGTCATTTTGACAGTTTTTTCATTGTGCTTCTTGTTTCATTCATTGTTTTTTATTTTTTTTAAGTATTTTTTGTTGTTTTTTGGGTTTTTTTTGTTTTGGCGCTTTTCGTGATTTTTTTTTTTAATTTTTTCTGGCGATTTTTCGTTTTTTGGAATTTTTTTTGTTTTTTGCCGATTTGTTTAGTTTTGGCGATATTTTGGTTATGGCATTTATTTAACGTTTTCACTTTCTGACGATATTTTTAGTTTTAGCGATTTATTTTAGTTGTGGCGATTATTTCAGTTTTGGCGCTTTTTTTCGTTTTTGGGGATTTTTTCAGTTTTTTTGGTTTTTTATTTTTAGCGATTTTTTTTGTTTTGACACTTTTTTAGTTTTGGCGATTTTTTTTGGCTTATGGGGGTTTTTTTTAATTTTGCCGTTTTTTTTTGGTTTTTGCGTTTTTTTTCGTTTTTGTGATTTTTTTTCATTTTTTGGCGGTTTTTTCATTTTTTGATGGTTTATTTAGTTTTAGCGATTTTTCGTTTTGAAGACTTTTTCGATTTTTGATGTTTTTTTTAGTTTTTTGGCGATCTTTTCAATTTTGGTGATATATTGCCTTTTAGCGATTTTTTTAATTTTGGCGCTTTTTTCCTTTAAGCGCTTTTTTCATTTTAGCGTTTTTTTCGAAATTTTTAAATTTTTTTAATTTTGGATTTTCTTAGTTTTAGCGTGTTTTAAAATTTCAATATTTAACACCTTACGGTTTCCAAGATACAGCATATTGTCTCAATTACATAGCCAAATTACAATAACCAATAGAAAACCCTTTAATTTTTATTGTTTTAAATATCGGTGTTAATTGGTGTAGTCTATTCTACAGACTACACCAATTAGCACTTACTTTGGAAATTTAAAGTGTCTATATATAAGTGTCTGTATTTACTTTAGTATTTCAACATGTTGCGTTGCTCGCTTTAGAACACCCTTTAATTTTAAACTGACATATATTTTGTAGCGGCCGAAGTTTTACATATTATGTAATAATTTCAGGTCCGTAGCTCTTACGGTTCCGGAGATAGAGCAGATTGTCTAAATTACATAGTAAAATTACATTGACTGATAGAACACCCATTAATTTTTATTGTTTTAAATATCGGTGTTAATTGGTGTAGTCTATTCTACAGACTAAACCAATTAACACGAACTTTGAAAATTTAAAGTGTCTATATATAATTGTCTGCATATTACATTAGTATTTCAAAATTTTTCGTTGCTCGCCTTAGAACACCCTTTAATTTTTAGCTGTCATATATTTAATGTTGTAGCGGTCAAAGTTTTACATATTCTGTGAAAATTTCAGGTCCGTAGCTCTTACGGTTCCCGAGAAAACATTACATTAGTATTTCAACATTTTTCGTTGCTCGCTTTAGAACACCCTTTAATTTTTAACTGTCATGTATTTGTTGTTGTAGCGGCAAAAGCTCTACATATCCTGTGAAAATTTCAGGTCCGTAGCTCTTACGGTTCCCGAGAAAACAGCCTGTGACAGACAGACGGACAGCGTAGAGAAAACAATAGGGTTCTTTACACTTTTGGTGTATCGGAACCCTAAAAATGAAGCTTGGTACTATTTTTATGCAGATAAAAAATTGCTTCTGAAAATTTTACTATTTTTGGCCAAACTGCACCCCTGGCCGCCATTTTGAGCGGGCGGGTAACAATTAAAACCCAGATTAATTATATTAAATGTATCTAATACGATTTGTTAAGAAATTTTAAGGTCAATGAACGTTTTTTTTCTGAAGCGACTAATTCAGAATTTCGTAAAAAAAATCACAATATTCGTTCAATGCTGGACATTTTTTAAGTTTAATATTTTGAAATATAAAAAACAAAATATTTTAGTTTCGAAAATTTTTGGAGAAAACGTCCAACAATTAAGCGCTACTTTTGTCAATATTTAGCCATTTTCACACTCATTTCAAAGTTTTGACTTTGATTTTTTTTGAGTGTTGTGTTTTTCTTCCGACGGGGTTTTTTGAATTTCGAACGATTTTCTGTCATCCCACGTCAAATTTGGTTTGTAAACAGGCCGGTTTCGGCTATTTGCCATCTTCAGTGTTTTATTGAATAGTTCCAAATTTTTTATATTTTTCTTCACGGCTACATAAATTGAGATAACTTAAAAATTTCTTCTGCATATCATTAGGATTTTGTTAAAAATCAGAAAATATTTTTTTAAAAATGTGGCTATGCTATTACCGGAGATATTTACAAGTTCAGGCCAAAAATCAAAAATTTTAAATTCAAAGCCAAATATCTCTTAAAATATTAAAGATAATTTAATGAAATAAAATGTGGTTTCTTTATCTCATTATAAGCATTACAACAAGTTTGAAATATCGAATATTATTTGTAAAGCCATGAGGCCATCAATTTTGACACTCTGTAACTCACCGTGTGTCTTAACAGGGTGGTCCTAGTGTCAATATTCTGAAAGTTGAGGTCCTCTTCTATGATTTTTACATACATCGTTTTGTAATTGTGTCGCAAGTTTCAAAGGTACATGTATATTAACCTGTTTTCCAATTGGAAGCACTGTGCGTTGGTCTATTTTTCTTTTTGCCCATTATTCTAATGTTTTGTTCTACTGAAGTCAAACTTATTTGTTTTTATTTTATGCAACTGGAAGCAAATACGTTAACTGTGAAGAGTGGTGGGAGAAGAATTTTTGATCATTAAAATGAGTGTAAGCAAGATACTTGCAATGCTCCGACTGTAGGTGACATTTTCTAATGCAGTCCACCATACTAGCGCTCCATACGTAAGTAGAAGCTCTATTACCATGTTTTGCAGCCACTTTGCGTTCTGGGATTTATTTCCCTATGGAACTTCTATATGTGTATATAGGCACAGCAGCCTTGACTCGACGTTACCTTGCAGTAAGTTATCAAAAGTTGCAACAAGGAACCGGGAATATTGCATGCAGTAAGGATTATTTCGATCTAAAGAGAGGCTTTGAATAAAAATTATGATATTTTTAGGAAATGTTTCATATAATTTGGATATATTTTTAAATTAAATATTTCAACCCTTTAATAGTTCTCGTAATGTTCCTTAACCACTGGTATACCAGCTATTGGTTATCCCACAAAAAAAAGTCATATATAACATCCTCATAATCATTAAATAAATATCCAAGGGTGTCAGAAGGGAAAATAAAAAACCAAAAAAAAAAGATACCCATAGAATTCTTAAATTTTAAAAGGTTCACAAAAGGCTTAAAAAATCTTTTTAAAAACTCCTTATAATTGACTCCTTGAAAAATATTTACACAAAGAAACAAAAAATGGAAACAAAGTTTGGCTGCAAGGAAGTTTTTGAAGTAAATATTTATCTGGCGGTTATTTTGTATTCAACAGAAAATATCTTAAGCTGCAGAATATGTTTTAAAATGTTTGAGTTTAAGTTTGAAGATTTATTTTTCTCTTACAAATATTTTGTATATAAAATTTAATTAACTTGTTGTCTTTGTTTTTTTTTTCTTCTATTTTTATAATTCTGTCACAGACTCAAACACAAGTGTTTTAATTAAAATTCAAATTGAAATTACCTTGGAAATTTAGCTGTCTTTGTTTTTTCATTTCACAAACAAACAAAAAAGGCGTTAATCATTTACATACGTTCACCATAGAATTACATGTGTCGTTAGACATTTTCATGTGTGGAAGAGTCTTTTGACAGTTTTTAAGGACAAAAATAAATCTTTATTTATTTCTATTTTGTATAAGGAATTGCTTTCTTTTGTTCTATAAAGTTTTTGTTTCAGTTAAAACAATTCTCTAAGAATTGTCATTATTTTTTGCAAAAACGAAAAAGGGTTGTAACTACAAGTGATGGTTTTATATGCTTTTAATTAAGGTAAAAATGTAAAATATTCAAAAAATAAAAAGATAGATAGAAATCGGGAATGAATTTAAAACTTAAAGAAAGTCTCTTGATTTCATATAACAGATTTAAATGATTTTTTTTTTATTTTAGAAGTCATCCTCATATTTTTCTTCAAGTTACAAATTTTAAATAATTTGATTGATGACAACTTTTATTATCAATAAAAATAGGACATTATATTAATCTAATGTCTTATTCTATTTCAAGACAACTTTCTTTGTAAATGCCTCTTTATGATTTTAAAAGTTATTTTTCGTACTTAAAGTGTTCCAGACTCACGAAAAGAAATCCTTTGTTCGCAAATAGCTAAAAGCATATTTTGTTGCTTTCATTTTGTATGTGGCAAGACCACAAAACCAAAGCCTCAATAGAGGCCACACAGTGTCGTCAACACAATTTCAATCATTGTATAATTGCAAACACCCGTTTTAATAAAAAAAAAAGAAAAAAACAGCGAAAAACGAGTATACAAACTAAAGTGATGCTGAAATAAATTGTTAAAATGAATATAGTATTCTTCAAGGGCAGACATTTAAAGGAATGAAAAGTAGATTTTTTTGACGACAAACTCTGGCATAAAAAGAAAGTGTTGAAAGGAACACACACAAAATCTCTTTGTATGTTCTTTGTCATATTTTGCTTATTTTTCTTCTTTGGGCTACAGTATATATTTGCAAAGCACCTTCCTTCGAGCTTAAGTTATTAGCTAAGACTAACATCATCTCAATCCAAATCTGATTGCACATATCAGCCATAGCTACACATGCTTGCACATATATATATCTCAGCAATTCAAAACATAGGCTTAATAGATAAATATGAAAATAATGAAACTAATTTCCCTACAAATCTGCTCCTTTAAACAACTGTTTACCTCCAAAAAATAAAACACCCAAAATATTTCAAACGAAAACAAACCAAAAAAAAGATGCCTTGCAATAAATGTCACCATGTAGAAATCACACAAAACATGCCACGGCTGATGATGCCAGAATAGAACATGATGTCAAACGATGACCATGTCATGAGAACCAAAACCAGCCAAAGGATATACACAAAATCATGAAATGACATATACCGACAAAATGAAAAAAAATATATATATATGAAAACAAACGCAGAATATTTTGAATGGAATAGTTAGATTTTTGTCTATTTGATTCATATTGTAAACGGAGGAAATATTTTTTGATTTTCTATTTGGACTATTGTTTTTGTTTGAATATTCGGTAGCAGTGAAACCGCAGCAACGCGTTTATTCAAATAAAGCAATTTTTTCGCACACACCCTCCCACATACTCCTTTTTGTACATAACCAGACAAATAAACGCGAATTGGATGAGAAGGCATTGCCGCTATAAACTGGTGATATTTCAAATTAAATGCTTTGTAGTTTATTTGTGTTACAGGCATTTGTTTGTAGCCTTGAAGGGGGTACAAAATTCTTATACACAAACTCACACGTAGATACAAACACACATGATGATCTAACATTTAAATCGTTGATATGTATGGTATAAAAAACAAGTGTATAGTTTTAGGCATACAATCAATTCAATTATTTAGCAAATAAAAAAATAATCTGTGCATTCGTTGTTTTCAGCAAGCTCTTTACACATGGTATGCTTACAGTTTGATGATAATGATGATGATGGCTTCGAATTTAAAATAGTGAAGGATAAAATTCCGTTTGTTTAGAATAACTGAAATCTATTCAATTTCCTCAATGCAATATTGAATAGCATTTGCTAAACAAACAACAGATTGAATGAAAAATTTTGTGCTGGTTATCTATTACGTTCCTTTTCCTCAGGGTATTTCCATATACACAAGAGCAATTAACTATACTCGTACTATACTAGAGTGAAACTATTTGTGTTGATGCTGTCATGCCTCTGAAGCATTCGACGGAAATTGGAATCCTTTAACAATTATCATCACAAAGGCCACAAACATTTTTGTGCATCATTTAGTGTGGGTTGCAATTTTTTTGTTTTCTATTTTAGTTTTGTTGCCGTTTAGTTTGGTTGTTTTGCAACATTCCATTTAATGTTTAACACTTCTTTTTTATTCAAACAGAAAAGGGAAAAGTTTTAGTGAGAAGTTTAAGAAATATTTTTAAGATAAATACAAACCTGCAGAGATAATGGAAAATTGAAAAAAAAACAAACACAAACCACTAAATAATTGGAAAAAATGCTAAGATAGTTTTCAAAAAATACTTATTTCGAATGAACTGAAAAGTAAGAATTCTGATAATTTGTTACTTATAACTTTTTAGGCAAAATGTGAAGTTTTGAACAAACTTCAGTGTTGTCACGAGCTGGAAAAAAATAAATTAAATCGTGTTTGATAAAGAAAAGTCGCCAAAAAAGAAGCTCAAAAACAAATAAAATGTTACTTGAAATTTAAGTTCCTATTAACGACAGTGATGTAATCTTCGCAGTAAAATTTGTTGGCAAATTTTGTACTACATGTTTTTTTCATTTTCTCTAATAAAATTTTCGAGAGTAATTTTTGAAATCACAAAAGCTTCTACCGGCCCTTTTCACAATGTACGATTAAAATTTAACGAAGGCTTTAATGGCAAGTTTTGTAGGCCGTACTGGCCGTTAAAGTTCCCGTTAAGTTTCTTATATATTCAGAACTATAATAGTGAAGCTCTCTAAATTTGATTTGGATAGCAATTAGAACAAACTAAAAGTTCCAACAAAATCCGAAGAATCTCCAAAAGGGAAAATCTCTAAATATGCTGTACGTCAAGCTTAGAAAAAATTGCGCTTTGCAAAGAAAGCTGGTGGTATAGTAGGAGGGAAAGACTGGCATCCACCATACAATGTAATTCGGCTCCAGCGCTCCAAATTTGATTTACATTGCACTTTTAAACAAAATCCTGGTAGCAAAGGAGTGAGGATACGGCAGTACAAAATAGTGATGTACTAATTTTCTTATATCTATACAAGATTGGGGTAGCAAAGCACACGCGGGTTGAGCTAGTTTATAATATTTTAAATCACGCTAAAGTAGACTTCATTTTTAAATTTATGAGTTTCCTATGAAATATTTTACTATACTTTTAACGGACACCGAAAAAAAACGTTGTAAATGAGAATCAACCATATAGAAGAAGATTATTTTAATAAAACCATAATTTCAAGAATTTCACTTGACGTCTTGCGTAGTGGAAAAGAGCTACGCAAAGGCCTCCTTTTTTTAACAACCTCGATAAAACTAATAATTTTTACTGAATTGAGGGCAGGGTTTCGTTCCCGGAAAGCAACGGGAATAATTAACGGAAAATGACGCAACTTTTTACATTCTCATTTCCGCAACTTTTTATTAGTAGTCTCGAGAAGGACAATGCATTAGAAAATTAAACTTTGTTGCTAAGAACACATTTGTTCAGCTATTGTAGACAAAAAATTATTCTTAAAAAAAATATTGAAGAAATTTGATTAGTATAAGCACTTCATGGTGCAGGTAACAAAATCTAATAATTATTATTTGAAACATGCAATTACACTTCGCAGCATTTTTAAACTTTTTTAATGTTTCAGAGATCATAATATGTTTTCCTTATTTATTCTCATCTGCTGAGTTCAGTAATTATCATACAAATTTCCGATTAGCTCAAGTTTTTTTTTATTCTTCGACTCATAACAGGTGGGCCAAAAGAAATCACCCTATTGGAGAAGAACCCCTTATTTTTGCAAATGGCGACCAATGTAAAATGTGTTTTGACATTTGTGAACTAGACAGATGTAGACAACAAATGAACAAGCCATGGAGCGATACACTCCCCAAGAATGCGGAATAATCGTGTCTATTTGTTTGCGTAACAATTCGTCTGTGCTGTTGGTGCAGCGCGAATTCCGTCGCCGATTGCCCGGTCGTGCGGCGCCGACTGTGCAAACACTGCGCCGTTTGTCCACCAACCTTGAATAGTATGGGACCACATGAGAAGCTGCTGTTGCCAAGGATGTCGTGACTCGCAATTAGCCATCAGCCGGTCGTCCCTAAGCCGTATTTTGGTCAAAAACCTGCGCATGTTACCGTACAAAGTCCAGTCCGTGCATAAGCTGCTGCCTGTCGACCGCCAAATGCGTGTAACCTACGCCCAAGCCATCCCCAATCTCCAGGACGAACTGGACGATCTTTCGACCAAAATCACAATGAGCGATGAGGATCATTTCCACCTCAGTGGGTACGTGAACAAGCAAAACTATCGCTTCTGGGGCACCGAAAATCCACGAGTGATACAGGAGGAGCCATTACACCTGCTCAAAGTGATTGCATGATGCGCTGTTCACGCTGGAGGAATCATCGGTCCATTTTTTTCGAGTACGCCGCTGGTCAAACGACAACAGTGGACGGTGCGCGCTATAGGTTCATGTTAGCCGAGTTTTTTCTGACGCAATTGAACGAATTAGGACTGGATGACATGTGTTTCCAAGAGTGCGGAGCAACGGCATACACTGCGCGAGCCGCAACCGATATTCTGAAGGCGGCGTTCCCGGGTCGTCTGATCTCTCGTTTTGCAGATTTACACTGGGCCGCAAGATCGCCCGATTTAACCGTTCCAGACATATTATTGTGGGATTTTTTGAAGTCAAGCGTTTACGTCAACAAGCCCAAGACCCTGGAAGCCCTCAAGGACAACATTCGACACGAATGTGAGAATCTGTCGCCCGAAGTTCTCACGGAAGTGTTAAAAAATGCCATAAAACGAGCCCGTATAGCAATCAATTGTGACGGCGCCCATTTGGCCGATATCATCCTCTCGACTTGACCAATAAAACTCTAAAGGTTCAAATAAACATAATCAAAAATCAGAATTGAAGTTTTTCATTTAGAAAAAAATGAGAGCCAAACAACATCGGATCACTTCTTTTGGCTCACCTTGTATTTCCAGTCCGGCTCTCAAAATAATAAAATAATTTATAGATTATGAGTCTTCACAAAAATATCTTTCGTTTGGGTGTAATTTTGCTGATGTGTGTTGTAGGATACATTACAGGTGTTGCCAGCATATTGAAAATTGTGTGTTTTTACTTTAGTCCTTAAAATTCTTAAAAGTTAAAAAAAAAATTATTTCAATGGACTGCATAAAGTAGGTATTTTAATAAAAAAATATTTTTTTATGAAAATAGGAAATCCATTGAAAGGATCCTCAAATATTAAGACAAGAACTTAAAATTTCAACAAATTGTTTTAAATACACAAGTAGTACAATAATAGTTTTGTTTTTAAAAGTTATTTGTTGCGTAGTAATATTAGTATTTTCATAAATTCTAATTTGAGATTTTTGAAAGAGACCAGAAAGCTAATCGCCCAAAGAAAGCTAATGGTATAAAAAAAACTATTTTTCAAAAAAGAGATTTTTGACTACTAAATAGATAAACCTCTGACCTATACTCAATAATTATTCTTTTCTACTTCCCATACCTAAAAGGTAAGTTGCGCAGGCAACGATTTTTGTTAACAACAGGAATGCCAAGCAAATTAGATAAACTGCTAGAACAAGTGGTTCATTATGTCGCATGCCAAAATCAATAAAATTTTTTTTATTTTTTCACTAACTAGATCTGCGATATTAATAGTACCCGACTAGAAAATTTCATGCAAACACATTTGGGATCTAACTGGGATCCCAATTCTGATGTAACGCAGAAACGTATTTGGGACCCGATTGGTTTCCTATGTGGAAATATCAAAATCTTGCAAAAATTTGCTCAAATCGGGAAATATCAAACTCTAATATTGAACTAAAATTGCTGAAGCTATCCAAGCGACAAAAGTACGTAGCAATCATCTCTGTTGAAGATGAGCAAAATATACGATTAAAAACCTGTGTTAGATTTTCCAACAAGTTCCCGATCAAATCACAAATGGGATAACCCTTTTCGGTGAGCCATATGCATTCCCAATCGGGCCCCAATATGAGTATTGGGAAAATTTCTAGTCGGGTACATGCCCTTATATATATACGGTCGTATGCATAACCAAAACTTGGCAGGAACTTAGCATAAATGACGAAATTTAGCAGGGTCTCCATTATATTGGGCGCTAAAAACGTCTGTATCTAGTAGGACTGACTCATCACTATATTGTATACTGATTTTGAATGTCAAATAGTTCAATAGAACTCGTTAAGAGCCAATTCAATTCGGCTATGCTAGCTATATGTCACATTTTCGTTACCCTACGTCTATACCTGATATATTTTTATCATGACAAATGCTAAATTCCATATAGGAAAAACAGCTAACATAAACAAATTATTTTTCAATATAAAGTTTGACTTTTGTCATGATAAAATACATCAGGTGTAGACGTAGGGCTATGGCCCGTAATACTTTTCATTTTGGTAGATTTACTTAATATTTTTTTATTGAAGTGTCCAAAAATTTTTATTATCATTATTTTCTTTTGCAATATTTTTCAGGGAAGAGCTTTACATTGACAATCACAGTTTCAACAAATCCGCCCCATATTGCCACTTACAACAAAGCCATTAAAGTAACCGTCGATGGACCCCGGGAGCCACGTTCGAAAACCAGTAAGTATCTCATATCATTTAAAGTGAAATTATATCGAAACAAAAGAATAAAATTACACTTAAAACAATGAGAAAAGACAAAACAAACAAACAAAAAAAATATTGTCTGTTTATTACAGTTTCACATACTGACAATAAAACAAACATTAAAACTCATAAATCTTTGAAAATAAAAGGGAAAAATAAGATTTAATTTTAGTTAAACATTCTAAAATGCAAGACAATTCATTAGATTTTGTGATAAATTTACACAATATAACTCGCACTTTTAATGAAAATTTTCAAATCCAAAAGGGGAAGTATGTACAATAAAGTCACTGAAAATTATACATATTCTTATTGCCTGCAATAATTTGACTGAAAAAAAACAGTATACTCACCTGAAAGCCATTTTGTTAGACAGATGCTAAAGAATTATTCCTTAACAAATTTTAATCAATTTATCAAAAACTAAAATTCATTTTAACTAATTTCATAATTCAATAAAATAATCAATCATGTGATCGAAAATTAAATTTTTTCACAATTTTCATCTTTGCAATTTTAGCAACTGAAATTGCCAACTTATATTTTTAAAGAATTACAGAGGAGTAATTCCATTTAGCCGGGTGTGAGTATATACAATTTTTTATTTAAAAAAAACGTTGCGGCTCGCAAGGACATTAAGCTTAAAGTCGTTGAATAACGGGTAGACACTGATAGAACATGATTTCTGCGCAGAATGGTCGTCAAAAACCTGAGGCGGGTGTGACCTTACAAATCTTAGTTTTAAGGAACTATGACTTTAAGTATAAATTCTGTGAAATTTTTACTATAAGGTGCACAATAATTTTGATACAGATATCTGTTCAAAGTGTTTTTAATTGTATTGTGTGTTTACTGTTTGACAAAAAACTATTTTTCTTATAAAAAAAACTATTTTTAAAATGAGACGGGTGTGACTGACGGGTGTGACTGACGGGTGTGACCGACGGGTGTGACCGACGGTACACCTGATTTAATTAACATAAATAATATAAATTTAAGCTCATAAGAGAATAATAAGATATTAGAGTATTTGCTATCCGGTCTATTATAGACAGCAGAATACTCTAGCTGAATATTTTTTTTAAATTCAATAAAAAGCAAAAAAAAAGTATATTCTCTTCAGAGATAACGGTTATTATTAATAATAAGAAAGGAAATAAAAGAAAATCTGAAATAAACAGTAAACATGCAAAGAGGGAGAGCAAAATGTTTCTTGCATGATAATTTAAAAGTGCCTCAAACTAATTCAAATATATTAAATAGTGTATTTTTTATTTTTTCTATACAGTGGTCGTCCAATAGTACGTACTTCCGTTTCCACGAATTTCCAATAGTACGAAAAGTACAAAAGGCTAATTTTTTGCATTGGCTGTTCTATAGTACGAATAAAAAGAGTTTTTTGCTATTCGATAATACGAATAAATGTATTTTTTGAAAGAACATGTACGTTTTTATATATATAAATGAAATTTTAGTTTTGCTTTGAAGTTCTTTACTTGTTTTTTTTCTGCGTTAAAGTAAAAAATTCAAAAAGAAGCAAATTTTTTATGTAAAAGGAGGAAAATTTGTAGTCCAATAATACGAATTTTCCAACATTACGAAAAGGCCTGACATTATATAATTCGTACTATTGGACGTCCACTGTAATTGTCACTGATAGATTTTTATTAATAAATTAAGTAAAGTGCGACTTTGGCTCGCACACGAAGGGTTCCGTTCGAATACACATATGTATATCCCTTTTTGTTTTTGCCCCGTGTGTCATTTTGGCAGTTTTTTCGTTGTGCTTTCTTGTTTCATTTTTGTTTTTTATTTTTTTAAATATTTTTTGTTGTTTTTCTGGGGTTTTTTTTGTTTTGGCGCTTTTCGTGATTTTTTTTTTAATTTTTTTTCTGGCGATTTTTCGTTTTTTGCATTTTTTTGTTTTTTGCTGGTTTGTTTAGTTTTGGCGATTTTTTGGTTATGGCATTTATATAACGTTTTCACTTTCTGACGATATTTTTAGCCTTAGCGATTTATTTTAGTTGTGGCGATTTTTTTTCAGTTTGGGCGCTTTTTTCGTTTTTGGGGATTTTTTTCGGTTTTTTGTGGTTTTTTATTTTTAGCGATTTTTTGTTTTTACACTTTTTTCGTTTTGGCGATTTTTTTGGTTTTTTGCGTTTTTTTTAGTTTTGGCGCTGTTTTTGTGATTTTTTTTTTAATTTTTTGGCGATTTTTTCATTTTTTGATGATTTATTTAGTTTTAGCGATTTTTCGTTTTGAAGAATTTTTCGATTTTTGACGTTTTTTTAGTTTTTTTGGCAATCTTTTCAATTTTGGTGATATATTGTGTTAAAGCGATTTTTTTAACTTTGGCGCTTTTTTCCTTTAAGCGCTTTTTTCATTTTAGCGTTTTTTTCGTTTTGAAATTTTTTTAATTTTGGATTTTTTTAGTTTTAGCGTGTTTTAAAATTTCAAGATTTTACATCTTACGGTTTACAAGATACAGCATATTGTCTTAATTACATAGTCAAAATTACAATAACTAATAGAATACCCTTTAATTTTCATTGTTTTAAATATCGGTGTTAATTGGTGTAGTCTATTATACAGACTACACCAATTAGCACTTACTTTGCAAATTTAAAGTGTCTATATATAAGTGTCTGTATTTACATTAGTATTTCAACATGTTGCGTTGCTCGCTTTGGAATACCCTTTAATTTTTAACTGTCATATATTTGTTGTTGTAGCGGCCGAAGTTTTACATATTATGTAAGAATTTCAGGTCCGTAGCTCTTACGGTTCCGAAGATAGAGCAGATTGTCTAAATTACATAGTAAAATTACATTGACTGAGAGAACACCCTTTAATTTTTATTGTTTTAAATATCGGTGTTAATTGGTCTAATCTATTCTACAGACTAAACCAATTAACACGAACTTTTAAAATTTAAAGTGTCTATATATAAGTGTCTGCATATTACATTAGTATTTGAACATTTTTCATTGCTCGCCTTAGAACACCCTTTAATTTTTAGCTGTCATATATTTATTGTTGTAGCGGTCAAAGTTTTACATATTCTGTGAAAATTTCAGGTCCGTAGCTCTTACGGTCC
Organism: Panzeria rudis; assembly: GCA_956483635.1. Classification (NCBI taxonomy): domain Eukaryota; kingdom Metazoa; phylum Arthropoda; class Insecta; order Diptera; family Tachinidae; genus Panzeria; species Panzeria rudis. Next base: position 10,194,346 of record OY101448.1, on the reverse strand, counting down.
CCGAGAAAACATTACATTAGTATTTCAACATTTTTCGTTGCTCGCTTTAGAACACCCTTTAATTTTTAGCTGTCATAATTTGTTGTTGTAGCGGCAAAAGCTCTACATATCCTGTGAAAATTTCAGGTCCGTAGCTCTTATGGTTCCCGAGAAAACAGCCTGTGACAGACAGACGGACGGACAGCGTAGCGAAAACAATAGGGTTCCTTTACACTTTTGGTGTATCGGAACCCTAAAAATGAGACAACTACTTTTTTTGCATAGGGCTGTTTTACGTGGAATCACTCAGGGACACCCACCTCTCTATATTTAATTTTTGTTCCATTTAGTGTCATATCTTAGGCTTCCTTCCCTTAGTAAGTCTAGCACTTTCAACCAAAGATAGTTTATGACCATTTACATACGAATAGAAATTGTTATTGTTTCGTCCTTGTTTTAGTTTCGTTTTCGTTACTCATCGTTCTACTTCATACATTTACGTACATATAAAAAACAATTCATCTTTTAGAATATTCATTAATGCTAAATAACATTACAATAAAAAGGGTTCGAAAAAAGCCAGTAATAATAAACAACGGAAACTTTACAGTACAGATATAGAAAAGTATCCATTAGAACTAGTTACAGCTGCACTAGTAATGGTAATATATAGTTATAAAAAAGAAACAGCTTTCATTATTCGTACATGGACTCAAAAGTCCATTTTGTTTTGTAAAATATTTATAAGCATGCAAATATATTACATTTTGCATATGTTAAGCCTGGATTTCTTTTGTGTAAAATGAAGCAAAAAAAAATATAAAATATTTTATAAAAGTAAAAAACTATGATTATGTAAAGAAGCAGAGGAAAAAGTTCAGACTGTTTTTAAAACACACACATACAATAACGTTTATATTTACTAAAAAGTAAAATAATATAATCCTTTCTTACTCATACTAATACATGTACTTGTCCTTAAGTTACAATAAAACAAAATTGTTTTATTCATTTTACTTATTCCACAAAATGATTTATCTCATTTATGTGCACACAGATACAGATACAAGCGTGTACACTTACTTACACAAAGTTATATATATTTATAAATATACATTAAGTAACATCCTTTTATTGCATTGTCTTCTCTTTTAATTTCTAAACTTAAGTAGTTTTTGCTTTTAGAGAGCTCCAATAATGTGGAATGAGGAAGAGTAGTTACTTTAAGTTTTAATATTCCACAACTTTTAAAGTTTTTCATTGTTGCAGATATATAAAAAGGGCTATTATTTTATACATATTTAAATGAAGAATATAGAGTTATACAGATTTACTAAATGAAAAGTTAAATATATATCTTCATTTAGTACTTAAAAATTTAAGTACGAATCGTACTATTATTATATCGCACTTAAAACAAGGAAAAAACGGAACATTTTAAAGATGTTTCATACGCATGTTGTTTATTATTAAGAATATTTTTTTTTTATGAAACTCAAACACAACCCGCGAAGCGGCTAACTTGTCTGCGGACAACACCCAGGGTCATGGCGGGAATCGAACCCACAACCCCTGGACTGACAGGCTAGCATAACTGCCACTCAGCCACAGAGGCACCCGAAATCGGTTCCAGTATTGACAAAGAATAAATAAAAGTTACTTAATATCATTTGGATGATAAGCAATAAATGATATTTCAAGAACGAGAGAGTTAATTTAAGATACAAATTGGGACGGACTAGCATTTAATGAATAGTAGACCTAGACTCAAAATTAAAATAAAGAAAGCCAAATCATTGTGAAAAGTAGGGCTAAAACGGCCTAAATTTAAGCCAAAAAAAAATTTATTTTGATTAATACAGGCCTTATAATTTATTGGATTTGAAATGGGAGCTTGATGGACGTGCACCATTTACCATGAACGCATTCCAAGATCCTTCCAATCGCTGTCTTAAATCAACAAATAAAATAAATCAATTAATATTTAGCCATGACGTGGACTAATTTTAATAATATAACTGACGTACAGTGGTTCCAATTGGAAAAAAGGGTAATAAATAGGGATGCCAAACGGGGTTGGGTTTTATAAATCCCGGGACTAAGGATTTTAGAATTTCAAATCCCAATATGCCGGGATATTTCGGTATCTCGGGATTTTTCGAGAACTATAAACATTTAAGAAAGAAAAGCTAATTTTCGTGTATTTTAATACGCATTTTGAATATTTTACTGAATAGTGAAATATAAATTTGGGAAAGAGAACGTTAATTTATTGAATAAGGATCTTAGAAAATAAATTAGATAAAACAATGATATTGCTCACTTAACGATTGAAATTTCATTTCCCTCTATTACCGAGTTATCCGTTAACCAAATGTCGCCACAAAAATTCTCTGAGTCCACTATGACCAGGTATTCAGCAAACCAAATTTTTGTTGCCTATTTATAGCTTTTGTAATTAGTCAAAACACTGTAGCATAAGATCGGATGATAATTTGCATTAAAGGAGAGATTACAGAGCTGCTGGGCTATCCGAAAAGAAAGCTTTATGTGAGCCCTTAGGACTTTATTTATAATAATGACGGCACATGTAGAAATTGTTCCAGTTTCCGCCAGAAATACCGTAGGTCATTTGCAAAACGAAACAGATATTTTAACAGTGGGTCCAAAAACTCGCGCTGCAATACAGGGCTATCGATCTATCCGCAAATCACTGTATATATCTGGAATCCACAGGTGAACCAACATCCTGACACGTAGCCTTGAGTGCCCTAAGCGGAAAGGTGACATAATATTTTCACGAAGCTCAGTTCATGGTTTATGCTGTCATTCGGCAGAGCTTATAGTTCTCTTTAAGATATTGTATTCAGGACCGATGAATCATTGTTTCCAACATAATGAACAGAGTTTCCAAGACCCATCCTGTAAGCAGCCGCTGCTGCAGACGATCTTATGAAGATCTGAATAGGCGTTGGAATAATTATGGGCTGAATGGCAAAGGCTAGACATATCCTCATTACACAGGTATTAAGAAGACATGACAAAATCTTGACCTTGCATAGCTTAGTAGCTTCTACAACCAGCCGAGTTCTCCGCCACCATACAATCGCGACGTACGTGTTAGTCGGTCTGATATTCAGCCATGTTCTACATTACCTGCAGAATAAAAGTATTCCGAGTTGACATAGCATTTTTATTATAAATAATAATTTGCAACAAAAATGGTTTGATAATTTCGTATAATTTCATAAATCTGTATGATAATTTTAGGGCTCATACTTCATCCAGGTGCATCCAGCACAACTCTAGGCGCTTTTTGTATAACTAGTTCTACATAAGTATTCCAAGTCGGCTTTCTGCCAAGAAAATCACATAAATACCTGACATCCATAGAATGAGGGATATTGCATCTATTTAACGATACTGTACGGAAATCGAGTTTTCTCTTAAGAGTGAAGTAGAGAACAAGCAAAATTCATGACGCCTGAGAGAACATAGTCGAATTTTCCAGTTACCATAATCGGCGTATCCAGTCAGCTCATGCCCACTTTCACTACGAACGTGGAGAAGTTCGTCTATCACCACCGACCAGGGGAGTGATGAAGGAGGATACCCTTTGACAACCAAAATACATTTAAATTTATATATTAGTGTAACAATTGCTACTTTTCATTACGAGTTTTTAGTACAAGAATTTGACTTAAAAATCGTAGTTTAAATATTTTGGATTCCCCGGGATTTTTTTGACAAGTCCCTGAATTCGAGATTTGTCAATCCCGCAAAATCCTGGGATTTTCTGGATCGGGATTTCGGGATTGACATCCCTCGTAATACATCTGTATCTTTGAAACTTGCGATCCAATTGCAAAACGATGCATGTGAAAATCATAGAAAAGGGCCTAAGCTTTAAGAATGTACAAACTTGGACCACCCTATTTAAAACACACTGTGAGCTACAGGCTGTCAAAATTGACTACCTCGGGCATGAAAAGCCTTATCGGTCTCATAACTTTTACATATATTTTCTAATTTTGATAAATTTTTAAATTTTATAAACAAATAGAGAAAATACAGTTTATATTAATACAATACATCCCTCGGCAGAAAAAAAAATACCTGAGATGTGATAATATTTTTCTGATAGGTAGTATTGTCGAGTACAACAAGAATAAGCTTTTGTCAAACACCTCCAAAATCTTGAGTTACGGATTGATAAACAGTGTACAGAAAAGTTTTTTTTTTTTGTTAATTTCTTAGTTTTTACGAAATAATAGTTAAATTAAATGTTTAAGGAATAGAAATGTTGTTATTTATACGTAAAAGCTTTATATGTTTGTATATTGTTGTAAAACAATAACTTCAGTTGTTGGCATAAAGTGCGTGCTACGGTTGCACAGCTGACTCTTGTCTATTGGTTAACAACAGAAAAATTATTGTCGTTAGTTAAGCGACAACAAATATTGTTAAAAATTTTACAGAATGACAAAATTTTTTAACAATGACAACTACTGCTAAAACTGAATAGAGAATCGCACTACAGATATCTTTTCAATACTATTTATGGTTTTTAAGTTAGTATGGGAAATCTGTGTATATTTGGCCAGCAAAAAAAAGTTTTTTTTAATTCTTTCGACATTTTTAAAATTTGGAGATGTTTTTGCGTAGTATTTTATAAAGGAGCCGTACTATTTATGAACTTACATAAAAAGTACGATTAGTTATGAGTAAAACGAGATTTTTTTTCAAAAATTTGGTAGAAATTGTAAAAATTTTTGTAAAACTGTGTTCACTATGTTTTTGATGCTCTTTTTATTTATTAAAAAAATATTTGAATTAAAGGAAATAAAATTTTACTTGGTTTGTTGGTCTGGCTTTTTTCCTCAAATATTTGCCAATTGTCAACGTACACAAAAAAAAGATTTGTAAATACAATTCATTTTTTTATTACATCAATTAAATAATTAATTGATTTTGAACCTACAATAATTTTTGTAAATACAATTACGAAATTGTTAGTTAAAAGAAAATCAGAACAATTTTTTAACTATTTTTTTGTAGATTTTTTAAAATCAACAATGTTTTTTTATATACATTCACAGCCCTGGAAGCGAATTTTTGCTTATCTGTGAAAAACCCTAAATGTCTTTGGGCAGAATCGAACCAGCGACCTCTGGACTAATAGACTAACTTTCTTACCTCTCAGCTACAACACAATTCCTAACTAAATACGCAAATAATGAATATAAACAAAACTTTATTTGCTTTGTTTCATTTACGTGTGTGCATTCATTTGTTATATCAACAACGATGATTGTTAATTTTTTTTCACAAGTTTCAAAAAAAAAACTTTAGTTGGAGGTTTTAGTCAAAAAAATATCCAAAAATTTATGAATTTTTGCGCCATACATAACAAAAAATTTGATTAGTTTAGTTTGTTCAAAAAAAATTCTGTGTTTGTCATATCAACAACTCAATTTGTTATATTAAATAAATATATATTTGAATTTAATTTATACATTAACAATTCAAATTGCTAGTGGAAGTTTGATGATATTTTTTTCTGTTATACTTGACACTAACGCTGATGTATGGGTATCACACACCGCCCAGCTGCACTACCGCTCTTTGCACACTGACCGATGTAGAAAAAGGAATAGAAAAAGTAACTAGTGAGTGGATATTGTAACTTCGAATTGTGCCAAGGTACGCCAAAAGTTTGTTTTGTTTTGGAGGCTGTCAGACTTCGAAGTGAGTTGCAGATGCTTAAGTTAAAATATGAGTGCTTCTGTAGCCGAGTTGGTAGTGTTCTAGGCTGTCATTCCGAAAGTTGTCAGTTCGCTTTACATCAATGCAACGTCACAAGGTTAATGAAAAGTTTTAATTAATCCCATCCTAGATCATCCCCATGTAAAACTGACTGGTGCGTTTCATAAGAACTGTTAGAACTCGGATTGGTCCCTACTATTTAGGGAGCAGTCATATGACTAGTTATTGTATCATTTCCATTTGTCCTAGGGATATCTCTTTTATATTTCATTTTTAAAGGCAAGCACTCGTGGCGCAGGCTAGTTTGGCAAGTAATCGAAAAATTCCTCTAAAACGTGTTGCTAAGTAGAGAGTAATTTTCATATAATTAGAGACTTGATCGTGTGCAGAAAGAAGTTGCAACATCTAATGGCATAAGAAATTATTTGTGCTAGAATGCTATAATTCCCATATGAGTACAAGAAAAGAAACATTAGCTAACACACACACACATCCACTCATCCCTACACCACCCTACAAAAAAAATAACTAATTAAGAGCAGATTATTAAAAAACATTCAAAACATTCAGTGTTATCAATTTTAGGACAACAGCAACAATTTCATTTCGCTTTTGGTCAAAGACCTTTTCATTTTTCAACGGATCCACTGTCCGGTTTTCGTATGCCACCAATTGGCAACTGTCAAAGTAAGTATGAATTTTAATTATTTCAAATAAAAAAAAAACTCCCACTTAATATTAATGAAATGTAGCATGAATATTTTATTTTTATATTAAATTGTCATTAAACGCAAATCCTTTTTGTAGATTTTTTTTCATTATTTAAAAATATACTAGTTAATTTTAGTTAAATGTTTTTTTGAATAAATTGTTATATTGGTTTGTTGTTTATATTAACAAAAACAGCAACAATAAAAACGCACTTTTAATAAAAGTAAAGTGTATGAATTTTGGTTTTTCTATAAAAAAAAAAATCTGGGTAAAAAACCACTGTGAAAAAATAATACCACTGTCAGACACCACAAAATCGAACCTCAAAAAGCCGCATAAAAACCCACACAAAAACGATTAGTTTGTTGGTTGTTTTTTTTTTTAATTTTTTTTCAAATCATTTTCACACGCACTCAAACATACAAAAATTTTATTATTTGTTTCAATAGTATATAAAAAAGCATTTTTATTTAAAAAAAAAAGTAGTTTCCAAGAGTTGAAATAGAAGGAAAAACTTTTGATGACCAGACTCCAACGAACCGTTTATTTTTGTAGTGCTCTAAGTTCACTTACATAAAAAATAAAACTAACCATTTAAATGGTGGTATAAAAAACAATTACCTTTTCGGCTTGTTAATTTTCTTAAAAGTGAACTTAAGTCACTTCAGCCAATAACAGCTAACTTTTTAATTTACTCTTATAATTGCGCTTATTTTCATAAACATTGCTTAACAAAATTTCTTTATAATAAATAATTTAATAATTACTGCTCTCATACTAATTTCAATAGCAACAAATGTTTTAAAATTGTGGCCTTCTTTTAATGTTGTGGACAAAAAACTCAATTTCATCCACTTAACATATAAGAATTTTAATAAAAAAGTCCGTGGCATTTATTTAACTTTTATAATATTTTTCCACTATCACAAATTATTATTATTATTGTAAATATAAGTATTTTTTCCTATAATAAATAATTTATTCATAAATAAATTACCTTTTAGTCGTATTTGGCTGCCTGCAATGAGATTCACAATCATATTTTTATGATTGTCGTCTATATATAATTTCGCGATTTTTTGTGATATAAAACTTGTTTCTGTTTTTTTTTTCGCTACCAAACACGAAATCATAAATTGAATTATGTGTTTTCTGGAAAAAGGCATTAAATTAATGTCATAAACATCGGTGGTATAAATTTAATAAATTAAATATTATTGTTGCTGTTAATGCAGTTGCTGTCGCTAATGCAGCATGTTGATTGTAGCCTGCCTGCTCTTATGACAACAACTAACGAATTGGCTATATAATTTCTGCATTGTCTGTAGTGTACAGTGGAACAGTCGCCAAATGATTTGTGCCAAACTTTTAACATGTGTAACATCAAAAAAAATTGGAGTTAGGGTCAGAGAAGGACAAAGTCACCGTTTTTCTTGATTTCATCATGCATTTAACTTGTTATTCACATGTAATAACCCAGCAGCTACATTTACAACTAGATACGCTTTGTGACAGTAATATTACTAGTTGTAATGATACTAGTCAAAAAAAGATGGTCATATTACTAGTTGTAACAAGACTAGTAACGATACTAGACAAACAAAATCTGCAAACCAAATCTGCGTTAAGTAAAATAAGCATCGTACTTGTAAACGCTTCAATTAAGTAAGTGTTAGTCGATTGATCAAACATGCTTTACTGACATCATACATCATACACAGTGTTGCCAGAATTTTTGAGAATCAAATCTGCAATATTTAAAAATTTTTCAGGAAAAAATCTGCATTTTATTTTCAAAATCTTCAAAAAATCTTTAATGCCGTTTTAATACCATTTTTTATTTATTATTTAAGCAAATTAACAACAATTTATTTAAGAAACTTATATACAAACAGGTGTGAACACAAATATTTTTTCATAAAAAAACAAAACAAACAAAAACAATAAAATAAAACAAATTCAATTGCGTATAAAGCGCACCACCCACTTGCAATATAATTGCGCAATTTTTCATATTGTACAATAATATCTGATTTATTGTATTTACATATGCTCAGTTCCATACTGTAATATAAGACTTAAGTCTTGTGTATGGGACATCGAAAATAAATAAATAAAATAAATAAATATAACTATTAGAAGGTTGCACAATATATTGGTCAAATTCAAAAGGTTCTTGATTTTTATTGCACAATAAAAAATGAGTACATTAGAGTAGTTAAATTTGAATGATGTCTACTCATATATATATATTTAAAATTTCATGAGTAAGTATGAATAGCAAAAATACGATGCATTGCTAATTTCTGATATAGACCAAATTTACACGATGAAATATTTCTTGAAGCATTTTTTAGTTGCTCAAGGGTGCTGGGGTGAAAGAACAAATGGAGTGAAGAAAATTGATAAAAATCTATTTGGAATTTTATTTCAGACAATTGTTTGCGCCAACCATGCCTCCCTGTCCATTCTATTTGCAAATAAGATAAATTTAATGCCACAGATTGTACGAAATATATCATCGTGTAAATGTAGCCCTGTTGAGAAAATTATTTAAAGTCTCATTAAGTATAAAGGCATATAATTTATTGTTTAAATATCCAACACATTCTTTTTAGCAAGCGAGCGAACAATTTTTATGGAAATAACTCAAAAAACTGAGTGCTTTTCATACAAATTTTAGACAAACAATGCTTGTTTGCATTGTGGAAGCCGCACAATAGGGCTGAAAAAGCATAACAAGAGTTAGCTTGATTCCATAAACTTGTTTTTTTTATAATATCATTAAAGTTCAAAAATTTTTAATGCTCTAAGCTCCGAGTCCATATCCTATTTGTCGTTTTCTTTAGACAATTTTAGAATAATACTAATATTAGAAAATATTAATATATTTTTAATATTTCCGTTCTCACATAAAAGATACAAAAGATAGTAGCAGTACAAGCAAAATAGTGAAAAAAGTTGATATTATATTAGTGATTAAAAAATCTGCGATTTTAGGTCAAAAATCTTCAAATCTGCATTTACGCTTTTTGGAGTGGTAAAATATGCAAAATGCAGATAAATCTGCATGTCTGGCAAGCGTGATCATACATTAGAATTAGTATTCTCATTTGATAATGCAACAAAACTCAATGTTGGATAAAATCTGTAAAGCGCCTATTAATGATGATGTAGTTGCATGTGCTGATCGTTTCTTTCACATTGAAAAGCTATGAGACAGAAACGATCAGCACATGCAACTACATCAACGTTACGGTCGGCTAACTGAGCCTTAAGCGGCTATTAAGCGCCTATTAGACGATCATACTTGGTATGTGAGAATGGTATGCCATCATACCATCACACTCGCTTAATAGCGAAAAATTCGTGTATGTCATACTTCATATCAAGGATGCAAAAGTTGGTGCAATTGTACTTTTTTTAGCACTATTTGAAATATAACATTTATAACAAAGTTGTTATAACAGTGAAAAATTTTAAATCGAAGCGATTTAGCAGCAGTAAATTTTCTCTAGTAATTAGATTTTCGTCGGCTATTAGACGGCTATATATGAATAAACAACAAATAGTCACGCAACTGAGCACAACAGTGAATTGTTGCAATGAGCAACGCAAATAAACACTAACATACTCAAACGACAAATTATTTCTTGTAAATTTAATATGATTTCCAATCAAAATTGCATCATGTTGATTTTACATTCCTTTTTTTTTCTGTGTGTAGGGCTTGCGTTTAAGGTAAAAGATGTGTCCAATTTTTTTATATAAAACACCAATCTTAACATTGTTGCTAAGCAATTCAGCTCACTATAATGCCGCTAAAGGGGAGTTTTTAGCCATTATATATTTAGCGGACAAAAAGGCAGCAGCATGGCTCCCTTTAAAATAAATTCGAGATGTAAACTTTTAAAACGCCGATACATGTATACATTTTTTGGTGGCCTGTACTAGAATCAGCCGATAGAACCTTGTTCTTTATAAAGCAAATTGATTTTGTTGTACGGTGTATATATATTCGCAATTTTTGCAACAATCAGGTGTTTTCACTTTATTATAAATAAAATCAATATTTACCCGTTGATTTTCATTAAGTTAAGTTTATTTTATTTGTAGTATGTGTGGCTTTATGATCAAAGAATAAGAAAAGTTTAAATTTCCGATTGTTTATAAATTTTTAATAAAAACAATTTTTAATTTGCAAAGAAATTTTGTTTTTAATCATTGCGCTCTTAATAATTCCGAAACCATTTAGTATATAAAACAAGACAGAAATTTATAAAATAAAAGAACCCGACTGACTGCGTGCAAAGAAAACAATTTTAAACCGTCACAGATCCTAAATGGTCATTCGAAATTAAAAATCATAAGAGAAACCTAAAGATGATTTTCAAATACCTGTCGAATAATACCCATTTTGATATTGTTCGCCGACTTTTTATTTATTTCGTAGTCACAAAATGGCGTCTGTTGGCCGCCATATTGAATTTTGACTACTTACTGTCATATCTTTAGTGACACTCGCGGTATTAAAACAAATCGATTGACATAAGAATCATCAAAATCGGCCTATGCGTTCGGTGTATATAGTGCCGCAAAGGAACACACATACATACATGGACTGATAAACACAATATCCTTCTTTGCGTCGCGCTGTCCGGTAAAAATAATGTTAGGACGGCTTAAAGGCAATTTTAGTTTAAGTTTTTAATGTTTTTTGTAATAAAATTAAACAGCTGCTTTTTAAAAATCACCAATTTTAGAAAAAAAATTATCCATAGAATTTATAACTGTGACTGTTTTTGTAGTTATGGGAATTTTTCTTGTTGCATAGTGTAATCAACGATCTTATAGCATTAAAAAAATTTAATACATATGCGCTAAACGCTATTTTTCCCTTGTTTTTAAAAAAAATACGTATTCTTAATATTAAGTAAACATATGAAGGAAGTAACACTGTAATTGTAAAGCAAAGCAAGAAGTACTTGAAGCAGTTTGGCGTATACTTAATATTGTATCAATACATTAAATAATGTTACTTATACGCCAGCCTGTCTTGAGACAAACTGCTTCAAACACTTTTTGTAATTTTTCCTGACTGACGCTAATCTTTTGATTTTGTAAGAACTTACAACATATTTTTGGATTTCCGCAAGCTCAAAGTATATTTTGGATTAATGGTTTCTAAGGCAAAGTTGCTTTCAACTCTTCGTAGAACAATTTCCCCTCTATGTTTTTTTATAATATGGCAGTGTACTTGCTTTTTAATATCAATTTTAGTTTAATCTCGCTACTATTAAAAATGATGTCGTAAATCTAATCGAACTCGAAATACTCTCCAACTCAGAGCAATATAAATATTTAAATAATAAAAATATCTCTAGTTAAAATGTTAAGCCTTTTACAACTTACTCTGCTCATTCCATTCCTTCGTAGGTACGTAAAATTTGTATGAATATGTACTTAAAAAAAGCCACTATATAAAATTCAAAATCAAAATTGTTATTTATTATTTATTTAAATATTTTATTAAGCTAAGCCCACACGACTTAATTACTGGCTGCACAAAAAAAAACTATAAAAACAAACAAATATTTTATTCATTTAACAATTTTAAATGACAGTCAAACATATAAACCTTCATAATTTTTGCAAAAAATATAAACATAATTTTATATTGAAAATATTCAACAATTTACAAAAAATATATAAAAAAATATAAAATTAACAGCACAAAAAAATCACAATTTGTATATTACAAACTTTGGCTGAACGAACGCTAAAGTAATCAAAATACAAAACATTTACACACTTACACACACACACGCCCACCGTCAAATTACACACAGACACAAATTTAAAAGAGCTTGGAAAAACTTTTGTTTGTGATAATTTTGTTGTAGTTTTTATTATTGTTGGTAATAAAGCCACATAATTAAAGGAGGTAGAAAATGTTTAAGCCAATAGCATTAATAAAGCCACCGCAAAATCAATATTCACCATTTAAACTGGTACCGCGCGCGCCTATAAAAACTAATTAATAATTTTCGAATGGTCTATTAATTAAGCCTAATTATTATATACAAACAATACAAACATATATTTATATAAATATATACATATTTACACACATACATGCGTACGAACATCTTGTTTTTTTTTTTGCTTGGGTTTGTAACAACATTTATTGCAACATACTAGCCTTTATTATGTATAAAATATTTACATTGTACGAAAAATTCTGTACGAGGGTAATTTAAAAATGTATATCAATGTATTCTAATATAAGGTCAAAATGAAAAGTAAATTGAGAGTATACTCGTAAGCCGAACTCAAATCCTTGTAGTGACAAAGTTCAAGGTCCAGGCGGGAGTTGAACCTGTGTCAAGAGGCTTATAAGCTGAAGCACTACCAACTAGTTTCTCTCAATTTCCCAAATTATATATAATTGCTTATATTTCAAACATACCGATCTGTCTTTATAATTAATCAAACTGACCTTTTTCAATAAATATTTTTATTTTACGTAATTTTTATTTTATTTGAACTGAATAGGTAAAGTCTGACAATTTTTTTATTATTTCGGCTTTCTAGTTCAATAATTGAATTAATGTAAATTCAAATTATTTTTATTAAGAGTGGAGTGCTGGAATATTCAAATCAGATTAGCAGTACGGATCAGTACTACTGATTTTTATATTTTTATTATAATTGATTTCTCACCAAACTGCTGCTGTATATCTTTAATATAAATAAAACATAAATAATCCTTACAAAAAACCGACTACAAAATAGGCGTGGCACTGCCCATAATTTTTATCATAATGATGTACTTGCACGAGAACTAATTGTGGGCAAAGTTTCATAAAAATCGGCTTAGTAGAAGTAGTTTAAATGAATATTTACATTTAATGGGCGTGTCACTGCCACTTTTCTAGCCATTATGTTGTATTGTAACAATAAGCAAATGTGTATGCAAAGTTGTTGATAAAGAATAATTACTTTGCATGGGCGTGTCAATGCCCACTTTTTTATGATGATTTAGTATGCAAACAAAAGCTTAATGTATGTGTAAAGTTTCATAGGAATTGGTTGAGTAGAACTAGATAAATGGGCGTGACCTAGCCCTCTATTCAACGGGATAAATCTGGAAGTTCATCCTTTTACATAAAGAAAAGAAACGGTAATCAATTTATAAATGGCGCAGTTTTGAGAGAACATCCTTAAAAAAATAAATAAAGAATTGAGAACCTTTCTCCTTTTTTGAAGTCGGTTAAAAACATATCGTTACTTTAATTTACAAAAGGCGTATCTAACATATAAAAAACTTTTAAGTTTGAAACGAAAAACTTAACAAAAAAATATAAAACTTTTTTTTTTATTTTTAGAACTTTAAGAAATGTAGGGAAGGATCCAGGACATCTATTTGTCAATACCTATACGTTCCGTAGAACTTTGATAATTTTGTGTAACGTATACTCCCAAGTTACCTTCATCCAAAATGTTTTCCAAGGCGCTAATATGAATGGTCATCAGTTCGCTTCGATACAAATGTCTTTAAATATCGAAATGGGGAAAGCGCTGACATAAGGTAGCATAGATGAGGATAAAGCACTAATATTGTAGGTTTCCTCAAATGCTTAGTGATATCGCAAAATTATTGCACTAATTCTGTTAGTATTTATTGGTGAATTAAAAATTCGCAGCCTCACTAAACATTAGTGATACTGATGCTAACAAATTTTGCACTCCAATTAAATTACTTAATCTAAAAAAATGCAATCTTCAGTTTATTGCAACTTTTTTTGCTGCACTAATTTTAGTACAACGTCAAAATTTTGCACTAATTTAAAACAAAAATTTGTGAAAATTTAGTGCTGGTTCAAATTTGCATTAATTGAGTGTAGTGCAAATTTTGCACTAACTGTGCGTTTAGTGATAGTGAAAAATGTTGCATACCACCGAATTTGTTTTAGTGCTAGCCGATAAAATGTTTTTTATCTTTAAGCTGGTGAAAAATAGATCAAAAGAAATTTTACCTAATCTTAATAAGTAATAGTGCAATCGACATTTAGTACACTACCCAAAACACTGTAAGGCGGTAAGTGACTAATAAGTTTTTGATAAGGAAGTGAGCACTTTGCAGCTTACATACGAAAAAGCCAGTGGGCACTTGACTTCCACAGTAAACTGTAATTCTTTGTTAGTAGTCTTTCCTTCATTATAATTTAGTTAATGATCAATTTCCAAATGTTTAGGTAAATGTTAAAAAAACTGTTAAAAATGGCAAGAAAAAATATAAATAAACACAAACACACAGCAAACTGTAAAATGACTGCCTTAGTACTCACATATATTACACTTTAGCCCAAACAGAATTTGTAATAAATTTTATATATAAATTATAAAAACAATGGCGATATCATAGCGGACTATAGCTAAAGCGCTCCTATCTCATACTCTTTTTAATTTTAGACACGGAAATAAGTTTAAAAAAATTTCATATGTGTACATTAGACTGGTTCAAATCATCAAAAACAGAAATTTATTATAAAATGTAGACAAATCGGTAATTTACAAGCCATTGTAATGTAACGTTTTATTTAAACCAATCGATTGTAAAAAATATATTTCATCAGAGACCTCTGAAAATAATCCGAACACTCCAATATTCTTTCGATAACTAGAATAGACGTAGCATTGTGGCAATAAGATAAAATTTACAGATTTTATATTATCTTGAAGAGTCTAAATTACACCTCGAAATTAAACATAAACTTCTTATAAAACTCGCATATCAGCTCTCGAAATATATCCGTTCGTTTCATTTTTTGGTATATAAATAGATATTCCTGGACTAGTCTAATGTACAGACACAAACATAAATAGAAGGAAACCCAGGCACACAGCCAGTATCTAATGAATTTAATACAACATGTGTATTTTAGATGAGCAAGAGATAATAAAATATGTTCAATATAAACACATGACTCTATGCCGCCATTATTGGCAGCAACCATGCCCCCAAATGTAACCAATTTGCTACATACAACCTTTCCATGCAATTAGTATTTCGTTAAGTCAAACGCAAAAAGCCACAACTAACAAAAAAATTTTAGTCTGGCTTTAAATAAATTCCGATTTATTTCCGATGTCGTATAAAAATTCCAAATAAAAATATCGATCTAATTAAGAAAATCTACAAGGCAAAAGACCTGAACAGTAACTTAATTTAGCATCCCAGTAAAAAATTGTTATGTTTTTTGAAGCACTAAAGAAATAAAGCGCTTCATAATTCGCTTTACAATATGAGCTTGTTCAGAAGCTGATTTCATAGCGTCACAACAATGCAGGTTTTGAAGCGAGAAAAGTATTTGCTTTTTACTTATACAAAAGCTTCGTACACGAGCTATACAAAAAAGCTGATTTTATAGTGCTGATCCAAAGCAGGTTTTTAAGCGAGAATGAAGAGTAAGTTTATTTGAGTTTCTTGGTGCCGTTTTGCAACAGTGTTTTTGGTCGAGTGATTGGTACGTTGGACTTCAAACCTGAAGGTTCTCAGTTCGATACTAGTTGAAGTTAAAATAACAAACATTGAGTAAAAACGTGAAATTAATATAAATAAATAAAGGAAATAAATAAGAAAAATTCAAAATGGCGTTATCGACGCCAATCCACATCGAACCATTTTTTTCATATATTTTCATTTCTAGTGCTGAAAATGTTGATGATTTTCAGCGCTTCAAAAGCGCTTTTGTGAGCAAAAATGTAATACTCTAATCCGGGAACTCGCCATACAAAAATCAGCAGCGATATCAGCAGGTTTGTCAGCGCTACTTTTATTCCATAATAGTAGAAACCTGCTTTATTGAAAGCAACTTTTTTACTGGGTTATACATATTGCTTCTTCTTCAAATTTATGAAAATGGTAGGTAGGGCATTTTGCGTTTCAGCTAACGTTATGTACCTAAATGTGTATTTTTATACACAAATATTTGTTATGTTTACATACAATTCTAGTGACACACAAACGCACATTATTTTAATTACAAGAGATTTTACTCATATGAATGTCGTTGTGTCCAACAATCAGCAGCCAAAACCCGCATAATGGTTGCCATTCATTTACACTGAAGCTAAATTTACGCGACACGCCATATTGGCATAATTAGCGGCCCACATTTATTTTATTGACGGTCGTTTAGACAAGTTTTTGATATGTGCGTGTGTGTCCGTTATTTTTAACATTATCTTTCTAATGACTATGTATTACACGCATAATATTTAGACATGTATTGATGTAAAAAATTTGATTTTAAATTGATAGTTATAAGAATATTTGAAAGTGTCCTTTTAAAAGTGCGAAATTCACAGCCGTTTTAATGCCAACAGTTTAACACTAATACTTTTGGATGATCATGCTTTTTCCAATAGGGAAAAAGCAATTTCTAGTAGACACAGAGAAAATTTAAATATGCACTAGAAAACCGGGCATACAAAGAATATCCCATCGGCGGACAACGTGGAAGAGGGTGACCGAATCTCCATTTGAGCGACCAGCAAGCTGAAGACTGAAGTAGCTGGCGTTCTATTTTACTTCGGGATTAAACAGACTCACGGTTGTAATAGCCATATAAAGTAAAGTAAAGTAAAGTAAAGTAATTAGAAAACCGAAAAGTTCCATAAAACCACATCACGAAGCAAAGAAAAAATATTGACGATAAAAGGTAAAAATTACAGCTTTACCTAAAAATGCAAAGTCACGAAAAACGAAGCATCAGAAATCAAATCAAGTCTCAATATATTTTGAAACGCCTCATTGCAAATGCAAGACAAACAATACTAATCCCATAAGGTACCCAAATACGCTTACAATATAAAAATTCTCATTTAGTTCATTAAAAAAACATTATTATGATTCAAGGTTTGACCCTTAACGGGGGAAAAAAAGTTGGGAGCAACCGAAGTTGTTATATGTTGCAACCGACCAGGCAGGGACTCAGCTTAAGTTTTTGGAATGGGAACTTTTAAATGAAACATACCATTTTGAAAATTTTCGTTTAGAAATTTATTAGAAATGGGATTTATTTCATGCATTTTGGGAGGGGAAATATAACTTTTTCCCCTCCCCTGGAACCGTGCCAGCAACCGACTATAGCAAAAGCAAAGCTTATATTCTTTCTTATATTACATTGTTCTGCAAAGAAAATATTCTTTAAACAAAAATATGAGGATTATAAAGATATTAATGCTTCAAATCAGTTGCGGCCATTCTCTCAATTTCCTATGCTTGCAAGCATAGGCTGTTTTTTTACCATCAACACACGTACAATGTGTTTGAGAGTCACAACCTATCTATTTACCCACTTGACATGAGATTCGATATAAACGAAAAAATTTCGAAACAAAACTCTTCGATATCTAAAAAAAAGTTAAAGTTTCCTCCCTTTTGGCCTGATCTTGCAGCATATCGGTACATTAAACTACGCACACAGAAAAAAAAGGAATATAAAATCCACATGCCGCAATTTTTATTGGAAATCATATTAAATTTACAAGAAATAATTTGTCATTTGAATGTGTTAGTGTTTACTTGCTTTGTTCATTGCTACAATTCACTGTTCTGCTTAGTTGTGTGACTTGTTGTTGTTTATTATTGCATGTGTCGTCTATGTATACGACAAAAAACGAATTACCAGCGAATATTTACTGCTGCTGGTTTAAAATTACCATTGTTTCATATTAATTTTAAACGGAAAATAATTAATCTAACCTTAAATCACCGTTAAAACAATTTTGTTATAAACGTTAAGTTTCATTTTCAATCGACATGATTATAACTTTAATTTCAAATAAGTTTTATGTTAAATAATCATTTAAATCATGTTGAATTAAAATGAAATGCATTTTACATACGATGGTATTTATTAAGTGTATAAGTAAAGAAAAGTTTGAAGCTGTTGTGGCTGCAGTGGTTAGCGCGTGGACTATCATCCAGGTGGCACGAGTTCAAATCTTGGCTGGGGCAGTCAGCTACAACGAAAACTTTTCTGATGACTATCATGTAAGTAAAATAATTAATAAAATAGCTACATTAAAGTCATGTTGTTTCAGCTTGATATAACTTTAATTCAACATGATTCTTCGTGTTATTCCAATATCAAATTCACGTTGTTTCAACTTGAAATAACTTTGATTCAACATGATTCTTCGTGTGGTTCCAATATCAAATTCACGTTGTTTCAACTCCAAATTACTTTGATTCAATATGATTTTTCGTATTATTTTAGTATCAACTCCACTTTGATTTAACTGTACTGGAATATTAAATCAACATGAAATATAGTTAATTCAAAAGGAAAAATTATCTGTCAATATTATTGTAAATCATGTTGATTTAACATGAAACACCACCTATGAAGCAAAATCACTACCGAAAAATGTTAAGTTAACCTGGTTTTGGACGATTTTACATGGAAATTTTTCTGTGTGCGTGTTCTTTATGTGTGAGGTGTAGGGTACCTTCAGCAATTTTGTACAAAATAATAGGGCAAATATTTTTATGGAACATTTTTCGTGTTATGGGTCTTTTTGTACATTTCTTAAAAAAGAGGAGCAAACAGCTCCCCTCCAGCGGCGATATAGTGGGGAAAAATCTTCTACAAAAATGTTCCTCGTCGTTTTTTACATGAAAAAGCTGAAGACGTTTCATACCTTAAGCGAAAGGCTTACAAGATTTTCTATGCGTAGTACGAATTGTGCATAAGTTCGAAACTAGCCCTTAAACACATTTTAAGTTTTGAATGATTTCTAACGTCCGAGTTAAGCCTGGAGCTTGAGTCTCTTTAAAGACCTTTAGTAGAATTTGATTGCGAATGTTTGTTATGCATTTCAGCCCACTATACCGCCGCTGAAGGGAAGTTTTTAGCAATTTTTTCAGAAATGTACAAAAGGACACATAAACCGAAGAGTTAGAGGGTTAAAATATTCCAGAAAAATTTGTCTTTTGGTGTTTTACATAAAAGTGCTGAACACATCTTATACCTTAAACGTAAGACTTACAAGATTTCCTATGCCGGTTACCTACTAATTGTGAATAAGTATGAAGTTAACCCTTAAACATAGTTTAAGTTTGCAATGATTTCTGGTGTACAAGTTGAGTATGGAGCTTGCTTGTCTTTGAAGATGTGTAGTAAAATTTTATGGCCAACATTTTCCTAGAACATTTTATCCCTGCAGCGGCTTTTTTGTGATTTGTTGAAAAAGAGCCAAAAATTACCATTACGTTGGGGAGTTAAAGGGTTAATATGTTCAACAAAATTATTTGCCCTAATATTTTCTACAAATTTAATTAATATACCCTACATCTCAGATGTAAAGAGCACATAGTTTCATGTGCCGATATGCTGCACGATCAGGCCAAAAGGGGGAAACTTTAACCCCCCTAAAATAAAATTCCGATGTGATCTTGAAAAACGCCAACACATGTATACATTTTTTTGATCTCCTCTACCAGAATCGGTTTATTGAACCCCGTAATTTTTTTTCATGTTGTACAGTGTTATTTTAAGAAAATGTGAAGGTAATTTTTGCATGCATATTTTAGCTTTAACTTGATCGAAATCTCGAATTAGGGTGAAATATACTTATGTACCCAGCAGAAATATTTTTCAAGACCATTAAAAAAATCTCTACGGAATAGAAAAAACGAATTTTAATTTAACGCATTAAACTCTTTATATTTCACATATTTTTATTTAAAGGAAATTTTCTTTGCAGGCCATTGATATTTACAAATCTATGAATGTTTAATTTTTTACGCTTGGCATGTGCATGTTACATTTTAATAAGGCTTTTTAATTTTCAAAAATTATTGCTTTTATTTGGATGTGTTAGAAACTAAAAGGCCTAACTCCACTATTCGAAAATTTCTCAATTTTGCTATATTACTATCTAATTAGTAGAGAACTCTTTGAAAATTATTTTGTTCTTCTATTAATTAAATATTTTCCATTAAGAAATATAAAGAATCGGTATAAATTTGTTTAAACTAGCCAACCCGCCTCTTTCGCAGAAATCCCCTACCCACTAATTTTTTCTGTTAAATACCATAAAAATGTATGGGAACTGTAAAAATTAACAAATAAAATTATAATCAATTTTTCAAACAACACTAATTTACTCTACTTTTTATTATGTGGAGTTAGGCCTTTTAGCTGCTGCCACATCCATGCTATAAAACTTTACTTAAAATACGACAAATTAAAAAACAAAACTTTTTTAAATAAATCAACCCATTGTGTTGCAATTTGATATACTTAGGTGCCAGCAATACGCATTGGGGTTATGGCTCAGCAACTGCCTATTCACCCTATTTAGCAAGCAGTGGCTTGTCATCGTGCACAACACCGACATCAGCACAATTCAACAATCCAGCGTTGGGCTTTTCATGTTCATCGAATGAACAGGCGAATAATCAAGATTTTACAGGAGCTTCCAATAGAGATTGTGTGCCAAGTAAGTTTTAATAAGAGAGTGTTTTAATAAAACAAAAGACAAATTGTTTTTTATTCAAACATAAATTTAGTGTTACCCGATTCTACGGCCTCAGATTTGGATCAGCATTTAAGTAATTTGGTGGGTTCAACTACCGGTCAAATGACACATCACAGCTTACTGGGCGCGACAGGTCAAACGGCAATATCATCGACGGTAAATGGTGGTGCAGTAGCGGGTACAAACTCGATATTGGTGCCACGTTATCACAATGCAAACAATGATTACAATGTGCATTCTAGTCAAAATGGTCCCCGTAGTTTAAGTGATTCTTCTCAAGCTGAATCGCCGGTGCAGGAGGATTTATTGTCTACAAATACGCCAAATTTGGGAGGTACAAATACCGCTGCCAATGGTGGCACGAATAGTAATTCTAATGGCTCAGCCCATAATTCTTTAGTAGGAACAAATCAGAATTTTAGTGGTATAGTAAATCAAACACAAAATCCAGCAGCGTATGGAGCAGTCACAGGAACTGGGGTGGGTGTGGGGGGCGGCCATGGTGGTGCAGCTGGCGCAGGCTGTAATGGTTCTTTATATCCTGTCTTACCGGCCAGTCTATTATACTCGCAACTTTATACAGCTGCCAATCAAACGCATGGCTTTCATTCTCATGCCTTACCTTCGCATACTTCACCAAATTCTACAGTCCATGGCGAATTGCAAAGTGTTATGGATCATATTAGTAATGTGGGCGTGAGACAACAGCATAATATTATGTCGGGTGGTGGTGTTACACATCCTGGTGACTTAACTTTAATAGGGAATTGTGGTGCTTCGGTAAGAAATATAGAAGATGGCAATACAAATCGCCAGTTGACAGCATTGGCTGCTCATCGTGGTCATCATAATCCAGCTGATAATGGGGGTAGTGTTTGGCGGCCATATTGAGGTCAGGTGCTGTGGTGCGGCTCGGCTGTACTTTAGTGTTACGAGAATGCGGCGGAAGAGGGTACTACTCTTGGCACAGAGAGCAAGCACTGGTAAGATTTCGATAAAAAAAACTAAGTGTGATTTTGTAAATAGTTGTATAAAATTAAAACTAGTCGAATACTGAAATGAAAATAAAAGCCAAAGTTTTTAGTTAATTTATTTTTAATTCAATTATTGCCTAAGACAAACGATTTGAAGAACGTATTCATATAATTGTTAAATTACATGTTACATTTTTTATAGAAAAAAGAGTCCCAAAAAAAAGTAAAGAAATAAATATTTGCAAAATCACTTTAAACAGAGCGCATCTAAGTTCCTAAATAAGAAGAAAATATGATTTTAGTTAAATCCTTATAATACTTGTTTTAAATTGTTTTTAATATAAAAAGTCCTTAAAAGTTGTAATTTATTGTAAATAATTAAAAACAAATTAAGATCTTCCTTATTTTACTGTAATAAATGTGCAATTCCTTTTCAAATGTTGATTTCCTGTTAAATAATTTCGTAAATATAATTAAATTAATTGTGTATTATTAATAATAAATAATTATAATTTGTTAGGTGAAAAGCTTTGCTTCTGCCGTCTTTTTAGCTCATAAAATTCGTAAGAAAGCTCTCAACTCTAGGCAGAATAGGACTGGATATTGATTGTTTCAATTTGTGTTTTAGAACTACACGCGGCCCTTGTCTTATAAGTAATTCGTGTTGCCTTATTATACGACTAGATGTGCCTGCCCGCTTCATACTGTTAAATATTAGGAAGATTATGCGTCAGCAAAAAGGGTGCTGTTACCTGAGATGATTAGCGCGTTGACTAAATACCCCGAGTTCTTGAGTTCAAGACTAGTTTCAGGCAAGCCAACAATATCACAATTTTTTCTGATGTGATGACGGCAGCACTGATCAGTACTGATCACTTTAGCAGTATTGGCAGCGATTGGCAGCGACACAGCACCCTCCTTAATTGGTATTGTAGCAGAATCGTCGCCGAAGTAAAAGAACTAATGAAAATTACTACACAGCTTTAAAATCAAATTAATATCCCTACTTGACACCAGAGTGGCTGCAATACTGCTCTACAAAATTTTATAAAAAACGCCTAATGGCAAAGTTGTAAATGAATTAAGCTCTCTATCTCCCTCCTACTTCACTACCTGTTCTCTCTACAATATCCCTTTTCCAAAATAGCACATTAATTAATTAGATGGTAGGCATTAATTGTCTGATTATGTTACTTCTCTTTAAAAAACGCGCTGTCGCCTGAGAGATAATTAGGCGATACATCTGAATAATTTAACCTAGCACCTGGTGTTTAGGCCGAGACACCTTCACTTAGCAAAGAAATCAAACATTAGCCAAGACACAAACCTGCTCTAAACATTAACAAAAACTAGAACAAAAATCTCCCTAAAATTCCTGAAGGTCTCCGGATTCCAAAAAAGTAGCACAAAACTCGCTCCGAAATCCCAGAAGTACCCGGACTCCCAAAAATTTAAACAAAAATCTCCTAAAATACCAGAACCCCCGGAAAAACGACAGCACTGAAAACCGCGAAACAAATAAAGCGGCAACACAGAGCTTTTAAGGAATTTAAACTTCGAGCCGACCGGTTGTCTTCGTTTTAAATTGTCATTACCAGTATTCGTTACACGTATATGTTACACGTATATGTTACACGTATTTTTTCATTTAATAATTTTTTTACTCCAAAGCATAGAATATATTTATATGCTGCATTTCATATGCAGAACGTTCCATTTATTTGTTACCAGTTTTCGTTACACGTATTTGTTACACGTATTTTTAATTTATAATTTTTTTACTCCAAAGCATAGAATAGATTTATATGCTGAATTTCATATGCACAACGTGCCATAGGGAACTTCGTTCCAAAGCCATCATTCTAATTTCTAGCAAAATTTATATTCGTAAAAGTGCGTATTTTCGTTTTTTCTATTTTAACTTGAAAATGAGATATTTTATCGTAGTAAAAAGTATCCTAAACCAGGACTGTAGGGTACCTCCGTACCAAATTTTATAAAAATCCGTAAATGATTTTTTCGTGATGTGTGTTCGGCCAGAAAGACGGACAGACAGACATAAATTCCAAAAGTTGGTGTTTTGTGTTCTATATCGATTACTGTTTGCGCTACCATAAAACTTAAAAAAAAAATTTATGTACAGGCACCCCCCTTTTACAGTCTTGTTATATGTATATAGATTATACATATAGATGAAGAGATTTGCTAACAATATCTCAGGTCCTGTGTCCTTTACTGATTTTCGTAATACGGTGCAGAACGTGTTTGGCGTAAAAGAGTTATAAACATAGTTTACTGCTCTATAACAAAGCTGCCCAAAAATAATTTGCAGCTGTATTGCTGAGAGAATTTAAAGTACAGTAACACGATACGGTAAACGCAAAGTTTTTCATTAAATTTTATTACAAGACATTATGTTGGTCGTAAAAATGTATAAGTTCACACTGAATTTATCTTTTTACTTGGTAAAATGGAGAAACTTTCAATACATTTTGACCCAATTCCCTTATTTTTTCCAAAATTATCATTTTATTTCTAATAAAAAGCACTTTCCTTTCCATCATCATTTATTTTACATACTGTATGGGGCAAAATACCAACACACCTATCATGCATGTACACTCGTCGCTCTCACATTAACCACTAAATAAAGAGCATAAAAAGAGGTGAAATGAATCTATAAGAAAAAGGTTCAAGTAAAGTTATTCACCTAAAAAATTTCAAATAAATAAATGTCGTTTAAATGTAGTAAAAATACATTATAAATAAATTAAAAAAATATTTTGTAAATATTGTAATGGGAAAAATAAAAAAAAGTATTGCTTAAACGAGAAAAAAAATTTAACACACCAAAACAAATCTAGTCAATATTGAAATAGTTCGAGTAACTTACTTTAGACATTACTTTAGCATAAAGAATTAATAAAAATTAAATTTTCAAAATTTTTAATATATTCTTCAAATTTTAAAAAATAAACTTTGCAGAAATGATAATTAAATAAATGCAGTATATATAGAAATAGAATCCAATCAAATCCAAATTGAAGTAAAATCGCAATTGTAAGAGAAATCCATAATATTTATTAATTATTTGTAGTGTCTAAAAAAACAACACAAATATAAAATAATGATTTTAAATAAATAACGTTATAATTCAAATATAGAACAGATAACAAATCTTTATTATCAACTTGAATATGATGTGAAAAAATAAATGAAGTACATACAGACAAAACTTATGTATCAATATTCACAAAAAATACATATAAAATTTTGGATGACTTTTATTTTGAATATGGAAATGTAAAGGTAAGGAAGGCATGGAGTTAAATGTTATGATTATGGTTTAAGTCAAATTTGTATTGGTTTAACTGAAAATCTGAAACTCACTTAAAAAATACAATAGAAATAAACAGTAAAAAAATACAAGAGTTAGTTAACAGGAAACGGAGTTAGTTCCGTAGTGCTCATGAATAAAAAAAATTCAAATGCTCATTTTTATTAAAATAACGGACTTAAATATTTGATATTTCTATACACTGAAAGTCTTTGAAAAGGTGAAATAAAACAAACGCATAAAATCTGATGAGAGGCTGCAGCATCCTTTGAAAACTGTTGAATGCTATAAATTAGTTCTGATGCTTCTTTTTTTTCTTAAAAGTAGTTTAATCGTAAATTTTACTAAAATACAAAAATGTATCACAATAATCCAAGAAAAACAGGCTTTAAAAACAAATTTTTGTTGAGAAGAATAATTATATTCTACATTTAATTTGGCTCATATTATGAGCACATATATTTAAGACCAAAGGTATTTTAATGCCCTTTCACGTAATATCAGTTTTATGAATATAGGTTTCATATTACGAAAAATATGACCAATTAAAAAAAGAAGACGATAAGAAACAAATAAGATATTTGCTAACTTTAGGGGTATTTTATTTTAATTTCAACAGATGAAAGTCCTAGGTCAGTGCAACTATGGCGTATCTTTGTCCACTCTTTGCGATCCATCTCGAAAACGCTTGATCCTACGAAATATTGCTGTATACGAACTTTTTACGAAATTGTATTCTATACAGCTTTTATAAAAGATTAGACGTATTATACAATATACAGATTCGCAATAACTCGATTTGTTTGTGACCTTTGACCTCTGATATCTCCCGACGGGTATGCGGGGCTACATGAACATTTTGCATTGAGACTATCAAGACAAGCTTGTATACAAATATTCAGCTTCTTACTCAAATGTCGAGATGTAGCAATTTTCAGCCCATTTAAATGGTTATATTGCATTTGCGACATTAACCTTCCTATACGATACGTCGGTCTCACGGACCGTATGCGTCGGTCTCACAGACCGTACGCGTGAGGTCTGTGAGATCGACGTATAGTACTTTAATTTTTTTCTTATGAACCAAGAACACTAAAGTATTGTAATTTCTGTTAGCTTCATCATTCTCAATAAACTTCAATTTCGTACCGTTACAAAGTTTGTGCCAATAAGATAAGGGTGTGCGTTCATAGCAATAATTGGTCTGCGAGACCGACGTGAGATTGGCACAACAGTTTTTCATAGGTTATATTTTGCACATATATTTTAATTTTGTGTTATTTTTAGATTTAGTTTATATATTTTTTTTATGTCCTCTGTTATTTTCTTGGAATTATTGTATTTTAGTTTGTTCAGTTTTAACAGAACTATTATTTTTTATGTGTTTTTATCTCTTGGGAATTTAACCATATTTTACAAGGACTGGCGTAAAAGTCTATTAGTTATATACAAAAAAGATTTTTTCTTTAAAACTGGTGTTTATATAACTAAAAACATATATTTCTAAAACTAAATGGAGTTCTATTAAAACTTTTTTAAGCTAATATAAGTTTTGTAGGCTCTATAAACATCGGTCTAACAGGCCGGAAGCGAGTATGCGTTTTTCATATTTTGATGTGAGTATAGGAAGGTTAAGTATTGTTGTCATAATGATATTAAAAAAGTGGGAAAATATGGAAAAAAGCGATATTACTTTGAGACTATCAAATGAGTAAGCTGAGTAGGACGGTAGTTTTAAGCATCAAATAGTATCAAACAAGTATTATCGTATCAAATTTTCCATCGCTACCATCGGAAATAGGAAATTTGTTTATGGATAGGAGAACAAATCGGGTAGTGTTTGTGTACCTTCGATTTGAAATTTCCCCCACAGAAAGTGCTAGGAAAATGCTCTGCAGGAAGTTTATTCTACACAGGAACTCTTCGGCTAATGTATGAATTTTTTGTGTAAGGCATAGAGCGGTTCAATGGCAGAACGACCACAAATTGATGTGCTGTTATTGATGACGTGTTGCTCACAAAACAGAGCGGGTAAAACAAATTCATGTCTATTGAAGCACTAAGGCAATAAAGCTCATAATTTCCGCTTTAAAATAAGAGCTTATTTCGGAGCAGTGAACGTATATGAAACAATCTATACAAAAAAGCTGATTTTTCACTGCTGACATAATGCAGGTTTTTAAGCGAGAAAGTACCATATACTTACAGTTTAGGTGCTGAAAAAGCGCTTTTTGTATCAAAAATGTAGTACTCCAAACAGGGAACTCGCCCTACAAAAATCAGCACTGATATCGGCAGGTTTGTAAACACTAATTTTATTCTCTCATTGTAAAAAATTGTTTTTTTTTAAGCAATTTTTTTTACTGAGAAGTTCCCTGCATTCATTAGAAAATATTCCAAGTCAGTAACGAAAGAACAGCCACGTTCTGAAGAATGTGAAAATATATTTTGAAGCATCGGCCCACACATGAGAGTTGTATTTTTTTTAATGAGATCCCATCTACCATGGCCTAATAACAAGGTCTGTGCAAGTCAACAGCTGATTATTGCATGCTGCTGCTTCATATAAAAAACTTCATATAAAAAACCAAACAACATTATTAATAGAATAGTGTTTGTTTGACAATAACACGAGAAATGCGTTTTGGTTGCAGATAGGGACAGGCCTATTTAATTGGCCTTTCCATCTATTAAAACTCCTATAGTGCGATACCTGAAAAGGGTCGAGGAAAAGCAACAAGTTTTAAAATGTGACAGACAGGTCTAGTCTTGATTTGGTTGTTAAGTGACAGTATTCTTTTTATATCAAGGGCAAATATATCTCTCTTTTTCCCTCTTGAAATTTTAGTCAATACACGCACGGCGGAAAAATCATATCTTCCAAACGAATAGTCTGATCCACAACAAGTGTATGGATGAATTATAGGGAACGATGTAGACTACAAGGTGTCTTAAAAGTTAGGTAGCTATTTTTAGCACTGTGGACGCTATATTTTGTTATATAAGATCAATTTTGCCGATAAAACTCTTTAGTCGTCGGAAAGCTTATATCTTCCAAACTAATAGTCTGATACACAAAAAATGTATGCCTGGAAAGGCTGCAGATTATAAGGTCTGTAAATAAATTTTAGAAAAACTGGTAATTAATAAGGAAACTACTGCATGATTTGTGTGCATGTTTGTAAAGGAGGAATCACATTTTTAGTACCATATTTCGTGAAGTCTGTGGCTACACCTGGGCGGAGATACAGTAGTGAAAGTTGGCTATCTCGGTTGGTGAAAACTTTGTGCATCTTGTAACCTTCTTAAATACTAATGGATTTTTTTTCTGTGTACTTACACTACAACTTTAATATATTGGTAACGTTATTGTATAATACGAAAAATTGGACAATTATATTGCAAGTGTGTGGGCCGCTTTAGACTTTTAAACTTGCCATCTGGTAGTAAATTTCATTTACACACAAACCAGAAACCACAAACCTTCCAACCCATAATAAAAGACTAAAATTGAAACGTCAGTATATTAAGACACATTTAAGAATACTGTTGTGAATTCCCTAAATGTAGTTATAGCTCACAGTACAAATTCCAGAAAAAAATTAAAATTTTTAATAAATTTTTTTCTATCATGTACAAACTTTCTTCCCGAAATTTGAGTTTTTTTTTACTAATTTTAATCTATAGGCCATATTTATAGCCAAGATGTCTTAACTTGATGCACCATCAATGCCAAAAATCTATTTAATAAAATGTTATTCATGAATTTTTGACAAAGTCTGTAAAAAGTTTTTTAGAGGCCCTTACACTGCGTATATACCTGACATATTTTTATCATGACGAATGTCAAACTTTATATTGAAAAATAATTAGTTTTATGTTAGCTGTTTTTCCTGTATGGAATTTGACATTTATCATGATAAAAATATATCATTTATAGAAGACAAGACGTAGGGTTAAGCCCAAAAATTATTTTGAAAATTGATTACTTTCGACCTCTGCCAAATGTATGCTACAGGTCTAAAATGAAAAAAATATCTGCTAAGCACGTCCTTATAGCATGGCCTTTCAAAACATAAAATTAAAATTTTTTAGAAAAACTTTTTCTTTTAATTTCATAGTTTTGAGCTTAGACTTTTTAACGACTTAACGCATTAAGATATTTCAAAAATCTGTTTTGTGTGTTTACTTGGATGTCATCAGAAATTGAATGGTGTGCACAAATTTAAAATCAGACGCTTAGTAGAAAAGTTAAAAGCAAAAAATCAAAAAAAATCGAGGAATTAAAAATTTTAATTTCGAAGTGAAATATTATTAAATATAAAAGATACAATAGCAATTGCAAGCATCGAGCAGTATTTAAGAAAGTTACAAGCCACACAAAGTTTTTCACACCTGAAGTAGCCAACTTTCACCCCTGTAGCTCCGTCCCTGGTGCAGCAGCAGACCTCACAAAACATGACTCGTCCTCTACAAAAATATCAGTTTTTAGACAAATCTATATAGTAGTTAAGAAGTTCCATACTTATTACCACTTTATTTCTATTTTACACCACTGCTGAACGATATAATATTTTTAGTTCACCGAAAAGCAAATTAATTTTTTGTATTTAAGATTTTTTAATAAAGTCTATTGTAATTTAGTACAATTCACAGAGTGTACTTTTTTCATCAAATTGAGGAAAAACTACAATTACATGCTCCAAATATTTAATTCATTTAAGTTTTAACTTAAATTAGATAAAGTGCTAACAAAATACACCTTATAATCCTCTTCACAACAAATTCACATTAAAAAGGTAACAAATAACAAATTGACAGTCATCCAGTCATGCAACTACTCGTATCATCAACGGAAAGTAATTTTCTGCTCAATTAACTAGAACACATTGTGGCCAGCCATTACGTTAAAAATATTCGTAGATAAAGTTCCAATAATTGTAAAAATCTAAAAAAGAAGAGGTAAAAGAATAAAACAATACACAGTGGAGCCGAACATAATGTAAGTGGAATAATTAATTAATTTCAACAAAGTGTGGCTTTGGCTCACAGGAAAAGTATTCCGTACGAATACACATGCACACAGAAAAATTTTCATGTAAAATCATCGAAAACCAGGTTAATTTAAAATTTTTCGGTAGTAATTTTGCTTTATAGACGTTTCATTTTAATTCAACATGACTTACAACAATTTTGAAGGAAAATTTATCCTTTTGAATTAACTATATTTCATGTTGATTTAATATTGCAGTACAGTTAAATCAAAATGAAGTTGATACTGAAATAATACGAAATATCATGTTGAATCAAAGTTATTTCGAGTTTGAAAGAACGTGAATTTGATATTGGAACAACATGAGTAATCATTTTAAATTAAAGTTATTTAAAGTTTATACAACGTGAATTTAATATTGAGACAACACTAAGATTCATGTTGAATTATAGTTATATCAAGCTGAAACAACATGACTTTAATGTAGCTATTCTATTAATTCTATTCTATTAAGTAAGTAATTGATAGGCATCAGAAAATTTTGTGTTGTAGCTGGCTACCCCAGCCGAGATTTGAACTCGTACCACCCGCATGATAGCCTACGCGCTAACCACTGTAGCCACAACAGCTTCAAACTTTACTTTACCTATACACTAAATAAATACCATCGCATGTAAAATTAGTTTTATTTTAATTCAACATGATTTAAATGATTATTTAACATAAAACTTATTTGAAATTAAAGTTATAGTCATGTTGAATTAAAACGAAATGTAACGTTTATAACAAAGTTTAAACAGTGAAAATTTTAAAATCAAAGAGATTTAAGATTAGATTAATAATTTTTCATTTAAAATTAATATGAAACAATAGTAATTTAAAGCCAGCAACAGTAAATTTTCGCTGGTAATTCGTTTTTTGTCGTCTACATAACCGACAGATGGGAGAATAAACAACAACAAGTCACATAATGAAAAAACCAAATAAACACCAAGACACCTAAACGACAAACTATTTAATATGATTTGAAATCACAATTGCGTCATGTTGATTTTACATTCCATTTTTTCTGTGTGTGTAAATATCTCGTTTTCTTTTAACGCTTGTTTCATTTTTACATTTTTACATTTTTTTGTTTTGCTTTTTTGTTTATTTTATTTTTTTTCTTTTTTAAGTTTTTTCTGTTAAATAGCGATTTTTTTTTGTTTTGTTTTAGCACTTTTTCCTTTTGGTGTTTTTTTTTTCTTTTTGTTTGCGATTTTTCGTTTATGAATTTTTTTTTTTAGTTTTGACAATTTTTTGCTTTTGGCTTTTTGACGATATTTTGTTTTACCGATTTATTTTAGTTTTGCCGCATTTTTCAGTTTTCAGCTTTTTTCGACTTTGGAGATTTTTTCGGTTTTTTGTTATTTTTTATATTTTGGCGTTTTATTTTTTTACACGTTTTTCGTTTTGGCGATTTTATTCTGTTTTTTGCGATATTTTTTTGTGCTTTCGCGCTTTTTTTCCTTTTAATTGTATTTTTCTTAGTTTCTTGCGATTTTTTCGCTCTTTGGCGATATTTTTAGTCTTAGCGATTTTTTTATGTTTTAGCGCTTTTTTCGTTTTGACGACTATTTTCGGTTTTTGGCTTTCTTTTAACTTTTTTGAGATCTTTTAAGCTTTAAGCGATTTTTTACGTTTTAGTGCTTTTTTTTAATTTTTCTGATTTTTGCCTTTAAGCGCTTTTTTCATTTTGGCGATTTTTCGTTTTGACATTTTTTTATAGTTTTAGCGTTTTTAAGACTTTGCCTCTTCCGGTTTCCAAGATATAGCAAATTGTCTAAATTACATAGTCAAAATGGCATTAACTGATAGAACACCCTTTAATTTTTATTTTTTTTTTAATATCAGTTTTATTGGTGTAGTCTATTATACAGTCTATACAATTACCGCTGAATTTGAAAATTTAAAGTGTCTGTATATTACATTAGTTTTTCAAAATGTTTCGTTGCTCGCTTTAGAGCACCCTTTAATTTTTAGCTGTCGTATATTTCCTGTTGTAGCAGGCAAAGTTTTATATATTCTGTGAAAGTTTCAGGTCGGTAGCTCTTACGGTTGCCGAGACAGACGGACAGACAGACAGCGTAGCGAAAACAATAGGGTTTCTTTACACTAAGCTATGGACTAGATTTATTTGTAACTACACACAACAAGAGAAAAAAGTAGACATGCCTTTAAATATATGAAAAAAAATCTAGCAAGCTTTTTCTAATATTTAGCAAATTTAAAAAAACTTTAGAAATAGAGTATTTACTCAAGACATAAGCAGTAAAATTTATCCAGTGTAGAGTCCTCTTTGCTTAAAATTTATAATTTCACTAACTACTTCCTTCTCTATTTCGGTTCAAAGTAGAAAAAAAGTCACGGACCGGACCCACTGTGCATAGCAATAAAAGAAATATCTAACAGACAATAGATATCACAACCTCTAATAAAACTGCTAAACGAAACGAAATGGAACAAGAAAATAGTAAAAAAAAGGAAACAAGAAAAACCACAAAATTTAAACTTATTGAACAAGAAAACTTGCAAAAAATGTTGTTGATTTTCTAAAGGAATTTAAAAACTAAATATTTTTTGTTGAGTTAAACTTTAATAAAAGCATTAATTAAAATCCTTCTGAAACAAATAAATATAAATTCTTTACACATATTTCGCATAACAAATGATTATAACTTGCAAACAAACAACCAGACTCTTACTCACACTTCATAATTGCTGGATGGAAAATTGAAATAAAACTTTATCTCATCATCGACAACTTCAACAGATACATCTGCAGCTTATCCTGTTTTCTTGGGTTGTTTTTCTTTTGGACAGAGTATAGGAGCGAAAGTATTCATTTGGAGTTGTTTTTCTCAAACAACCTTTAAATAAAATACCTAATTAAAAATTCTACACATTACTTTCGCCTTTTTGAAAATTTTCCACTTTTTATATGCTATTCAGAGATTCGGCAATAAAAAAGGAAGAGTGTGTCTTACACATTCTTTTATGTGCATTCATACATACATTAGTATCCCGATTGGCCATGTCTTTCAGACATCTTGCAAGACCGATGCATGACAATGTTAAAGCGTCGATGAGCTGTTGGTGACAGCTCAAACAGATCAGTGAGGACATTTTCGAGCAAATGGCCGCTATGTTTATACAAGAAAAAAAAGAGCGACACTCACCCACCTTTTCATTAGTGATTATGTAAATGACAACAGAAATGTCCTCAGAAATATCCCCAGTACATTTTTTCGTTTGCTTCTATTTTACACTTGTTCTACAATAATAATTTGAGGAATTTGTCGCTCAGAGAGTATTTAATGCAAGAAATTGTATTTAATAGAAATTGTAACAGAACGTTTCATCAGCTCAATTTCTTAAAAGAAACTGTAAGGCGCTCAACACACTTGCAATATAATTGTGCAATTTTTCATATTGCACAATAATATCTAACTAATGTGTATATCATATTAGAAGGTTGCACAATATATTGGCCAAAATCAAAAGGCTTTTGATTTGTATTGCACAATAAAAAAATTGTCTAATGTGCTGGCAACATTGTTCGTTGTTATTTTTACTTTTTCACCATTAGGAAAATGGTGCAATATTTTGTTTGAAAGTATTGTGCAATTTATTGCATAGTATAGGTAAAAACGACAATAATATGTACAATAATATGTGCAATAAAATTGTGTAATGGGTGGGACGCTTAATCGACAAATATCGTGCATGAGAAATGCCGAAATTTCTTTGAGTAATGTCGTTGATGAAATTGTCCTCTACGACGAGTTGGCCAACCGGGTAAGTTTACATGTGTATATATATATATGTTAAGAACAATGGAAAAACATTTTATATTTGTGAATGTATTTGTGGTCTCCTTTCACTTAACCCTTTTCATTTTTTTATTTGATATCTATCTGTTATATTGTGTAGAAGGATTCACATATGACACAGAGGCGTGGCTACTATTGAAAATTTTAAGAATTTCCTGAAGGCTGGTTTTTCTACCCACCAAAAACTTTTGGCATTTTTGTAAACTGTAGTACTCTTGTAATGGGCTACAAATTAATGAGTGATACTTATTAATTGAGTATTGTGTTATTGTTTCGACGGGGTTTGTTTGAATTAGGAACGATTTTCTGTCATCCCAAGTCAAATTTGGATGATAAACAGACTGGTTGCGGCTATCTGCCATCTTCAGTGTTCTATGGAATTTAAAACAGATGTTCGTTCCGCGAAACCGCTTTTACATATGCCCAGAGGAGAAAATCCTTAAGCCCGTAAAAAGTCGCGCTAGATTAAGGGCGCGCATATAGCTAGCTTTGCCGATAGTCAGGCAGCTCTTACGTCATCCTGTGTTAAGAATTTCATTTTAAGCTTGTCTCTATAGAGAGCTTTGACTCACTACAGGTGCTATCGATACGGCACAAGCTTTCCATTTAATGGATGCCTGGCCGTAGAGGGCCTCCGCTGTGCCTCTTACGTCAAGTTCATAATCAAAGGAAGTGACATATCGACCGGAATGAAAGTGTGGCTAGCTTATTCTGGTTTATGGCAAGCCAAATTTCATACAGTGGCATCCTGAATTTCAACAGGCATGATTTACGGCTTGTTACTGCTTTTCTCTCTGGTCACTTTCGACTGAACTATCCTCTGCGAATGCGCACCACATTCGTTAACACTTGTGTCGTGTATTCTTGAAAGAGCATGAGACAACGGCACACATTCTCTTTGAGTGTATTGTCTTACGAAATAGTAGAAGGCAAATTTTTCATTCAGAGTTTCTGTGTTCGGGTGATATTAAGCGGGCTTCTCCAACCTCTGTGCTGACTTTCATAAGGAGAGTCATGCAGAGTTTGATTTAATTTAAAGATCTATGGCACAGAAGATCCACTAGGTGTCGCAGTGTCGGTCTTTGGACCAGATATTTTCGCTAGTTATTCTTATCTAATTTTAAATTCCTGCTACACAAAAGAATCTTACTCAACTAATCCGGTATGTGATACATATACTCATGGAAGCAGCCATTATACATATTCGGACAAAAAGGTTTTATGGCTTATCGCCGATAATTATTATTTTGGGTCCTTTGTCATTATTCTACATGTATTAACAAATATTTACTTAGCAAGCAAAGTATTAATTTTTCACTAAAAAAGATCTTGGTATATATAATTTGCTACTATTTCCTACCACCCTGGTTACATAGCTTGTAAATCCTTTATTTCTGCAAACATCTTCTACTTAATGTAACACACTTGGATAAAACATTAGTATGAGTCTTTATATCCTTTACTTACTAACCACTTGAGACTGTTTTCTTGTTTTTAAAACAGCCCAAAAAAGTTTAAAAAAAACTAAGCTTAAGTATGTAAAAATATATGGTAAGAAATACGAATATATAAGAAATACTTTGAAATTATTTTTATTTGAGCTACTTGCTCCTTTTTTTCTAAAATGGGAAATATAATCTACAAGTTAACATTTAAGTTGTATATCTATGGAAGTAAAAGTTAATAAGATTGTCACAAGGCATATTTGAAGTTGTTTTATTATTGCATACGTTTCATATGTTAAATCCCTTGGCGACCACATGTGTTAATGAAATCTACACTTGTCATTAGGCTGCTTGAAACCACTTTAAAAAATTTTATGAAACATTAACACATCTCATACACAGATCATTTTTACTACGCAGGTATATTGAAACTTTTTCTTTGGGGATATCCTTAAAATTAGAGAGTATTTTTCATGTTTATGATACGGAGAAAGTTTTTCTTACATAGCAATAAAAGTATAGTGATGTTTTCTTAAAAGATGTTCAATTAGTTATAATGATGAAACATATGGGTGAATAATAAAATAAGAATGATTAAATCCGGAACATTCCCTAGAAGTTCGTGTGTCTGTCTGTCACAGGCTTCTATCTCGAGAACCGTAAGAAGTGCGGATCGGAAATTTTCACAGAATATGTTTAGCTATGGCCGCTATAACAATGAATACATGCCCCCATATTCATAAATGATTAGTAAAGTTAGTGAATGCATTAAAACTGCTTTTCCCATACATAATTCGAACTAACATTAACTTTAATAAATTTCTATGAATATGGGGGTAAAACTTTATGATAGTTAAAAATTGAAGGGTGTACTAAAGCCAACAACGAAAGATATTTAAATGCTAATGTTATATACAAACAATTGATACATAGACACTTCACATTTTCAAAGTTAGTGTATTATTTATTATTCGGACTACACCAAAAAATATTGAAATTTAAACAACAAAAAAAAATTAAACGGCATTCTACACTCACAATATTATGACAGTAACGGAATGTATTTTGTCCAAGAAGTATTCCGTGCAATCGTTTTTAAAAGAGTAAACTTTTAAAATTCTAAGCAATCTTATTTCTAAATGATTCTAAAATTCAAGAAAAAAAATAAATTTTTATTAATAAGGATTTAGGTTGCTTTTAATATTGTCCGTTGTTTATGGTATAAGAACCAAAAAAGTACATGCATAGAAATAACACATACACAAATACTCAAAATATTCTGTACGTAAAATTAGTTGAAATTGCAATTGAAAATATATAAATACACATTTAAGATCAGTGGTGTAGTGGTTAGTACGTTAGACTATTAAACTAGAGGTCACATGTTCAATTTCAGCCAAGACCATGTGTGTGTTTGTTTTTAGTTTATAATGTTAAATGCAGCTAATTTACATACTGTGCTTTGGCTGAGTGGTTGGTACGTTGAATTTCAAACCAAAACGAGCTTTGTTCGATTCCCAGTAGAAGTTAACATAACACACAGTTCGAAAAATATAAATTTAATAAAATAATAATTAAAGATATAAGCCTCTACTTTTAAAAATTAAGCAAAAATCAATTATTTTTACGGAACTTGGGGTTGATTATTTAACAGTAAAAATAGCAAAAACAGGGAAACCTCTTTTATTTTTACAGAAGCTGCCATTAGTTCTTTTGACAGTTAAATTAATCCAAACAAATAAGGAATCATTAATTTTTATAGTTTTAAGCCTGTTAACCTTTAAGAAATTCATTATTTGACATATTGTCATAATTTTATTTTAAATAAAGTCTATTTGCTGTTAGTTAAGCATTGTCTATATGCATTTCATTGGCGCTTTACCAAATCGTAACCACAACTTTGTAACTTTTCAAAGTTGTGGTTAAAGTCTACTGACGATTTGGTAAAGCACCAATGAAATGCATATAGACAATGCCTAACTATCACCAAATAGAATTCCTTTAAGCCTCTTAACTTTTTAACATATAAAGTTGCATAAACTTTTGGTTAAACTTAAATGAAAAATAAGTAGACCGGGTTTTAATTGAGTTTTAATTCATTTTATATTGCAATTTCAGTTAGTTTTAAGTACAGAATATTTTGAGTGTACCAGTTAGTATTATTTTGATCATGTAATTTTGACAATTAGCTATAATTTGGAAACCGTAAGAGGCAAACTCTTAAAATGTTCACAGCTAATGCAGCATTTTAAAGACAACAGTAAGTAACGAATGCTAAAAAAACAAACTAAAAATTAAAGGGTATTCTATCAGGTATTGTAATTTTGAATTGTAATAATTAGAAACAAACAAATCGGTTAAAGACAAAAAAATCACAAAAATATAATATAAACTCCAAATCTGAAAAACACAAATTTAAAAAATTTCTAAAACGAAAAAGATCACCAAAGTGAAAAAATCGCTAAACGAAAAAAGTACCAAAACGAAAAATATCACCAAAACAAAAAAAAAAAACGTTAATACTATAAAAACTCAAAATTAAAAAAATAACCAAATGAAAAAATCGCTAATATCGAGTGGTAACCGCCAAAAAAGCTTAAGCGACATGCTTTTCGAAAATCGTTTTTTGACGAAAATCTATTATTTACGATAATTCAAACAAGCTTAAAAGTTTGAAAGGCATGATCAGTACCGTTACAGAAATACAGCAAAAGAAATTTTAGCTTAAGTGCGTTTTCCATATGAATTTTTAATTTGTTTACATATTTTTGTAACTGCAAAGTGTCACTTAAGCTAAAATTCTCTTTTTCAAATAGAGCAAAACTAGTGTCAAAAATTGAAAGAATCTCAATGAACTGCTTGCTAAGGATGATAATTACTAGTTTTAAAACAATTTGATAAAATTGTATGATATTTCATGACATCAAGAACATCTTAAAATATCTTAATCCCCACAGACATGCGTTGTCTTATA
The DNA here is from genome assembly GCA_956483635.1 of Panzeria rudis. Lineage (NCBI taxonomy): Eukaryota > Metazoa > Arthropoda > Insecta > Diptera > Tachinidae > Panzeria > Panzeria rudis. Next base: position 10,155,739 of record OY101448.1, on the reverse strand, counting down.
GGAAATTTATTAAAACTGTTAACATTACATATAACAGCCCACGAGAATACTATATAGCCAATATTAAGGCTCTACTTCGATTTAAACCAAGGATAATTAAAAAATACTTCTCCTGTTAAATTTACTTTTTGGCGCTTAAGCTTTTTTGGCGGTTACCACTCGATATGAAAAAAGGGATAAAACGAAAAAAAACAAGAAAAAAGGTAAAACTAAAAAAAAGTCGGCAAAAAATCGCTACAATAAAAAAACCAAAACTAAAAAAAAACAAAATTAAAACAAGCGCTAAAACGAAAAAAGCACCAAATCGAAAAAAATCACAAAAAACCAAAAAATTTCTTTAAACAAAAAAAATGCTAAAACAGAAAGTACGCAAAAATTAGTCCCCAAAAGCAAACAATAATCGCCAAAATGAAAAAAGGATACACATATATAGATGGTTACACGTTGACAACATGTAATTGATTTTTACAACTTTTCAATTGAAGACATTACACAATAAATTAGTTGGAAGCGTTACTAGCAATGGAATAAACTAATTGCCAAGTATTTAGTAGATAGTCTTAATTAGTTTCGTTTTTCTTACTTTAAGGATAGCAATGTTTTTTTTTTAGCGATTTATACAATGTTTTCTGCGTTTTGTGAAAAATAATAAAAAATCAGTTACGTATTGCCAATGTATGACCATCGATTAACTTGTTTATCATGACATTAACTTGTTTATCATGACAAAACTTTCAAACACTTAAAAGCATTTGTAGTATTTTAAAAGAAATATGTATATTTTTCCGATAACATGATATAGTTAGCACAACCATGCTATAATCTGGTCTTTCAAGCGACTTCTAGAAAAGCAGAAGGTCCTCTTGTATACTTTTTTATATGTCTGCCCTCAGAACCCCGCTACTAATAAACCGATTTCGGATGCTTTTATTTATTTTAAAAGGTGTATTTTTAGACGGAAGAATGAGCAGCATCACGCTCATAGAAATAAATACACACATATTATTTTTCAACTGATTGTACTTAACCGATTCTTATGAAACTTTGCTTATACATTAAGAGCCTGATTCATAAAGACGTAATACATAAAACTTTTTCAATAAAATTTTTATGAAAAATACTCAAAAAACTGAGTGTTTTCTATAAAAATTTTCAAAAAAGAGTTTATGTTCGTGTTTGTGAATCAGCCGGTAAGTTACCTTTACAATAGTGTATTATGATAATTTTGCATGGACGGTGCCATTTATCATCTTCTTCATCAACTTCTACTAAGCCGACTCTTATAAAACTTTGCACACACATTTAGTTATCGTGAAAATACAACATTATGGCTAGAAAAGTAGGCAGTGCCACTCCCAAACGTACTAAACATTATTTTTCAACTAGTTCTTGTTAACCGATGCTGATAAAATTTTGCGCACACATTAAAATGCCGGGGCATTACAACATTATGATCTGAAAAGTGGGCAGTGTGACGCCTGTTTTCTGGCCGGTTTTTTTTCCACGCATTTGCAAAGTAAATATTATTTTTCAACAAATTTCACTAAACCAATTTTTATGAAACTTCACACACACACATTTTTTTCTTGCAAAAATAAAATATTGTGATATATAGAGAGGGAAATGCCATGCCCAAACAAAATAAATATTATTGGTGTACAAGTGCTACTTAAGCCATTCTTAAGAAACTTTAAACACATATTAAAATCCCGGCTATTTTGTAGTGGCAGCGCCAGGCACAGTGTTTTGATCCCATATAACGATTGGTCAAAAATAGAAGTAGTTTTCGCACTATAAAATAGTTTAATAAAGAAAAATTAAATTTTTTTAAAAATCGGCCTACCGCCCATATATGTGTGCCAAAAACTAAATTTTCTATATCGGCAATATAACTGCAGGTAGATTCATCTAAATCCGTAGATTTATTGTACCATTCTAGTAACTTGTGTGGTAGTTTTTATTGTAATTGAATCAAGGAGTCTAGGTCCTGCCATATATCTTTATCTTTAAAATACTATAACTCTTACAAAAGTTATCCGATTCTCATTAAGTTTGGTATGATATTTATGATATTGTTACGAAATGAAAATGCAGATTCAAATGTAACGGCACAAACTGACAACCCGATTATTATCTGCCTTATACCCCTAAATCACTGTCAATAAAATCAAAACCTGGCAACCAAGTACCACAATTAAACTTGGCATCACTCGACAACTGTCAATAGAATTCAAAATAACGGAAACTGGAAGTTTCCGGAATCTTCAGGAAACGGTAGCTAGAACTTACAAGATTATTCGAGACTGCTTAATTGCAATTACAGACAGTGACATTGAACTTAAACAACATCAGCTGCAAGAGATGTAAACTTGATAACAGCGTAAATTTTTTAAGTTGCAAACATTAGAGTATGTGTGTGCGAAGATAAACAAACAGAAGAAAAATCTCATGCATCTACACACGCACATACACTACACCATAGCAAGACTAAATGATCGTGCCGTATACTTAAAGATAAAAAGAGATAGCTACATTCCAGAAAGTTATCGAAGTTACCAGAAGGTTTTATAATTGACTATATAAGGGAAGGCTGCCAGACGACATAATAAGTGTGTTTTTAAACTTAGACGAGTAAACATCGCCAAATATAGTTAGTGTGTACATCGCGTTTAGTTGTACGTGTTTTTAAAGTAATAAATAAAGTGTTACTGAGAATTTATTTGTAAAATAAATATCCGTGTTTTATTTTATTGCAATTCAACGAATCCTGCGAAAATAATAAAACCGTTTTTATGTAAAGGACTAAAAACGTAACAATATATTAAACAAACATTTGTGCCAAATTACATTTAAACGTATTTATCAACAGGCGTGGATACAAGGGGGAGCGGTGTACTCCCCACACTCTCCCCCTCCAAGTATAAAATATACCCAATTTCTAATGAGTTTTTAAAAAACATTTAGCAAAATATTATGTTTCAGTTTTCAAACCAAGAAAAAATAATTTATTGAAAAACAAAAAAATTATATAAAGCTATATGTTTAGTTAGTTTTAAATATAACTGGGTATCATAGATAGAATTTGAATGTCCTATTACGAAAAATTAGTATTTGACAAGTTTCTTGAAACAATGAAAAACCAACGTCATCAGTGAACTTGGCGCCCTCTTGTAGCGCCAAAAAGAGACAAACACAATTTATACATATATTTTTTTTAATTTCTCATGTGTTGTTTCTAATTCAACAGCATCTATTTGGACTTATATATTTTACTATATTCCCAGTCTATTCTCTTTTTAAACTAATTAAAGCTATGGAAATTTTAGCAAAAATCACGACAATAGCCATTTTTTAAAATGATTTTTGTTTTTAGTTGTAACTAAATATTTAAATCGATTTATGATGATATGTATAGTTTTAGTTAAATATATGTATATCAAATTGTTTTTTTTTCACATTTTACCTTTGCAATATATAATTAATAAAAGTACCAATAAAAACACAAATAAAAATATAATAATTGCATTACTAATTATTTGTATAATATTAGATAAAAATGCATATTTGTCATTTCATATATTTTATTTTGTTAATTAGTTTTTTTTGTCCTGTTTTATAAATTTCATATTATTTTGAACAACAACAAAACTAAATTTATTAAAATATCAAAAAACTAATTACCAATTTAACAGTTGAATAGTCATTAGACTTTCAATGAATTATAAATACAATTTGATTATGAAAAAGGTAAAATTTTATAAATAAAATTTAAAAGTTAGGAAAATAGAATAAACTATAATAAATATTAAAACTTACACAGACTCACAATTCAAATAATTGAATAAAAATGCATTTTAATTTACCAGGAAAGGAGGTTTGCAAAATCATGCCCATTATGGAAATTTATGCCACTCGTATTATTTGCTGGCACATTTTTGCTGTGTGGAAAATCTTGTTGTTTATTTTTTTTCTTCTTATATTTAAACAAAAATATTTCCAAAAGCCACATTGAGATTTTCTATGTTGTTTGTGGTGGGCATTATGTAAAAATTTATAAAACGAATCCTTTTATATTTGTTGAAATGTGAAATGGAAAAAAGAAATCAGGAATATTTAGCATAAAGCTAGCGTCAAATATGTTTGCATTTGCAAAATTTTTTTCAAGCAAAGGTGTATGTGTGTGATACTTTACTCATGCTATGGCCATGTGGATCAACAGTTTCGGTGATGGTACAGTGAGTGACAGTTATATATATTGACTATTTTGATTTTGTAATTTTAAAATAAAAATTACTATTTTAGTGCCAGTCAATTGGTTTTGAAATACCTTTTTCTACGCCGATACTCGTATATGCGTGTAGAGAAAAGACATTGTTGTAGCATGTTTTAGCTCTTATAACACCGCATTTTTTCTTCATTTTTCAAGTTTTGGAGATTAGTGCAAATAGAATATAATAGAAAATTTTACCAGGTGCAAAGAGTTCAGCTATATTAAGATAAATACCAAATTGTATAAGCTTTTAATAATGTAATCGATAAAAAATGAGAGTCTGTCAAAAAAATGTAAAAATGTTCAACATAAAATTGACGTTTCAAGCTTGAAACATTAAAGTGTTGCCAAATTAGCGGTTTATTCATGAATTCAGCGACTTAGCGCCTCTTTTTTCAACTAGATATATTCTGCTGAATATGTGTGTCTTTGACGCCGTAGCTCCCAAACGGGTAATTCGATTTTAATTTACTAAATTTTATTTGAAAAGTGGCTTAATCCAAAATCTTTTAACCTATGATCGAAGTTAATTGGTGCAGCCGTTTTTAAGTTATCATTTATTCTCATCAGGGGTTTTTAAAATTTCTAGTTTAATGTTATAGTAAACACTTTTGTATGTCACAGTACACAAGTGCGCCTGTGTTCATAAGGTTGAATTAATTTCGACCATAATAAAAATATATAAGAATCACTGCATTATTTGTGCGAAAATGTTAAAAATTGTTAACGTGTTTTATGGGTACTTACGTGTTGTTAACAAAAGAATTTCACTAGATTTTTGTTATTGTGGTGGTCATAAAAAATATTGCAGAAATAATTTATTTGAGTATTTAGGATAAAATAGATTATTTTTTAATTAAAACTTTAAAATCACGCTATAAGCAATAATAATAAATTACTGCCGTAGATGAGCAATAAATTCAGATTTTTATAAGATTAAATCTGTTTAAATTTGTAATTTGTAAAGTTCTTTTTATTGAAAAGATTTCCGAATCATATAATTTGGACATTTATTTGTATACAAGAGCAAAAACAGACTCCAAAATAAAAAATTTAAATGGCTTTGTGGCTTTGCTAAGTAAACATTTTCTACCTTGCTGGCTTCCGGTGGGGCTAAAAGATTTTCTCTCGTGAGTGGCTTCGTTGAGTAAAGAATTTTGAAAAAACATACAAAATCAAGGAAAGTAAAAAATTAAAACAGGCAAAATATTTTCGAAAACGATTAAACTCAAAAATAAATTTAAGCCGCGAAAGAAAGCCCAAACTGAAAAAAACCAATGGAACTTTACATAGAATTAACTTTAATTCGTCGTCCATTACTTATTTCATAAATTGAAATATTTTTTACAGAAATAGGACATACACTAAGTGAAAAATGGCAATTTAAAAATAAAAACTTGACGTATTAATTCAATAATTTTCAATTCAAAAGAACAACTTTATTGAATAACATTAATCAAATCAATAATTTTCAATTTTAAATAAATATGGTCTAATATTGAAATAAAAAATATCTACATACATGACTAGACTTTCTTTCGTTAATGTTTCTTATTGAATCAATATGGTTCTTATGGAGTTTTTCTATCGGTGTAGCATAGAATTCATAAGACTACAAACCAAAATTCATACATATCTACAAACTAAAGTATTACACGAAAAATTTCTATATAGCGCCTGATGCACCCATATGGTAACGGAACAATGTAACTCGTCAAAAGTGGGTGAGATATATATTTTGTAATATGTTAATTTATGTCAAAACTAAATATGACTTTTCGGTTGTATATTTATAATAAAATATTTTTCGTAAGCACAACACAGGTAAAAAGGTACTTCATTTTTCACTATTTGTCAACTTTTTTTAAAAATTTTTGAAAAGACCCACCCACTAACTTTGAAACACAAAACACAACTGACCTACAAACAAATTTTAAATGTTAGCAAGTGTCTCTATGATGTAATGCAAGTGATTTTGTGTAAAAAATTTTGCATTGGGAATGCTGTGAAGCTTCTAATGTAACGGTGTTTTGCGTTACCATATGGGTGCGCCCGTAATCGGTTAATTAAAAGTAAAAATAAAAGTCTAAAAGCCACGAATCTAAAACGCAAATTTCGGAGCGAAGAGACAAAACAAAATTCTAAATCTTGGTTCAAAAAGGCCAAAGACTTAGTAGTCAACGCGCTAATCACTGCAGCCATAACAACAAGAAAATTTTTTTTAGATATACTTTAATTTAAATACCATCAATATGATTTAATTGATGATTTAACGTAAAATTTATTTGAAATTAAAATTGTAGGTTATGCTGATTTGGAATGAAGTTTAACGTTGATTTTTCATTGATTGACTTCAGTACATCCGACTTCAATTTAACGTGATAAAAATTGATTTTACTGCATTTTATGGAATCAGTATTGAACAATATTGTTTTAACTGTGAAAAATATTAAATCAAGGATATACAAGTTTATGTTAATAATTTTTCATTTAAATTTAATATGAAACAAGAGTAATTTTAAATAAAATCTGTAATTTTGTAGATATTTGATATATGATTTCCAATAAACATTGTGACATGTTGATTATACATTGGTGTATTTTGCGTGTGTAGATTGATGCAAATCTAAGAAAATTTTCAGAAAAATGAAATGAAGCGGATTATAGGGCTCCTGCCAATTTTAATTAACACATACAACTATTAACATTATCATACTCTTGTGCTAAGTTTCATTTTTCAGTTTTTATATTTTGTGCGCCAACACAAAACCACTTTTTATACACTTTTTATATATACGAGTATAAACATCAGGAAAATAATAAGTATCAAGAACAATATTTACAAGAATATGCTTTGTAATATAAATATCTGCTTAAAAAATATATGTGAAAAAAATTCTTGTATATTTATACTTATGAGTAGCTTTGCAAATAAAGTAAAATAAAAAATTACATACCCAGCAGCTCGAAAGTAATCAATCAATTGCTGAGATCTTAATTTTATAACGTAAGAAACTATGCACAATATCATTATTTAACATAAGAAAATAAAAAACAAAAAGAAATTCATATCAATTTGTAGGACTTATCTGTAATACTATAGACTTATCTGCAACATTATATGTGCTGCTGGGTATGCACAATTTGCTTATATATGTAAATACATACGAGTGCTTCTCATTTCAAATGCTTTTTTCGTGTCTGTTGAAAGTATAACAAAATATTTCATCAAATAAACGCATACATTTTAAAATGAAAGCCAATTTAGCATGCTAGAATGTATTATAAATAAATGTATATACGTTTTCTTTTGTGTAAGACTGTTTATTATGTGTTAAAAACGAAGAACGAAAATACTGTTTATACACTCTTCATACAAAATGACGTGTCCGTAATGCATGTTATTGATTTTCCACGTTAAGAAACGGTTTTTAACGGGCTTAGAATATTTGCATTTCCTTCTCTTGTTTCACACATCAAATTTTTTAAAAATGCTAGAAAATACATATTTTCTAATTGTTGTTATCCACAGTCTTTGGTATTGAGCGTTACGCTTTTTTAGTGCGCTTCATTATTCAGTTTAATTATTAAAATTTCATTAACAACATACGCTAAAGTTACAGCGCAGGTTTGTGCTTCTAAATATTTAAAAGTTTTCTCAACTTTGTTAAAGAGTATTATATTGCAAAACGTTTTATCGATCAATCATCATTTGTATCCAAAAAAATGTATTGAGTGTTATCCATATTTTTTTTAATAATTGAAATTTTTAATGAATACCTAATTAGTTTATGATAAAATACATCGAAGGTTATACATCTGAACTGTATTGAATTCAAAATGAAGTGTATGCTCTGAAAAAATATTGAATTCGTATAAAAATGTATTGAGCGTTACATTGAAAAATTTTTAATATAATCTATCTATAAGTTTTAGGACCTTAAAAAAAGTTAACAGCAGCAGAGATGTAGAAACGATGTAAAGAACATTATCTGTTTACAAATTTATGATTTACGTTGAAAAAAATTTTGCTTCGACCGCACTGTGGGTTGTTATCAGGGCTCGGGATTTATTGCAAATGTATTTTTTTTTGTGGTGATAGATAAAGAGATATTGACTAAATTTATATGCGAACTAGGGATGGGCAAGTGAAAAAAATATATCGATATCGATATATTTTTAAATATCGATCGGCATCGATATATATCGAATAAAAAGTATCGATATATCAAAATATCGATATTTTTCAACAATAGTCCTCAACATAGTCTTCCTTTTTTTTTAATAAAACAAAAAAAGTACCTTTGTTATAAATAAATAAGCTGGAAAGAGTTAATTTCCAAGATCCGTACTGTTCCACCAATATTTCATGGAATATACATCAACTAAAATACACTCAAACAACGATAATTTTTCGAATAGATAAAATATTAAAAATAAAACAAAAGATTTTGTTAGTAATGTTCTATTTGATGAAGACTGTGCCGAAATGTTTTTAAAATATCGAATTTGATACTGTCGATATGTTTCGAAAAAATATCAATATATCGAAATTAAAAATATCGACGATATATATCGCTATATTTTTAAGAAAATATCGATATATCGATATTTTTTGCCCATCCCTAATGCGAATCATCAAATATTAACTAGTTTGGCATCGATTTGTAGTTTCATATTTTTGCATATTTTGGTGGTAAGTGAATATTTTTGCATATTTTTTCAATAAATACATATTTTTGGAGTAATAAAAATTTTTTTAATGCATTATTCTCAATTTTTGACAAAAAATTATTAGGCTGATTAGCCTCAGTTTGGTTGCCGGTTGCTGAAAACGATGCCACTGGTGGCAACTGGCAACTGAGAGCTATAAATTTCAGTTGCTATTTAGTGCCGTTCTGGCAATCATTAACTATCAGTTGTCGATTGGCAACGCAACTAAAGCTCGGTTGCATTAAATAATAGACCAAATTATGTTTTTTCTATGTTTTTTTTTTCTCTAATAATAATAAAAAATTAAAAAAATAATATATTCATAATATTTTATTTTTGGTAATTTCTTCGTAGATAAATGCATATATTTGTGCATATTTTTCATTTTTATGTGCATTTTCTAAGCGCTTAAAATCAATTTTTTGTTGCATGAAAGTACGAGCCATGGTTATTATAGTTTCGAAGAATATATTAGGTACGTCGTATTTTGCTACGAATAATTATTTGAAAATGACATAACTCTTAATGTTGTTGGACGATTTCACGAAAATTATTCTTATTTGAAAGAAGAGTTAGCCTACTTTTTGCTTATATATAAATGTTTGTAAAGAACTATTTTAAAAGATAAAAATTGTTATTTTTCCATACGAACACAAATCAAAATTGAAAAAGTGGTCATAACTTTTAATTTGGTATTGCGATTATTATAATTTTTTGTTTTTAGAGAGTAGATATATAGTGCTTCCAAGGTCTATATTAGCTTTTTGTGGTTTTTTCACTAAAATCATTCGCGGAACTACCGCGAAAACAATTGTAACGCTCAATACATAAAAATGTTAAGAAATCGAAATATATAATTTTGTTTCAGGATCCATTGAATGGGGAGAAAACTATAATATGAATCGTACCTTTTCATATTTCATTTAGTTACACTGGTAAGCAAAAGAAAAATTCTGAATGTACGTTTAGAATGAGAATCAGCCATACATGGTTGCTTACACTTATGTTCAGTATGTTTATATACATATGTATGTACTCGTACATAGGTAACAGTGTTTGCATATGTGTGGGTTATTTTTAAGTACAAAACTTTTCATATCCGCTTAATTAAATTAAGCTTACGAGTAGAGTACTGACAAAGTGGCAGAAACAAGAGATTAATAATTTGTAGAATTACATACTTTGCGCGAATATTTTTTGAGTACAAAAAAAAACCCTTTAAAAATCAGAAGTTAAAACTTATACCTTCACTTGAGAAGTTTGAAAACTCATAAAATAATGACTACTAATGAAAAAAACAAAGTGAACTGTTGAAGAATAAAACGGATGAGTTATGATAATTAGTTACGAAATATATTTAATCTTCATATGATTTAAAAATCAAGAGCATATTCAACAGTTTGACATTTGAGTGGTAAAGGAGAAGACGCAAAGTTTGCAGATAGACAGGGCCATTAGAGATATAAAGCGTTAATGGATCTACAGCTTTATTAGATCATTTCAATACAAAAACATGATTAAAGTAAAAGTTTTTGTCTTGAAAGCAACATTCAACAAATATTAAAATACAAAATTTATCACAAATATTATAGCTAACGAACGACAATCATCCGTATTCTAGATGTAAATAGTTTTATTAAAATTCACAGGCATCATTGATTAAGATATAAACAGTCTCTAAAAACCTAGCTACGGAATGTACAGTGCAACTTTAAGTAATTAATGAGTAGTAATTTGCCTATAGTAAAATTTAAAAAAACCGTAATATATAAAGACGAAATACTTTCCAATAAAACTTACTCTCTTCCCTCTTAGTCTTAAGCCTTTTATACAACAGCACCAACTCAAAACAGACAAAAAATAATATACTTTTATTGTCTTTGCAAAAGGAAAATAGTTTGGAAAATCCAAAAGTGCACGCCTCATAATCTCAATTAGACCGTGAAATTAAATAGGCTTCTATTCCTAATTTTACTGAAGCGTAAAAAGAAAAAAAGAACTTGATTAGTGAAGTCTTTCGGTCGTTATCGTGACCACATACAGACAAACGGACGTCCAAGACAGAACTTTTTTTTAAGCAGTTTTTTAATTAGTTAAAATATTAAAAATGACATTAAAAATATCATGAGTGTTAAAAATAGTTTTTTTCTTAATATGTGTGTGTATATATTTTTAACAAGTGCAATATATGATAATAATAGACCCGATTTAAATTTCAAAAATCAGTAGTTTCGCGTATAATGAGAGTAGTACCCACCTCAACGCTTCGCTTATGAGGCGTGCAATATTTAAGCAAATGTGCATGTTTTGTTTATTTTTTTACTAAACCAAATATGTACATGCATGTGTACTATGTGCGCATGTATTAGTAGCAATTTTAAATGCTTACATTTCGAAAAATACTGAACAGATTTTAATATAATATGGACGGTGGCCATCTGTGAATAAACAACTTTAAAACGGTATCAGCTTTATCAAGATCGTCTGTATATTGTGAGCATAGATTGCATAACAAAAAACCGTCTCGCCTATTAATTACATATATAGATAGAATACTAGTAATAGTTACTTTTGTATGCAATTAATTACCAAATACATTTAGCAATCCCCAAACCTGATATATACGTAATGACATCATTGCTTAAATAAATTTAATATTAATATAACTGATAGCTTTTATTTTTGCAATTCAAAATTTAAGCTGTGCTATTATTCTGCTAATCCAACAAATATTTTGTATATTTATTTTACGGCCCCAAAGAAAAAATGAGTCCAACCAACTCTCATCCTTATATTAGCTGTTTTTGATTTTCATTTGAGCCACTAAATACAACAATTATTTTAATTTGGCAACTAGAAAATTTTAATATTTTACAAAATGGATTTCATTTTATTTATTTGTAAATGTATTAAACACACAAAGCTTTACGCATATTATCACACACATATACACACACATGTGACTGCTTGTGAAAATATACACATGTAGATTTTTCTATATTGTTATGAAAACTAATGAATAATGTAATCATTTGTGAAAATTTTCTAAATTTAAAATTTTAATTAAAATGATTTAAAACTCATTTGACCACAAAACGTTTTCAAACCCCTCAATACATACACATAAGCACTCATTTATAAATGCATGCATATAAACAATTATATTGTACATACCATTACGATTTAGTTTTGTAAACTATTTAGCTAAAAATTTTCCAATACAAAAAAAAAAAGCTGAAAGGATTGCATTTTTAGCTCAATCCTTCTCTTCTGTTTGACCATTATCAGCATCTATAATATTAAAAATAATTTTATTTTATTAAAATGTTGGTATTAAAATTGGTTTTATGTAAATGTGTGAAAGTGTGTAATTATTATTGTATGGGCATACTTTTAGGATGATGCATTTCTATTTTATGTAAGGGTTGGTATTTTCAGTTTTGTGAGTGTAAACTGTTAGAAAACGATAGTTTTCTTTGAAAAGCTATAAAATAAATATTTTTGATATATTAAATACCGCCATAGAGTATGCGAAAGGTAATATTCAATTATATAATCTGTTTTTATTTTAGTCTGCAATAAATTTTTTTGATAACCAAAATGGTATTAAGCGGTCGGAGAGATAGGATTAATTACACTACAAATAGGGTTTAGAATTCCCGGACTTTTCCACTTCCCGGGAAACGGGAGTGAAAAATTTACGTTCCCCGGGATTTCTAGTATTGCCGGGAAAAGTTACTTTTCTAAATTAAATAGATTTATGAAATAAAAATTTGCGAAATTTCGATTTTTTATTAATGTAAGCATTCTTTTTAAATAAAAGTTAATATAAAAGCAATTCTAAAACAAATTTTAAAAAAAATTTAAGTGAATTCAAGCATATAGAGTTTTTATAATTATTACCCAGTAGGAGATTCTATAAAGACTTATTGACGACTATATCGCAATTAGTTAAACATTTTGTTTTAAGGCATCCAAATCATTTTATAAAGAACTTGCCGTAATGTTTCTTATTTTTCTTGAAAAATTTCAAGGACGATTCTTATCGTTAAGTACAAGCAAGTTGAGCTGAACAGCTGAATTGAATTTTAGATATCCTGAGCCACAGTCTGATTAAATGTCTTTGAGTATTCATTTTATTTATTTTAAAACATCTCCTTTAGTAGTGTCAACTCAACGTTTTTACAGCTTCTCTTCACATTTTATTGCTTGCTTATTGATGTAGAAGGAGTTCTTTCTTTCTAACAGTTACATTTCCAACAAGGACAAGGTTTTAGAATTTGTTTTTGTTTCAAATGAAATTGTTAGAATAAAAAATGTCCTTCGACATCCATAAAGAGGGTATTAGTATTTAAACAGACGATGAAAAACATAGCAACTTTAAAAGAGAACTTAGACAATTCCATCGTGTAAATTTAGCCGAACAGTCACAAACGAACTGTTGTAATACATATAAGAAAACATTTAAAATGTTGTTATTTAAGCAAAATAGGATTATAATACAAATTTCTTATATAGAGCAAAATTAATTTGGCGGTCACTTACGCCATTTTATAAATATGTATGTCAAAAAAGTGCATATATCATATATATATGAAATAGCGTGTACTTTTATTTTCTTATTTTCCCGGGAAACTTTTGAGATTTTCCCGGGACAACGGGAAAACAAAAGTAGACTTTTGCCGAGAAATTCCCGCCTCACGTGGCTTTCTTAAAAATTTGTTTTCTATAAGAAGTTCATTAATTAATTTTCATATAAAAATTAATTATTTACTTAAATTTAGATATTTGATAGAATACCAAAATGGAAATTATTCCTAAAATCGTTTCCAATTCGTTGATTATGGATCGAAAAAGAGAACTTTTTGCAATGACAAACAGGCCCATGTAAAAATCATTAGAAATTACCTAAATTCGCAGTACTTCCGGATCGCCAATTCTACATTCACAGAAAAAAATAATATTTCACTTCAAATACCAAATTCGCTGAATCAAATGTAAATTTTTTCAATTTAGGTCCTATAAAGAAATTCGTAAATTCAAATGCAAAAATTTTTAATAATTTGTTTGAAAAAAAATTCTGATTTTTTCAATAAAGAAATTGTTTCAGTCAAAAAATGTTTTAGAGAAATATAAAAACTAAATCGAAGAATTTCATAATTTTATCAGGTTGCCAACATTGGCGATAGGTAAATGAAATGAAATAATAAGTCAAACAAAATTATTTATCAAACTAAATAGAGACAATAATAAAGATTTAAAATCAGTTTCAAAAACATGTTTGTTTAAAAAAAAGCTATCATAATTTTCATGACTGCGATGCATATACAAAGTTCGTCATAACTGTAGATTTAACTTAAGTATTTCAAATGTGTAATTTATTACTAAAGATGTGCGTATATCCAAAATAAAATATTGGTAAATTTAACCAATTTCATTGGTTAGAATTGCACCAACCCATATAAACATATAATATAATGTAGTGCATAGTATGCTAAATTGTTAACCGGAGGTCGCAGGTTCGATGCCTGGCAAGGCTTAAGAATTAACTACGTTTGCTCAAAACCAAATTTTTGTTTGTTTGTATTTTTTTTTAGTCTTGAGCTTAGGTTCTTCGCATGTTTATAAACCAATGCTTTTACCAACTCAGTCAAATAATCTTGTTAAATAATGACAGCACAATGTAAACATAATCATGAAATGACTTACAACTTTAAACGTTTTTTTTAACCAATAAAAATTTTTTATTCATAAAAATTGCTACAACAATTTAACAGCAAGCTAACATTTTAAATTGGTTAGATTTACCTACAATATTATTTTGAGTGTATCTACTTTGTATATATTAAACTAAAACTAGTTTGAATAAATGAAAAATTTTTATGCTAAAATGTATTTATAGTTATAAAACATACTGTATTACTAAAATAATATTAAGACTCAAGGTGTCTGTCTGTCCATGTATTAGAAATTATTAAAATATATTGTATATAAAGATTGACTGATTCAAACTATTATACATCATTAAAATTTTAAATAAAAAAATCTTCGTTTCAATTATTTAACAAAATGATAGTTAACGAAAAATAAAAACTTATTCATAATCGCTTTGTATAAAGTTTTCTACATATATATACTTAGATGCATCCACAGAGAACAATAAATAGACAAATGAATAAATATTCAATATTTACATTAAATAAATAAAACAACTAAAGGGAATAAAATCTACTAAATCCAACCAATAAAAACACGTTGAGTATTAGTTTTAAATATATATAAATAAACACACACACACACTATATAACATATACAACAATAACGTAGAAAAACATACAAACATTTGAACAAATAATAGAATTAAAATATATTGAGCACATCGCAGCACACATATTACATTGTGAAACAAGACGATGTTAATAACTTTCTTTCGTCGAGTATAACTGTTTCCCATAGATCTCACCTTCGGGCGAATTACAAATGTAACATAGAAAAGAGCCAAAACGTATATTGTTTTTGCAAGTCTTATTCCGAACTTACTTATATTGCAAGCGCAGTACTGCTATTGATGTTGTTGAGACCGGAAACAGATAACGATGCAGTATGAATTTGGAACAAAGTGCAGAGTAACATATATTTTTATTTATAAAGAGAAGTAACACAATCAGGCAATTAATGCCCACTAGTTAATTAAATAATGTGTTACCTTCTTTGAGAAAGGGATAGTACTATGTTTACTGTCATACAAATGCAGTGGACAGTTGTGCATCTACAGCAGCAATGTCATCAAAAAACCGCAGTTGCCTTAGACGTTCAGAAGCAGAAAATTAGGTTTTTTTAAGTAATTTTGTATTCTCGGATTGCCTTCCAGAAGAGTCTATGAAGTCACATTCATCATAACGATATTCCAAATAGTTATAGGGAGCTAATATTATGCTAGTATATGTGTGTATGTGTATGTATGTATTTAGGCTTAGACAAGTGTGATTTTATGTTTGTACATGTGATCATTGTAAAGGGGTGTAGATGAATTTAAATTTTATGTTGAATATTGATTTGAATCAATTAATTCTTGCGGTTTGAGTTGCAAAATATCTCCCTTGAATCTAATTAATTTTAATGCTCGAATACACATAAACACAAAGTTTTATAAAATATATTCACACACACACACACGCACACACACAGAATTATATCGCATATATGTATTTATATACGCTTAGACGCACATATTAGTCCTCTAATATAAAAGGGAAAAAATATTCATGAAGTTTAGCATACACAGACGTACATTTGCTATAGCGAACATGTATTGAATATATCTGGTTGTTAGTTGTCTCTGACCACCACACATTTAATTTCATTCATTGTTTCCTCTATATTCTAACTAGCAAAAATGTGTGCTTGAAAAATGATATAAATTTTATAGATATATTTTAAGTTAAACTTTTTTTTTTGCTTAAAATAAAATGTGGAAAATCAACGCATACAAATCTAAAATGTGTTGCAAAAGTTGTTTCCTGTTCCTGCCTTCAAAAAAAAAGATGATTTTATTCTATTTTGTATGATATTTTTGTGTAGCCTGATTCTAGGGATATTGTATGTTAGCACGTAGCCATGCATTTACTCATTCATTTTATCATTTAGTTCGTTCATTCATTATACAATTTGGCTACCAATTGCTTTTATGCTTCATGTCTAATTATTCATTTAAATAATAATTTTATAAATAAAATGAAGTAGTAGAAGTGCTTTTTCTAAGTATAATATTTCTGAAAGCATATTATTTATATGGATACATAGTAGTGATCAGCAATAAGTATTGAAAAAGTGAGCAGAGTTGAATAATGATTCATAATTATGAGTTTGAGTAGCGAAAAAACGATGCATTGCTGATCTCTGGTACATACATAAATGACTATATGTAGTACATGTGTACACTCAAAAGATTATTTTACATAATTTTAACGAATCACATTAATTGACATACATAGATTCATTAATTTTTGCCAAAACTACGTTGATTCAATGTACGCATACGTTGTTTCAATGAAAATATTTACTAAATTTCAATGTAAAATGGTTCATTGAAAGCATTCATTGTTGTTATTGTTTAACAAAATTAATGAAACAACTTACTGACTTAAAATATCAGTACATTAGGTCAAAATTAATGTACGGCCAATTTTGCTAAGTAAAAAAATCAAACTAAGACACACAGCGCCCTCTATTTACAACTTTCTTTATTATATTATAAATAAAAAATTTAAGTGCTATAAAAAAAATTCGCAGAGATTTTTTTATATAAAAACCCCCTAAAAGAAAGCTTTCTTCTATTATCTAAAGAAAAATTTCTTCAAACTCACAAAAAAAATTTGAGTTAACTCAGGAAACATTTTTTCTTCCAGTTTTCCCCCTCTTGCTACAAAGCAGAAAGAAAAAAACACAGGGAAATTTATTGTATTGAGCTATACAACATTATAAGGGGTGTTTTTTTTCTAATTTTTGCACTTAAGGGATGAGGAACTTTTTCTAGAGGGAGTAAAAGCCTTAGAAGAAATATAATGGCAAGAAAGGGAGGACATTTGACTTTGTTTGAGTTATTTTTTCTTGTGCTTATGAAAAGTTTCTTAAGTAAGTTAATAAAACGTTTTCTTGGAAACAGAAAAAAAATCTTAAAAGAAAAAAATTATCAGTGTAGCATAATAGCAAGAGATGGCGTTCTATTTCGTAAAAAGCTTTTTGTTAATTGGAAGCAGTATATTATGATTTTAATATCAGTATTATTAATATTATTAATATATTTACGAATTATTTTATTATTATAAATATAACTTCAAGTATTCTCTTTATGACTAGACTCCATTTTCTTTATTGTATTACAGTTATATTTTACATTAGTAGGTATGTGTTTAATTTCACTTTCGCTCTTTGTCTCTTGTCTTCTCTTTCTCATAAAAACTGTACGTTCATCAACCAATTATATTTTGTGGTTAACCACAAAATTTATTTTAAAGATTTTATTTTGTATCTGTATGAGTGCATGTTTTTGAGGGAAAGTGTAGGCTGTATTAGAAACTTCTCTTTCTTTATCATTACAAAATTTTCTTGTTGAAAATTTACTGCATATGTATGTGTCTGTCTATGTCATGGGATACGATGTATAATATACATTAAATTTATGTTTGCTGAAATATCTTGTCAGATATGAGTGAATTTTTGAATATAATTTTGTTGTAGTTTTCTAATATTTTTTTTTCTTGATTTTTTGCAACCCTTGTTTATTGTTTTTGTGGTCTATTCCCTTATTGATACTTTGTATTTGACTCAGTTTTGTATTGTAAATACCTTCTTAGTAAATTTTATCAATATATAAAAAGAGGTGAGTTTTCTTGAAGAGGGTTATTTTTATATTTTTAATGTATTTTTTTAACATAACATACATATTTTTCTATGCAAAAACAAACTTATAACTGACTTGTGGCTTACCGCAAAGATAATAAAATATACTCCGTCTTTGCTTTTATTTTTGTTGCCATATATTCTCTTCAATATTTTTTTTTCCTTTTTTTAATTTATGCCCGATGAACAATTTTTTCGTAATGTTCTTTCGTTGTACATATTTTATTGATCCCTAATGATAAATTAAAAGAAAAAATTAAAGTAACTTGTTGTAATTATTTAAACGATTTAACAATAAGGGCGCATTATACATTCAGAATATGGCGTCCTTTATTTTCGGCCTAATTATATTGATTGTCACAGATTTGTACATAGAGACAACAGATTCGTTGAGACAACCGAATTTGTTGCCAATCGAATTTTGCCAGTTGCACCAACTATCATGGCATTCTTATTGAAAAAAAAAAGTTATTTTACAATAATAAATAATTGCTTATGCGAACCGTTTAATCGGTTAGGTGTATCAATGCTAATAAAATTAACCACTAGTTAGTTGCAACAACCGATAGAAAGTAAAGTAAATTTAGAGAGACAATTTTTTAGTTGTAACTTTTAACAACACTGTGCATGAATTCAATAACTTTTTTTCGACAAAAGGGACACGCAGTGGGTAAAGTTAATTCGAGTACGTTGATTTTAGTGGCGTTCACCGTTTTTAAATGTTAGCTCTTAAAAAATGAGATGTATAAGATCTAAAACTTCAGTTTTTCGATCAAACTTCATTGGATTAAAGACGCAATTCTTAAGATAATTGGACGAAATTCGTTTCATAGGTCAACTATGAATTGTATAGCAATTAAAATTTAAAAAAATCGGTCCATGTTTACACCTACACTCTAAAACACTTTTGTTGAAAACTAGGTCGATAATAGTCGGCAACACTTTAAAGATCATTATCGACCTAAAATTACACACGCATTATTTTTGAACAAAATGTTCTTACTAAAAAAAAAACGATTGGCTGCGTGCAGGTTTGAACCGCGACCTCCTGACTGATAGTCTGACGTATCTACCATTCAGCCATATTACATATTTTCCACTTGGACTAAAACACATGGTGACTCAAAAAGTGGTTGTCTACTTATTTTATTAATACATTTCAACAAATTTCAAATAAGTACCACTCATTACAAGAATTACAAAAGTTTTTGCCTAAATTTTTTCAAAAATAAAATTTTTTTATGTATTACTTTTTACTCATATTATACGCAGTCTGTATAAGCTGTTTGACGTGTAGAAGCTGTATAAATGGCAAAATTTTTTCCAACTTTAAAAAGAATAGAAGTTTATCTCCTTCGATTTTTGAGTATTTCTAGCAAAAACACTTCACAATGCACGAAATAAAATAAATTTTGATACAAAAAATACCTTTTAATCGTTTTTCCCCCTAAAAGTCTATGAAATTGTTTCATACATAGAATGAAAATGTTGATTACATACAACGAAACAGTTTTCATAGTAAACATTTTTTATAGAAAAAACTTTAAAAGCGTTGAATTCACGCTGTTTTTATTGTGCTATTGGCTGAAGTGGTTAGGCGTTGTCTACAAATCTAATGAAACGAATTCGAAAAAGTGAGCGTTTGTCAATGTGGTAGAATTGGATCGTAATCGAGGTGAGTATGAATTTAATACAATACTGGTATACAGTTTCAGATAAAGTGCGTACTTAACAACATTTACAAAACGTGCAATCAATGACTTAATCTCATATCTATAATGAGATTATTTTATTTAATAATTAATAGTTAGACGCGTTTTTTTAGATCCCTTTTACGCCCATAATACTGAACCGATTTCGGAAATATTGATATGTTTTTAAAAGGCTTTTTTTACATAGAGCCAGACAATCTTAATTCTTCTTAAATCGGTTCAGTACTTTAGTAGTCCATTGAAATGTTACATAAGCTTTGCATTTTTTAGAGGACGCAATTTTATTTTTGGGACATGTTTGGGGGTCAATAGAATCTTAACCTCAAGTTTGTGGGGTCGCCACCCTTGTCCCCCACCCGCCATCTTGGAAAGAGGGATGAAAACACTTTTTTCGCGATATCTCGGAAACTATGCGTCTTACAATCAATTTTTTTAAATCATAATTTGTAGTAAATTGTTTTGCCTACAAATATGTTTATGCAACTTTTTGCTCTAAATTAAAAATTAAAGAAGTTATAAGATCATCTACAAGATTGGTCTGAAGTAATTTTTTTGTAAAATGTATAAAAAAAAGTTATAGAACAAAGAAGAAAATTTGTATCAAAATTGTCTTACTTCTTTGCTTATAACTTCTTTAAGTTTTAATTTAGGGCAAAAACTCAAATTTTTTGTAAGGCGCATAGATTCCGAGATATCGGGAAAAAAGTGTTTCCCCCCCCCCCCTCTTTCCAAGATGGCGGTTGGGGGGCAAGGGTGGCGACCCCACAAACTTGAGGTTAAGCTTCTTTTGACCCCCCACACATGTCCCAAAAATAAAATTGCGTCCTCTAAAAAATGCAATACTCGGTCCATATATTGTAACACTTCAATGGACTATAGGAGTAATACGACTATCAAGTTCTTACTAACACCAATAACCAATACATGTTCTTTTCTCAGCTACAAGTAAAACACAAAAGTAATTATTCGATTGTTTTTGCACAAATAAAAAGCAAAAATAAAAAATAGAGTTAATTAAGTATAGAGTTTTTTCTCTTTACAAGAGAATTAAAATGAAATTCTGGCGTACATATTTATGTACATATATGTATTAATTTTTTTAAATATATCTAGACTGCGTTCGATTCAGTCGACCGTTGGCTACACTAGTTTTATTTATTGAATAAAAGAGTATAACGAAATCAATGAAGTCTTTTATATGAAACATTTTTCATTAATACAATGAAATCTTACGTTAGCTGGTTATTAATGACAAAATTCATTGATGCTGCTGGCACGAAGATTTTCCTTTCAGTGTGTCTTTACCAGTAGGGTGCCTAGCTTGGTTAAGAAAAAAGTTGCAAACTCAAGCGCAGTGTTATTATTTTCCTGTTGCCTTGTCAAAGCATTCTGATTGTTCTAAATTATAGGATTGGTTGACTGGCCCTATATTTTTGTCAGACTGTCTGAGTCCGGTAGTGAGTTAGAGCCTCGTGCTAGCAGCGGACATTGGCACAGAAGACAAAGTATCGTTTTCTCTTCATCATTATAAATTCTACAGTAGTAATTTAAGCCTATAATTCCGGCATGGGTCCTAATATTCCAGTGCCCTGTAAACTCTATTACTAATAGTCTCATACGAACTTTACCGAGTCTGAGCAGTTCACATGTCCTGCACAGGTCGTAGCGAGCACATGCACATACACATGACCTCGTCTTAACATCTTTATTGTCCATGTAGGTATGTTGAGATAGAAGAATGCGGGTGAACTAGCAGTTGTTCAAAGTCACACCGTGTCTGGCAATATCGTCCTCAATATACATAGTTTCCAGGGCAGTCAGAGTGTTCTGGAACCCATAATATTGGCACTCTTGAATGTATCGCTACCTCATTAAGAGGTACCCAGTATGGGCAAACACCGATACCCGATTTTCTTTCGGTAAATATGTAATTTTAAGCTGCGTGTCATATTTTAAGTGCGTTAAGTAGCATGGAAACAATCGCTTAGTTAAAGGCTTCCTTCTTCGGCATTAATTATGTCGACTGCTACTATATATGGACACTGACCTACAATGTTAATACCATATAAAAGTGACTGGACCCTTCTAGCGCAATCACTTTATGTGAAATGTGTTAATATGCATATTTGCTAACCATCTTTCGAAAGTAAGAAAAAAGTTTCTTATGTTCTTAAATATAAATCTAATACATACATTGCTATCTCTGTGTAAATACGTATTCAAAAAAATTTCTTTATTAAAGCATTTTCCTATTTAACACAATTTCTTTATTTTCTTCATAAACATGCCATCTAGTTAACAAATATTTGCAACATGAAATGCATGTTGTAATTAATAAAATAAAACATAAAACTACAAATAATGTTACAACTGAATGTTGTGTGAAGCGATTTTTTTATCAACAACAAGAAAAGAAAGGAAAAGAAAAAAGAAATTAATAGTTTATCCAAGTTAAAAAGTATCGCCTTTCAAGTCACTAACCACGAAAGATATTTTTCCGTTTTAAGGCAACAACATAAACAAGCAAATATTCTAGAGTATTATGCAGCGCTTCTTGCAGCATACGTACGATGTTAAACTGAAATATAAATGTAAAGAAATTTTCAATTTAATACAATTAACCCATTAAGAAATAATTTACTCATTAATATAAAACTGGTATAGCCAAACGGACGACACAATCGTTCATATACTTACTATATGTAAATAGTATTATTGAGCTTTATAGAGAAGTTATTCAAACGTCACTGACTACAAAATTTCTTTAAAAGAACAATTACACAATATATGGGCATTTCCACAGAAATTTAAACTTTTTGCTACGTAACGTCACCAAGCAATTCAGTTTGTATTTTAGAACCATGTGCTTCTATTAGTCTATTATTTACTAAATGTAGAGCTACTTACGTCTACTCACACATATGTAAAGAAGTAAAAACTTAAGTTCTCTTTAAGAAAAACAAGCTTAATTGCATGATGATGCAGCCCAGTAAAAAAGTTGCTTCCAATAAAGCAGCTTTCTACTATTATGGAATAAAATTAGCGCTGACAAACCTGCTGATATCGCTGCTGATTTTTGTATGGCGAGTTCCCGGATTGGAGTACTACATTTTTCCTCACAAAAGCGCTTTTGAAGTGCTGAAAATCATCAACATTTTCAGCACTAGAACTGAAAATATATGAAAAATATGTGGATTGGCGTCGTTAACGCCATTTTGAATTTTTCTTGTTTCGTTTCTTTATTTATTTTTATTAATTTCATATTTTTACTCAATGTTTGTTATTTTAACTTCAACTAGTATCGAACTAAGAACCTTCAGGTTTGAAGTCCAACGTACCACTCACTGGACCAAAAACATTGTTGCAAAACGGCACGAAGAAACTCAAATAAACTTATTCTTCATTCTTGCTTAAGAATCTGCTTTGGATCAGCACTATAAAATCAGTTTTTTTGTATAGCTTGTGTACGAAGCTTTTGTATAAGTAAAAAAGCAAATACTTTTCTCGCTTCAAAACCTGCATTGTTGTGACGCTATGAAATCAACTTCTGAACAAGCTCATATTTTAATGCGAATTATGAAGCGCTTTAATTCTTTAGTGCTTCAAGAACATGAAAATTTTTTACTGGGAAGTGACAAAAATAATACTTTTCTGTGGAAATGCCCATATGTGTAAGGCAACATAGAAAATTGCCAATGATGATAATAAAAGATAATGATAAAATACGAAAACGAAATACCTTCAAATAAGCTAATTCAATTTGTTGTACTCTTTTCCCTTTTAGACGTATTGCTTTCCTACAATAACATCAATTCGAAGCAGAGAAAAATTTTTATATTTTCATTCACTTTGAAAAGCAAAGTCAACAAACACACATCAATGTTTTGGTTATTTTTTTAATTTAAGCCAGAGCCAGGAAAAGAGAAAACTAAATATATGAGGAAAATTTTTTTGTCAAGGTGTGTTAGTGCTTAATTGCATTGTTGATACCTTAGCGGAAAATCACTAGTTGACTACAAAAATAATCAACTTACAGTTAACTTTTCTTAGAGTAACTAAAAGCTAACTACAATGTAATCCAGAAAATCAATTCTTAAGTTGAGTATATAATCGGATATGGTGAGAGCCAACCACTTAACTCTCAGCTATTTTGAAACTCATTTCAAGTTAATATTAACTTTTTGCGCGTTGGCTATAAATTTTCTAATAATAATTTTCTTTAAATTTCTAAGCACTTTAATGCGCAAAAATACTATGTCGCCAGTTTTTTTCCTATCAGCTAGAGATTTTTTATGAGTATGTTTAACATTTCCAGTAGACACTTGAAAATAGCATGCCCGATATCCGTCAACAAACACTAAAAGATGCAATACACAATTACCTTCAAACTGTCGTAATATTGTTTTTGACTTAATCAACTCTTGCTGAGCTATTCACAAATTCGTATCGAAAAAAGTGCCTTTTCATTCAAAATTGTTTTCTTGTAAAAACTCATACAAAATTTTAAGTTGCACAAAATTTACGATTTAAGCATTGTCCTTCAGCACAGGTATGTTACGAACAAAAGAAGCCATATATTGTAAAAATCCATGGACAAATGTTGATTTTATTAGCAATTAAGTGAATACACCCAGACACCTATAAGTTACTTGCGTCTTAAATTTTTACAAAAAAAAAAAATAAAGATTTGTGCAACTGGTACGCAAACTATTGCAATAGAAATAAAAATGCTGTAGTAGTTGCAGCAATCTGCTGCAGTACTTTCAATTGTTTGCGTAAAGAAACTTTTGACGAAAAAAATACTGGCAAGCGATGGTTTTCGAGCGCAAAACTTTTATTATTGCACAATTACTGAATTTACGTACCCAAATTTATATTCTAAAAATGTTTGACTGATGGAAAACGGCACGGCTGATTTTTATGATACTCTTTTTTTGTTGTATTCAGGACCTCCTCAGGACGAAGCTTGTATGAAAGAAATTTTTTTTAAATATTACTAAAGGCAGTTTCAGACTATAATACAAGTATTAATACTTTTAAAGAAAATACCTCCCTGATATAATTGTTGTTTGAAAATGTAAAAAAAAAAACAATAAAAAATTATTATGTCAGAGTATCATTTTCCTCAAAAGTATTAATACTTGTATAGTCTGAAACGTACTTACCCTGCGGTAAATGGAACTGGCACAAAACAAGTCACGTGACCGGTCGCCAGGTGGTAGGGACCAGTCCGAGTTCCAACACTTCCTATGAAGCGGAGGACCAGCCACTTTTACATGGGGATGGCCTAGGATGGGGTTAATTGATACTTTGCATGCACCTTGTAACTTGTCTCTGAGCTATCTTATGGAGTCCTAATCGGTGTAGAATAATATAGATTATATATAAATATTATTACTTATATTGTTGTTGGTTATTCGACCTTTAATATTGTATCGAGAAATAAATTTTTTTATTTGAGCTCAAGGTCTGTAGGGTATAAAATATTCTTTATTGCCTATATTTCGCTACATACATCGCGTAGCATCATCAGGGCTAAGTATTCTAAAAATATATGTAAATACAAAATTTACAATAACAAATATTATAACATCGATCATGACCAAACATATGGATAAAGCATAAAAATAAATAAATAAATAAATATACAATAACAAATAAACAACACAACCAATCTTACTCACATTTGAGTTTATGCACACATATATTTAAATTAAATCAGTATCTCTACCATCGTCTACTATTGCACTGTTTGTTTATGTTGTAAATATTGCACCATAATTTCTACTTATTCCTATTTATTTTCTTATTTACTGAGATATAAAAATTATTCCCAAATTCAGCTGTAATTATCGACTAGTTTATTTTTTTATTGTTACAAATCCAAGTAGAAATTGTATTTTATTTTTCAGCGGTGTCTTTGATAGGATTCGAACCGACAACCTCCGGCATGACAGGCTAGTACAGTACCCACTCGACCACAGGGGAACTTATATTTCAATGTTGTAAGTACCAGTTAAGCTGGAATTAATATCTGAATATAGTTACGGAACAGGTTCCTGAGTGGAATGGCAGTCTCATTGAAGGGAGACAATTAATATTATATAGATACTATGTAATAGGCCTTTGATCCAGGTGCATCGAATTAGTTCAGTGCCGTTTACTAATATACTTACCGGAGTACCAACTAAATTGACTGAAAATGGTTAATATGTGACCATTTACACAATATGTCTTTTTTCATCATTCACTACCAAATTTGACGTGGGATGACGGAAAATCGTTCCAAATTCACTACTCCTTATTTTTGGTACCAGTCTCACTTTCTCAAGTCATGGGACGAGTACTTTTGGATCATTTGTCACCAAATTTTCCGCAGGGTAATGACGCCAAAATTCGGTGAGTGATGAAAATTATAACATTTTCAGTTTGCTACTAATTGTCCATAAAGTGGCCAGGTAATAAACTTTTTGATATATAAGTCCCCTTTCGCACTATCAAAATTTACTTTGACAAAGTTTTTTTTTTTAATTTCCCTTAAACTTTCTTTCACTTCTGCACACGCAAAGTTTCCCAGCAAAAAAAGACATGCAAAAAAACGAGTTAATGCATGGGTTCTAATGATACTGCATGCGTTCAAATTCGGGTGAAAAACGCATGATTTTAACTTTAGTGTGTCATTGGAAGTCATGCGTTCACATTTAAATATACTGCTCGTCTACGATTTTAACCCGTTTTTGTATGCATGCGAAATATTAATAAGAAATACAAATTTAAAAAATTTTAACATGGCTGGGATACGAACCCAGTCTCTTCGAATGTAAAGCATGCGCTCTACAGCTAAGCGAAATCCCAGTGATATTTTAGTGAGATAAAACTTATTTTAAAGTACTTACCCCGTAATTACATTACGCTGCAGTGGTAATAAAGCCATACGGCATTATTTCGTAGTTAATTGAGAACTAAGTCAATTTTGCTTTATTATCTATGGCTTGATTGCAGTGAGGCGATGAAAATCGGTGCATTGCGACGATAGTGGGATTCTGGGCTTTATATAGAAGATTAATTTCTATTAAACCTGATTAGTTTGCTAGCCTATTTTTTTGAGTGTCTGTTAGATTCTCATCAAAGGCTCTGTCTAATCTTCTGCTGCTGATTCGATGATTAATATGAATGAAAAACATGTTGTCAATAAAAACATGTGACAGTCGAGAACAAGTTCCTTTATACCATTGTAATAAAGATGGAATATTAAATTATGATTCACATGGCTTCGATATTAAAGTAAGTCAATAATAGACTTCTAGCGAAGCTAGAATAAACGAAATCTGCGACTCCTAATTAATTTTTTACTTAAATTAGTTTTGAGCTTCAATTCATATCAAGAATTTATTTCTTAATTGTTTTAAAAATTCTGCTATGGTACATTGATGTCTTCTCCGCTTCTTAAACGTTTAATGTGTGTGTAGGTTATAAAATCTCGTGGTATGTGTATGCAACAGCTATAGATTAAAGTAATTTATAGAGAGTTTATAATTAAAAATTATCCTAGACTGGCAGCAAGGAAAAACCAAACACGACTAAAAACTTAAATGTTAAAAATGTTTGCTACTAATAAAAAAAAAATAAAATAAAACACAACTTGTGTATACAATGTTCTGGCAACTTAGAGCATTATGAAATATTTTTACAGCAATTTGTTCCTTTTTTCACAAGACTTGTATGCGAGTCTGTTGGAAAATATTTGCAATTTATATTTACAGAAATTATTATTATAAAACTCAATAAATTGAAAGTAATGCTAAAAACATTTTTGCTAATATTAAAATTAAATTGTTAAATTTTTTTATCTTCTCGATGTTAACGTTAACTTTGGAGCATTAATATGTGTTCGATGCTATTGCATGTTTTAAGGGTATTCATGCTACAAGCGAAATTATTTCGAACTTATTTGCTTGTGAATCCAAATTGATACATACCAAATTTTTTTTTTTGTAAGACTGTCCATTCTATGTTAAAAACGAAGATCGAAAATGCTGTTTTTACACTATTCATACAAAATAGTGTAGACTATGAATGTTTTTGAATATTTGCATTTCCTTGTCTTATATTAAACAAAAAATTTTTTTTTCAATATTATAAACTACATTTTTTGCAATTCTTGTTGTCCGCAGTTTAGTGTATTGAGCGTTACCCTTTTTTAGTATATTTCATTACTCAGTTTAATTATTAAAATTGCATTAACAACATACACTAAAATAACAGCATAGGTTTGTATTCTAAATATTTAAAAGTTTTGTGAACTTTTGTTAAATAGTATTATATTCCAGAACGTTTCATCAATCAATCATCACTTATATCCAAAAAAAATGTATTGAATGTTATCCATTTTTTTAAATAATTGCAATTTTTTAATGAATACCTAAGTAGGTTATGTATTTTGTATTGAATTCAAAATAAAGTATGTGTTTTGAAATACAGTTTAAGTTCGTATAAAAATGTATTGAACGTTACATAAAAAAATTTTAATATAATTTATCTATAAATTTTAGAACGTTAAAAAAAGTTATAAGGATAGAAACGATATAAAGAACACTGTCTGTTTTCAAATTTCTGGTTTTCTTTGAAAAAAATTTTTCTTCTTGGGTTGTTATATTTTCGAAGAATGTATTTGGTAGGTCATATTTTGCTACAAAAAAAAAAAATTATTCGAAATCGACATAACTTTTGACATTGATCGTCGATTTGATTGAAATAAGCCTTATTTGAAAGAAGAGTTATCCTAGTTTTTGCTTATTTATAAATGTTTGTACAGAATTATTTTAATTTTTCCATGTGAACCCAATTGAAAAGGTGGTCATAACTTTAAATTTCGTTCTGCGATTATTATATTTTTTTGTTTTTAGAGACTAGATTTATAGTGCTTACAAACCCTATACTAATTTTTGGTGTTGTATTTTTTTCGCAAAAATCCCTCCCGGAACAACCGCGAAAGCAAATGTAACGGTCAATACACAAAAATGCTAAAAAATCGAAATATATAATAGTATCTCAGGATTCATGGAATAAGACGAAAACTGTAACATGAATCCTACCTTCTCATATTACATTTATTTACATTGATAAACAAAAATAATAATAAATACAATATGTACGTCTAGAATGAGAATCAGCCATTAACAAACTTTTCAAGAATATTGCATATGGCAATTAAATCACTTAAATTGATTCTTCTTGATGCCCATTTTCTTGATTTCTTGCTCTACTTAAATCAAATTTTTTTTTAATATGATTATTTCGAACGTATTTGCTTTGTGAATCTAAATTGATTATTAGGCTAAGGTTCGTAACGTTATATTCAGAAAGAATTGGGTATGATTAATATTCCAAGGAACAATGGAAAAATTAACATCAACTTAATTTTTCAACGTACACAGCAGAACAGAGTAGCGCCACTTTCGGAAGCCGCCAGTAGCCAGTAGCTAATTGTTTTATTAATATGAAAGTGGCGCTACTCTGTTCTGCTGTGTACGTTGAAAAATTAAGTTGATGTTAATTTTTCCATTGTTCCTTGGAATATTAATCATACCCAATTCTTTCTGAATATAACGTTACGAACCTTAGCCTAATAATCAATTTAGATTCACAAAGCAAATACGTTCGAAATAATCATATTAATAAAACAATTAGCTACTGGCTTGAGCTTTTCACATGTTTACATGTTCATATATACTTAAGTATAAAATCAAACCAAAAAAGTTTGTCTTGAGTAGAACAAAAATCAGAAAAATGGGAATGAAGAAAAATAAACCGATGGCAACGCTGGGAAAGTGCACTTTAATATCAGCTTGAGAGTGATTTAATTCTCGTATTCAATTTTCGCGAAAAAGTTGTATATATAAGAATTAAAATCACATTCAACAGAGCCACCTGACAAGTGGTGATAGCAAATACACGTGAGCACTGACGATGGAAGTGTAGCGGCTTCCGAAAGTGGCGCTACTCTGTTCTGCTGTGTACGTTGAAAAATTAAGTTGATGTTAATTTTTCCATTGTTCCTTGGAATATTAATCATACCCAATTCTTTCTGAATATAACGTTACGAACCTTAGCCTAATAATCAATTTAGATTCACAAATTTTTTTTTATTTTATACTTTTTTTTTTGAAAATGCTATAAAAAAACTACTGAATATTTTCTCAAATTTCTTTTTTTATTTGAAAGTACAATCCTTCCGGTTAATAATGAAAAATAATTTCATTCAAATGGCTGCCTCGGCTGGCCATGCAGTAAGTAGCCTACACGATCGGTCCAAATTTTAAGCACATTATCGATTGTGTGCAGCTGTATTTCAAATCGCAGCTCCGAGGTGGCCAAATGACATCAGCTCTGCGGCTCATAATGCGATCTTCAAAAACACGGCGCAAAACATCGAGTGTAGCTTCGGCTGTGTGGCATGTAGCGCCGTCCTGTTGAAACCAAATGTTGCCAATATCCTCCTCTTCAATTTTTGTGAACAAAAATTCGTCCAACATGGCCCGATAACGATCGCCATCGACTGTAACGGCCACTCCTTCCTCATTTTCGAAGAAAAATGGCCCAATTATGCCTCCGGACCAAAATCCGCACCAAACAGTGACTCGTTTTGGGTGCGTCGGCTTTTCAATGTATGCGTGCGGGTTGTCTGTGCCCCAAATGCGACAATTTTGCTTGTTTACATACCCGCCAAGATCAAAATGAGCTTCATCTGAAAAGATGATTTTTTTGGCAAAATCGGCATCTTCTGTAAGTCGATCGGAGACCCATACACAACCATATTCGCAAGCGTATACACAACCATATTCGTTCAGCGGAAGGATAAAACTAATTATCTGTCAAATCAGACATGAGCCAAGTGTTACCATTCACGAAATAAGCACTAGTTGAAAAAAAAACGTTAATGACAAAGTAGAAGTAGTGACAAATATGTTTATTTCCATTTTAAGCGTGGTACGGAGTTCTTAAGGAACTTCAAATTCCCATAAGAACTGTGTGTAAAAAATGCTTACAGAAATTCTCGTTGGTGAATTCCTTACACAAATTTTCGTTTGCTACACTCTAAAACACTTTTGTTGAAAATTAGGTCGATATTAGTCGGCAACACTTTACCGATTATTATCGACCTAAAATTAGACACGCGCTATTTTTTGTTGATTTTGGAACAAAACGTTTTTACTAAAAAAAAAGCTTTTGGTTGCGAGCAGGCTTAAACCGCCATCTCCTGACTGATAGTCTGACGTATCTACCATTCTGCCATAGGCGCATTCTACTTTATGTTAAATTTTTTCCACTTGGACTAAATATGTTTAATTTGAAAGGTTTTTTCTTTAATAAAATAACGGCAAAATCGATGTAATTTTAGACAAGGAGAAATTTTGAACACAAATTTAGACAATATATCATCCTCAGTATGAAGTAATGTTTTAGAGTGTAGTACGAAGTTATTGTCTATTACAGGGATGTTACGACTATAAATGGAGGCTTTTTTCCATAAACTGAAACAAAAATTAATGTTCATACAATTGTTTGGTTACACAATTTTTGACATTTCTTATTTTTTGCAACATGTAATTAATTTTTAATATTTTTGTGTGTTGTAAATTACAAAATAAAGGAATTTTGTGTTTATGCAAAGACTATTCTCTACAGAAGACTACACCATTATTTTTCCGAGTAGAAATAAATGTGAATTTCCAAATGTGAATATCCGTAAGAAGTTCCTATCACGCTTTAAGGCATTACTTTGACATTTAAATTTTTTATTTTTATATCTCTTCTACTGCCAAAGAAACCCCATATATAAAAATTTTTGTTTATGTGGAGGCTTATATGGAGGTTGGTAGCTAGAAACGCAATATAAATGAACAGCTATTCCTGTGGGCTTATCTGGTTCATGTGAATCCTGCAAAGGGCCAACAAAAAAGGACAAAAAAAGGAAGTAAATCTGTATATTTGAAATTTATGATCCGATTACAAAACGATGTATGTACACTCTAAAACATTACTTAAAATTTAGGATCATATATTGCCTAAATTTGTGCTGATAATTTATTGTTGTCTAAAATTGCAACGATTTTGTAGGTATTTGCAATAAAAAACATAATTTTTCTAATTTGAATTCACAAATTAAACATACATATTTATTTCAAGTGGACAAAATGGCAGAAAAAGTATAATATGCCTATGGCTGATAGGTAGATACGCCAGACTATCAGCCAATAGGTCGCGGTTCGATGCTGCAGGCAGCCAACCGCTTCGCCGATAATTTTTATTTGTTTAATTAAACACATTTTGTTCAAAAATCAACAAAAAGAATGAGTGTCTAGTTTTAGGTCGATAATAATGAGTAAAATGTTTCCTACTATTATCGACCTAACTTACTTTCAACAAAAGTGTTTTAGAGTGTATCTAAAATCATAGACGATCTAAGATTTAAGAACTTTGCTATTTGTACCTGCTGAGCTGCAGGGTGTCAAATTTTACTTACTTGTCGTCCTTATAACTTTTACAAATATTATCCAATTTAATTAAAGTAAATTTTGGTGTAAAATTTTTAAACAGGCAAATAAAATATAGTTTATTTTTTAAGATATCTTTAACAATTTCAAAGATATTTGGCTGTGAACCTTAAAATTTTGGTTTTTGTCCTCGACTTTGTACTCTATTTCGGCAATATCTCCGGTAATAGCATAACCAAAACTTACAAAAAATATTTTATGTTTTGAAGCACAATCATTAATTGATGACATACAGAAAAAAGTTTTTAATTATCTCAATTCATTAAGTCGTGAAAAGGAATCAATCGGCCATGTTCTGTATTTCATGTGGAACTAAAATGTGCGGAATTATCAAAGTATTTTTGTTGTTAATTAATATTTATAACAACAATGCTTTGATAATTCCACACATTTTAATTCCACATGAAATACAGAACATACCCGAATATATATATTTTGAAATGAGAGTGAAAAATTGCTAAATTTCAGGTTTATCGATCGAAATTTTTCTCAAAAACTACTCAAAACTAAAATATTCGATTTTCAATTATTCAAAAGAATAGACTTAATTGTGAATTTTTCTACGAAATTCTAAATTAATCGCTTGAGAAAAAAGGTGTCCATCGTGTTTCTAAAATTTCTCTTAAAATTATATTAGATATGTTTCATATAATTAATCTGGCTTTTAATTGTTACCCGCCCGCTCAAAAATGTAGCCAGGAGAACAGATTTTATAAGCATAGTAAAATTTTCCGAAGCATTTTAATTACGAGTACCTGCATGAAAACTGTACTAAACTTATTATTTTTAATTTTTATTTCTTTACTTTTTATTAAAAAACATAGCAATTCGGTTGGCTAAAAATTTTAATGTTACGTTCAAAGGTCACTTTCTATAAATTTTTAATTAAAAAAAAATTTAAGAAATCCCAAATTTTTATGGAAAAAATTTATTACGTATGAGTAATACAAATACAGATTTTTTCCAATTGGAACCACTTAACTTTGATATGTACTATAATTACTTATATAAAAATTACAATTAAACAAACAGTTGTTTTTATATGTTGCATTTGTTGTAGATCTAAGTTTTCCCAATAAATAAAAATGCCTTGGTACTTATATATCCTTTTTTCTGACTTAAAGTGAATACCCTTGCTAAGAAATAGGAAGTACAGCAAATGTTGTTGCTGCCTTGTAATATTTTATTAAAATTATTTTTGGCAATATTGATTTTTGTTCTTTTTATGATTTCTTTATGGATTATACATAAAGTTTGTCTAAATATTTTTATGTTATTTTTTTAACAAGCATTCATGGCATATTTGTCAGTTGTATAGACAAATAACAACGAGTAGGAATTACGATACAACATAAAATAAAAATGAATGATACAATAAATAAATTGATTAAAAACCGTTTAATTTGGTTTGTTTGATTTCATATTTTATTTTGTTGTGCTCTTCCGCATCAATTCTTTTTAGAACAAAAATTTTTTTTGTTGCTTTTATTTTGGGGTTTCAACTTGGAAACTTTTAAATTAAATTAATTAATTAAACTGATTAACAAACGCTATTCAACTGCTGTTGGTGTTTTTTGTAAATGTTCTCTTCAATATAAATACTAATTTATTTAGCAAACTTTATCCCTTTCCCTACCTTTTACTCTAGTCCTGTTTGTTTTTCGAAATGGATGTAAAAAATTTACAATCCACTCTTCATTTATTTTCTGCTCTTTATCAACTAATTTCCTTTTATACTTTAGCTTCTTGTTTTGTTTATTTCTCGTTGCCCTGTTTGTCTGCTTAAACCTAAAGTAAATGCCAAAAATTTCAAACACTAATGAATTATCCTTGATTAGGATAATGTATGATGTGGTTCTTATAAAATGCTTCCGTTTTTAAAACTTAAAAACTTTATTATATTTTTTGTTGGTATTTTTCTGCTGCCTTCTGACTGCCGCCATTCAAATGACCAAGAAGAGGGTGATAGTGATGATGGCAATGATGAAGATGATGACGACGACAACGATGTCGTCGTTGCTATAAAATAGAGAAAATTAAAAAGGGGCAAATATTTATTATAAAACACTTCTTTCTTGTTCTGGAAAAAGAATTAAGAAGTGTGCTAGAAGCCGCCATTTAAAGGCTGCTGTTTATTTCATTGCTTAATTCATAATAGCAATTTATGAAAAGAGCCAAATTAATCAGACTAATAACGAAAACATACCATAAAGATGGTTGTGGCATAAAATGTTCTACAAAGTTTTTGGAAAAATTTCCACTTGCTAATGAAAAGATTTACGACAGCCTGTATGAAATGTTAAAGATGTAGAAAAATTAAAGAATGTTAAAAAGTTTAATCTTTAAATATTGTTATTCTTTCTTTACTATTTCTTCTAGAATATATTTTCTTAAGTGGCTTATATTTATTTATTGAGACTAAAAATAACAATACATTTCATTCATATTTCTTAATTTAGGTAGGTTAGATTTTTGGTGGTTGCAATACGAAAAATGAAAATTTTTAGCATTTTCTTTAATTGTAACAAAATGAGAAGCTACACGGAAAGAATGAACATGTACTCAAAAAAAATATTGCTTGGAAAATGGTTAGGCCGATAAAAATTTAGTTGAATAGAATATATTTCCACTCACGCTATCAATTTTCAATGAATCCAAAAAACAATCCATGTTCATTGCCATAAGAGCATAATTGTAATAAAGATATAATTTTGGCAATTCTTAAATTGATAAGATCAATCGACCATATGCTTTTGTCATGACTATGTAACGAATAAAATATGCTATGCACAACCGAATAGAATATTATGAATTGGATTTAAGTACCAATTATTGGTATTTGCAACTAAATAAAATTACCTTTCTAAATTTACTTTACTTATTATCGGTTGTTGCAACTAACTAGTACTAATTTTATTACCATTGATACACCTAACCGATTAAACGGTTCGCATTAGCAATTATGTATTATTATAAAATAGCTACTTTTTCAATAATAATTCTATGATTGTTGGTGCAACTGCCAAAATTCGTTTGACAACAAATTCGGTTGTCTCAACGAATCTGCTTTTGCTGTGTGGTTAAGATAACCATACTTTTTCGAAAACATATTAAAATACACTGTACAACAAAAAAATATTGTTATAGTAAATCGGCATATGAATTCTTGGGATCCTTAGAGTTAAGGTATAAAATGTGCTCAGCACTTTTATGTAAAACATTAGGTAAACATACTTTTAATACAAACTAGGCTCATAAAATCTGGTTTTGTGGGATACTCTAGAACAAAATAAATAAGTACTAAATTAAAATTAAATTAAAAAAACATCTAAGTTTTGAATGATTTTTGGTGTTCGACTTGAGCTTAGAGCTCTGATGCTTTTTAACCGACTTCAAAAACGAAGGAGTTGCACATTTTTTTAGTTTTTAACGCTTGTGCACGTAAGTATAAGTACGTCATTTGTGTACATATTTCCAAAATTATTTTCTTGTTTGAAAACGTTTGCTTGCAGCTTGGTCGCATTATTATTTTCGAAAATCGGTGGAATTTGCTGTCCCCTCACCGCTACCCCTACGCACAAATCAGTCATTTCTGAACCTATTTCCAAAACTCTTTTTTTGTTTGATAGGGCTTGCTTGCAGTTTGGTCCGATAATATTTTTTTTTAAATCGGTGGGGAAATTTGTTCCCCCACGCTTAACTCTGCCATTTGTGAACCGATTTACAAAATTCGTTTTTGCTTGAAAAGGTTTGCCTGCAGTTTAAATCTGTAATATTTTTTTCGAAAATCGGTATACTGATTTTCAAAATTCTTGCAGTTTGGTCCCATCTCGCATAACTCTTCCGTTTAAGGATTGATTTCCAAAATTGTTTTTTTTTTTTGAAAGGGTTTGCTTTTAGTTTGAAATCCCATAGAAGTGAAAACCGGACGGAAAAAGTGGTAGCCCGATACATTGATTATTGCATAACTCTGCCATTTCTCGACCGATTTTCAAAATGTTTATTTAATAAGTTTGTTAGTATGGATACACCATTTGACTTAACTTAAAATTGCATCAATTTTAGAATCTTTTTATTGAAGTCGGTTTTTTTTGTTGCAGTATTGTTAAGACTTAAATGTAGAATTTTATAACAAATATTTTTGTAGCACATTTTAACTCGCTACATTGCCGTTGAAGGGGAATTTTTTGGCATTTTTCTGGAAAATGGGCAAAAAGAGGATTAATATGCTTCACAAAAATGAGTGTCGTAGTGTTTGTTAATTTTTAAAACGCCCGCTACCAGAGCCAGTCGTTCAAACTTCATCAATTTTTTTTCATGCTCAACAGTCTTAAAGGCTGTTCTATGAATCATATTGTGCGCATAAAAAGTATCTCCAAAAATTTTTCAAGCAAACATTTGTCTAAAACACAAGTGCCCATAACTTAAACTGCGGCTGTATTGATGCATAATAATATTAGTTGGATGACAGAGCTACCCAGCAAGCACAGAGTTAAGCGTTTGAAATACGATGCTGCATTAGGTAATATTTTACGCATACAAACTAAAGAACATTTTTTTTCAAATATTATGAATTGCCTAAATACATCGTTTGATTTTAGAATAAGGAAAAAATAGTACTTTAACGACATATTCCCTTTTTTTCGTTAAATATTTGATAACATAGAAGGCATTGTATACTGCCAAATGCATTATATATCTTGAAATATTTTACCCATATTATCATGAATTTGCAATAAAACTTTACTACTGGAAACGAACTTGGCTTAAGTTGCCTTTAAAA
Source organism: Panzeria rudis (assembly GCA_956483635.1). Lineage (NCBI taxonomy): Eukaryota > Metazoa > Arthropoda > Insecta > Diptera > Tachinidae > Panzeria > Panzeria rudis. Next base: position 10,118,302 of record OY101448.1, on the reverse strand, counting down.
GCTCAGGTACAACTTTTAAGGTATGTCTGTATGATGATCATGTAATAGAAATTACACACTTGTGTTGCAAATTGAATTTTTGCATCGAATTTCAGTTAGTCTATTTTACAAACCGTATATCCACCTTAATGCGTTCTTTTATTAACAAAACAATTAAATGTCCGTAAGACAAAAAGAAATTAAATGGTAAACTCTTTTCTTAATTCCTTAAGTAACAAATTTACACATCATTAGCTTGTCTTTGTGTTAAATTATTTCCAAAAGAAAAAAAAACAGAAAACTTAACCCTTTTAAATAAATTAGTTGCGACATAAAAATTTTTATATTCTTAAATTTCTTACATGAACCAACCCCTCAAAAAAAACAAAGATAAAAAGGATTATTTGCATTTATAAACCTTAAAATCGATTACAAGACTTAAATCTTTTAAATCTTAAGGATTTTCATTTTGTTTTTACCGTCACATTACTTTTCCACTTTTAATAACCCACATTGAACAAAGTTTTTTATTGTCGTTTTTTATAACCTCTGGCCAAAAAGAAGCTAAAAACAATATAACTTCTAGAAAATCTCTAGTGAAAAAAAATTACAAACAAAGAAATATGCAGAAAGAAAATGAAAAGAACTTTTAATAATATTAAAAAAGAATCAAATAAATCCTTAACTCTTTTTATTAAACCACCAAAAATAATGCACAATTTTAAATCAATATTTTTTGTTAAATCGTTTTATTCATTTTTAAAGCCAAAAATTCTGTTATTGAAGTCGTTTGTATTAATTTAATTAAATTTATGAAATGAAATCGACTTGTGTTTTCTCACAACCCAGTTGGAAATTTTTACAAACAGTTATTTGGTTTAAAAACTGCGGATGATGTTTTGCTGAATGAGTCAGTACTTTTGCTACAAACGACTTAAGATGCCAGAGCCCTTAATAGAAAATAAGATAAATTAGTGGTTTTTGTGTGGAAAGGTAGAAAAAATATCAAAGACAGCATACATATCATTAGTAAAATCACTGATGAACTGAATTCAGAGTAAAACTACTTCTGGTGATTCATCAATAAATTTAACATGTGATTGTCATACCACAGAAATGATCCAAGAACTAAACGGCGATAAATTTGTCTACAATGAAAGAATTTTCTTCATAATTCCTATGAATTTTGACATTAATCCAACGAAAAACTTCATTAAAACTCAACCAATACAACGTTTCGTTGGAGTAATGAAACAAATTTCGATAAAATTGCTTTAATAAAAATTTCGCCAATGAAATCCACGATATGAAATTATTATAGTGCTACAATTTTGCTAAATTAATGAAAATACTTTCTTATTTTGATGAAATTATTTCATAGTTTTAATGAAATTAGTACATTATTTCAATAAATTTATGCCGTTTTTCTAACGTAATTATTTCATACTTTTAAGGTAATTATTATTACATTGTTAAGTGGTTATTTTAACATATTGACAGTTCCATTCAAAATAAAATTTGCAATGTTGATGAGCGCTCATAGTTCGAAATCAGACTCTTGATGTTCATCATTTGCTTTATACACTGAAAATATATTTTACATAATTTCAATGAATGGCATTCATTGGGGAAAATTCATTTAAAATTGAAAATACGTTGATTCCATGTATGCATACTTTGTTTCAATGAAAATATTCATTGAAGTTCAATTTATAAGAGTTTATTGAAAAAATGCAATGTTGTTATTCCTTAAAAAAATTAATAAACAATTCATTAAAACAATGAACGTTTTCCTTGAATTATTTGTTCGGTATGCGTTAAAAAATGTTTCTACAATGAAAGAGTTTTCTTCATAATTCCCATGAATTTCGACATTAATCCAACGAAAAACTTCATTAAAACTCAACCAATGCAACGTTTCGTTGGAATAATGAAACAAGTTTCGCTAAAATTGTTTTAATACAATTTTCGCCAATGAAATCTACTATATGACATTATTTTAATGTTACAATTTTGCTAAATTAATGAAAATATTTCATTATTTTAATAAAATTATTTCATTGTTTTAATGAAATTATTACATTATTTTTATAAATTTATGTCATTATTCAAATGAAAATATTTCATTCTTTTAAGGTAATTATTACATTATTAAATATGTTCGTTAGCTTAAAGTGTTTTATTTATTATTTTAATGTACTGACAATTCCATATAGAAAAATTTATAATGTTGATGAGAGATCAGAGTTCGAACTCAGACTCCTGATTTTTATAATTTGCTTTATACACTGAAAAAATTTCTCAATGAATGACATTCATTGTCAAAGATTTATTCAAAATACAAAAATACGTTGATTCTATATATGCATACTTTGTTTCAATGAAAATATTCATTGAAGTTGAATTTAAAAGAGTTTATTCTTTAACCAAATTAATGAACAATTTATTAAAACAATAAAATTTTCCTTGAATAATTAGTTCATTATAGGCAACGTCTTAACTTCTTCATCCAACAACACCTTCAAGACTATATGCTTCATGCGTGAAAGTAATAAGAAAAAGTACACCAACAACAATCATAAAAAAAAATTTTTGTTGTCCGTTTTAGACCGACATTTATTGAACTAAATACTGGTGTACGTTTTATGAAAAAAAAAATGATGTGTGTCTCATTTCATCAGCCTTTCATAAAAGCAATGAAATTTTTCATCAAAACTATGAACTACGTTTCATAGAAACTCTAACCTTCACAAACTTAATTTTTTCAGTTTTAAGAGTATAAATTTTAAGTTTTTAAGCATGCTAAAATGTTTTGCCAAAACATAAAAAGGTTTCAATAAACTTACAAAATGTTGCAGTCATAATTACAATGCAGTTTTCTAACGAAACTATGAAAGCCAATGATGTAATTTCAATGAAATTATTTCGTAATTTTCGTGAAATTTCACATATATTAAGAAATATTTTGTCAGAATTGCGACGAAAATCTAACGACGCCGTTTAATTGGATTTTAAAAGCAAAACTTTTTCAGTGTAGAGCAAATATTGTTGATGAATAAAATTTTTGGAATATTAAATTCAGCACTTGTATTCTTAATGTGCAATGAAAAAGATAAGACTTGACTTATTTGATCAAAGCCTATACACTTTTTGTTAAGAAATTTTCTACTGGGATGTCAGTTATCTTAAATAATTGATTGTTAAATTCTTTGGATTTTTACGAGTAAAAAAAATTTTTTTAATATGAAGCCTTAAAAGAAATTCGTAAAACAGTGTAACTTGGTGCCAGCTGAGATATTGTTGAGCTTTTATGAATATTGATCAACGTTCTGCAACTTCTTGCAAATGCATGTTTAATTTTAGTATTTTCCCATGGAGCAATTGAGTTGATGGGCTAGTTAGAACATTAAGTTTTTTATGCTGTTTACCTTATATTTAGCAGATGTTAGAAAAAAAAACGAGGTACTTACTACATTGTCGAAATGGCAAAAGTCCCTAAATTCAGGAAATATTCCAAAAAGTGCAGAAAAAATTGCTTGGTTTCATTCGATATTCATTAAGTTCACAAGTTTTTTGTAAATATATTTCTTTCTTTTAATAACTGAAGTCCTTTAAGGCCCTGTCCCATACTTTGTTGTAGTAAGCTTTTCTCTAGTCGTAGTAAATATCGCTATCATTATTACTTTACATTGAACTTATTGCTTTTGTTTTTGTCCTTTAACCCTTCCACTTGGAGTTTCTTTTCGTTCACTTGTCTCGGTACTGCCGTTTGTTTTCCTGTCAATTTTCTGTTTTTTTTTCATTCTTTCATTTCATTACATTTTTTTTCTTGCCCTTTAGCTTTTACACAAAATACACACGTACAATAATACAATATTATTTGTTATGGAGTGGTAAAAATTTTCTCAGAATGCAACCAATACATATATATTCCCATACATACACACAAACCTTCCACATACTTTTACTATAAAACGTTTATGGAACATTATTGTATCCTTTCGTTCATAAATCAAGTCTTTGGTTTAATTAAATCTTGTGTTGGCGGTAAAAATTTTATGAAAAACGTTTTACTGCCATCGCAAACAACTGGAAAAGAGTATTGAAATGTATGTGTACGTGTATTGTTTGCGCTGCTGTGAACATATTTGGAACGATTTTAATAATGGCAAACAAAAGCTAAAACGAAAGCACATAAAAATGGTGACGAAGTATGTGTAGATACGAGTAGTATATTCTAAAATTCAAATAAAAGTTACACTTAGAAAAAGAAGAGAAAATATGATCACACAATCACATTGAACACAACATTGGTATGATCACATTTCAACAAGATGTGGTCGCACAACTATATTATTACTCAAAACTACCTTATAAATTCCATATATGGCTCCATATGATCATCATTTAATTATTGACGAATATAATTAAGAAGTCAATGTTTTGTAAGAACCGTTATTCGGGTGTGTATAGTGATCATACTTTTATTTTAATCATCATACTTTTATTTTAAACGAAAGCAAATATTTTCCTTGATGGCATTCTAATCATGTTAAAATTATAAGTACAGTTCGGTTTAAAATAATATTAAAAAACAATAGCTTGTTCGCTACAAACATACATTGTTTACCATAACAACAATATAGTTGCTTTTACCAACGAATATTTTCTTTATGATTGATTCTATTATTTTAATTAGATTTTTCGTATATTAAGTTGGCGGAGAACATTTTGAACTATTGCCACCATGGACGAAATCATGGATCTAGCTCCACCATTTCAAAGCTTATGTAAAAACTTTACAATTAATAAATAAATTCCAAAAACATTATTATTTTTATTGAGTTCTCACAAAAATATTTACCTCACGTTTACTTAATATACATACATACTCCTTGAAGAACTAACTTTGGCCTTTCTTTGAGTGTAATAACTCAGAAATTCGACAAACAAATTGCTTGTGTTTCTATCTTAATGCATCGAACCTGATGCTAGACATCGAGAAGGACCTAAATGTCGATTTTTAGCTTTTATAATTTGTTTTTGTTTGTTTTACATCTATAACAAAATTTGTCGTTTATGACTAAAGTTCATACACAGAAAAAAGTAGACAAGAATTATGTTCAATAACACCATGTTATTGAAAAATATATGAATTTCAATAACATTTTTCATTAACTCGGAGGTTATTATTATTCGGCTTAAGTTCAATAATTGTATTAATGTAAATTCAAATTATTTTTAAGAGTGGAATATTAGAATATCTACACTCTAAAACACTTTTGTCGAAAATTAGGTCGATAATAGTCGGCAACACTTTACAGATTACTATCGACCTAAAATTACACACGCATTATTTTTCAACAATATGTTTTTACTAAAAAAGGCGATTGGCTGCGTGCAGATGTGAACCGCGACCTCCTGACTGATAGTCTGGCGTATCTACCAATCAGCCATAGCCGTATTATACTTTATGTTACATTTTTTCCACTTAGACTCAATATGTTTAATTTGAAAAGTTTTTTTAAATAAAATAACTACAAAATCGATGTAGTTTTAGACAAGGAGAAATTTTCAACACAAACTTACACAATATATGATCGTAAATTTGAAGTAATGTTTTAGAGTGTAATCAGACTAGCAAAACGGATTAGTACTACTAATTTCGACAGCCGCTACGGTGTCATCATCAGCGTCCTTTGTTCGCTTTTATCACGTCTGATCGTGGATACTAGTATTAATGAAACATCAGCTATTTAACCAAATTTTATTAGGAAATAGAATATGAGTATCTTATTACTTAACTTAACACAATATTCATTAACTTAATACAATATTTCGTTGTATGTATTTCTTTCCTATGCCGTTTATTTCTTTTATTTTCATACATAAGTATTTAAAACAAGTTTTATCTTATAAAAAAATAATTGGACGTATCTCGGCTGTAGAGAGTATGCCTTGCTTCCGGGAAGCCTGGGTTAATATCACAGCCATGTAAAAATTTTTTTAATTAAAATTTTTTTTTTCTTTTAAAATAATTTTGTTATCAATACTCTAAAACAATACTTCAAATTTACGATCATATATTGTCTAAATTTGTGTTGAAAATTTCTCCTTGTCTAAAATTACATCGATTTTGTAGCTATTTTATTAGAGAAAAAACCTTTCAAATTAAACATATTTAGTCTAAGTGGAAAAAAATTTAACATAAAGTATAATACGGCTATGGCTGAATGGTAGATACGTCAGACTATCAGTCAGGAGGTCGCGGTTCAAACCTGCACGCAGCCAATCGCTTTTTTTAGTAAAAACATTTTGTTCAAAAATAATGCGTGTGTAATTTTAGGTCGATAATAATCTGTAAAGTGTTGCCGACTATTATCGACCTAATTTTCAACAAAAGTGTTTTAGAGAGAATATAGCGGAATTCTTTATCACAGGAAATTTAAAAAAAATATATTGAATACCGAGATTTTTGTTATCAAAAACGAAACTTATTTTTTTCTCTGTACAAACATAGAAAGATTACTAAAAACCTATTTCTACAAAAACAAATTTTAACAAAAACAAAATATTTTTCCCTTTATAAGAAACAAAAAAGAAACCAATATTTGACATGCAGAAGTCAGACTCAAAAATCGTGTTGACCTGTGTTATTTAGTAAAATATGTTTTATTATAATTTAAAAATTTCTTAAATGTTATCAACACTTTATGCATAGTTGATTTATAAAACTGACTCTTATTTTCTTAAATAATGAATAAGTTCTCTCTAAAAAATTACTTATGTATGTGGCTGAAATATGTGTGTATGTATAAATAAAATCAACCTTACAAACACGTATTTAGGCAGCAAAAAAATATGCTTAACAAAATTTCAAGAATTCAACTACAATAACATTTGTTTTTATAGATTAACAAAAAGCTCGAGAAAAACGTGCTGAAATGTTACAAATTTACTTGTTTCAAACATTTTTGGTTACCAAAACAAATTTCACGCATGTTAAAATACGTTTAAGAATGTGGCCTTCTGTATGGTTTCTTTTTTTCACTTTTTATTTTGATTTGGATTTCGGTTTCTGTTTTACTCCTTTTCTTCTTACGCAAGAGTATCTTTAAGTTCTTTTTTTTCCAATACACGACTACATGATTTATGGCTTAAATATTTTGTTGGACTTTTAAAGAAAAAGGATTCTTTTTATTTCTAGAAGCCACATACAATACAATTCTCTGGCCGGCAATATTTTGTATATTTTGTTGGTATGAGTATTAGAGTGTGTGTGTTTGAGAATGTGTAAGTGTTCAAAAAACAATTTGTTTCATTTATATGACTGTGTGTATGTGCCTTTGTGCTGAAAGTGTTAAACGTATGCTTATTTTAGCTTAAGAAAACGTGTTTAGATTTCTAACAAAAACAAACAAAAATATCGAATTAGAAAAAAAAAAGTAACTACGGAAGCTATAGACAGAAAAATAACAATTTCCCTTAAGTCCAATATGTGGTTTGTGTTTGGGCTTAAGCATCATCTTTTACTAAAAAGGAAAAAAGTTTGATTTATGTTTGCAGTGTCTTATTGGTAAATTTTTAGAGGTTTCTATACAAACAAATTTATATGAATAAGCCTTCCTTATCTGTATGTATTTCATATGTTATGTCTTATTGTTGTGAAATAAATCATTGTTTTTTGATATTTCTACAAAAAAAAATGATTAATTTCCTAATTGTATATCCATTTTTCATAGTATGGGCTTTAAGACTGAAAGAAATTTTATAAGGAAATTATTCATAAGGCACCACCATCGCAAATTGATTTTACCTACAGTTGAGTTAATACACATTTATAGCTATAACCTAGAAAATATTGCACCATTTACTACTTGAATATTAAGACATCAAAGAAAAATGCAAACTACTGAATATTTGAAATAGCCGAAGGGTCTACACCCATATTCAAACGTTACACAGTGCTTCCAGTTGGAAAAAATGGTAATAAATCGGTATCTTTGAAACTTGTTATCCGATTATAAAACCATGTATGTAAACATCATAGAAGAGGACTTAGGCTTTAAGAATAATGCTATACATACTTTAAAACACTTTTGTTGAAAATTAGGTCGATTATAGTCGGCAACACTTTACCGATTATTATCGACCTAAAATTAGACACGCATTATGTTTTAACAAAATATTTTTACTAAAAAAAAAACGATTGGCGGCATGCAGGTTTGAACCGCGACCTCCTGACTGATAGTCTGACGTATCTACCATTCAGCCATAGCCGTATTACACTTCATGTTAAATTCTTTCCACTTGGACTAAATATGTTTAATTTAAAATTTTTTTCTTTAATAAAATAACTACAAAATCGATGTAATGTTAAACAAGGAGAAATTTTCAACACAAATTTAGACAATACATGATCCTAAATTTGAAGTAATGTCTTAGAGTGCATATTCCGTGTATATGTGTAGTAAATACACTTGAATATAGAAAATGTTTGCCAAAATTTAAACTGAGATGTCTGATTTGTGGCCGTTTTATTTAGTATTTCGATTCAATAATATATAAGTATTATACACCGATGGACAGCTACATAAGTTTACTTTTATATTTTGTGTATATTTAGATAGTTTTGCAAAATAATTAAAAGGTTTGGCTGAGAAAATCTAAAAATTAGCTATTCGTATTTTTTTACATATTTTTTATTTTATTTTTTATATGAAAATTCATAAGAAATCCTGTTTAATATATCGTTAAGTTTTTTAAACATAAGAGGATTGCTATGTTTTTTACTAAATAGTAAGGAAGTAAAAATAAAAATATGAATTTTGTTACAAATTCATGCAGTTAAAAAAAATGCTTCTGAAAATTTTACTATTTTTAGAAAACCTGCTCTCGTGGTCACATTTTTGACCGGGCGGGTAGCAATTAGAAGCCAGATTAATTATATCAAATGTATTTAATAGAGTTTTTAAAGAAATATTAAAAACTTGATGGACTTTTTTTTTCTTAACCGATTAATTTAGAGTTTCAAAGAAAAATTCACTATCCCCCTTATTACGAAAGGCATCGTCGACGGTACATCAACACAACAAAACCAAAAAATTGTGCACTTGTCTGCTCGCTGTCGACAACAACTGACTACTACTCACAGTCTCATGCAATTTTCGGCGGCTTATGAAATTAACCGAGCATGTTAATATTAATCAATTGTTGTCGACAAAGAGTAGAAAAGTGACAATTTTTTGCTGTAGAGTTAATGTGACGTCGACGACGCCATTCATAATATGGGTGTATATTCGTCCAATGCTGGATGTAGCGTGCATGCTTTAATCCATATAAAATTTCAACTTGTGTCATTTTTGTAGTCCGTTATTTTAAAATATTTGGGCAATTCAAAGCGAGCTTGCATATTGTTCTATCCCGTATTTTGTATTTAAATACTACCTGATACTTTGAACAGCTTATATCTCATAACGGCTATAATTTCTTTAATTTTTCCGGAAAAGTTAATTCTAAAGATTTTCAGCGCTTCAAAATCGATTTTTGTATCAAAAATATAGTACTCCAAACCTGGAACTCGCCATACAAAAATCACCAACGATATCGGCAGGTTTGTAAGCACTACTTTTATTCTCTCATAGTAAAAACCTGCTTTTTTTGAAGCAATTGTTTTACTGGGTTAGATTTCCTATTTCCACAAAACGGAGCAAATTCAAAAGAAAAGGTTTTTTTAATATTAAAATTATGTCTACAAATTATTTGTAATTCGTGACATATATACACTATAAGATACTTTTGTTGAAAATTACGTCGATTAAGGCGGCAACACACAAGATTATTATCGACCTAAAATTACACACGCATTATTTTTCAACAAAATGTTTCAACTAAAATAAGCGATTGGCTGCGTGCATGTTTGAACGGCGACCTCCTGAGTGATAGTCTGACGTATCTACCATTCAGCCATAGCCGTATTTACTTTATGTTACATTTTATGTTACATTTTTTCCACTTGGACTAAATATGTTTAATTTGAAAGGTTTTTTATTTAATAAAATAACTACAAAATCGATGTAATTTTAGACAAGGAGAAATTTTCAACACAAATTTAGACAATATATGATCGTAAATTTGATGTAATGTTTTAGAGTGTATGTATTATTAAATATTATTATCAAACAAAACAATAAATTGATGACTAACATAAATTAATCAAAACTCTATTAGCAATAATTGCGAAGGAAAAAAGATATTAAAAATATGTGGATATGAAGTGTTTATAGGAAAATGTGCAGCTTCATCAATATGCTAATAATTCGTCATTCATTACTTGAATATTTATTCCAAACTGTCAGGCTGGTGTATAACAAAAGCAGAAATTTTTCAAAAAGACAAAATTGAGATTCAGTCAATTTGAGTCCTACACAATAAAATTTTTTTAGACCATTTGCTCAAAATTTAATTGTAAAAAGAAAAAACATTTAAACAACTATATTTCGTGACTTGTCTATTTGTATGGACTTTGTTGTAATATTTTCTAATATCTGACGATATGAAGAACATTAACAAAAAGGATGGAAAGTTAAAGAGAGTTCTCTTAAAACAAGTTATTTTATTTATTAATTATTTAGCTTTGATTTAAAGGAGTTCTAAGCAGTCGGAAGGAGGCAAAATAATATAGAAATCATATCGTCCTAAAGTAAGGGAACGAATGACAAGAACTTTATGAGTTGATATGGTAAACCAAAAAATATATAAAATAGATGTTTTTTCTGAGACTGTTATGATTTCACAATCTACAGACAATACGACATTCATTAAATATTTAAAAGTTTTAAATGATAAACTTCATAATTCGATTTGAATATGTTTATGGAATGCCATGCCTACGACAACTATGTTATTGCTGTATCAAAGAATGTATGGTTGTACCATAGAAACTTTTGTAGGTTTTAATATTTTAAAGATAGCCTTAGTCACAGTAAAAAATTTCTAGTTAAGATCTAACTATTAAATGTTGGGCCTACAACTACAGTTATATTTTAAAAAAAAATTTTTTTTTAGTGACCCTGCGGGAAATTTTGTATCTATTGCTTTCAAGAGTCGTGACCAGTAAAAAGAGAATACATCACTTAACTGGAACAAATATGTTACAAAATACTCCCACTTTTTACTTAAATTACAGTAATTTGACTAGCATTAAAGAAACCACTACAGTGCAAGTAAGTGAGTATCTTAATTATGTGAATTGACTCCCACCAATGTTAAAGGTCTCTCTCATATGAAGTTCCAAGACTCGAACCGATTGCTAGTACTTTTGAACCAGTCAAGTAGCTTGTCTTGCGCCAGGTTCACTTTTCTCTAGGGACCTTTTGAAAGAAGTCATTCGAAACGTTTTTGACTCTATAATTTATCTTCTTTCTCCCATATTCCAGTTTTAATTTCACAATACCTCTTTACAGGACCTTTTTGAAAGAAGTCATTCCAAACGTTTTTGACTCTATAATATATCTTCTTTCTCCCATATTCCAATTTTAATTTCACAATGCTTTTTTACAGGACTTCTGTACAAATAAATAGGATAGTCTACTTAAGGAATTTTGTAAATGAAATTTAGAAACACTTAAATTTATGTTTGGTTAAATATTTTTCATTAAATTTCATTTATATCTCTCTCAGTTTTTAAATTAATTTAGCCATTATTCCCCCATTGATTTCCTTTACAATTAAAATTTTATTTTCTTTTCTATATTAAAATATGTATTTACAACAAAGCATTAATCAAATTTTAAGTTGACCGTCCGTCCCCATTTGCTTTTACTCGTGACTTTCTAAACTAAAAATAATTCAATTTAACATCAATTGTATACGTCAAAATCTTAAGAAATCTTGCAAAATCTTAACATCACAAATAATAAGAGTATCTTTTATAATGAACAAATCCAGCCTATTTCCTTTAACAATATTTCTACAATTCAAATGCTAAAAATATTCAAAACTATACTCAGAGCAACACCAAAAGCGAAAAAACGGATATGCTGATAAATGAATTGAAAATATATTTTAATAAATGAAATCAAATGAAACAACACATGCATAACTTTACACCATAATTTTGCCAGCAAAGTCAGGACAACCAACAAATCAACCATATACCATGGCAATAGTCTGTCTCTGTGTTGCTTTGGCTGGGTATGGGTCATTTTATTTTCTTGGCAAACCCCAAAAAATTTCAATATTTCTAAAACTTTTGCAGGAAGACTATGACAGTGTATGTATGTAAAAGATCGAAAAAAAAGAACTAAATGAAAAACGGAAATCAATCATTAATTTTTCTGTTATACATATACACTAACATAGACACACACACACACACACTTACAACAAAAACAATATTAAACAGGGTGTAACATAGAAATACAATCGCTGTGAGGTGTCAGCAAAATAGCAAAATGTTTCCCGTTGGTTAGAGGGATAAGGGTGTCGCTTTCAAACATACATTAGTGTTGACAAAAGGTCTATGATTATTTCTGTGACCTCTGTACACTGTTTCCATTTGTAAATGAATTTTAGAAACAAAAAATTCACAGGGTCGAGAAACACATTCAAATATTTCAGGGCCATTATTACAACTTGGCTTTATTTAAAATTAGGATTCTGTATGACGGATAAACAGTTTATCATTATTAAAGCTTTACTTCAACCTACCAGGTATGATAAAATTACCTTTAGTTTACCGCTCAATTTAGGTGAACGCCAAGTTGTACTAAAGATAAATTGTTTATCCATCCAACAAAATTGTACTTTTAACTAACGCTAAATTGTAATAATGGCCCTAAACTTCATTATTATAGTGAGTTTGCTGACAAAATTTAAGTCTGATTCAGAGGAGCAGCCACAAACTATCGGTTATCGAAGTCAACATAAATCGCTCAAAATGCACCTGACCCATGTGACAGAAAATTTGGCCGGATTGGTTTCAAAAAGCGTTCACTTTTTAAATAGATTTTTTAAGTAAACAGTGTACTTTTATCTTTATCACACGTATTGGCTTTTTTCTTTCTTATTTTGTAAGTGAAAAGTGGGTGTTTGTCTCTTGGATTCAAAAACAAAACAAAAACAAAATTACCAAATAGAAAAAAGAAATGAAAGCAAACACTTGATAATGATTTTTGAATTTAAAATTTATTATGTTCATTTTTTTTGTAACACACTTACAAATACAAATGTATCTAACTATGTATGTATGTATCTATTTTTTACAATCTTAATGTGATTGTGTGTGCATTGTTGTTTGTGACAACAGAGGAAAAAACTACGATTACAAATCTTTTACTCATTTGTCTTATTCTTCGTTCATTCATTCCGTTATTTTTGTTTTTAATTTACAGCTTCACAAGATCCTTCAAACCAACATGTTGTATTCGCATCGTTATTTTTGAAACTGACAATAAAGAAATCAAATTTTCTACAACAAATTCATTTTGAGGTTCTTCTCATAATGCCAGACACTTAAGAAGGTTTTAATCAAATTGTTTATTTCTTTGTGTTCGTTTATGCTACTCATTTTTTTTATCCAGTTCATCTCATTACAAGTCTTGTCAATATGGCACATCATTAATTCTGAAGAAGGTAGTCTTTTTTTTTTTTGTTTTGCCTCTTTTAAGATGTTATTTCGTTGGTTGATTTTTGTATTTCTGGGGTTTATTATTCTATAAATATTTTAATATTGTGTAGAAATTCAAGGATGGAGGTCAGCTTAATAAATGACCAGGATACTGCTTTTATTTCGTTGCTGCCATATGAATTATTGTGGTATACTGGGGTATTTGCTATCTTGTTTTGAAGTGGCGTGTTTTTATTTTTTATATGTAACTATTTTTTTGTTTTCGAATGTTGTTTTGTAATAACTTTAAATTAATATATTTTTACTGTAATAATAGAGTGCCCAGGGAAAATATATAATCCCTCGCTGTGAAATTGGTAAAATTTGTACTGTTTTCCTTTTTCTCCCATAAAGGTGGGTTGAAAAAACTATTTTTAAGTGGCCCCCTAAAAGTGAACTTTAATATTTTTCATGAGCATCCCCAAAATATTTAATTTTTTCCCGATATTGGTCTGTTTATTAACCAAATTTGACGTAGGATGAAGGAGAATCGTTCCAATTTCAAACAAGCCAAGTCGGAAGAAGTATCATTAATTAGTTATTGTTACATTATATATTGGGTAGCTATTTTTTTAAAAAGATAAGACATCCGTTGGCTATTCTGGTATTATAATAACGTAGTAAAAAAACTGATTCAAAAAACTCTGGTTTTCGCTTTTATAGAGTAAAATAAGCGCTTACAAACAAGCCTGTTCATATCGGTACTGATTTATATATGGCAAGTTCACATTTGGATTGCATACTAAATTGTTGATACTAAAAGCGTTTTTTGAAGCGCTGATAAGCAGCAACATTTTCGGCAGTAAAACCTGAAAATATATGGAAAAAAGGTTCGATATGAATTGGAGAGGAATATCGATGGACGTAATCCAAATGGGCTAACGTGGCACAGTGTTTTAACCCCATATAGTGAATAGGCAAACCAAAAATAAATACTAGTGGTAATTAATGAGTTAACTAAAAAAAATTTAAGTTTGAAAAAAATCTGTACAAGGACATGCGTACCTCCCAAATATCCTGAAATATCCTTAAAATATTAATTTTAGCTACAGTTATTATCGGAATGCGGCACAAATTGGTATCTGTCTCTAAAATTAAGTATTCTAACGCTTTTGTTAATTTAATTTCGGTGGAATGCACTACAAATAAATACAAATGCACTACAAATGAATAAAACTTTCTAAAATTAGGTGTTTGAGCTCTATTTTTAATTTTGTTACATTCGGTACAAGCACATGACTACATCCCATATATCCTATTTCTCAAAAACGAAATTGTACCTACATCTATGATTAGAGTGCACTAAAAATTAATAAATAAATCTTAAATTTTTCGTTTTAGCTCTGCTATAAATTTCGTTTGATTCGGTGCAAGCACATGACTACCTCCCATATATCCTTTTTCTCATAAACGAAATTGTACCTACATTTATGATGAAAATGCACTAAAAATTAATAAATAAACCTTATATTTTTCATCTTAACTCTAATGTAAACTTCGTTGCATTCGCTGCAAGGATGTGACTACCTCCCATATATCCTTTTGCTAAGAAACTAAAATTTTGCTACATTTATGATTAGAATGCACTAAAATTAATAAATAAATCTAAAATTATTTGTCTTAGTCCTGCTATAAATTTTATTTCAGTCGATGCAAGGACCGGACTACCTCCCATGACTTGCTCAAAAACAAAATTTTTGCTACATTTATAATTAGAATGCACTAAAAGTTAAGAAATAAATCTAAAACTATTGTTCTAGATCTGGTGTAAATTTTGTGTCACTCGGTACAAAGACATGATATCCTTCCATATATCCTTTTTCTTAAAAACTAAATTTTAGATACATTTATGATTAGAATGCACTAAAATTAATAAATAAATTTTTTAATTATTTGTCTTAGCTCCGCTATAAATTTTATATCACTCGGTGCAAGGACATGACTACCTCTCATATATCCTTTTTCTTAAACGCTAAATTTTAGCTACATTTATCATTGGACTACACTAAAAATTGAGAAACAAATCTAATAGTACTCGCCTTAGCTCTGCTATAAATTTTGTGTCACTCGATGGAAGGACATGACTACCTCCCATATATCCTTTATCAAAAACTAAATTTTAGCCAAATTTATGATTAGAATGCACTAAAAATTAAGAAATAAATCTAAAAATATTCGTTTTAGCTATGCTGTAAATTTCGTTTCATTCCCTGCAAGGACGTGACTACCACCCATACATCCTTTTTCTCAAAAACTAGATTTTAGCTGCATTTACAAAAAATCCACTTAAAATCAATAAAATTATTATTATGTAAATTTTGTTACATTCAGTGCAAGGCATGATTACTTCCCATATATCCTTTTTCGCAAAAACTAAATTTTACAGCTATTTACAATCAAAATGCACTAGTAGACAAAATAATAAATTATAAAAATTTACTTTTTATCTCAGTGGCAAATGTCGTTGCATTTATGCAAGGACGTGGCTATCTCCCTTACGAATTTTTGTTATTGCATAAAAAATGGAACATTTAATATTTACTTAATCCATAGCAATTTTTTATTAATGAGCTTAAGTCTGAATGTAAAAACTACTTCGCTGTCTTTTCATATACAATATTTTCTTAGTATTAAAATTTCTTTTTTTTTCTCCCTTAAAATAGGCTTTAAGAACTATCTTCATTTTAGCTGAATATATTTAGCCTAATCATCTCTAATTTTCTACAAAATAATTGAAAAATCAAATAAACTTTGATGTCAAATGGTGACATGTTGGTTTATTTAACATCTCAATTGATTTAAGGCAACAGCAGCAAAAAATAAATGTGTATATAAAAAAAAAACTCACCCAAAAAACCTCATACTTTTTCCAAGTTTCACACTATACCAACAGCAAAACAGGAAGCGTTTAAAAGTTTGAATTAGAAAAAGAATTTTTTGCAAAAATTGCATCGTCATGTTTGCACAATGAATTGCACAAAATAAACCAGACGCTGCTGATAAATATGCAAACAAAATCACAAAGTATCACTCTGACTGTATCTAAATTCAATTATCACGTGGTGGTTATTTTGAAAATTAATTCCATGAGCATACTTTAGGGAGGCAGAAAATAGATTTAGAGCTACAGAGGACTGAAATGAAAAGAAAAAAAGTTTGCAAAAACTAAAATCCAAATAGACATGAGATATTTAGTTGCAAAGGCGCTTGGAAAATTATTTGTAATAAAAGTGCTAAAAATTCATATGACGAGTTATCATGTTTGCCAGACATTTAAGGTAAAAGTTTTCTAGCTTCTGTCTTCTCGGCCTTTCAAAAATATGATAATAATGAATATTTGTAAAGTTCATACTTTGATTTTTATTTTATAGATCCACAACCACCATGAAATTTTAGTTTATGTGGAATAAATATATCTTTTATTAGAAATCTTGAGGCTAGCAAAAAAAAAACACAAACAATTTAAGTGTAGTGTTAGTTTGAGGTTTGACGTTGATGGATTTGCTGCCTAAGACTGCCATCATATAAACTCTCTCCTAGTTATGTATGCTTTTAAATTAAACTATTGTTATTTGTATATAGACAGAGCATATGCTAAGGCGTTTTCATACAATTCCAATTACAGTCTCATTATGTCAATTGCAAACGTTTCATTTCAAAAATATTCGCAACAAAACGAAAAATAACAAATGAAAATTGTACTTTGGCAAATACAGAAAAAACGAATATCAGCTACAGCAGCAAAAATTAACAAAAAAAAAAAAATAAATAAATGAATCTGAAAAATAAATATAATGCTGAAATTAACAAGCAACCAACACTAGAAAAAGGACCCACATCAAACTGACCAAACATAACAACATGACATGGTCCCACTACATTCATTTAAACATTAATACATATTCGCATTTACACTCACACAAACCAACATATACCATTCAACGACATCTCATTAAATGTTGCGTTGCCAACTCAACTCATTGTCCTGGCACTGGAAAATTCAACTTAATACATTTCATTACATTGAAATTGAAGTAGAAGTTGAAACTGAAGCGACCATTCATTTCGCGTTATTTTTAATTTGTATGAGAGTCTAACTGTTTGTTTGCTTGTTGTTGCATAATTTCGGGTGTCATTTTAGTTCATGTGACATTGCCTTCATTTAGGCGCGTAAGCAAAAAAAATTCCATAGGAAAAAAAATTAAGCTGGTTATTTGTAGGTGTAGTTATGCTCAGCATATTGGTTGCTAGCAGTTGGGTTATGGGCTCTCAAATTTAAAAGGCATTCATTGTAAAATACTTGTTAATTTGTATGTGTCTTTTATATAAAATTTTGTTATTTTTCATGTTCTATTTTTCTATGACTCGCAGTTTTGTAGCTGTTACTCTTGCTTTAGTTTGTCTTTTTTTTGCTATCTATTTTTTTCTGGTCCATGGTTAGTTATGGTGCTGACGTTGTCATGCTTATGCAACCACAACATTGTCTGTTTTGTAGGCGTGCCAATGTCGCTGATTTTGTAACTTACAACTTGTATTATGTTACTCACAGATACACTTTTGAACACATACTTTAGAGACAATATCTACAACTACTAACATTGTATAAGTTTCCTGTTTCCCTCACCAAAAAAAAAAAATAATCTAAAATGTACTCGTACATTGCATTACAATTATTTTGTTCTCATTTTTCTTGTTTATTTTTTTTTTTTAATTTTAGTCCCCTTTACTTTTGCCTGCATCATGATTTTAGTCCTAAACTTATGCTGTAATATTGCTGGTCCAGCAGTTATTTTCAAATTATTGTTGTTGTAGTTGTTTTTGTTTTCTGGTTATCTTAAAAACATGTTCAAAATACCTCTTTAAAAATATTATGCTACAACCAGTAAAAGATATAATGTGGTCGGTCATTTTCTGAACTGCAGTATACAATATTGCAAAATTAAATTTGTTGGCCAAGTAAATGTAAATTTATAAACGCACATTCAGATGACTTGCATTGTTTGGAAATAATTGCCTAGTTTGGGGATGAATTTAAATTCATATTATATATAACATTTTAGGGGATTTTATTGAGAGTTTGTAAAAGATTTTGAAACAAAGATATTCTTAAAAAAAAACACCGAAATTTTTAGCAATAAATTTAGATTAAAGGATTTGGTTAACTATTTTGGAAACCAGCAAATATGTAAATTTGGTAAATAAAATATTGCAAGTATTTGCTGTGAGAAGAAATTATAGTTCCTATTTGCTTTAACACTTTGCGAGAGAATAAAAATTTAGAATCAGGGCTTGTAAAGTAAAATTGCTAACTTACTTTAGTACATATGTATGTATGTAGCCTGCTAAAGATGATCCATTTCTTAAAATTTCTAAACTTACTAATCGATATCTAATTCTGAACAAAAATTTATTGAGGTTACTTGAACAAAATTTCTAAGAAAAGTTTTCAGTTTGACTATATTTCCATGAAATATTGCTCAAAATAAAGTCCTTCATAATTACATGGTAAGGCTGATATAAAGTAGCGAAAATATCGATGGAGGCCACAACTGTAATGGTTTTCTTTGCGATATCCTTACGTGCCTCAGTAGTTGATTAGTCGGTCCACCACTAGCTGAATCTAACAGTCATGGAGATACGTCCTAATATTATCGTTTGCTCTATATTGTAACTATTTCTTATCACGCAGTACTCAGTAATTGCCAGCATCTGATTTAGATTGAGTGGCCCCTTAACATCGACAGCTAATATATCGACTCCTTAGCGCCAAATGATCATGAGCGACAAACACTTAATTTTTCAGGAGAAGGGGTTTTTATTGTATTTAAAAATGATTCATATTCATAAACTGTTGCTTACGATCAAGTTTTATAGCCTGTATTTCAAAATTTATCAACATTTTTGACATTTTGACGATTTTAAGGTATGGGTAGGCTTATCAAATTTTGATTTCAATAAAAAAAATGTGTTTTTTAATAATGTCGCTTACGATCATTTCGCGCAAAGGGGTCGATATGTTGGCCGGTGGCTCTCAGTCTAATACTAGCCAAAGGTGGACACTCACAGAAAACTTGCGCTGCTGTCTCAGATTCTTCAAGGCACTGTTTACATCTTATCCAGATGATAAATGAAGTCTGCATGTCCCGTAATTACCGCAGCTATCCAGGTTGAGATTTGCCGGTTATATCTAAGAATATTATCCGTTGTCTTGACCATGGCCTCCTTGAGCACCATCCTAGTAAAAAAAATGAATGAATCCAAATTGATTATTAGGCTAAGGTTCGTAACGTAATATTCAGAAAGAATTGGGCATGAGTAATATACCAAGAAACAAGAGAAATATTACTATCAACTTAATATTTCAACGTACACAGCAGAACAGAGTAGCGCCACTTTCGGATGCCGCTACACTTCCATCGTCAATGCTCACGTGTATTTTGCTTATGACCAGTTGTCAGGTGGCTCTCTTGAATGTGATTTTAATTTTTACATATGCAACTTTTTCGTGAAAATTGAATACGAGAATTAAGTCACTCTCAAGCTGATATTAACTGCACTTTCTCAGCGATGCTATCGGTTTATTTTTTTTCATTCCCATTTTTCTAATTTTTGTTCTACTCAAGACAAACTTTTTTGGTTTGATTTTGAAAGTGACACTACTCTGTTCTGCTGTGTATGTGGAAAAATTAAGTTCATGGTCATTTTTCCCTTGTTCCTTGGAATATTACTCAAGCCCAATTCTTTCCGAATATAACGTTACGGACCTTAGCCTAATAATCAATTTGGATTCACAAAGCAAATACGTTCGAAATAATCATATCAATAAAAAATCTATGCTTTTCGAAGCATATGAAAGACATTTCATTCTGCTTCCACCTCTGGCTTACAGGGGAGCACGAATTATTGTAAAGACTTTCGAATCGCTAACAAAATATTTATTTGTCAAGTTATAGTGCTTCCAAGGGGGAGCTCTCCATATTAAAATCATAACTTTTGTAAGTAGGTTCGTAAGCAGAAGTATTGCTTCTCTCCCTCACACACCTGCTTATATGCAACCTCATATTATTTTCTGGGATACGAGCCTGCCTACATATTGTACTCGTAGTATCCCGCCACTTTTCCAGGCTTATGGAGTTAAGCAACTGTATATTCATAGCTCTCATCACACCAACCATACCTTAATGCAATCCTGGGTTCTGGACCATAAATGCCGCAGCAGACAACTTATTTTCCAGCCTATGTGCTGCCTCGTTTCCCGTTGTACTAATGTGTCCCTTAACGCACAACAGTGCGACCTCATTAAAAGAGGTACACCTGCTGAGTTTTGAAATACTTTCTAGCATCAGTTTTGAGTATACGTTCGCTTGCTGCATCCATCCAAATACCGACTAATCATACAGTGCAATGGGAGCTCTTTCCCTTATGCATCCAAATTGATTCGCAACGTTATATTCGGAAAGAATAAAGCATGATTAATATTCCAAGTAAACTGGAAAAATTAACATCAATTTAATTTTCAGCATACCCAGCAGAACATAGCAACGTTACTTTCTGAAGACGCTATACTTCCATCATCAGTTTTCATGTATATTTGTGCTTATCACTACTGGTGAGGTGGCTCTGTTAAATTTGACTTCAATCCTAATATATCGTGCGCGCGCGGGGAAAAGGAGAGAAGTCAAGTTTTTCTCAAAAAAATTTGTTATCACCTTTGGATAGTTGACTGTAAATGGCTTATAAATAGCTTATAAATGGCTTATAAATGTCTTAGCATGAAATTTGTAATGTAATCACTCTTTAAAATAGGAATGATAGAAGATTTTGGATATGAAATCATACTTTGCTTTTTGATTCTCCAAAACTTCGTGCTTCTGACATATTTCCTTTTGATCGCGCGCCCACGATGTACAAGGTTTTCATAAAATATGCATGCGAGAATTAAATCACTACTAAATTAATTGTATTAATGTACTGTTTCACCATAGCGATTCCCAGTGTTACCGTTGGTTTTTTTTTCTTCATGCCCATTTTTCTGGTTTTTTTTTTTGTTCAACTTTCCCTTCCCTTTCACCTGACTCCCCTCCCAACCAGGTAATCCAATACATGCATCAGTCCGATATACAGACACATACTTCCCTAAACGTAAGACACAAAAGAGGTCTAACTCACTTGAAAAAACTCCTGCTCCTGCTTCCGTTCATAAGTGATTCGTCAGTCAAAATACTGATGTCACTCTCCGCACACGCATTGTGTACGTTACCATACGTAATGAGCGTCGGATACAGTCTTTCGACTATCATTCTTCTACTCATGCATTCCAAAGGCATTTTAGTCTCCTAGCCTTTTTATTTATAGGGTCTAGGATACTTTTATGCGC
This sequence comes from Panzeria rudis, assembly GCA_956483635.1. Taxonomy (NCBI): domain Eukaryota; kingdom Metazoa; phylum Arthropoda; class Insecta; order Diptera; family Tachinidae; genus Panzeria; species Panzeria rudis. The sequence continues at coordinate 10,096,277 of OY101448.1, read as the reverse complement.
TGTGTTGGATCCAAGTGGCACCTCTTTCTATACGCCGTGGTGACACTGCCACTGTCATCTTTGTATATAAGTCCATTGGCGGCAATACCAGCACTGTTTTCACTACTTCCATCGGCGTGGCGCGTATTGCTCCACATACAGTGCTCCCTCGATTTACGTCGCGATTGGTTTCAGTTTAGTTTCATATCTAGAGTTAACCCCAGATATTTTACCTTCATGGAAACATTAATTTTTGATCCAAAAAGTTTTAAGTGATTGCTAGCATTGTAGAATACGCCACTTCTCAAATACCCTGAGATCCTGTCTCATGCAGCACAGAATGGTGTCCATAAGCCTGCCACCAACCAGTCTAGTCTGCCCAAAAGGCTATCCACGGTAATGTTTTCTTGACTACCCTCCGTCGGTTACTCAAACTTCCATTCAGCCGTAGCATAGATTCGATCGATTCTAAAACAAATGTGTCGCTCTCGCTCAGCAAGATTTTTTCTCAGTAGCGGTACCATCATTATTAATTTCTCCTTTCGCCACTCTAACAAGCTCTTTAATCATGAGGCCTATGCATCATCGTATGGTTCTCCAGGTAGTTCACCAACGCACTTTCCATTATTTTCAAAAGAAAGGATGTTAGGCTAACTTGTCCGAAGTAGTTTGCTTCTTTTTACCCGGCTTCAGCAGAAACACAACCTTTGTTTCCCTCCATGAGGTTGGGATGTAGTGTGTTGAAATACAGGCCACAAAAATCTCTCTCATATATTGTGCAGTAATCATACCCTACTGAATCAAGCCCAGAAAAATACCATCCATTCCAGCTGCTTTAAGTGGTGCAAAAGAAAGCAATGTATTTCTGACAACATTTGCAGTCACTATCCTTTCATCTTCCTCTCGCTCTCTTACACTAAACCTCTCCATACATAGAAGCCATAGATCATTCGATTGAAATGTGTCTCTATCAACGACTACAATGTTTCTCCCACCATGTATTTCTACACTCTAAAACATTACTTCAAATTTACGACCATATATTGTCTAAATTTGTGTTGAAAAGTTCTCCTTGTCTCAAATTACATCGATTTTGTAGTTATTTTATTAAAGAAAAAAAACTTTAAATTAAACATATTTAGTCCAAGTGGAAAAAAATTAACATAAAATATAATACGGCTATGGCTGAATGGTAGATACGTCAGACTATCAGTCAAGAGGTCACGGCTCAAACCTGCACGCAGCCAATTGCTTTTTTTAGTAAAAACATTTTGTTCAAAAATAATGCGTGTGTAATTTTAGGTCGAAAGTAGTCTGTAAAGTGTTGCCGACTATTATCGACCTAATTTTCAACAAAAGTGTTTTAGAGTGTAGATATATCCATGTTCTTCGTTTCTGAATGCGAATGAGTTTCTTCAGCTCCAGTCTTTTTCTTCAGCTCCAGCGTTTTATCTTTGATTCTCTCTCTCTCTCTCTCTCTCTCTATCTCCCATAAAGCGATTAAGAGCTGTTATTGCCTTTTTCACGGCTTTTTTTAAGTTTTGAATGATTTCTGGCTTTCAAGTTGAGTTTGGAGCTTTTGTGTCTTTGAAGATTTATATTAGAATTTTATGACGAATAGTTTTGTATGACATTTAAGCTCGCTATGTTGTCGTTTACGGAGATTTTGTACCCCTTTTTTAAGAACGGGACCAAAAGACCCATACAACGATGAGTTAGAGGGTTACAAAGATTCTCAAAGATGTTCCTTATGGTGTTCTACACCTTAGCTCCCCTTAAAACTAGTCCCAGTCGCAAATTTTTTAAATGCGGATATACGTGAATATAATATTTTTAGTGGCATGTCTATGAACATTATTTCCATTTTGAAAAGGAAAGTACTCGGCTTGGAGAGTAAAATTTTTTTTATCTAGCTGCCCGTATGTCGAATTGTAGCTTTGCTGAATAAATATTTATTGCTAGGTAGAAAATCTTTACTCAGCGAAGCCACTATTCGGCAAGCACCGCCGTATTGGAATATTGTCTTATGTTAAATTTTTTCTGGCTAAAAATGCTACGAAATTGCATTTTGAATCGCACTTATCGCAGGCTTTTAAGTGTTTAAACCCTTCTAATTTTACAGTCGGTGACCATAAGTCAAGTGTATTAAAGAAAAAATCCAATTAATCCCATTTTTGTTTGCAAAACTATTAAGCATGCTCTACAATGCTCTCCATGCTTTAAATTGTCAATTTATATTTATTTTATATATGTAAATTTAAAAGACAAGAAGAATAAAAAACTTAACTTAAGTGTTAATAATTGCATCCTCGCATGTGTGTTTGAAATCGACAATTATAATATAATTTCGCTTAATGTGAAATTTGAAACACCTTGTCTTTGCAATACAATTAAAAGCAATTTATTAATTTCTTCTCCATTAAAACATGTACTTATACACTTGAACACATACACACACAAACTCGCGCACTCATGCTTTAATCACACATACTTATACTCACACTTGTACGTAAAACATGCCTGTGTTAAATTAATTTCTTTTCCTGTACTACTTCGAACACATACTCCAACCATAAAACAATTTTGATTGAAATATTGTCACGGCCTACTATTAAAGTGTATGTCTACTAGTGCTACAACTACTTCTTACTTGGGGATATTCGCAGAATACACACACACACGCACACACATACAGACATTAATAGCGATATGTAAGCAATTGTTTCAATGAAAATATAAAGCACCCTTGTGTAACAGCAGCAACAATTTTTGTTGTTATACTTCGTACATGCTGCATTGCATCTTATAATGAGTCCCCAGCTTTTAATAGTTATTTGTAGCCGTATGTGTAAGTAATTGCGTGAGTGTGCAAAATTCCTTTAGATCTTTCAAGGATATTTATTACTCACATATTTACCTTTGTAAGTGCAAATTTATATATGAATGTATAGAAGTTTATGGCTTGTTTCATGGTGAGTATGTGATAATGATGACATAATTAGCACAAAATCTATAACATGACATTTGAAATACCTTCTTTAGAACTTTATTTGTAAGATTTGTATTTGGATGTAAATGTGTGTGTATGTGTATGCTTGAGTGCAAGTACTCTATGATATTGTTGTCACTTGTGTATTTTATAGTTTAATTATGAGGCCTAAAAGACAATAATTGAAATGTTAATTACTCAAGTGGAATTCATGTTAGAGTTGCTTAGGTTTGTGTGTATAATTTTAATTTAAATACCAAGGCACAAATTAACTTTCAATAGAATTTTTATTGCTTTAAATTTTGCAGTACTTAAGACCTTAGGCTGAAATAGCTAGCAGTAACTTTCCATTAAAGCTTATTTGCCACTACATACCTCTTCTTATTTTAAAATATCAAGCCAAGATGTTAAGTTTTTGCACACTACAGCAAAGATTATAAGAATATACGAGTACATACATAATGGGTGATTTTATAAGAACTATCGGAAAGTAAAAAAAAAAACACATAAAATTCAGAAAAATGCATGAAATATTTATTTGGATCGATAGTTGGGTCGATATAATTTAATGTTTGAAGATTATTTCATGCAAATGTTGGCCGCGGCTGCGCCTCAAATGGTCCATCCGCTTAGTCCAATTTTGGCATACTCTTTCCAACATTTCGGCCGGTATCTCACGAATAATGTTGGCAATGTTGGCTTCCAGTGCGTCAATCGAAGCTGGCTTGTCGCTATAGATATTAGCCTTAACATAGCCCCACAAAAAATAGTCTAGAGGTGTTAAATCGCACGATCTGGGCGGCCAATTGACTGGTCCCAAGCGTGAAATAAACTGTTCACCGAACTCGCCTCTCAATTGGTCCATTGTTTCGCGTGCTGTGTGACATGTGGCACCGTCTTGTTGAAACCACATGTCATGCAAGTCAAGCTCTTCCATTTTCGGCAGAAAAAAGTTTGTTATCATCGCACGGTAGCGCTCACCATTCACAGTAACGTTGTGATTCGCATCATCTTTGAAGAAATACGGCCCAATGATGCCGCCAGCCCATAATCCGCACCAAACGGTTGTTTTTTGTGGATGCATTGGTAGCTCTTGCAATGCTTCTGGCTGCTATTCACTCCAAATACGGCAGTTTTGCTTGTTCACGTATCCATTCAACCAGAAATGAGCCTCGTCGCTGAACACAATTCTTCGATAAAAAAAGTGGATCTTCATCTAACTTTTCAAGAGCCCATGTTATATATATTAGTTATTATATTTGTCGATTTAACGATGTCCGTGTGTCCATCTATTCTTTTCTCTGTACGTGAATACGATTTCCTGAAGCCTCAGAAAATTTACAGACTTCAGTTTTCGATGGATCTGTCAGGATTTGTTTGAAATCTATTGGTTTTGAAAGTCAGCAACAAAAAAATATTTTTTTGCCGTGAGTTTTTAATCCATGGTTATTTTGGTGAAGAGTATATAAGTTTCCGCATAGACGAATAGAGCACTTTTACTTTTTTTATAAATGGCAGATTTCTTTTTATGTGCACTAAATTGTTTATCCTTTTTTGCACACATCGTTTCCTAGTGATTTCTGGGTAAGCAAGCTATCAGTTTTCGACCTCCAAAAATTGGTAATTGCTCGCTGTCGGCCTATAGTTGTAGGTTTCGGATTCAGGGGGTATGATTTACAATAGGTTCACTAGCGATACTTTAGCTTCTTGGTTTTAGCTTCCATCCTTTGAGACTACACATCTCTATTGTAACAGTTACTGGCACGAAGTTTCCTATGGCACATTTTGCCTATCAATGCTTGAATGCGGTGTAAACAAATTTTTTTATTTGAAAAAATACGTGTAACAAATACTGGGAAAGAAAAGACAAAACGAAATGTGTACATGTTTTTGTTTTCAGGCTCCACTGGCAAGATGTCTCAACTTGAAGGTGAAACATCGAAAGGAATGTCAAATTCCGGCTACTGATCATATCAGTGTTGCTGCTGTAAATATTTCGGGCTATTCAGTGTTGCCGTAGTTTTCCGGGGAAGTTCCGGGGAATTTTTGATTTTTTAATCTCAACCTGGTTTGTGTCCTTGCTAAATGGTTTGTTATTTGGCTAAGTGGCTCGTGACCACAAGGTTGATAAAAGTGGCACGGGCTTAAGGCTAGGCGTGCTGCTGCTGCCTTGTTGTTGGAGAAAATTGTACTACTTTTGATATTGCTGGTACTGCTGCAAATGCTGCTTCAAGTTTTTTTTCTGTTTCTGGTCCTGCTGTAGTATAGTTGTGGCCCTTCTAATTTTTGGTCCTGCTGTTGTTGTTGCGACTGACATATTGGTTAGTGCTGCCGGTAGGTATGTCGGCTGGTGTCTGTACGGCTGATAATGGCTTGGTTGAGGAAGTGGAGGTGATCAATAACACTGATGCTACTGACAATAGGAGTAATAACAGGAAGAATAAACTTAGTAAAGTGCGACTTTGGCTCGCACACGAAGAGTTCCGTCCGAATACATATATATCCCTTTTCGTTTTTGTTTTTTTTTTTCATTTTGGCAATTTTTTTTGTTTTGTATTTTTTTTTTTTTTTTAACTTTTTTTCGTTGTTTTTGCGATTTTTTTGGTTATGGCGCTTTTTTTTTATTTTGAAGAGTTTTTCTTTTTTTTGCGATTTTGGTTTTTTTTAAATTTTTTTTTGTTTTTTGTAATTTGTTTTGGTTTTCGCGTTTTTCTTTTTTTGTTTTGTTTTAACGTTTTTTTCTTGCTTTTTGATGATACATATTTTTAGTTTTAGCGATTTAATCAAGTTATGGTGCTTTTATAAGTTTTTCGGCTTTGTTCGCTTTTTTGGGACTTTTTCGGTTTTTGGAGATTTTTTTTAGTCTTAGCGATTTATTTGGTTTTGACTCTTTTTTCTTTTTGGCGAGTTTTTCGGTTCTTGGCTGTTTTTTTTTAGTTTTGGCATTTTTTTGAGCGCTTTTTTTCGTTTTGGTGATTCTTTTCATTTTTTGGCGATTTTTTCGTTTTTTGTGATTTTTTTGGTCTTAGCGATTTTTTAGGCTTTAGCGCATTTTTCGTTTTTACGACTTTTTGCGGTTTTTGACGTTTATTTTTAGTTTTTTGGCGATCTTTTTAGTTTTAATGATTTTTTGCGTACTAGCGATTTTTTTAATTTTGGCGCTTTTTTCCTTCAAGCGCTTTTTCACTTTCGCGATTTTTCGTTTTAACATTTTTTTTAAATTTTGGAATTTTTTAGTTTTAGCGTTTTTTTTCATTTCAAGAGTTTGGCTCTTTTGGTTTCCAATAAACAGCAAATTGTCTAAATTACATAGTCAAAATTACATTAACTGCTAGAACACCCTTTAATTTTTATTGTTTTAAATATTAGTGTTAATTAGTGTAGTCTATTCCGCAGACTACACCAATTAATACTAACTTTGAAAATTTTAAGTGTCTGTATATTACATTAGTATTTCAATATTTTTCGTTGCTCGCTTTAGAACACCCTTTAATTTTTAGCTGTCATATATTTGTTGTTGTAGCGGCCAAAGTTTTACATATTCTGTGAAAATTTTAGGTCCTTAGCTCTTACGGTTCCCGAGAAAACAGTCTGTGACGGACAACCAGACAGAGAGACGGACAGCGTAGCGGAAACAATAGGGTTTCTTTACACCTTTTGTGTAAATAAAAATATAATTTAATTGAGAAATTAAATTAAAACCGAACTCACCTCAAATTAATTAAAATTTCTTTGGATACAAACCCATACAGTTCGTCTATAACTCATATTATTTCATTGATATTCTTGCAGTTTTCGACACTAGTTTTTCTCTACTTGAACTAGAGAATTTAAGCTTAAGCGACACTTTGCAAAAGTGTAAACAAATGTAAGCAAATTAAAAATTTAACGGGAAAATTCACTTAAGATAAATTTTCGTAAATAGTCGATTTTCGTAAAAAATGAATTTTGTAAAGCATGTCGCTTCGCTTAAGCTTTCTTGACGGTTATGGCTCGATATAGTTTTATATTTTTAATTTTTTAGGTAAATAACTCTGAAAGACCATCGTTCCTATTCGATATCCCTCTTTACCGTGCGTAAACTCTACGTAATATAATTTTTGCAAAAAAAAACCGACTACAAAATAGGCGTGGCAATGCCCCCATATTTTATCATCATATATTTTTACGAGAACTAATATTTACTTTTGATGGGGGAGGCGCTGCCCACTTTTCTACACGCAATGATGTATTTCAATGATAACTAAATGTGTATGCAAAGTTTCATAAGAATCGGTTAAGTAGAAGTAGTTAAAATGCATATTTACTTTTCATGGGCGTGGCATTGCCCACTTTTCTAAGCATAACGTTGTATTGTGACGATAACTAAAGGCGTATGCAAAGTTTCATAAGAATCGATTTAGTGGAAGTTCTTGAAAAAGAATATTTACTTTGCATGGGCGTGGCACTGCCCACTTTTTTAGTCATCATGTAGTATTCAAACAAAAACTTAATGTGTGTGCAAATCTTCATAAGAATCAGTTGCGTAGAAATAGTTGAAAACGGATGTGAATGTACTGTGTATGGGCGTGACGCTGTCCATTTTTCAACGGAACCAATCTGGAAGCACATCATTTTAAATAAAGAAAAAAAATCCGAAATCGGTTCATAAATGGCGAAGTTTTGAGGGAACATACACAAGAAAACAGAATACATGACGAATTGATAACCTTTCTCCTTTTTTTTTTTTTTTGAAGTCGGTTAATTAAAGAAATAAGTTCATTTCTTTAAAAAAAGATATATATTTTAATAAAACTTTAATACATTAAAAAAGAGAGTATATAAAATTCAGTCTTTCATATCCACTCCTTACAATCCCACAAAATTATGAGAGCTGAACAAAAAAGCATAACACCGGTATTTTTCTGACAACACCAAATAAAAAAACATGCTTTAAGAATGCGAGTATTAAAGAAAATAAAAATCTATTTTACGCTTGACATCAAAATGCTTGACAATTGTGTTAAATATTTCAATAGAAAGTCATAAGTTGTCCTTGACAACTTGAAATTGTCTAAGATAAGAACAGTGAAAAGCAAATCTGTGGTTGTCCAGTTTCAACAATTTTGAGTTAATGATACAAATTGCTTTATTAGCGAACAATAAGCAAATCTTAAATTTTCAATTAAGGCTTCCTATTTTTAGGGTTATATCTTGAAAGCATATAAAGTTTTTACATACACTGTATTTACTATAAACTAAGAGGGAAAATTTTAAAGGACATTTTAAGGAAATAACTGAAGCTTAACTTAATATTTATTTTCTGTTAAATTTCATTTGTAACTAAACAACATTTATAGCAATATGATCTTGGCAACCAGATGTTGATTGACTTATTATTATTAAAACAGACCAAACGGCCATAAAAAAAAAAACTTTACCACACCAACCAACCAACCACCCATATAAAAGATTCTTTTTGCCCACAGGCAGGACGAACAATACCAAATGCTTAAAAACCAGACAAACAACCTCTGTCAGCCAGCCAGCCAGATAAGTAAGAGCCAATTAAATAATCACCTTACTTCTTTGCAGCTACAGCCAAACAATATGCTTTAAATAAAACACGCACATAGCAATACACATATTTGCTAGAAATTATGTGCATGTGAAAAGTTATTTAAGGTGTCTTTGACGCCATAATGAAATACTTTTCCTTTTCTCATGCTTGGGTAGTTTTTGTACCAAAAATCTTTAATATCCTGTTTGAGGATACAGGACTCACAAGTCATGTAAGAGATAAAATATACAAAAAAAAATATTAACTACAGACAAAAATATTTTACACAAAACAACAATAACCTGGTTAACTTGGTGATAGACAGACATAGCGACAAACACAAATAAACGCAAAGGCGTTGTCACCAGCTTCAATTCTTTGTTTCATCTATTTGAAGTTTAAGGGTTTTTTCCACCAAGTTTTAAGTAGTTTCGGGGGGTAGACTTCATTTATACAAATTTTAGCTCATTATTTTAATTTTTACATAAAAATTAAAAGAAGAATGACAAACATTATTCTATTCTATTTTTTTGCTATTTTGCTTCAAAACATCTAAAAATTTCTTAATTTATTTTAAATTACACAAACCCCAAACTACACATGTGTTCGAAAGGTTATTAATGTATGAGTGTATGTATGAGCAGCATTGCTTACCTAAGTGTGTATCCTTTTAGTTTTTTTTTATTTTATTTCCATTTTGGACCCAGCTGTCTGTTTTTGTTACAACTCATAAGTCAAGTTAATTTGAAATCATTTGTTTGCGCATTTTCAACGCTAGATAAATTTTTATGTCCACCAAAAGTTGTAGTTGAATTGAACCAACTTGAATATAAAAAAGTAGAACAAAACAGGACACAAGCAATACTAACAAATGAATGAAATATAAAATATCACATATTATTAACAAGGATTACATACGAGTACAATGAATTTGTTTAAATTTCTTTGAAGTGTATTTTCACAGTATCTATTTCTAACATTTTTTGTAGGAAGAGAAGATTTTTGGGATAAAACCAACTTTCTTTAAGACTTCTTTAATTGTTTGGTTACAAATATTTCGCTCAATCGTTATGTGTAAAAGAGTATTTTAGATTATAGAAATTTTAGTTCAGCTGATAGTAAGACCGCAGATTCTACATTTCAGAAGATATGATACACAAAGTTTTTATATTTTTTTTAATTTTATTAAATTTATTTAACTATTTTAAATATATTCATAGTTATTTTTTATTGCATGTTAATAAAGGATTGTTAATTAACAGTATTAACTAAATTAACTAATGACTTAAATATTTATATATAACAATACTTACAACTTGTGTTGCAAAATGTTAAAAAGATCTAAAGCAAAAATTTGGTAATGTGCTGCCATTCCCAAACAATATACTTTTCACCACAAATTCTTACCATACGAATTACTTTGCAGTAGCTGATTCAATTACTTACTAGTAAATAAATAACCCATTTATTATGTTATTGGGAGAGTATTAGTGTATCTGCATATCATACAGATGATAAGCAGTTTAAACCATGGGGTAGCAAAATGAGGGTTGGAAAAACCCTAAGAAACTAGCAGCATAGCTGCGAGGAAAGGGGCACTCCTCATACAAAGTAGTTAGTAAATACGTGATATCCTGAAAGCTGGGATAGCAAGAGTCTTCAAATTCGCTATGAGGTAATTTTAAGACAAAATATTTAGATAGTTGAATTATTGGGATAGGTGCGAGGGAAGGGGTACTCCCCATACAAAGTAAGTAATAATAATCTGATATCTGAAAAGCTATAATAGCAAGCGCCTTAAAATTTGGTACAACTTACTTTGAACACAAGATACAATCCTAGGTAAGAAATTTACATGGTAGCTGCAAGGAAAGGGGTACTCCGCATACAAAGTAATCATTAATTATATGTTATATAGAAAGCTACGATAGTAAGAGGCGGGTATGGTGTAAATTGAAGACAAGATACAAAGATAGATAAAAAATTATGGTTTAAAAAACTAAAAAACAGACTTTAATAGCAAACGGAACTAAAAATTAGAAAATAACTTTTAGGTATGAAGAGTTTGTGTTACATCAAATGCAAATGCATCATAATTGATTGTTGGGTTTGATGTAACACAAACTCTTTATACGTAAAAACTATTTTCTAAACTATTTTTTAAAGCGTGTTTTTTACTTTTTTAAACTATAATTTATTCTATATATTTTCAGTACTAATATAAGCAGAAACTATTGCTTCTAGGCGGCTCACTGTCAACAAATTATGCATAATAAAAACGTAATTGCAAGTGATTCCGTTCTGTTGTCTCGCTTACAAAAAAGCTTTCAGCAAGCACTAAGCTTTCAGCAAGCACTAAGCTTTCAGCAAGCACAGTGGTTCCAGGGTAATAAATCTGTATCTTTGAAACTCTCGATCCGATTACTAAACGATGTATGTAAAAATCACAAAAGAGGAACTGGGCTTTAAGAATGTTGAAACTTGGACTACCCAATTAAAATACACGTTGAGCTACAGGGTGATAAATTTAACTACCTCGGGCATGAAATACCTTGTCGGTCTCATAACTTTTACAATTATTAAACGATGCTGATACATCTAATATTGTTGTAAAGTTTATAAGAAGATAAGCAGAAAGAAAGTAAATTTCATTTCATTAATATATCTTTAATATTTTCAAAGATATTTGGTATTGAATTGCAAAATTGTTGGTTTTTTCCTCGACTTTGTTCCCTATTCAGGCAATATCTCCGGTAATAGCGTGAAGAAAAATTTTTTCGTTATCTCAATTCATACCATCGTGAAAAGGAATCAAAATCAAGATTTTGAAATTAGATTGCAAAATGGCTAAATTTTTATTAAAATAGGGCTTAATTGTTGTACGTATTTTTCAAAAACAAAAATATTTAAACTAAAATTTTTTATTTTCAATATTTCAAAATAATACACTTCAAAAATAGCTTCAGGTGAAAGCACGCTACATTCAACATTGGACGCATTTGGTGCATTTGTCTATGAAATTCTGAATTAATCGCTTAAGAAAAAAAAGCGCCCATAGAGTTTTTTAAACTTCTCTAGAAACTATATTAGATATATTTAATATTATTAATATGGCTTTTAGGCGGGCGGCTACCGCCCAAATATCTAACAAGCAGATTTTTTAAAAAATACTTAAGTTTTTGATACTTGGGAAGCAGAGAGAAGTGCTCCTTAAAATTACTCTCAATTTTTTTAACCGGGTAGGATCATTAGTTACACAACTTATTGGAGTATTCTTTGCCCAGACACTATTACACTAAGTATGATGCTTGAGTTGAATTACATCTCAGTTTAAAGTTTTAAATCAAAAGTCGTCGTTTTCAAGGACCTTTCGTTAGAATGTAATCAAAAGTTTTCCAAGGTTCAAACACATGTGTTAAGTTTCTTTTAATTTTAATATTTATTTAGTTTTGATTATTGATTTTATTTTTTTATAGATCTAAGCTCTACAACTAGTCAAAAAATTCACATATAATTATGATCTATATTCCACAAATAAAATATCGTTTTATTTTCCAAACGTTTTTTTTTTATTGTGAAATTTTATTTAAAATTTTTGGTTTAAATTCGATATGTTGTTTAAGTTTTCTTGTTTAATATAATTTTTTTATTTTTTATTTTTATTTCATTTTTCATTTCTTATAAATATCTATGAATAAAATTATAATCAAATTTTCTTATTAGCTAAAAAGTATATACAAATTTATTTAAAGTATTATACTTAAATTAATTTTATTAAAGATATGGAAAATCTGTTCACAACAATTTCTTTTTATAGCCATTTTTTGTAAAATAAAACGAAAGTTTTGTGTGGGAAATTATATTGACAACAAAAAAATAAATAGATTTTCGTATCTTATTGTTATTTTCAACATAAATTCTCACACGAAATTTTCGTTTCATTTTTAAAAACCTGTCAGTTATTTTTATTTAATCTGGGAATGTTAGGTAAAAATTAACTTAACAAAAATGGCCCAATGACTGTGTAGAAATAACAAAGCGACCAATAAATGGGAAATACACACATGCACAAATCAAGGATGGAAATCATAGTAGAATTGTATTGTTTGTTTAATTTTGTACTGGACCTGTATTTTTTATTTTTTTATAGAGAAGTATGAAATGAAGGCCTACCAGTTAATTAGTTAATGTGTTACCTTCTTTGGGAAAGGAATAGTGTAGAGAGAGCAGGGGGAGAAATGAGTGCCAGAGAGAGAGAGAGAGAGAGAGAGAAAGCTTAATTCATTTACAGGTCTGCCATCGCACGTTTTTTTGTTAAAAATTTTGTAGAGCAGTGTTGCAGCTTCTCTGGTATCCAGTAGAGGAGGGATTAATTTGCTTAAGCTATGTAGACATTTATTAGTTCGTTTAGTTCCCCGACGATTCTGCTACAATACTGAGGAAGGCGGGTGCTGTGAAGTGCATTAGGATATGTCAGTAATAATCGCTGCCGATACTGCTAAAGTGATCAATGCTATGCCTTCATCACTTTAACAGTTCAACAACAATCAACACAGTGACGAACCAATGCACATCAGGAAAAATCATAATGTTGTTGGCTTGCCTAAAACTAGCCTTGAACACAAGCTCTCACAGTTTGTAGCCAACGCGCTAGCCATATCAGCCAAAAGCACCCTTGTCAGCATCGCGAGTTATTTCGTATAATTTAAAAACCGCTATTTCTCTTTATATGGCAATATTAATACAGTAAGAATTTCGCTTCATGAATCCAATGAAACAATTTCGTTAGATTTTTTCACAATTTCAAAGAAATATTTCACAATATATATGAAATATATGAAATTTGTGTGATTATTTTTTGCAAAAATCCTTTAAAGGATTCTCCTCGGATCACTTTTGATGATTAAAAACTAATTTATCATTTGCGCGATTGAAAAAGGATTCACATATGATATCATCCATATGATCAAATAATGATTTTTTGAAAATACAGAAACAAAATGTAAAGAAACCGTAAAATTATCATGATGATTTTTTTTAGCATCATTTTGAAATCACATTGTGCTCTGCTACACAGAAAAAAATAAGTTTCGTTTTTGATAACAAAAATCCGGTATTCAATAATTTTTTTTTCAAATTTCCTGTGATAAAGAATTCCCCTATATTGATAACAAAATTATTTCAAAATAAAAATATATATATATAAATTAAAAAAATTTTGACATGGCTGGAATACGAGCCCGGGCTTTCCGGACGTAAAGCATACACTCTATAGCTGAGCCATATCCTATTTATTATTTTATGGGATACAACTTGTTTTAAGTACTAATGTATAAAAAGAAAAGAAATAACCGGCATGGAAAAGAAATACTTACAACGAAATATTTTATTATGTTAAAGATAAATGTTATTGAAATTCATATTTTTTTTAATAACATGGTTTTCTTGAATATAATTCTTGTCTTTTTTTTTCTGTGTAGATGATGAAGAATTTCTTGCAATGCTATTGCTTTTGTTTATAACGGTAATTTTTTTTACTTTCATTAAAAAAAAAGCTTAAACATTTAAATATTTTGAATTTTTTACCTAATTTTATTTTTTCAACTGAATAGTTTAAGTCTGAAATTTATTATTTCGGCTTTTAGTCCAATATTTGAATTAATGTAAATTCAAAGTATTTTTACTAAGAGTGGAGTGTTGAAATATTCAAATCAGATTAGCAGAACGGATCAGTACTACTGATTTCGATAGTTCATTACACCGTCTCATCAGCGTTCTTGTTCACTTTTACCACTTAGGAAGGTGGATGCTTTTTACCAGGAAACATCAGCTATTTAATTAATTTTTGTCATGAAATAGAATACAAGACAAAATAGTTAACAAGAGCGCTGATGAGACGTTCTAGCGGCCTGTAGAAAGCAGTAGTACTGATCCGTCCTGCTAATCTGGTTTCAATATTCCAACACTCCACTCTTAATAAAAATAATTTAAATTTACATTAATTCAAATATTGATCTAAAAGCCGAAACAAGAAATTTCAGATTTTGAATTTTTGTTTAGTTGTCTGGGAAAAATGAATCAGAAAATTGCATCTTAAATCATTCTTTGAGATGATTCACCTGCAGGATACCATTTTCTCACAACGAGGGAATTATTAATGATCGAAAAATCAGCTCGTATGCGGTTATTTTATCCGTAAAGCTGAATCTCAAAAGATTCGATTATGATACAAAATGCTAGCTGGGTAATATTGTGAAAGAAAAGTTGGGTAAAAACCAGCGGTTGAAAATACCAATGATACTTCACGCTGTTAAGATAAAAATCAAGAAGCTTAAAAATAAAGTTTAACCTTTGTTTCCGAAAATAGTCTCGAGATGGTGACCCATTCGGTAATTGGTACAAAGTAATAGGATTTTCGCTCGTTGGTTGTTGCTTCCTTCGCTTTCAGTGTCGTCTAGATAGAAAAGAACTCTGATGAAAAGACGTGGAGGTCTCGAAACATCTGCTGTCAGTTCAACCTTCCGTACAGACAATTTTTTTTTATGTTCAATATTTATATGCTTTAGAATTTCTTTCGAAAATAAAAATATTTTCATCGAAAGATTAATTTAAAAACGAACTTAAGCCAAACTAATTAAATAACAATTATCTCCTGGCTTGAGCTTTTCACATGTTTACATGTTCACATGTTTACATGTTAAGTATAAAACCAAACCAAAAAAGTTTGTCTTGAGTAGAACAAAAATCAGAAATCAGAAATGAGTAGAACAAAAATCAGAATATATGAAATGTAATTCTTGTATTGAATTTTCACGAAAAAGTTGTATATATAAGAATTAAAATCACATTCAACGGAGCCACCTGACAAGTGGTGATAAGCATATCCACGTGAGCACTGACGATGGAAGTGTAGCGGCTTCCGAAAGTGGCGCTACTCTGTTCTGCTGTGTACGTTGAAAAATTAAGGTGATGTTAATTTTTCCTTGTTCCTTGGAATATTAATCATGCCCAATTCTTTCTGAATATTACGTTACGAGCCTTAGCATAATAATAAATTCGGATTCACTAATTAAATTACTTTGTATTGTGAAAGAATTTCATTGGAATTGCTACATTTCATCATAGTTTAATTGAAAAATGTCCTTGGATTTATGGCAGCAACACATCGCTCATTTGCTGCAACATGGTCACAACTCAAAAAAACTAGTTTTACATAACATCAGTTTAAAGTTTTCAATTTACACACAGCTTAAAGGAGAAAGAAAATTTCATTATTTTCTCAAGAGTTGAATATACAAAATATTTATATAAAATTTTTACACAATATGAAGAGCGATATGGGAAATAATTCTCTATTATTAGCTCGAAAATCACAAATTTTGAGTTATGATGATGCTGCAGCAAATGAACTATATTGCCATTTTATGGAAAATGCTTAAAGTTTGCATAAAAATTTTTGATGGATACTTAAAAATCTTGATATATATATGTATATACATTAGGGTGGCCCTGCCGCCAGCCCGCCTAAATTTATGAAAAACTATAAAATTTAGTTTTCTTGTCTCATAACTTCAAAAATATTAATGATATAAATATAGCATTGAACCTGACTAGAAGATTAAAAAAAATTAGAGATCGGTGTACCTTCAATTATCTACGATATGGCATGCCTGTAGGGAGGCCTCTTTTAATTTTTGTAAAGTGACTTGGGCCACTATTAGCAGCTTAATCAAGTGTTTATAATCTGGGGCTATATTTTACAACTTCATTGATGTAAACTAGTGAATAAGTCTTAAAGCTAATGACGTTTTTTCTATTTGTTTTGAAAAACTAAAAATATGTTTAATAAATATATCACTTTATCATTGATTCCTTTAGAATTTCATTCCTGCTCAAATTTATACAACATTAAAATCCTCCTCATCTGAATCCTTTAATTCTGTATTCGTTTCGCATAAACTCAAACCTAAAGCCTGGGCAATGGCTTTGCGTAGTTGCTAGTAGGGTCGCCAAACATCTGAAGGTTTTGGAGTACGGCTGCGAATGGGTCCATAAGTACTACTCGCCGATCTAGAGGTGGTGCTGACATCATCCAAGTCTATAGTTTCTACAGGCGAAGGTGATCTTCGGGTGGATGTTACGGGAGGAGGTGTGCTGGAGGAACAAGTAAATTTGGAGTTATCGGCATCAGGTGGCGTTGAGTGAGATATTAAGGTGACACATCTTTTTATTAAATTTACACCCTGATTTGTTTCTGTAGCCAATGCTGTGGGTAACAAAGACGCTGATGCAGTGCTAGAGTCTAGAGCAGGTGTTAGAACGCTGGGCTGACTCGCTTGTGTGGGTGTGATGTTTCTAAACCAGGGAAACTCTTGATAATTACCATACAATTGAGTGTACAGCCACTGACTGGGCTGAGGCAACAATGGATTTTGTAAGAATAATTGTGCTGCCAAAGCTGGATTAAAACTGTGCGTGGGTGTAAAATTTGAAGCAAAACCAGAAAATAACTCATTTTTTTTTAAGGCAGGGCTGCGTTGTATCAACGATGTAAAAGCTCCTCCTCCCCCTCCGCTACTGCCAGTGTTAGAAGGTGGCGGCGAGCTACTACGCTGATCATCATCTTCATGCAAAGAAGAGGTTTTTCGTGGCGAACCAGTCACTGATATACTATCACTTTCAAAACCAGCATCAATATTATTATCATTTTCACTGGTGGTTGTGGTCAAAGGCGGGGAAGTGGTAAGACATGCTTGCGCTAAGCCAGCTGATGTAGTGGTGGGAGAACCTTCCGGACTTGTGGTGCTATGAGGTGTACCATGCACCGTCATCTGGGTTAAATGATTTAAGTGATGAGTTTCTATTTAAAATAAAAAAAAGCGTTAGTGCATCATTTTATCAGCAGTAGATTTTAAACTTACCCGCTAATCTTCCCAAGCCTGGGCGTTCTAATGAACTCATATGTGCAGGAAAGGCAGTTGGCTGATGATGAAAGAAAGGCGTTCCATGTGTAAATGGTGGTCTTCCCAAAGCAGCAGCATGTCCGCCACCCAATGTTCGCCAATCGGGTGCATGTAAATGTGTATGCATGCCCACTAAATGATGAGCAAAGCCTGCAAAAAAAAATTACAAATATATTTTTGAATACTTTAGCATTTCTTTTTGCACTAATATCTCTGTAATAGGTAAAAAAAAAGGGAAAAGCCACTTCGAGACTTATAATTCGTCTCTCATTTTTTGTTGCTTCTTTACCACCAACCAAATACCACATACATTCATCAAATTTTTAGTACTAAAAATTTAAATAATACCACACATATAATCACATTTCGTGTGTGTGTGTGCGTGTGTGTGTTTATACATATATAATATTAGGAGGAAGCTGATAGCCCCCTTTCAATATCTCTTGCTTTTAAGCCTTTAGTGTCCACTAGACACTAGGCTAAAATACAAATTTATTGAAAAATGATCTCCATGCAAATCTATGTTTGGGGCTGTTCACATATTACATAACGGTAGTTGTAGAGTTTTTATACCCCTCCCCCCTTTGTAACGCTTTTTACAACATTTTCAGTATGAATTATTTAATCCGTAACAAATCTTAAGCATTCCCACCCCTGGAGCGTTACGTAATATGTGAATAGCCCCTCTGACACTTATCGAAATATAACTTATATTTTTAGATTATAAGCACCTCACTAAAAGTTTCAAATCGTGAAAGTTTGCTAAGGAATTTATAATACAACCTTTTCCTCTTCTTGAAATTGCTGTTGTTGTAGGAAAGACAATATGTACTAGTAAAATATAAAAGCTGTAAAAATTAAGCGTTAAACTTTAAATGATATCAAACCGCTCTAAGATTCAAGCATATGAAAATATCTCATATACGACTTATCTCTTACTATCAACCAAATCTTTTTCACTTTTTCATACTTTATGTAGGCTGCTGGCATTCCCACTTTCTAACCTCCAACTTATCTCTAATATGGCCTCATGTGTGGTAACACAAAATATTTTCAACCAACCAAAAAATTAAAATAAAAGAAAAAAAAACAACTTTAAGTATAAGTTCACCTAAATGTGGTATATACAAATGCATACAACACTTATTGTGACACACACAAACATATGGTTTTGTATATGAATACTAATATGTATATGTTTTTAAAATCTTTATATACATACTCGTATATTCCTCTCACTCACACTTAAATAAACTATAAAAAAATGTATATTCTCCGCCAGATATGTTCTATATATGCATGAGATATATGCTTGTATTTGTAGACTGTTTAAAACGGATGTCTTTTTTGTTTGTTTATTTTTAGTCTTCTTCTTCTTCTATTTCTTTTTAGCCACCAAGCAGCCAACCAACCATTCTTGGTTTACACCAAAAGACGCCATTATTTGGTTGTATATAGACCACCACACTCATGCAATCACTATGATTTTTTTTTGGTTGGCAAATTTGTTGTAGTTTTACGTCTTGTGCAGCAAGCAGCAATTGTTTTGCTATTGCAAGTGACTTTTTTGGTTAGAGCTAAGAAGAAGAAGATGAAAAATATTATAACCTCAAATTTTCTATCATTAGGTTTTTCAATTATTAGTTTTATATTTTTAAAGAAGCAGCAACAGTAGTTGTAAAAAATTTTTTTTAATTGAATGAACACTAGTGCTACCAAAGTATTGAGTAAAGGGAATCGAGTATTTGCTCTTACTCTAGAGCACTTAATTCGTGAAACAAAATACAACTCTGTTTAAAATTGTAACTTTTTGTAAGAGTTAAAAGTATAGAGTAAGCATTGAGTACCCAAATGAAAATTGAGTGATATTAAGTAATTAGTGGTAGCAGAAAGTGCTAGCACTAATTAACATGAGATCTGAAGTGACAAAAAAGCAAGGGGTATCGTGGGATGAGCTGTTGAAACTTTCGTTTCATTGTTATATATTAGACATAATTTGTTATATATTAGCAGGCGTGGATCCCGCTTGACCTTTTAGGGGGGGGAGGGGGACTTATTAGTAAAACATACTATTTTTCCAAACTTATTTTAGAAACTCTATAGAAATTTACTCGTTTTTTTTGGGGGGTGGGGGGGGGGAGGAGTATCCTCATATTCCTCAAGATTATACAACAAATTTAGTCGAATAATTAAGATAACAATAATTATTCTTTAAAAATTTATAAATTAAATAAATAATTTTTATTCGAATAATATTTATTTGAAAAACTTAGTTAGAATTTTTTATATATAAATTTATTCGACTAGTTTTATTTGCAGACAACTTTAAAAGAATAAAAAAATTTTATTCGAATAAAATTAATTGAATAATTTTCTATCTTTTATTCGATTAATTTTTACATAAACAGTTTTAAAAATATATTTGTTATGCATTTATTTTTATTATAGTAGATGAAATAAGTTTTATTCGAATGAACCCCTTTCGAATAATTTTTTTTAATAACTTTAATTCCAATAATAATACTCGAATAGCTCGTATTTCAACAGCTTTTTGGCCATTAACCATTTACTAAAATATTAAGAACTAACATACTTTTTTGTAGGAAAATTTGTTTCGAAAAATACTCTTCAAATAAGTTTTATCCGAATAATTTAATTTTTATTTAAGTAATTTTATTGGAAGAGTTATTATTTACAAAATGAATTTATTCGAGATATTTTTAAGAATTTATGTGCAAAAAATTTTGTTTTATTTGTTGTGGTTAGCTTATCTATATTATACTTTTCAAATGTGGTTCATCAGTTTAGCATTTGATAGATCCTCCATTGGAGGACAACGTACATATGTGGAACTGAGTTTTGTTTAAAGATCTACTAATGCATTGGCATTAGCACCCATCGGCATATAGCTATTATTTGTATAATTCGATTTTGGTAATCAAAGATATTATATTAAGCAATACTTTATTCGATTAATTTAATTTCAATAATATTTATTCGAATAATTTTTATACAATCAATTGAAAATAAATGTATTTTATTAATATAATTTGATAAGACTAATTTAAAAAGTTTTACTTGATTAAACTTATTCGAATGATTTTTCTGCGAATAATTTTATTCTTATAACTTTTATTCCTATAATAACATTAAAGTATCGAGTAATCGAATAATTTGGATAACAATAACTATCCACTTAAAATTTTAAGATGTAAATATAAAATTTTATTCGAATAATTTTTATTGAGAAAATTTTTGGTCAAATAATTTAGTTCCAGTAGCTTTTATTTGAATATTAACATTATAATAGCACATTTATACCTCTAGCTTTTAGAACAGTCTTAATCGAATAATTTAGATAACAATAACAATTCACTAAGAATTTTAAAAAGAAAATTACTTTGTTCGAATAATTTTATTCATATAACTTTTAGTAAAAAATTTTTATTCGAGTAATTTTTATTCGAAAAATTTTTGTTCGACAAATTTAATCCAGTTCATTTAAACCTTATTAGTATAGTTTTAATTGTATAAAGTTTTTCGAATAACTAAAAATACCAAAGAAAAACAAATGTTTGTAAGAATGAACTAATTTTAACAAATTTAATTCCAAATATTTTCATTCAAATAGTTTTATTAAAATTTTTTTATATCCGTAATTTTATTCGTGTAATTAGTTCTATTCGTACAATTTCGATTCGCAGAATTTTATTCCAGTAATCTAATTCGAATAATTTTTCTTCAGGTAAATTTATTCTAATAACTTTTGTTCAAAAGTTTTTTGATTCAAAAAGATTTTCGAATAATTATATTCGAATGATTAAAATAACAAAATAGCAACAATCATATGCTAACGGCGGATATTTCGTTGTCGTAACAGCATTGACATTATCTTTAGCCAAAAGTTTCAGGTATAAAGTATCATAAAGAGAAAGCGTTTGGTTGGGATTTTGGGTTATAAGATCTATGAAGAGATCAACCTATGCTTAAGGAGATCAACATCAAATAAATACACAGATCCACACCTTTACACTTCAAAGCAGTGACATTTCCTCTGCAGAGCAAAAATCTTAACACATATAAATAAAATTTCGTTAAGGTGATGTTAAATTTTATCGTCTTCAATAATATAATTATTTAAATTTTGTTCAATGATTGTTTAGGCCAAAGTAAGTAATGTTTAGGTATTTCTACTCTTTTTTCTTAAAATTAAGGCAATGCTAAATTGTCTATCATTTATATAATTGCCTTGGCAATTCTAAGCTACACTCATTATTTTCCCAAGAAACTCAAGCACTATTTTAGACGCTTTTAAGAAACCCAATTATCTATCTTGGTGAATTGTTAAAGTTTTTGAAATCATTTTCATTTTAATTTCTTAAACTAAAAACCTCAAACTTGAAACCAAAATTAAATCAACGTCGTCATTTGTGGAGCAATTTTTCTTAGTTTTGCTTTTATTTTTCAGCGTTCAATATGTGTTCTGGCTTTTTTTTCATTATTTTGGGCAATATGGGTCGATAAGGTAGACAGGACTACACACATCCACACACACACACAAACAAATACTAATTTGCACAGCTACAACAACAAAATTAAGGTATATGATGACTACAATACAATAACAGTTTCTTCAAATATACGAGTACGTTCACACACACACACACGACTCCATACATGTGAACGAGCTATAGAAACTAAAAATAATACACAGTCATTCGTATGTGCATTTCAGAAGCTTAGATAATGTCTGTATTTGTGTGCACACAAAATTATAAGCACGTGTATTTATGTGTTTGTGTGTGTGTGTGTCTGTGTGTGTACTCGAGACCAAGTTTGCAATGGCAGTGGCTTTGCTTCACTCCCACTAAAACCTAAATATGTGGTTCTGTAAGGAAACCTTAGTGCTATAAATGGTTAGCCACGATGGTGTCAGTTTTGGGGTCGGGTTTTCTTCGTTTTTAGGAGTGTACACAAATACACAAAACAGTTAAAACAGCAATAGCACAAATGACAGCAGAACAGCTAAAATACACCAACAACTACGAAGTAGACTTTCGAAGAGAAGTCTGTAGACATTTGTTATTGCAAATAAAAATGCGAGAAGCCGCCAAACTTATACATACGTACTTGAAATGTATGAATATATACATATGTACTCGCTCGCATAAACAGTCCTACTAATTCTAAGTTCACATACACATTTTCTCATCATTATAATAAACATACATGCTCTTCAAAATTCACATACTTTTCCAAAGCCACATACAATCACACAGTCATCACAATTTTTTTTGCGTTTGTATATGTGGGTCGGTACCAGCTACTACCACTGTTACATTACCAAAACTAAGGAATTCTTTGTTTATTGCTTATATGTTTGAGAGTTGGGCATGACTAAGAGTCAAAGGGGATCTCTAATTGGTACTAATATTAAAATTTTAAAAGGAGTTAAGAAAAATTTTGTCTTTTTAATGCTATCTTCCCACTGTAAGGACCTCTTATCTTAAAATCTTTTTCCCTACTTATGTCCGTAACTTCAAAAGCTATATATATATCCCAAGCGTAAATTACACACACATACTATATTTTTTAAGCTAGGCGGAAAATTAACATTTGCTAACGATTGTATATAAGTCAAAATTATGAAATATTTTTACACTGTAGGTAGCTATGACGGAACTTTATTCCAAAAGGATTGTTTTGAAGAAAATCTCCCTAACGTATTTGTCGTACGCTAAAATATTAATTTTAGCTCTCATTCAGCCAAGTTGCACTAGAAATTTTATTAAAAAGATATTCACTCTAGTTTTGGTTACCTAATCTTTAGAAAGAAATGAAACAATGACCACTTTGTTGAAACACATGGTGAGCTACAGGGTGTCAAAATTTACTATCTCGAGATTGATAAACTTTGTTGGCCTCATAACTTTTACAAATAATATCCCATTTTAATGACCAAGGCTCGGACTTTCATCCGAATGCATGTTTCTTGTGGTGATAGATAAGGAGGTATTGACTAATTATCTATGCGAATCATCAAATTTTAATGAGTTTGGCATCGATTTGCAGTTGCATTTTTTTGCATATTTTGGTGGCAAGTGGGTATTTTTGCATATTTTGGCAATAAATGCATATTTTTGGAGTAATAAAAATGATATTAGTGCATATTTCACAATTTTTTTAAAAAAATATTAATTATTGAAGGCAACTGGGCCTCAGTTGGGTTGCCAGTTGCTAAAAATTATACTACTGAGGGAAACTGAAAGCTGTCAGCATCAGTTGCAATATAGTGCCTTTCTGGCAACCATTAATTTTCAGTTGCCGACTGGCAACGCAACTAAAGTTCAGTTGCATTAAATAATAGAACCAATTATGTTTGTATTATGTTTTTCTCTAATAATAATAAAAATATATAAAAAATATATATTCATATTATTTTAGTTTTGATACATTGTTCATAGGTAAATGCATATTTTACCGCATACTTTTCATTTTTAGGTGCATTTGTTAAGCGCTTAAAATCAATTTTTAGTTCCATCAAAGTCCGAGCCCTGTTAATGAATTTTAGCTTGTTGTAAAGCTAGTTAATGGACAAAAGAGCACATTTTGCTTGGTTAAGATATTCTTAATAGGTTCAGAAATATTTGGCTTTGAATTTTAAAATTTTGGTTTTTGGCCACGACTTTGTTCCCAATAACGTAAATATCTCCGGTATTATCTTAGCCAAAATGTTAAAAAAAAATTTTTTTGAATTTTAGCCAAATCTTTAATAATATGCAGAAGAAATTTTTAAGTTATCTCAATTCATGTAGCCGTGAAAAAAAATCAAAATCAAGACTTTGAAATGAGTGTGAAAAATTGCTAAATTTGTATAAAAATAGAGCTTAAGGTGCATTTCCACAGACAACGAAATCGTCAACAAAAACTAAACTCCATACATTAGCAACGAAAAAAATTCGTTCCAGAGTCTTTTTACCTTGCTAATGTATGCAACTTCGTTTTCGTTTCGTTTTCTGCGAAAACATTGCACCCTTTTCTCAATACATTTCCTGAAATAAAAATTTTCTTTTTCCACATTTCAAAAAAATAGACATCAAAAATAACTGCAGCTGAAATTTTAAATCGATAAAGCATGCACGCTACATCCAGCATTGGATGAAGATAGTGCATTTTTCTACGAAATTCTAAATTAGTCGATTAAGAAAACAAATGCCCATTAAGTTTTTTAAATTTCTTTAAAAATTATATTAGACACATTTAATATAATTAAACTGGCGCCAAATTATGGCATTCGATATCGATCGAAAAGCCGTAATTTACGCAATAGCTTCTAATTTTTACCCGACAGCTCAAATGTGGCCAGGAGAGCAGATTTTCTAAAAATAGTTAAACTTTCAGAAGCATTTTATTTATCTGCATGAAAATAGTACCAAACTCATTTTAAAATTTTTATTTGTTTACTATTTATTAAAAAAATTAGTAATTCTCTTACGTTTAAAAAATGTTAACGATATCGAGAAGGGTTTTTTATTATATTTAAACATGATTTATATTCATAAAATGTCGCTTACGATCAAATTTTACAGCCTGTATTTCAAAAGTTATCAACCAATTTAACATTTTAATGATTTTAAACTATGGGTAGTCTCACAAAATTTTGATTTCAATAAAAAAATTTGTTTCTTACAAAATGTCGCTTACATTTGGCCCTAAGGGGTCGATATATTGAACATGCATTTTTTACAAATTTTCAATTCCAAAAAAAAAAACGTGAGGAATACGTGAATTTGCTATTTTTTAAGCCAAAATTGTAGACGCATGGGTAATATGAGTACATACCATAATATTACTCATACGTGCAAGGAACAGCAGAAGAATCAACGTTTAAAAATATCGTCGTTTAGTTTTCACGTTTTTAAGTTCTAGTCTTGTTTATACAAATTGTGAATGAAAATCGAATAAGATAATTATCAACTATTCTAACGCAAACAAGTCTACAAATAGTACGTTAGTTTAAGTTTACCATCACTAATTCAACTTAAAATTAACCGAGAAGAAAGCGTTGGCCTTACCTCATGTGTCATTTTACACCTTCTTTTAATTTTTCTTAAGTTAAACCTTTTTGCTTTGATTAATGTTTAAGTGCTTACACATCTACCAAAGCCTTCTTATTACAACAACATGCATACGAAATATTTGCTGGGTATCTATTATATAGAGTTTGTTTGACAGATTGGTTACAAATTTTACTTATTTGATATTAAGTTTGACAGTTGGAGTAAGTCAGCTGACAATCAGCTGCCTTGGTAAATCTATCTGTAGTGTTACTCACTAACTTTTAAGGAAAGACAGACAAATTTTTGTCAACCGACAGCGAATATCGTTAAGAGCTGTTTTATACTATCTCACAAGTCGTTCGACTTATGTAGAAAATGCATCTCTGATCAAATGAGTTTATGGAAATTTTTAAAAAAACCAATAACAACACCTTATATCAACATTGCATTTTGTGCAGAAGTCGAACATTTTGGGGATTAGTCTAAAAACAGCTTAAACGATACGCTTAGCGCAATAAAAGTTAGTGAATCACACTACTGCGATACGTAAGTATGTATGTATTCTTTTTATTGCTCTCTAATTATGTTCTAAGTTTATTTTATAAATTCATTTAATTATATCATATTTTCGTACTTTCGAGTACTTTAAAAGCTTTGTACCTTTTAGCAAATGGTACTAAATTAGTGGTACTAAATTAGAATGTCTAAATTTTTTCATATTTCGTCTGTAAGCTATTATGTTCATGTTACTCTTTTAAATCAAACGCAAATGTGTATGTATTTGCATGGCTAGATGGCTGGCTGGCTGGTTGGATGTCTAAGTTTGGCTGAGCTGTCTGTAGAAATGTATGTTTAAGGAATGGTAGCTGGAGGGGCATAACGTGGTCCCATTGGTGCGCCACAAAAAGCTTTCTTGCTTTTACTTTTCTAACAGAATTTTACTATTGCTACAATACACTCATACACACAATATTTAAATATATGAATGTGTCATTATAATATTCAATAATGTTTATACACTCCCAAACTTTTACATACACAAGCATATGTGCACATACCACATATATGCATTTGTATGTATGTATCTGCATACATCAGTACAACAAGCAACAACATCTATGATAGTAATGTCGTCTTATTGCAATTTTAATGGTTAAACTATGTACATTTGCGCTAGACCCACACATGGGTTTGTTCTTAACCGATACGTAGTACAAGTTCATCAAAAACACACACACACAAATACATATAAAAATAACAATATACTTTTAAGAATACAGTGAAAATATATTGAAAATTTAAAAAAATTTGTGAAACGTAATTTCGTTCAAAATGCTAAACAGTTTTGTTTTTTTTTTACCAAAAAAATTTTTTATGAAAAAATTTCATTTCCGTCGGCTGTTGCTAAACTTGAAAATTTTACCGACGGTATCTACAAAATTTACTTGAGTTAAACGCATGTAATTTGCTTTTTTGTAGTCCAATTTACGCTCATTTTTCAGTAGAAAACATCTTGAGAAAAATTCACCACTTCTTAGAGTGATATGGCGTTAATTTTTCTGTTATACATCTTTAGCATCTGTTTTTTCTACTACAATCGCTAAAAGGACTAAACAGTCTCTGCAAAATACGAATAAAAACTTAACTCACAACTAATATAATACTCTCTCAGTTCAGGTGAATTTTGTTATTTAACTCAATTCTTAAATCTCTGTGCGCATTTACTTAATTTTTGCACTCCCATTAGAGGTTCCTATTCCACCATGAATCCCTACTACGACCTACAACTATTATTCAAATCCACCATTGCTGTTTATATATGTATGTATGTGTGACTTCACATGTATTAGCTTTTCCTCTTCTCTAAGCATCGAAGTAAATGTATGTGTGTGTATATGTGTTGTTTTTGATATTGTATAGTACTAGAAGTTGTTTATTGTTTTGTGTTGTTTAGTGTCTTGTTCTTCTAAATCTCCTTTTTGGCTTTTTTGGTCACATTATTTGGTTTGTAGATGTTGCTTTATTTTTATTTTCAAATAAATTTATCTTTAATATAAAATAAATTCTTTTATATATTTCATTTCACTTCCAGAACACACATACATACATCCATATTTATGTATGTACTTAAGAGTATATAATAAAATTGTGAATATCTTGTGAGAAAATATTAAATTGTTGGCAATTTATTAAAGAATCTTTATAGGATTTACCTTCTTCGACTTAATTTTAAAATTTTATGTGATTGTTATGAATGAGCCAACAAAATTTAATAAACTCTGTGAACAACATTTTTAACTTACCAAGGCAGGTATATTTAATTTTATTAGGCACAAGCCTGAGTTTCTTCAACCCTTGTTTTAAGACTACATATTTTTACTAAAAAAAATGTTTTTTAACTTTAAGAGAAATGCAGCAATTAAATTGAAACATCTAATTAACACTCACAAATGTTTACGCCTAGAGCATTAAGCAAAGGCCAACTATTGCAAATCGCTTATTAAGTTGATATAAACATTGCTAGAAAGAAAGTAAACTATAAATGGCATGGTCATATAATGACATCTACCCACAGTAGCGGAACGAAACAACTTGAGGTTCTAACTACAGAATATGTTTAATATTTATTTCAGACTTTGTTTTATTCCCTTTCTCATTATTAACAAAACTCAATGGGGAACGCATGTGGCAAGCCCAAGAGGGTTATCCCGTTTGGGACCTGGCCGGGAACTTGTTGGGATAGCCCATCTACAAATTAGTGACTTAAAAAAATTTCTTCCCAAGTGGGAAACTAATGGGAACTTGTCGGGAAAATCAACACAAATTTTTAATAGTATTTTTTGCTCATCCTAAATAGAAGTAATTCTTGCTTCCTTTTGTCCCTTGATTAGCTTCAGCAAATTTTAATTCAATATTAGAGTTAGCAATTTTTCCGATTTGAGGAAATTTTTGCAAGATTTTGATATTACCCACAGGAAACCAATCGGGTCCCAAATAGGTTTCAGCGTTACATTGCAATTTGGATCCCAGTTAGATCACAAATGGGTTTGCATGAAAATTTCTAGTCCGGTTCAGCTGTCTATAATATAACGGATAGCAAATAATTTAATGTCTTATTATTTTGTTAATATTATTAATATTAATTACTTCAATAAAAAGTTTTATTTCTTCAAATTTTTTAAACTTTCGTACTAGGTCACACCCGTCGGTAACACCCGTCTCATTTTAAAAATGTTTTTTTTTATAAGAAAAAAAATGTTTTGTCAAACAGTAAATACATAATACAATTAAAAACACTTTGAAGTGATATCTATACCAAAATTATTGTGTACCTTACACACTCTAAAACATTACTTCAAATTTACGATCATATATTGTCTAAATTTGTATTGAAAATTTCTCCTTGTCTAAAATTACATTGATTTTGTAGTTATTTTATTAAAGAAAAAACCTTTCATATTAAAGATATTTAGTCCAAATAGAAAAAAGGTAACATAAAGTATAATGCGGCTATGGCTGAATAGTAGATACGTCGCTTTTTTTAGTAAAAACATTTTGTTGAAAAATAATGCGTGTGTAATTTTAGGTCGATAATAATCTGTAAAGTGTTGCCGACTATTATCGACGTTATTTTCAACGAAAGTGTTTTGGAGTGTAGTCATTTTACAGAATTTATACTGAAAGTCATAATTCTTTAAAACTAAGATTTATAAAGTCACACCCGTTGCAGCTTTTTGGCGACCATTCTAAGCAGAAATCGTGTTCTATCAGTGTCTACCCGTTATTCAACGACTTTAAGCTTAATGTCCTTGCGAGCCGCAACGTTTTTTTAAGGTAAAAAATTTTATATTTTTGATTTATAACAAAAAATGTGTTTAAAATGGTCGCACCCGGCTAAATGGAATTACTCTGCTACGGTTACATGTTTAAGGTAAAAAGTTTTCTGTATGAGCTATTAGCGTGCCTAGACACGTTCAGATTGTATTGATATATTCACAAAAGTTGTTCAGATCTACTGTAACTACAACTTTGCCAAATATTGTTAGTAAAAAAGTACAAGTTCCTGTAAGTTATTCTGGAGAAAGCAACAAAAAAAACGTATCCTTAATTAAAAAAAAAAGTTCCCGAAAAAATAAATGTTTATCATTTAATGTTAATAAAATCTGTTTATAGTACTCTTGGCTATATTATTGTCCCACAGATTTTCAGAAATTTTGGAGATCCATAAACAAAAATTTGTCATCACCAAACTGAGTATAGGGTTTTACTACCCTTTGGTAGTACAATCGAACCTGCAGTGTCCAGTCCGTGTGTTTTTCCAAAGGTATTTATCTGTCGCATACTTTCATTAGAACGTTCTTATCGTAATCCGCAACACCCTCTTGTCGCACGCTGGTTCCAATCGGAAAATGGATAATAAATCTGTATTTTTGAAACTCGCAATCCGATTACAAAATGATTAACAAAAGAATCATAGAGTATAACCTAAGTTTTAAGAATGTTGAAATGTGACCACACTGTTGAAACGCACGCTGAGCTACATGCTGTAAATTTCAACATATTTGTTGGCCTCATACCCTTTACAAATGTAATTCGACTTTAATAGATCTAAGCTCGGTCTTAAGTTTATAAATGGATAAAGAAAATACAGTTTACCTTATTAAAATATCTTTAATATTTTCAAAGATATTTAACTTTGAATGTCAAAATTTTGGTTTTTTGCCTAGACTTTGACTATTTTATCAATATCTCCGGTAACAGCAAAACGAAAATTATCAAAAAAGATTTATGATTTTCACCACAATCCTTAATAACATGCAGCAAAAACTCTTTTTTAGTTATCTCAATTCATGTAGTCGTGAAAAGGAATCAAAGTGAAAACTTTTAATTAAGAGCGAAAAATGGTAAATTATTTAGAAAAAAAATAGAGCTTAATTGCTTAATTTTTACTCAAAATTTTAAGTCGATAATTGAAGTTGTGTGTATTTAGTCGAACTATATGGGTTTTATCCAAAAAAATTTATTATTCAGGCTCAAGTTCGTTCAATTTAATTTTTACAATTAAATCATTTTTTATTGAGAAATAATTTTTCAAAGCATGTGGCAATTGAAAGGTACAAATACTAATTTCTTGACTTTTGTAAAGGTCGAACTGAACATCGATGTTTTCGGGATTAACCACAATCCCATCGTCAGAGCTCTCTATACTATAGGCTACTCAGCCCCCAAAGTCAAGCGGTAAATATCTGGCATTAAACCAATTGCATTAAAGCTGTATGTTTCCTGGCTTTAAGCTTATTTTATGGTGGCTTAGAAATTGACCATACTTGGCACTTATCCTAATCAACAACCACACTTGTGCTTTTTGTATATATTTCTCGATTAGAGCAAGCACTCTACATCCAGCAATAGACGAAAATAGTTAATTTTTGTACGAAACTCTAAGCTAGTGGCTCAAAAAAACCCCATCGAATTTTTAAAATGTATCTACAAATTATACTAGATATATTTAATGCAATTAATACGGCTTTTAATCGTTAACCGAACGCTAAAAAATGTAGCCAGGAGAGCAAATTTTTAAAAAATTAGCAAATTTTTAAGCATTTTATTTATCTGCATGAAAATTGTACTAAACTTCATATTTTATTATTTATTTCTTTACTTTTTATTGAAAAACATAGAAATCTTTTAACGATATATTAGACGGCCATTTTTTATTAATTCAGAATTAAAAAATATGTGAAAGAAATTGAAAAAAATTACGTATGAGTAATATTATGGTATCATAATATTACTCATACGCGCTAAAAATATTTGAAATCGTCTATATTTTACCGTTTAAATTAAATTAAAATTTTTAAACGTAAGAGGACGGTTATGTTTTTTAACAAATAGTAAAATATAAATAAATAAAAATAAAAATAAAAATTAAAGAATTAAGTTTGATGCATTTTTCATGCAGGTAAATAAAATGCTTTTTAGAAAATCTGCACTCCGGGCCACATTTTTAGGCGGGCAAGTAACAATTTTTTCTAAATGTTATCAGGAATTGCATTAAAAAATATTGTGTGCTATTACCAGAGATATTGGCGAAATAGAAAATAAAGTCCAGGCCAAAACCCAATATTTTTAAAATCAAACTCAAATATCTCTGAAAATATATAAGATTAATGAAATAAACTGTATTTTCTCTATCTGTTTACAAAATACATGTACATAAAGCTAAAATTTGTAAAAGCTTTGAGGCTTACAAGGTGTTTCATGTCCGAGGTAATCAAATTTGACATCCTGTAGCTCAACGTGTATTTCAATAGGTTGATCCAAATGTCATCATTCTAAAACATTAGGTCCTCTTCTATGATTATTACATGCATCGATTTGTAATCGAATCGCAAATTTCCAAAGATACAGACTTATTACCATATATGAAATTTCAAATACACACTAACTGCGCAATAAAATCTTCTTATGCATAGAAAATACGCTGTTTTGTTTTTGATCAGATGAGTAATTAACACAATTACGAAATTACAACGTTTACCACCTCAGCCAAATCATCATCTATAAAAACAAAGACACGAAGCTAACATTAGATAACTTTGAGAGTATCTGAGAAAGTAAACGCCTTTGGCAGAGACGATTGCGGAACAAAATGACATTTTTATTAATTATCTGAATATTGTTAATAATAACTTCCTGAGAAGTCAAAAATACATACTGATTGATACTTTGGAAGCAGATAAAATTAGAATCCTTAAAAATAAAATTTTTCATTGTAATATATTACACTTATTTACAAATAAAAAAATATATCCTCAAAACAGGGAAGTTTTCTGAGCTAATTTGATTACGCTGAGTACGAATATGGAATTTATCTTGAGACGCGTTTTGTTGCTCTTTTTAAATTACATATTTTCAATTATCTCGAAAATTATCTATCTAAATATTTTATATTGTACCTACTCTGTTTTATAGTTCCCATTCTCATCTTTGAGGCAGTACAACGACCGTTTTATTCAAATCAAAATTCATCGAGTTACCAACCTTAAATCTAAAACAAATTAATTTGTAGAAATTTTTTTATTTCATCAGTTTAAGTTGCTCCACAAAGATGATAATAATATAATTTTTATGTCTACAAGCTAAACAGCATTTTGTGCAGAGTATAAATATCAAAAAATCTTTAAGATCCGACAAAAAATAAGAAAGTTATAAGACATTAACTCAAAAAAGGCGCATAATTTTCCCGTTTAGCAATGATTTTGAACGAAAATATTTCTTTGACTACAAACTGAATTTAAGCAATTTTTTCTTATAACTTTCTTTTTTATTTGTCAGTTCTAAACGATTTAATATTTCATAAAAAAACAAACAATTAATTCAAGCGAAACATCGAAAATTCACAAAACTTTTTGTTTAAACTAAAACTTATATAACACAGACTTACAGGAAAATTCCATTGTGAACCAAACTAAAATTTTTCTAATCACTTTGAAGTGCTAAAAAATATTGTATACTCAGTGTTTTCCTATCACAGATCTTTTTTATGGGCATATCTAATATTTCTTGTATGTAGTATTGAAAATACAGAAAAAAAAGTTTCAATTTGTAATTCTGTGTAATTATTTCTTGTCCTACAAGCTACTGTGCTTATAAACAAAATTTCCTTTAGCTACTAATTTAGACCTTAATAAATTCCAAACTATTTATCATTCACTTATTACTTTATTCCCCGCTGTAAATTCTTACAATTTTAACATTAATCATCGCAGCATGATGTCTTATAATTTTTCATGCATCATTATCAATCCCTGATCTCTGTGATGACATAAAACAACAACAAAAAAATCAGAAGCATTTAATATTACAAATTTTAAAGTGTGACAAAAGTGTCAAAACATACATGTTTTAATCACAAATCTAACGGAGCAAAACATGAAAATAGCATAAGCAATAAGACACCAACTAATAATATTCCCTCACTTATCAAGAAATTTATAGCAGTGGCAGCAACACACCATGATACAAAAGAAAATCAAACTCTATTCAAACACGACTTCAATATGAAGGCAATAAAAAAAATGTTTTTGATGTCTCGGAAAAGAGCTACAAACAGTTTTTTATATAAATAAAAAAAATTAATAAAGTTGTCTACTACTTTCCAAGATATGGATTTTTTAAAGAAGCCAAATCTCTACGGTAATAAAAAAAATATTTAAAATATAATAATTCCCAAAAAACGAGATATAAGTAACTCACAATTCAGCAAAAAAAAATTTAGTCTCATTACATTTCTTGGTAGTCATTCACCCACCCACCCACTCACTCACTTACTTAAGGGTTTTAAAGGGCAAACATATTTAAAAAAGGACGAACTTCAGACACTCATCTCAATATAATAGCAATTTTGTCAAAAATAAAACTCAATTTTAAAGTCATTGTTCTGTAACTCACTTTAAGGACAATGTCAAACATGTGCAAAAAACAGGAAAACATTCTCCCCAAGGACATTTTACAACATTGATTCAATTTCATGTTAATTTAGTTGTCAATACGATACCAATAGCAATGGGCGTGTGTGTGTGTGTGTGAGCTATTGCAAAATTTTAAACTGTCATATTTACGAACTAGCAGCAGCAGCATATTAAAATTATATTGCCTAGTTTTTTATATAAAGGATATAGATAATGTGACCAACTAAAAATGTTAGGAGGGTACCACTGAACATAAATGACATAGATTATGTGACCAACTAAATATGTTAGGAGGGTACCACTGAACATTGAAATCAAACAATTTAAATGAAAGCGATTAAAGTTACCATTTGCGAGACATATTTAATGAAGACCTTTTTAAACTGTTGTGCAACTTTTAACAGCTAATGTCAACTTACTTCTCCAGCTTTTTGTACTTGTCTCTGCATCACAACAACCATGAGCATTATGCATTTAAACTTTAAATCTTTTTCCGCTATATTTTCTTATTTTGTAACCATGAATTTAGCATGATATAATATATTATAAATAAATGCACACAATATCCTTTTTTCAATTACTGTTGTCCGCAGTCTTGTATATTACGCGTTATGCTTTTTTAGGACGCTTTATTACTCAGTTTAATTACTAAAATTGCATTAACCACATACACTAAAATAACAGCGTACGATGGTCCTTCAAAATATTTAAAATTGGCTCAATCAATTATGGTTTGTATACAAAAAAATGTATTGAGTGTTATCCATATTTTTTTTTTTTAATTTAATTGAAATTTTTTAGTGAATAACTAAGGAGTCTATGTTAAAATACATCGGAGATTATACATCAGAATTGTAATAAATTAAAAATATAGTGTGTGTTCTGGAAAAAATATTGAATTCGTATAAAAATGTATTGAGCGTTACGTAAAAAAATTTTTTAACTATATTTATTAATTAATTTTTTAACTATTTTTAACTATATTTTATTTATTTAGAGCGCTGAAAGAAAGTTAACAGTGCAGCTGAAGGGTAAAAAACCTATAAAGAACATTATTTGGTTACAAATTTCTGGTTTTCTTTGAAAAAATTTTGCTTCTGCCACACTGTGGGTTGTTATATTTGCGAAGATTGTATTAGGTAAGTCGTATTTTGCTACGAATAATTATTTGAAATTGAATACTTACACTGCTAACAAAACAAAAAACACAAATTGTACGTTTAGAAATAATTTATTGTCTCACTCTAAAACAGGAAAAAAATTACAGGGCTCTGACAACCGATTCTGTAGAGAAGACCAAAAAACAAATATATACGTGTGTCAGCATTTTGCACGATCACATCAGAATTTCATTTTAGAATAGTCATGTTTGGCTCTTTTCTAACAAATTGTAAAAACCACCCCTAAAAAAAGGGAGTGCGCTGGTAATATATTCCACGAACATGTTCGCCATAAAATTTTACTATAAGATTTCTAAAGTTAACACTAGCTGAGACGATAAATAATTGATAATTTCCGTTAAATGATTTGAGTCTGGCAGCGCCAAACTACAGATCTGACAATTCTTGCATCTGACAATCGTGTGAACTGCCAATTTTTTACTGACAATATTGTCAGATAAATTTATTGTCAGACAATTGTCTGGCAATAAGTTTTAAGTTTTTCTGACAACTTTGATACAACCGTATGATATAACAATATACCTTGAGCTTACAATTTTTTATTGTCAGTGTAATGGCAATAAAAATTTGATAGCACATTGCCAGATCAGACAATATTGTAAGATCTGACAACCGTCTGTACAGGGCTTTATTCATAATGTACTTACTCCACATAGCAAATCTTGTAGGTCTTACGTTTAAGGTATAAGATGCTTTAATTTTCTGGAACATTTTAACCCTTTAACTCTTTGTTGTGTAGGTGTTTTTGCCCATTTCTAAAAAAGATGTATAAACTCTCCACCAGTGGCGATATAGCGGGCTAAAAAGTCTGCTAAGAAAATGTGCACGTGGAAAACTTGTACATAAAATAAGCTGAACACATATTATACCTCAAACGCAAGGCTTGCGAGATTTCCCATACCGAGTACGAATTTTAAATAAGTACGAAATCAACCCTTTAAGACGTATAGTAGAATTTCATGGCAAATATTTTTGTAAAGTATTTCAGCGCTCAATATCGCCGCTGAAGGGAAGTTTTTTGCCCCTTTTTCAGAAATGTACCAAAACACATATACAATGAAGAGTTAGAGGCTTAAAATGTTTCAGAAAAATGTTTCTCGTGGTGTTTTACATAAAAGAGCTGAAGAGGTCCTGTACCTTAAAGGTAAGACTTACAAGATCTCCTATGTCGAGTACTAACTGTGAATAAGTATAAAGTGAACCCTTAAATGTTTTCAATGATTTTTAGCTTACAAGTCAGACTTAGCTTGGTTGTCTTTGAAGACCTATAGTAAAATCGACTAACTTTTTAAGAATTATTTTTAATAAAATTATTATAATAAAGTACTTTTTGCTGAAATAATTTTTATCCGAATACATGTATCGAATAATCTGTATAATTATTATTTCAAAAATTAAAAATCAAAATGATATATTAAATTTATTCGAGCTTTTTATTTGAATGATTATATTCGAATGAGCATTTAATAAATTTATAATTTTGGGATATTCTCCCAATTTTATTTCAAAAAGTTTTTATTTATAGTGAGTTAAGCATGTCTATATGCTTCAAACGTTTCAAAAATGTGGTTGACGTCTGCCCACACCAAATAAAAACTTTTTATAATCGAATAATTTTTTTTACACGAACGAAAATACAAAACACCCTGCTTGTAGCAATACTGTCTCTCTCTCTCTTTCTCACATTTTCTGTCTTTTAGTTAGCTTCTAAGTCACACAAGATCCTTTTGGTTCACACTACTCTATAATTATACTTCTAATGGCATACTTTCTCTTAAATTATCTGAGATGCCAGGTTTCTCATATATTTTTCTATATATTATTTTTAACGAGAGAAAGAATTGATGGAACTCGTCATAATTTTATTTTATATTGGGGAAAAAATCGTACAAAGTTACAGTTGAATGCCGACAAGCATAATGCGGTTCGAAAGACCATCAAAAGGTTCCAATTGCTAATTACATTTCTCCTTACGATTTGGCTTGGCCAAAGCACATTCTGTAGCCCATTTAATAACCATAGTGCTTTATTGCATTACTTCCTTTGCATTATTCATTTCATATAATAAATGCAGTTGGTTATGTTAAATTCGACCAACTAAAATAAATAACAAT
Organism: Panzeria rudis; assembly: GCA_956483635.1. Taxonomy (NCBI): domain Eukaryota; kingdom Metazoa; phylum Arthropoda; class Insecta; order Diptera; family Tachinidae; genus Panzeria; species Panzeria rudis. Next base: position 10,058,978 of record OY101448.1, on the reverse strand, counting down.
GTTCGATTTGTATTCCATATTTAACTGGCACTACACGCTTAGAAATGTGTGACGAAGGTTGAGTGCAAGTGTTAAATATTATTTATTACCTTGAGCAAATTTAAAATTTTTTTTAAGTTTGTCGCTCTTTTGAAAATTTACAAAAAAAAATCAGCAACAAGGGTGGTAAATCTTTAAACACCCCGCATTCTTACCATGTTTTATACGTTGCCGTATACGAAATAACAAATATTACAACAATGTCAACAATATTGAATTTTAACCGTTAAATTATCAATTGTATATCCAAAGAACAAGCATACATATATGGGTATTTGTGTGTGTGTGTGTGTGTGTACAAAAGTTCAAGTATTTACTTTTCTTTCTTTCAAAGACTGTTGCTTTTTTGAACGGCTTTTTACCAAGAGTTGGGTTTTATACTTCTTCAGTTGATATCTTCAGCAGGGAGAGGTAGTGTTTATTGTAAAATTGACAAAACAATTTGCAAATTCTTCAATAATAAATACTGTTATAGGCACTTTTTGACACTTGCCTTTTAAGTTAAATGTTTGTTGTTGTTGTTAGTATTGTTTTGTAAACTCCCTCCTTTAGCTTCCTATTTGTTTGTATTGTATTATTGTATTCATATCAGTTGTGTATGTGTTCGTAATCGTTCGTGCAGTGTGTGTTCGATTTCCGTACAAGGAAATTGCACAAATTGCTTTACAATTGTCAATTTTGTTTAAAGAGTATGAGCGTAAGCAATTTATGTTTACTTTGCTATTATTTGTAGGAGTTTAAAAGATTTCGTATACCTGTGTGTCTTTAAATGTCATTGTACGCATATTTGAACTATATTTAAAATGTAGTGATTTAATTTATTTGTACGGGATTAACAAGCAACATGTAGTGATGTCATTGTGACAGTAGTTGAAGATGTTGAAATTAAATATTGATGTACATTTGGCAAGTGTTATTTAAGGAAAATTTCCTTTAAGAATTTACTATCTAATGTTGCCTTTTTTTATTTTATAACAAATTAAAGCTGCAAACAAAATTGTTTTCTTGAGTTTCTACAAATAGAAAATTATGTAACCTATGCCTAAGAGTCAACCCTAAGGGATGAAAACTCAAAGGCGATGCGGAACGAAGAACAAATTTAACTTCATTATGATCAAAAAGGACTAGTGAAAAAATTTTAAATTCAGATAAAAGATTTTACTAAATTTACAAATTTTTTCATTGAAAAAAATAAACCTGAAATTTTTTTGTTTTATTCAATAATAGAAAAACTAAAATCAAACAAAACCATTTGCTAAATCAGATAACATAACATAATACATAAATTTTTTTTTTGTCAAAGTTATCAGAAAAAATTTTACTCAAAATGGACCATTCAAAGATTTTTGTAAAATCAAACTACCAATTTACTGAAAATAAACACAGTTTTGTGCTGTTTTTAGTTTAAATAAAAGCTTAAAATGGAAAATTTGCTGAATCAGACTAACTGTTTATTGAATTTAAAAGTGAATTTTAAACAAACGCTTGTCTGAATATAAAATTGGAATAATTTTATCTGTGTTCAGTGTAAGTCACGCGATATAGCTGCTGTTTCAAGAGAAAAGCATTTTCTAAAATCGGGAGGAGTGATAGGACGTAGAAATTTCTTTCACTAAGGTAACAAACAAGTAAGCTTCAGGCATCAACTGACACCGATGAAAATCGATTTGCAATCTACAAAATGCAATCACATTTTAAGCACTCAATAACACATGTAATAATTTTTATTTCAGAATTTATTTGTCCTTTTCGAATATGTTTTTTATTCGAATAATTTTAATGGAATATTTGCTTTCGAATAGATTTATTCGAATAATTTTGATTCAAATAATTTTGTAATTATTTATAATTTGCATACGAAAAAATTTATTTGCAAAAATTATTTGAAAATTATTAAAAAAAAAATTAATCGATTATTTTTTGTCCGAATAAATTTATTAGAATATGTTTTTAATAATTTCTGGAATAATTTTATTCTAATAAAAAACAATACGAAACATGCGCTGCATGTTTAGTAATGTCGTCTCGACGCAAACGCGTTTCGCTGCTTTACGCTAACGCACAGTGGTTCTTATTGCTTAAAGATTGCTAATAGATCTGTATCATTAAAAATTGCGATCCAATTACAAAATTATATATGCAAAAATCATAAAGGACGAAATAGGCTTTAAGAAAATCAAGCTCTTGATCACCTTGTAGGAAAACATGGAGAGCTACAGTGTGCCAAATTTAATTACCACGGGCATCAAAACTTTGTTGGTCCCCTAACTTTTACAAATTTTAACCAATTTTATTAAATTTTTAATTTTTTGAAGAAAATGCAGCTTATGTCATTGTAAATCTTTAATAATTTCGGAGATATTTGGCTTTGAATTTTGAAACTTCTGCTTTTGACTTCGACTTTATTTGATATTTCATAAATATCTCTGGTAAGACCATTGATCAAATGATAAAAAAAAATATTTTATGATTTTTATATAACCCGTAAGGATTTCCAAAAAAAATTAATTTATCTCAATTGGCTACCACGGCACTAAAGTGGTCTAAGTAACATTTTTGGCTATATCCACTTATGAGCATTTTCAAACATAAAGACGATAAATCAATCCAAGCAAAAGTGCTCTATATGTTATTAAGTCACCCAAATATAGCTTTTTTAAATTTTTTACACTTCTAAATTTGTCTAACTCACTATATATAAAATGTTACCTAGACCACTTTAGTTCGAGTTTAGCCAATTCATATAATCGTGAAAAAATCAAAGTCAAGACTTTAAAATTGAGAGTGAAAAACTACTTAGTTTTTACAAAAATAGAGCTTAACTGTTAGACATTTTTCTCAAAAACTCTTCAGAATTAAAAATTTTCTTTTTTAATGAGTGCCGATGAATTTTAAATCGATTAAGTCATTCATGATACATGCAGCATCGAACGAACGAAAATAGCGATTGTTTTTACAAAATCCTAAAATAATCGCTTAAGTAAAAAAATTTCACATCAAGTTTTTTTTATATTTTTACAATTTACATTAGATATATTTAATATAAGTAAGCCGAATTTTAATTGTTACTCATCCGCTCAAGAAAGTGGCTAATGGAGTAGATTTTCTAAAAATGGTAATATTTTCAGAAGCATTTTATTTACCGACATGAAATTTTTACTTAACTATCCTGCAAGTCCTGTACATCGAGTCGATTTAAAACTCTCGTTTTAGAAAATTAAATCCACTAAAAGCAAATTTTTTTCAAACTGATCTGCAGTTTCATATTTTTTTAGAGCTTCAATCAAATATCATATCTGAATTTAATTTACTATATACGATTTAAAATACATCAATGGGAGCATTATATATATTACGAAAACAAGCAAATTATCTGGATTGGGTTTACAGAACAAGGCCGTATATATGTTTAACTTTCATTTCTTTGCTATTTATTGAAAAACATAGCATAATTTTTTCACTACTTTCAATCATATTCATTATTTTTTGTTTTGCAGGAAGAGCTAAATTTATTTAAATTTAAATACCTATCCATTGATATATATAACTAAACTAAATGCCCATAAAACAGATATTTCGGCTGCAAGTAGGCAAAAGTGTATTATTTTCATCTATAAGTTCTTGTTTGCCAATCTACAAAAAAAAATGTATTTATTTAAATTTAACCTTTAATACAAAAAGTATTCACAGGAAAAATCATTGAATCTTAAAACATACATGCATGCGTATAACGTATAATGTTAACAAATTAGATTGCTTTTGAGAAAGGAATTTCCATAGAAATTTCTACATTTCGTAATCATATTAATGGGAGTGGCATAATGGATTCTAAAGTAATTATTAAATCCATCTTTTATTTACCCTTAAATTATGCTACGAAAGAAATGAAGACACAGCGCGTGTGTTTAGTATGATTACGGCACAGCACACATACTTATAATTATTCTCGCATATAAATTTATAATCAGGTCAACGATAAAATACAGCACATAAATTTCACATACTTTAAAACACACTTTATACACCCACACACATACTCACATTGACACACAGTTGCCAACAGCCTTTTTCTTGCTTTAGCACTAGGGTTTGGAATTTCCCGGACTTATTCACTTGCCGACAAACGGGAATAGAAAAATCGCTTTCCCAGGAACTTCCGGGATTCCCTCGAAAAGTTGATTTTCTAAATTAAGTAAATTTATTAAATGAAAATTGGCGAAATTTTCATTGTTTTATTAATGTAAACATTCTTTTAAAATAAAAATTAATATAATAATAATTATAAAACAAAACTACAAGAATTTGTAAGTTAACTCAGGCAAATAGACTATTAAATTATTATACAGTGAGCGATCGTATAAAGACTAATTGACGACTATTACTGTAATTATTAGTAAAAAAATTTAATTTCAAGGCCTTCAAATCATTTTATAAATGACTTGCCGTAATTTTTATTTTTCTTTCCGAACTTTCGAGAAAATTCTTATCGTTAATAGCAAACAAGTTACAGTACTATAATCAGCTGCGCCGAACTATACATACCCTCAGCCACAGTCTGTCTAAATGTCTTTGATTTTTCATTTTATTTCTCTTAAAACATTTCCTTTAGGGCTCCAATAAAAGCGTCGTCTTACAACAAATTTAAGTCGTGGCAACACAAAACTTTTGCAGCTTAAAGCTTACACTAAACTTTCCAAAATGCTTGCATGAATTCTGCGGAATATCACTCAAAGTTCGCCTAAGACCGAGCACTGCAATCATTGATACTTATTAGGGTGATCGACCCGGTTTTTCAACCGGTTCTTGAACCGGTTTTTCCACAAAACGGTTGTCAGTTTTTTCAAAAAATATTGATTTTTCCAATGTCGAATAGCCCGTTTTTTTAAATTTACAACCGATCGACCGGTTTTTTGTAAATTTTAAAAATCGTAACCGGGTTTCTAAAATTTCAAATAGTCGAACTATTTGAAAACCGGTTTCTGGAAAATGTCGAATAATCGATCACCCTAGTACAAAGTATTCCACCTTGTTGTGATATAGTGATTAAACGGCACGGCACTATCAACTAAATTCATCTTGCATGTAGTATTCGAATCAATCAAAAATTTCTCTCGTAGTCGGGGTAGGCAAAATGTACAATTTTCATAAAAGTTGCATGGAAATTTTTATGCTCAAAAAGCAACTTTAAGAGAGCTGAAAAATGTTTCCTAAAAAAATTTCATCATGTAAATTTAGTCGTACAATCATCAAATACACTTTTGTAATATTTTAAATAAACATTTAAAATTTTATCAATATTAAAGAAAAACTGTTTTATAATACAAATTTCTTATATAAATCAAAATAAATTTCGCTGTTGCTAAACAAATTTTATAAATATATAAAATAAAGCCCATTTATTTATGAAATAATGTGGACTTTTAATTCCTAGCTAATACTCCCGGGAAAATCTCAAAAATTTTCCCGGGAATATTAGCTAGTCTTTTCGCGGGAATTTTCGATTACCAAACCCTGTTTTGCACTAATTGTATAGGGATTTTATTTTATGCTCGTATATAATTTTAATTTTTCAAAGAGGAGTTGTGTATGCCATCCATACATGTATCAAGCAATTTACTCGCTTTTTGTACTGCTTATGACAAGATGACAGCATGAATACCAACAATAAAAACAACATAAAAGGGTTTTTTCATCATTTAATTTCTCACTTGAAACAAAGCAGCAAAGTAAGCAGAAAAAAAAGACACAGTAAAAAGTTTTTTAATGCCTTTTGCCTTTTCATAAATTAATTCAAGTTGAAAATTCATTAAAAATATTAACACACGCATAAATATTAACGAACTAACACTCATACACACTCATAAGTGTATGGAAACTAAATACTATCACACATACATATGTACATATTTTTCCTTCTTTTTTGTTTTTGACAAATATTACATCAAGCAGAAAATTTTAATATAATTTTCACTTAAAAATATAAAGAAAAACTTTTTCACTTACTATCACTCACTTATACATATCCACACTTAGCATACAATCAAGCAAATATACATGAAGACAAACATTATGTATGTTTAATTTTTCTCATATATAATAAAATATTCTTTTATGTTTATATATAACTTTATAAATTTATTATTTTTTTCTTTAAGTAAGTGTGTATGTGTCTGTTTTAAAGCTTCCCAACATACCAAATGGCTTGAGGAAAATATTATAATAAGCCTTAAGCTTGAAATAGTATTGAAAATAAATTGAAAAAAGCTAACAATTGTAGAAAAATCAAAACGGAACCCTCTTGAAAATATTATAAGTGCATGCTTACTATAAGCTTATTCTTGCAATTGTAGAATAAGCTTATGAAAATAATATTATATTAACTTTTGTATAGAAAACTTAATTTGTCTTAATATTTTTATAAGCTTTGAAGAATAAAATTTACAAATAATATATTTTTTAATGTTAAAAAAAGAAAATTCTTATTATGTATTTACTTCAAATTCATTCGATTTCATTTATTTATTACATACATTTTTATGTTGTAATTTAAAAAACTACACGGGCACCCGATTTGCAATATAAAACTAGATCATTTGAAAAAGATAATTCTTTTCCAATCGTTATATTGTTCTCTTGACTATATACATGACGTTTATAGGCATACATTAGAAACAGTTGTGTATAATAATAGTTTCTCAAGCATTGTTAAAAACTGCTTGTGAAATCACATTTTATAAACCTAGTTATAAGCGAAGTTAAGAAAAGCTTAAGGCCCACTGTTTATATAAGCTTATTCTCAAGTTGTATTGGATTTTGATTACCGTATGGTATGTTGGGTTATATGATGTGTAGTCAAATATGAAAATGAACGTATGTGTGTAAGTATTTTGTAGCAAAAGAAATAAAAAGGATTTCCGTTGCGGATGTAAAACATTTTCCACATTTATGCTTCTAGTCACATGTAGCTACTTTCACACATAAACGAATAGGAAAAAGAATATTAAGTAGTACATTCATCGTTTTTTGTTTATATACACTCTAAAACATTACTTCAAATTTAGAATCATATATTGTCTAAAGTTGTGTTGAAAATTTCTTCTTGTCTAAAATTACATCGATTTTGTAGTTATTTTATTAAAGAAAAAACCTTTAAAATTAAACATATTTAGTCCAAGTGGAAAAAATTTTACATAAAGTATATATGGCTAAATGGTAGATACGTCCGACTATCAGTCAGGAGGTCACGGCTCAAATCTGCATGCAGCCGATCGTTTTTTTTTAGTAAAAACATTTTGTTCAAAAATAATGCGTGTGTAATTTTAGGGCGATAATAATCGGTAAAGTGTTGCCGACTATTATCGACCTAATTTTCAACAAAAGTGTTTTAGAGTGTTGAAGTGAGCTAGTTGAAAAGTAGTTCGAAATTAAAAAAAAGACTTCTTCCTCTTTAAGCAATTGCAAGTAAAATATTTTTCCGCTTCCGAAAATCGCATGAAAAAATAAAATAGGGCAAAATATTAAAAAAAATTTTAAATTTTAGCTCTTTCTAAAGTACTGGGAAAACACTTGCCAACAACTTTCATATATTTTTTTAAAGAGAAGTAATACACTCAAGCAATTAATGCCAACAAGTAAATTAATTATCGTGCTACCTTCTGTAGAGGGAACAGATGATGAAGGGTGAAAGAGTGAGAGAAAGCTTAATTCCTTTTCAGCTCTGCTATTGTCGGTTTTGTTGCGAACACAAGACCTCAGGCATAATTTGCTACAATCTAAAATATTACTTCAAATTTACGATCATATATGGTCTAAGTTTGTGTTGAAAATTTCTCCTTGTCTAAAATTACATCGATTTTGTAGTTATTTTTGTTAAAGAAAAAACCTTTCAAATTAAACATATTTAGTCCAAGTGCAAAAAAAATATAACATTACGGCTACGGCTGAATGGTAGATACGTCAGACTATCAGTCAGGAGGTCGCGGTTCAAACCTGCACATAGCCAATCGATTTTTTTAGTAAAACCATTTTGCTCAAAAATATCGCGTGTATAATTTTAGGTCGATAATAATCTGTAAAGTGTTGCCGACTATTATCGACCAAATTTTCAACAAAAGTGCTTTAGAGTGTATATAGTCAACGCGCTAACCACTTCAAACAACAGCACCCTCGTATTTTCTTTGTTCTCAATGTAATTGCTCTAAATTAGTATTTAAAATTAGTAATACATTAAAAAATATTTTCTTACTAAAAACGCATAAAAAACTAAAATTGCAAAAAACTTTACCTCTTATTTCTTGTTCTTAAGGACAAAATGCGCATTATATATTGTAACATTTTTAGTCCTTTACATAAAAGTGATTTTTTTTGTAAAGAGAAGTAACACAAAAAATATTTTCTTACTAAAAACGCATAAAAAACTAAAATTGCAAAAAACTTTACCTCTTATTTCTTGTTCTTAAGGACAAAATGCGCATTATATATTGTAACATTTTTAGTCCTTTACATAAAAGTGATTTTTTTTTTGTAAAGAGAAGTAACACAATCAGGCAATTCATGGCTACCAGTTAAATAATTAATATGTTATCTTCTTTGGGAAAGGGATAGTGTAGAGAGAACAGGTGGTGAAGTGGAAGAGAGATAGAAAGCTTAATTCATTTACAACTCTGCTTTTGCGCGTTTTTTTGTAGAGCAGTGTTGCAAGCCCCTCTGGTGTCAAGTAGAGGCATTGAGTTGTGTAAGCTGTGTAGCCATTTTATTAGTTCTTTTACTTCGCCGACGGTTCTGCTACAATACCGACGAAGGAGGGTGCTGTAAAGTGCATTAGGATATCTTAGTATTAATCGCTGCCGGTACTGCCAAAGTGATCAGTGCTATGCTTTAATCACTTTGACCGTTCAACAACAACCAACACAATAGCACACCAATGCACATGAGAAAAATAGTTGATGTTGTTGGCTTGCCTGAAACTAGTCATGAAATCAAGACCTCAGGGTTTGTAGTTAAACGCTCTAACCACTCAGCCAACAGCACCCTCTATTTTATTATTTTCACAGGATTCGTTAAATTGCAATAAAATAAAACACGGATATTTATTTTCACAATACAATTCTCAGTAACATTCTTTGTTTATTACTCGACTTTGACAAATATACCCGCAACTAAACGCCATGTACACACTAACTAGTCTTGGCGATATTTACTCGTCTAAGTTCAAAAACACACTGAAATCAATGTCGTCTGGCAGCCCGCGCTATATATAGTAAATTATAAAACCTTCCGGTAACTTCTCCGACGTTCTGGAATGTATTTTTATCTTTAACTACAATGTAACGCAAATCTCTTTTTATCTTTAAGTATTAGTGCATGATCATTGCTATGATCTTGCAATGGTGTGATGTATGTGCGTGTGCTAGTATGCATTACACAACCCTTTTTCACTAGCAAAGTTTGCTTTGCAAAGTTTCAATTCAGCCGTTAGCAAGATTACCGGCTGAATTATAATTTTGCAAAGTAAACTTTGCTAGTGCAAAAGAGCTGACATTTTTCTTATGCATGTTTATATCTGCATGCACACATATACTCATGCTTTCAAGATTATTTTGCTACTTAAGTGCGGGCTTACACACGTCATGTTTTCATAATCATGTTTTAATTCAGCTGGGAGAGAGACAAAGAAATGAATACAAATTATTCTGTCTCTCTCCCAGCGGAATTAAAACAAGATCATGAAAACATGACGTGTGTATGCCCGCCATAAACAAATTGCGCTGTTATGAAGTTTACATTACTTACAGCTAAGGTTGTTTAGTTGTCGCGCTCTACATTGTCTTTTAACATTCTCGAATAATCTTGGATGTTCTCGGCACCATTTCCAGAAAGTTCTATTTCCGCTATTTTGAATTCTAACGGACATAGAAAATTCTTCGTATAGATTAAGACTGAAAAAGGCAGTTGCTGTCTTTTATATAAATTATTTCTAAAACGTAAAAATGTGAAATAAATATACAAAAACAAAATCCAAAAAAATACAAAAATTCAAAAAAAAAAACTAAATTAATAAAAAAAATACATACAAAAAAACTAATAAATATAAAAAATATGGGATCTATATACCACTACGTCCAAGTTTCGTGATCCTGGAGAAAGCTGATTGTGGTAATATGCGTGCGTGCGCACACACTCACACAAAAATGTTAAAAAATGTATTTTCATAATTGAGTTATGAATTTTTAGTCGAACTGTATGGTTATTATCCAAAGTTATTTAATTAGTTTGGCTTAAGTTTATTTTCAATTTAATCTATTGATCAAATTATTTTTATTTAAGAAAGAAATTCTAAAGCATGTAAATATTGAACATTCTAAGAAAAATTTGGCTGTACGGAAGGTTGAACTGACAGCTGTTTCGTGACCACCAAGTCTACTAATCATAAAAATTCATAACTCAATTAATAAAACTCTAAAGGCACTTAGCTAAAACATGAATGTGTACTGTTCCAAAAACTTGGGCAAAATAAACATTCAATAAATCCCAGCATTGAGAATATCGATGATATTCCACGCTGGTAAGACCGAAATGTAAAAAGCTTAAAATAGTTGAACATGCTAAGAGAAGACAGTTAGTGAAGTTCCGAACATTTAGAAAAAGTTCAATAATGTGCGACTCACCACAAGATGGCGACAGTCTACTAATTGAGCTTACTAATATTAGTAGGATTTTCGCTACAGTGTTGTTGCCACTGTCAGTGGTAGTGTGGGTAAAGGGCTCTGATGAGTAGACTTGGTTCAACCTTCAGTACAGCCAAATTTTTCTTAGAATGTTCAACATTTACATGCTTTAGAATTTCTTTCTTAAATAAAAATAATTTGATCGAAAGATTAAATTAAAAAGGAGCTTAAGCCAAACTAATTAAATAACTTTGGATAAAATGTATTTTCGCTATATTTTGCGAAGCAGATCAGCTACGATTTCGGGGTTTGCATTTTTTGACCTTACAACGAGTACAAATGAAACCCCAAAAGCGTATTTTACCTACATTTGCATTACACATATTGACTCTTCAAGACAACTGTGGAAAGCCTCCACCTAAAATAGTGCCTTTTCAAAGTAACTTATCATGTTGGTGTGACACACGCTGTTCCTATCACTCTGCTAAAAAATATGCAATTTATAAAATCTTTTACTTCATCTTTATAATTTTTCGAGGTGTAATGCCTTTTATTAATAGTAAAAAGCTACCTTTTCAATCATTGACTTCCAAAATTGGAACGACATGCCCAAAAATGTGCACTGGTGACAACATTAGCAAAATGAGTATAAGTTTTGATTCTTTCTGTTTCTACTACTGTTTCTAATCTTTGCTAAAAATATCTTTGTACATATATTATATAAAAAAGTGAAACAAATTCGAGTATGAGTTAAAGAGTGTTTGAAAGTTGTTTGCAAAATAGTTTCTTTTTATATAAAAAGTATTTTTTTCCTAGTTACTTCCTCTTGATAAATATACAAGTTTTCTAATTCATTTAGATTGTGGGTACTGGCAAAATAAGAAAGAGTCTCTGCTGTATTTTTAAATGGAAAACTGTTTCGTAGTGTCAACATAAGTTTTTCATATTATCTTCCACTTTCACAAGCAAGTTGAAAAAATGGGAGACAAACTCTTTTGGAAACTACTTTATGTGGCCACTTGTTTTTTTTTTTACAAATTAAAGAAAAGTTTTTCTATTTTCTGAAACAAAATGACAATGCAAGTAATACATGGTGGCAAAAATACGAATATCTAAAATGATAGCAGAATTTAAAGAAAATTATTTTGAACAGAAGGGGCAAAACAATTTTGCCAACAATTGTTTAGAAATGAAAAAATAAAGGAGAAATAAAATAAAATCAAACCAAAAAAGTTATTATTGAGTAGAGCAAAAAACCAGAAAAATTGGAATGAAAAAAAAGAGTCGTACCTATAATGAACTTTTTTTTAACGGTTCGGAGCTTCACTAACTGTGTTTTCTTAATCGTGTTGAACTAGCATTAAAAATATCGATGAGTTTCACGCTGGCAATACAGAAATTAAAAAGCTTAAAAAGTAGTTGAACATGATCAAGAAAAGATAGTTAGTGCAGTTCCGAATCTTTACAAAAAGTTCGTTAGTAGGTACGAGTCGCCGCTAGGTGGAGACAAAATCTGTTGATTGGGCTTACTTAGGTAAGTTGGATTTTCGCTAGAGCGTTGTTCCTGCCGTCATTGGCAGTTTAGGTGAAGGGCTCTGGTGAGAAGACTGTGGTGGTTTCGAAACATCTGATGTCAGTTCAACCTTCCGTACATCCAAACTTTTCTTTGAATGTTCAATATTTACTTGCTTTAGAATTTCTTTCTAAAATAAAAACTAATTTGATCAAAAGATTAAATTAAATTTTATATTAAATTAAATATTAATTTTAAGTTTTTGAATGTCATAATTTCGATGAAACAAATTTTATAGTTTTGATGAAAATATTAATTGCATTTATGAAAGATCGATGAAATAAACCCCATATACATATATTTTCTATCATAAATAACACACCCTTATATATTTCAACAGCTGTCAACCAAAACCGACCAAGAAAGAGTTTTGTGTAATTGTTTTTGTTGTACTCTTTGTTATTATTACACACTCATAGAGCATATTGCTTTGAGAGAACTGTCGGCTGCGGTAGTTAAGACTTTGTCTATAAAGCAGTGGTAGCCATACATACAATATCTTATTATTTGTTGATGTATGTGCTTTGTGACAAAATAGATAGACTCCCAGCGGTAAAACTTACGAGGCATTCACTAAACAGGCCTTTTTACAGGCCTTCCAAGACCTGAATTTAAGATCCCAAAGCAATTATTTTCTGCCTTCTCAGGCAGGCCTTCTAGAAGGCCACTACACTGGCTTCTTTTGGAAGGAGTATTCTATTTTTAGATTTTTCGTTTTGTTTAATAAAAAATGTTCTTTAGAAATAACAGACATTCTCGTATTCTTTTTTCGCAAATAATTTGTATATAACACTGAAATTTACGTGCAAGAGGCATCATACATGCTGCTATTACGCCGTTTATGTTGTAGCTACTACATCATTTTTAATTCGTTCCAAATAAATACATGAAATTTAGGCTCCATCATATGTTTAAAAAATTAATTTGGATGAAAAGGAGTTTGAAATAAATAAAACATCACGATAATCAAAAATGTAGAAGCCGCTATAAAAATATCCAGATTAAAAAATGTACCCCCATTACTCAGCAGGCCTGATAGAAGGCCTTGGTCCGCAATGACATCGCGTGTAAAAAAGAAAGGAGTATGTAATGGGAGTGGAAGTACTACAGACTGCTAAATAAGGCCTTACAGAAGGCATCTTTACTCCTTTTATTTACCGCTGGGCTGTATGACTCACACACAGTGTAGTTGTGTTGATGGTAAAAAAACAGCCTATGCTCGAGAGTATTTGAAATTGAGAGAATGGCCACCAGTGCTATAAAGCAAATGATGAAAATCAAAAGTCTAAATTCGATACTGTGAGTGGGTGCTTCATCAACATTACAAGTTTTTTGATGTGTGTTAGTGTAGCATAACATTTTCAATAAATTGTCTATACAACAGTTTAAGTTAAAATACAATTAAATAATTTAATTACTATAATGAAAAAGATTTATTAAAATAATGAAACAATTTTATTAATATAAGGAAATACTCTAATTTAAATGATAAAAGAATTTGATTAAAATATATTCATTAGTTTAGTGAAATTACTACATTGGGTCAATGAAATTAGTTCATATAACTTAACCGAAACTTGTTTCCTTAATCCAACGAACCTTGCCGTTCGTAGAGTTTTAATGAAGTTGTTCATTGGCTTAATGTCGAAATTCACAGAATTTATGAAGAAAGATTCTTTCAGTGTAAAAATCTACAACAAATAGCATAAAGAATACTTAATTAGTGTACAACTGCTTTTGTGTATTTCTTTAACGTGAATATCATTGCTTCTAAACTTTTCAATTGTTGCTGACTGTTCTATATGGAGGTTAGGCTTTACGCGCCCTCAAATTAAATTTTTTAAATAGGATTTAGCCACCCACTAAAATTTTATACTTTTACTGACTCTGTGACAAATTTTTTTTATATAGCAGAATATTTTAAACACGCCGTTGATGGCCTGCAATTTTAATAACAAAAATACCATATTAATTTCTATAAAAATTTGAGACGATTTGTGTATCAAACTAATAACGAAAAATATTGATCATAATGAATCGCCTTATAAAGTAAAAACCTGTGTAGACTTAGGTAGAATCATCAAATACTTGACCTTGATTAGCACATTTCAGCACAAAATATTTTTCAGGCAGTACATATACAACTACTTTCATGTAATGCACTTGCTACAAACAGGACTTATTCATAACTAAGTTATTAATCTAAAGCCAGTCATTACCCGAGCTTTCCAAAGAATTGCCATCGCCGGCAATAGAATCCGACACTATTAAAACAGTGATATATTGTCAGACATTAATATTTATAAAATTATCAAATATGATATCAAAATAGTCACTATTATCATTTCAAAACCAGGCATCCAGCAGACAGACACATTGACAGACAAGGCGATTAACATCAAGTCAACAGTAAAACAACCCCATCAACGTCTCTTCGCACGTTCGCTCATCAATTAAATAGTTGCAAACGATTATCACAACACTAAAACAATGGACGAAACTGAAGGATATAAATGGATATTTTAGAGCAAAAGGCTTTAAATGCATTGTAAGACAATTGAGTAAAATAAATTTTAATAAATAGTCAACTGAAATAAAGATAGACTTTAAATTTATAATCATATTAATAAAATACACTGACAAAAACTAACACCTTTCAGAAGAAATAATTTGGTCGGTCAGTGCGGCTGATATGCTTCAAATAAAACAGTTTATTTCTTAAAACATTTAAGCTATGAATAATTATCTAAGTTATTAAAAACTCTGCGAGATATTTAGAATATGATTAAAGTACTCAGGACACAATCCAATGACAATATGTACACTGTTTGACACCACATATTCATTCTCTCAGTGTAAAAACTTTATTTTCGACATGTATGATGGTTGAACACAAACTAAATAAAACAGTTATAGTAACAATAACAGCATAAACCAAGCCATACACGTTACAACCATTAGTACAACTTGAGTAGATTGTACAACAAATTGCAACGTTTGTGGGCTCGTTGTATTAAGTTGTGTCTTGGTTGTACGAAAGATCGAAAAATTTTGATGTTTTGCCATTTTGTACAACACTATCGCAATGTTTGTGTGCCTGTCGTATACTAGTTTATGTAAATATTATACGTGCTTATTTTTGTTGAATGTATTATTGAGTATTATTTGCGAACAACATGAGAGATCTTTACTTGCTCACAAGTTGATTGCAAAATGAAGTTGTGCATGAGATCGCACACTAAATTGTATCGTTTGTACGACAAACATACAACTTGATTACTAGCTGAGTTGTACCAACGGTCGCAAAGTGTGTGTCATAAGAACGACAACAGCTTAGAAGAAAAACTACACACAGTGGTTCCGTTCGTAAAATAACTTCCATACCTGGGTGATTCTCATTCTAAACATACATTTTGTACTTTTTTCTTTGTTTACCAATGCACTATCGCCGAATTTCCAAATTTTGTGGCAAAAAGTCAACTTTTCAATTTTAGATTTCTAAATTTTTCCCATTATATTGGAAAAAAATTTAAAATAGATAGGACAGTTGGTAACACTGTTTATGTATACAAAGCTGCCAAAGTTCGTCTTTTTTATAATACGTATTATCAGCTGTAAAGCAATAAATTTTTTACGAAATTGAAACATTGCTTTTCAAAAAGTATTTTTATTAATTATTAAAAATGGTTCCTTATACTCGAGGTGTATATTTTTAGCAGTTGTAAAACATATTTGATAAATGCGAAAGAGAACTTGCTTACTTCCATGGACTCCAGAGGGACTCTTATTGTTCACGTTTTATGTTGTGTTAGCATTTTTTTGCAAACAACTGCAAGCTAACGAGAATTTTATATTTCTTTTGAAACGTTCAAGATGGAAAACACTAGAATTATACACTTTTTTACATAGTTCAGTGACACGACATGTCAAATCTTGTAATCCTTAAGTTTAAGGTATAAAATGCTCTCAGCATAAAACACTACGAGGAACATTTTTGTGAAAAATGTTAGCCCTCTAACTCTTCGTTGTATGGGCCTTTTTCTCGCTTTCTCAAAAAAGGGGCAAAAAACTCCCCTTCAGCGGCAATATAGTAGGCTTAAATGTTCTTCAAGAATGTTCCTCGTGAAGTTCTAGATGAAAATGTTAAACACATCGTTTACCTTAAACGTAAAGCTTACAAGATTTCCTGTGCCGAGTACTAACTGTGAATAAGTTTGAAATTAACCCTTAAACACGGTATAAGTTTTGCATGATTTCTGGTGTTCCGGTTGATTTGGAGCTTTAGCGTCCTAAAAGACCTATTGTATAATTTAGTGGCAAATATTTTGTAAAACATTTTAGCCCGCTATATCACCGCTGAAGGGGATTTTTCACCCATATTATATTTGTCAGATTCACTTATAATATAATATTGTTTTAGCACAAACAAGAGAAAACACTTCTGTTTAGTTCCAGCACTGACTTATAGAGAGAATCCAATAAAAAGTTCTTAGGATCGTGGAAACAGAAATTTAATCATCGAAAGGTATAAACAATTACTATTCGATGATGTTATAAAAAAATCATATACATATGCAACAAAATTAAACTTTTGTCATGGCCTTTGATCACCACGATATTTCTGTGATATGTTATGGTCCCCTAAGCACAAAAACAGTCGAAATTAAAAATTCTATGACTATGTTTTTTTAATTTTTTTCTTCCAAAATTTGGGGTCTTACAAGAGGCTACTCCAATTGAGAGGCTTAGTGCAATAACACGGAAAGCTACATGCGATCAAAAATTGGTTTTATGTGCTCATTATCGTGGTAGGTAAAATAGCTTTTTATCCTAGAGAGATTACTAGATAAATTCTACTATTTTGCAAATAAGTATGCTGTAAATTTAAAATAGTAAGAAAGTTGCAGTCGGTAATTGCAATTGTTGTCTCTGTTTGGCGCTACCAGAGCAGAGTTTGTGAACTATACACAGAAAAAACTATATTTCATTTTATCTAAAGGAATTCAATGACATAGTAAATATTTTGTCTATAAACGGACCTATAAACGAATTTGTAAATATAGACAAAAATACCTCAACAATTTCATTGAAAAAAAATTGTTTATTTTTTCAATTAGCAAATTGTTTAAATATATAAAATAATTTGTCTAAAAATATTTACAAATTGTAAATAAAAGAATTTACTAAATCCAACAAAAAGATATACAGGACTTTCTGAAAAATATCAAACAATATCTCTATATGAATTTAATAAACTATTAGTCCAAAAATGCTAACAATTAATAAGCAAAATAATTTACTAAATCAAACAAAAAATACACAAAAATACAAACAAAATTGTTGTCTGTGTCATCATCATCATCCATTAAGCATTTATAAGATTTCGCTTTGTTAAATGTGCCTGAAAGTCTAAATGTTTATCTAAATACTCTAAAAAAATGAATGAGAATTAACTCAACGGCATTAACTAATCGATTCATTCAAAAATCTTTTGTAAACAAACTTGGTACAATTGCATTCCTCTTGCTATGATTGTTGTTGTTATTGTTTGTGTGTATGTCGTCATCGGGGTGGTTTTTTACGACACAGTTTTCATTGTTCTTTTTGGTTTTTGCGTTCTAAATAAAAGTCAAACAAACAATTCATAGATTATGGACAGAGCATTTACTGAAAATGAAATTTATTTTTAGACAAACTTTTGTTTGAAAATGTTTTGGTGATAATTTACCAGTAGAATGGAATACGTATTTTCTGTGCCGCAAGGGACTGCGTCAGCATTCAGGTGTCAAAAACTTACCACTTTTATCAACTGATTATAAAGCCACATATAGTGTACATAGAATAAACTTTACTTCCTCGAAATCGATTTCTCGCTAAAATTGTATAACAAAATTAAATATTTTTGTTTGAGCAACAAGGTTCTATACGTGTATCGGCGTTTTGGAAGTTTACATCTGGTACTCATTTTAGGTTGAGGTATTTGTATTTTCGACTCTTGATCGGCTATTTACGGTTATTGTCATGTGATCGCAAGCCCAGATGCAATATATAACAACTGCAGTTTCTTTTTCCTCGTTTGTGGTTAAACCTCGATTACTTATCGTAATTGTTACATCAACTGAATGAGAACTGTTAATTAGTGCTGCATATGCAAGAGGCTATCCTATTTACATTGATGTGGTAGTGTTAGTTTATATAACGTCAGAATCTTTGTACAATCATACAAACTAATATGCCGATATCAATTATTATTTTCTAGCGACTGCTCCACTGTGCAACTCTAATATTTTTTTCATTGTTTTTTTCATTTCGAAAAGTTTAAAATCCATTAAAATATTTAATCTTTTAAATTACAAAAACAACACAAGGAACATATGCGGCATTAAAGGAAACAACAATAACAACAACGTCTATAACATTTTAAAGACAATGACTTAAGAATTGTTTAAAATTGGATTGAATTTGTAACAACAACAAAAGTAAAAGAAAAGAGCAAATAAATTGTTATAAACGTTTCGTTTTTGGCAAAAACGGAATTGATATTGAAGGGTTGGTGGGTGAGTGGGTTGCTTGAATGGCTGGCTGGTTAGTTGGTTGGTGAAATAAACGAAAGCCGCGCGTGTTTAAAGAACAACGCGACAAGGACAATGTAAACAACAGAAAACAACAAAAACAATTGTGCTGATGTTGATGATGACGACGACGACGACGACGACAGCAAGGATTTTAAAGTTTGTATCAAGTATTAACAAGCAAATATCCTTAGACTGTATACAAATATATAAAAGGCTGTGTGTGTGTGTGTGTATTTGCAAAATAAGACAAGCTTGTGAACATGAGACATAATTTACATAAATTTTGTGTTTATGAAAATTTTGTTTCTTACAAACAAGGTTAAACAGGGTTGCTGCTCTTATTATGATTATTGGTGTTACTTGTTAACGCTGCTGTTTGCTGCTGTAAAATGCTACAGTTTAATATCTTCGCATAGTTTGAGGCATCACATGTTGTTTAATGGGTTCAATGTGTCTACCAAAAATAACAACATATTCATCTGGGTTTGAGTAGAAGGCTACAAGGGAATAAAGCGCAAAGAACAATTACTATTCATATTAAAAAAGGGGTGCTTAGACGCGCATATTTTGACTTCATATTTTATTTAAGTTACCAAATGTCTCTGTCATTAGTATAAAGAAATTTAATTTATATAACAAGGCGTGAATTTAATAACGAAATAAAATTTTTAGAGCATTAACAAACGCATTTTTGCAAATTTTGTAATTTGTAAAGAAAGTGTTAAAAAGTGAAAGTATAAAATATAGAAGGTAAAATTTTTACGTTGTTTCTTTAAAGGGGTGGGAATTTTAAATCTGTTTTGAATAAAATTGAAATATAGAGCAAATAAATCATTCATTGTTTTGTTCAATATGACAAAACACATGTGTTACATGATCTTAATAAAATTTTGGCATATATGACATTTAAATTTTTGCTGAATATAATTTTTATATCTGTGGCTAAATACAATATAAACAAGTTTGGAGTTAATATCAAGTACCTCTGAGCAAAGTTTCATTTGTTTTGTACAATTTTTCGGGAAGTTATAGCGTAATATCTTAGTGCTTATCTCTTATCGCCTTATAATCTCATATGCAACAGTTTAACTTTTAATATATTAAAATTAAAATTGAATATCTTTGGTATAGACGATAGAACCCCATGTATTCCTAAATTCAAAGAAGCAAGGAACGAATTCGTAATTTTAACTATGATAGAAATAAATTTATAAAAACCTACTTGAGCGTTTAAAACTGCTCTGCAACAAAACGACAAAATATGACTTAAGCACTTTTGCCTAATTTCCACAGAATTTATTAACCTCCTTTTTCTTTAAATAGATTTGCGTTGGTTTTACCTTTGTCCATATCGTTTAACCTTCTCCGCTGGTGCGCAAACTTCGCTTGGACATCCTAAAATTCGAAGCAAAGTCATAATTAAAAATTTTGCGAAGTAACTTTCAATACATTTCTTATGAATGTCATATATTTCCAAATAAAAACTAGAAATTGAGTTAGTAACAATTCTGACAGGTAATCTCCAAGCACCTTAATTATACACAAACAATTTCAATTATTTTAAAAAAATCTATTGGTAACGTTCTATACATGATCGATTGATTAAACTTATTTTAATATAGTAAATTTTTACACATTTACAAACCGCTGAAATAACAAAAATCTAAAACAGAAGCTTTTTGACGTGGTTGTGGTATTGTTTCCACAACAATATTATGTTCACTGCAATAATGTATGATTGTGGCATATAACCTATTATTATTTTAAAGTGATTATTTCGAATTGATTTGTTTTTTTTAAGCTATTTTCAGCAGCTTTACTAAACGTTACGCTACTTAACTTTACTTAACGTTGCTTAGCGTTACTAAACGTTACTGCACATTACTTAACGTTACTCAACGTTACTTAACGTTATTTTCGGAACTAATTAGACATGATCCATATTCCAAGGAACAAAATCAACATCAATTTGATTTTCGAGGTACACAACAGAACAGAACAACGCTGTTTTCGGGGCCGCCCTGCTTTCATCGATAGTGCTCAAGTGTATCTTGCTTATCACCACTCGTTAGCTGCATCTGTGGAATGTGATCACAATTTTTACATATGGGGCATTTCATGCCAAATCGAACGGTTTGAAATTGTTTTTTTCCCGCTTTTTATAATTTTTTTGTACACTTCAAAAGACCATTTCGGGTAAGTTTTGAGATTTTTTTAATTAGTCTTTCAAAAGATATTAAATTTTCAACAAAATCACTTTTTTTGTTTTTGCCCATAACTTTCTTAATAATTGACCAAATTCGAAATCTTTTTTTGAAATATTTGCTTTTAGGTATTTTTACAGCAAAAAAAGAAACAAATATTTCAAGTATTTTTGGTTAAGATTTTTGGACTTGAAATTTTAAATCGTGTTTTTTAAAATTAATATATCCATCAATTTTTTTTTAATTTTTAATTTTCAACTTTTATCCAGTGTTTTTTTTTCCCGATTTTCAAAAATTTTATGAAGTATAAGAAATCTAGTAAGTCTGATGCTTAAGGTATAAGATTTGTGTAAGATTTTATACCTTTAATTTTTCGCTGTATGGCTCATTTTACCCCTTTCTTCAAAAAAGGAAAAAAATCTTTCTCGTGGTGTTTTACATAAAAGCGTTAAACACATATATACCTTGAACATAACGCTTACAAGATTTCTTATGCCGAATACTAACTGCGAATAAGTACGAAATTAACCATTAAACACATTGCTGTCATTCAAATTAAGTCTGGTGCTTGGGCGGTCTTTAAAGACCGGTAAAAGAATTTTATGGCAAAGATTTTTGTAGAACTATATTGCCTTCTTTTAAGAAAGGTACAAAAAGACTCAGACAACGAAGAGTTAGATTGTTAAAATGTTGTACAAAAATGTTTCTCTTGGCGTTCTCTTGGCCAAGAAGATGTCTTATACCATAAATGTAATGCTTTCAAGATTTCCTATGCCCAGTCACTATAACTATGTAGAAATGTGCAAAAGGGAAAAGGGAGGGGGCGGGGCGGGGGCGGGAGAATCTTTAAATTTCCATGATGTAAGGTTTCAAAATGCTAATACAGTTACATATATTTTGGTGACTTCTGCCATAATCAGTCGTTGGAACTATTTTGTTTTTGCTTTTTTTTTTTTTTTTGATACGACTTAACTACTCCCATCTATCTTATTATCAGAAATTAAATACTTTTAGATTAAGCAACTTATTTTAAAATATTAAATTTTGTTTGATGAAGAAATGGATAACGTTAATGTTTTCGAAAAAAAATTATGCCCCACGTTGGGCGCCACATATTTTTTTGTTTTGTTTGCTTTAGAGATAAAATTGTCCAATTCATTAATAAAGTTACAGTTTGGATTTTGTTTTTTTCATTGTTGCAATTTATTTAAATTTGTTTACTGCCAATTAAATAAAATGGATCCGGAACATTTATAGCATATCACCTTCTTTAATTTTAGTTTCAAAATTAATTAGTTTCAAGATTATTTTAGTTCAAAATTAGGTTTCGCTTTTTAATTGTTACAATTTGTTTGAAATTAGGCTTTAGGTTTAAATATTTATTATTTTTTTGATCAACAATATTATGATCTATTGTCGAGCTATTTAGTTTTAATTAAATTTCACTTTGATTATAACTCCTACGAAGTATTTAAATTTATCTACTATGTAGGCTTAGTACTATATTATGAATAACTTAGGAATAATATAAAATACCTAATAAAATCAATAACTACAATGGCCCCTCGTCTTTGCTCTCCAAAAAAGAGGATAAGCCAATTAATTATTGCAAAGCAATGCAGAAAACATCGTTATTGGCAGCAAGGGATGTCGCGCTACAAAACGTATTTTTATTTACAGTGTAGTTTTGATCACGATATTTTGAATGTGTAAAGAAACAATTTTTAAACACAGTGTTTAATCGCAACATTAAATTGAAAAGTAAACAAAAAATAATTATATGTTAATCATATCCAAAGCCGCAATAAAAGAATTCAGTTTGTACAAAATAAAAACAAACGACAACAACTGGAGAAAAACATCAACAGAATATGAAAATTTTGCAAAAATCTGTCATGATACGCCAACAAATTTTGATTGAAATTGATTGGCATATAAAATCTCAATCAAGGCAATCATAAAATGATATAATGCCAACATAAAGCAACAATAGCAACAATGAAAAAATATAATATAAGGACTTAACGAAAAATAAAGCATACAAATGCACACACACACACACGCTAAAGCCTCTCTTATCATAATGAGGATGATGATGATGATGAATGTTTCACAGTAACAAATGGCTGGATTAAAATGAAGCCCACTATAAAATGTTGAGATATTTTTAGCAACCTTCAGATTTGTACATACTCGTATATAAAATATTTTATTTTGTTGTTACTAAGGGAATTAATGGGATTTTATATGAACGCATTTCACTTTTCTTTAGTTTGTTTCTATAAAATACTTACCAGGTAATTTAAATGGTAAACCGCCCATAAGAGGATCAGGACCAAAACGTTGAGGCCCAAAGGCAAAAGGATGAAAACCAGGATGTCGTATCTTAGAACGTGGCTCACGCGGACCATCTACCGTTACTTTAATAGCTTTATTGTAAGTGGCAATTTGTATGGGATTTGTTGAAAGTATTATGCTCAATGAAAAGCTTTTACCTAAAAAAAGGGATAAAATGTAACAAAATTATTAATTTAACAAAAACATAAAATAACTACTGTTGTTGCTAATATAATTTGTATATTTTAATAAATGGCTTGCTTCCTTATATCTCATAATTCTAATATATAATTTAAATTAATTTAGTAGCACAATATTCATTATCTGCAAATTTTTATTCATTCAATGAGCACTTATTCAAAATATGAAAATATTACGCTTGTTTGCAGCAAAAATTTCATAAATTTATGGATTTGCAATTTTACGCTGCCCATTATACATGGCCCCGCTGCGGCTTTGATTCAACTGCACAAATTTAATACATGAGGCACAGTGGTGATGATGTTAAAAAAAATTAGTTATATAATAAATAAATAGTTTTCAATTCTTTTCTAAGAATAAAATATTTACATTTTAATAGCGTGACACCTCTTATATTCTTATCATGAAATGAGGCCATCAGCGCAAAAGTGGTGTAACCCACATGGCATCAAATATATTGTCAGCTCAAATTAAAGTGTGCAAATTCTCTTAAGGATCGATCACATTTCTTATCATTTCATTGTCTTTTTAGGGAAACTCGATATGTGTAAAAATTTCCGTAAAAATCATCAATGTAGAAATAATTGAAATGGAATATTTATTTTGTATGGGAGTTCTACCATCCACTTTTCATATTAAATTGTTATATACTCTCAAGTTAATGTGTGATCACAGTTCTATAAGAATCGATTAAGTATAAATAGTTGAAAAATAGTATTTACTTTGAATGGGCTGCCCACATTTTCCAATCATAATCTAGACTTGTCACATGAATTAAATGTTTACACGAAACACGGAAGCTTCTTAAATAAGATTTATAGAGAAAAATTAGTCATTCATAAAATTTGTTACAATGAATTTCGTAATTGAACTATATTAATAAAATACTACTTTCTAAGAATTTTTTCAATATATAATTATTTGCAAATGTTAATAGGTAATGTAATATAAAATTTTACTTTAACAAAGTAACATTTATTCAACAAAAAATTTCAATAAAAAAATTATTGCAAAGTGTCACGGGGCACCGCGTTGCAACAAAGTTTCTATCGCCTTCCACCTACCCTTATCGGATTAAGCTTGCGTATTCGGCCTGCTACATTTAACATTATGCCATCGATAGGCCACCTTCGGTCAGCCCCGTTCGGTCAGCCCCGTTCGGTCAGCCCCGTTCGGTCGCTATGTCAGACGCCCCCACATCTTTATCGCGCTGACCCCCACCAAAAATCAAAATTATAATATAAAAACAAAAATTTCACTTACCTTGATAGCAAAATGTAAACGAAAATAGTAATTTCAGCCCCTGGATGAAAAAAAAAACAGGCAAGACGTCAACAAAAAAATAATAATATCACCTGGAAAATACTTAGGCGATACTTCAAAAGATTTTAGCCGAGCACCTGATGTTTAGCCGAGACACCTTGAATTAGCAAGGAACCAACCATTAGCCAAGAAATAAACCTGGTCTAAAAATTCCCAAAAACTAGAACAAAAATCTCGCTAAAATTCCAGAACTTCCCCGGATTCCCAAAAACTAGGAACGAAATCTCCCCAAATCCCTGAAGATCACTGGATTAAAAAAACTGGGGAAAAAGCTCCATAAAATCCCAGAACTTTCTTGGAAAACAACGGCAGAACCGAAAATCACGAAAATACCAAAGCGAAAGCATAGTTTTTAACGAATGTAACCTTCGCTCCGAACTGCAGCCATCGTTTTGAATTGTCGTTACCAGTATTCGTTACAAGTATTTGTTACACGTATTATTTCATTGAAAAAAATATTTACTCCTTGCATAGAAAACATTTATATGCTGCATATCATATGCACAACGTGTTACAGGAAACTTTGTCCCAAAAACTTTTCCGCGACTAAAAGGGGTTACAGTTAATTTTGCAATCGAATCAAATAAATATGTAATAAGAGAACCAAACTTTTTAAAATATGTATTTAAAAAAGTTTGAGCAACTTTTTCGTAGGTTAACTTTTAAAATAGAAAATTAAGTGAATACACAATGTTTTTAATTAAAATCAGGTTGTGTGTAAGTTTTTTAAGAATCGACTTAGCATATATGGTTGGAAAAGCCGTTGCGAAACTTGATTTAACTAACACTAACAGGCAGACAAACTAAAGGTTAAAACTATATAAAAACTGGTAATAAAAAAGCTTTCATTAACAATAACACAGAAAAAATATCATCAAACTGCAACTAACAAGTTCAATTGTTCATATGTAATTTAAATTCAAACAAATATTTTGTTAATATAACAAATTGAATTGTTGATACGAGAAACATACGATTTTTTCAACAAACTGCACTAACCAAATTTTTGTTATGTACAGTGAAAAAAATTAACAATCATCATAATTGATATAACAAATGAATCCACACACGTAGATGAAACAAAGCAAATCACGTTTTGTGTGTATTCGTTATTTGCGTATTTAATAACGAATTGCTCTGTAGCTAAGATGTAAGAACGTTAGTATATTAGTCCAGAGGTCGCCGGTTCGATTCCACCCAAAAAAAAATTTTTCGCAGACAAGCAAAAAGTCACTTCGAGGATTGTGATTGTATAAAAAAATATTGTTAATACAACAATTATGATAGTTAAAATTTTTTCGGAAAATCAACAATTCATATTGAACAATAATCTTAATTGAAATAAATTTGAACTCCACGAAAAAATTTTTTAAAATTTTTTCTGATTTTCCTTTAACTTACAGTTTCGTAATTGCATTTACAAAAATCGTTGTAGGCTCAAAATCAATTAATTATTTAATTGATATAACAAAAAAATTAATTGTATTTACAAACTTTTTTATTTTTTTGAATATTCGTATTGATCAAAATTCTAGTCATGCACTAAAAATTAATTTGAATTTGGAATATATTTTAAGGAAAAAGGTTTATGAAAATTTTGTTTTAAAATACAATCCAAACCAAAAATATTTTTTAATATCATTTATTTGGCATTTTGGGCCAGTGTGTCCTGCAAAACTCCAACAGAAATCTTTTGCAATCTTTCTCTCATTTTAACCTCAAAAAACCCCCCAAAAAAAGTTTAACAAAAATCGCATTCAAATATACACACTCGCACATACTTGCAATAGTACACAAACACAATCAAAAATGCACAAATAAAGTGCAAAGTATTGAAGAAAGGACCAAAGGAGAAACAGCATTGGGAATAGTAGAAGTGGCAGTAAACTAAAGCGCACAATTTTAATACACAACATAAATTCCCTGAATGTTGAATTTTCGCAAACAACGCGGTAATTGGCATATGGTTGGCTACCAAATTCATACAATGGAAACATGGAAGCACACACACGCACACATATACTCTTATGTGTATTTATAAATTCATTTGAAATCTATGTTTTTCAATCTGCAAGTACAATACAGTACACTCATATAAAATTCAAAATTTTCATTTTCAAATAAAGTTATAAAATAAAATTTCACTTAGAAATTGCGCAAAGCGTGTTTTGCATGTGAAGTTTCCCTTTTTATAATTGTGGCTAAAATATACAACGATACGATTTCAAATCAAAACCCAAAGGACACAACAAATTTGTTTCTATGGCAGAGGTGGTGGGGGTAACAATTGAAATTTATAGCTTAAGCATCATTTTATTATATTGCAACATACATTTATGTTTTGTTTTTCCAAATTCCACTTATTTTTGTGGGGCATGTCGTGTGTTATATATTTATGTATGTAAGTATGCCTTTTAGTGTGTGTGTGTGAGTGTGTTATGATGTTGCAGCGGAAATATGAAAGTGTGACTAAAGAATTTTATAGCTTCAATGCAGGAAAATATGCAAAAATATATAAGTTGGAAAGGGGCAGCCAAACACAAATATGGGAAAAAAGGCAATAAAATCATATCTTCGTAAATGATCTTAAGAAATTGTGGGAAATCTTCTTTAAAATCGATTTGTAAAACATTTACTTTAAGGATATAGTGCCTTAAAAAAATTTATTACTTTTGAAAAGTTTATTTTTTTTTATAATGAATACAAAAAATATCAATTTTAAAGTTAAATATTAAATTAAACGGACCATGAGCTCTAAGCAAACAGCACATTTTATGTAAAATTACCACCCACTCATTAACAGTAAGACACACACACACACACACACATACACACTATAAAACAAGGACAATCAGACGCAAAAAAGAGAAAAACAATAATAATAATGAAAGAATTTGTTTAAGAAAATCTTTATTATATACAGACATTTGTTTCAGTTTCACTTGCATAAAAAACAAAGATTAAAATTTTTCCATTCTAAGAAGGGCACAACTGTTTTGCTCATTTAAACAGGCTTCAACGAACCAAGAAAACCAACAAATTGTAATGAAACTTTTTTAATTATGCACGGCCAAAGCGACAACAATAAATGAACAACAAACAGTCACAACAGCATCGCACAACAACAAAACAACCAACCAAAATGTCAACAACAAAATAACTACAAGGAGTAAAATATATATTAAAGAAAATTTCAAAACAAGGACTCAGCACATTTTGTTTTGTATTAAAACATGTTAATTGTACAAAAACTAAAAAAAAGAAAGAAAAAAAGGAAGAAGTTACAAACAAGTTTTAACACATTTCGCAATTATTTTGAATAAATTGTAGTTAACCAGGCATTAAAAATGGGCTGTATTGTTAAGAGCAAGTTCGCAGGCAAAATGAGAAAAAGCGTGTAACATTAACTTAAATCTAAAGTCATTTAATATTAAGTAAAATTTTGTTTTGTTTAGATAGTCGGTAAAGCAAAAATGTATTTTCACAATTAGAACAAGGAAATTGGATGAATTATATATCGATTAATAAGTTATATTAAGAGGCACAGATACATGAATGCTTCTTTAAAGAATTGAAAATGTGATAAATCCATCGGACATCACACTGGATTTTTATGCGAAGAACATCAAGATCTGATTTCTTAACATTTATACGATCCATAATTACAGATGCAGCAGTATGTTCGTTTATATGACTGTGCGTAAGTATAAGTACAACATTGACTCTTATAAGCATTAAACTTTACCCTATTCGCATGACCGCATTTGGAGATTGTTACAAGATCGCGATTAATTGTATCACTCATTATTTTTCTCCCAGTCTTATATCCTTGACTAGAGTCTCCTTTTTTTAAAGATTTGCTTTACATTGGCAGCCCTCCCATTCAATGCAAATTCACCAGCATGATACAAAAAGTTAAAGGAAATTTTATTTAAATTACTCCCAGAGTTATGAGTGCCTTCCCTAGCATACAAGAGCTAGAAGGCTTTTCAAACCGTTTGTCCAGGATACTGATGGACGACTATTATGCATCGTGCAACCAGTGGTAATGGTCCAGTAAAGTCCATTAACCATGGTGGAGTCTATGACTTAAGCAGCTGCACACAGAATCCTGAATTTTTATTTAATAAAACGAAGCGCAATAGAGCCCATAAATTGGGATAACTACCGCCAGAACTTTAACACTTGCATGAGAGAAACCAAGAAGTCGAAAAATAAATTGTGGTAATATTTCTACTGTGACTTGGAAAGCACCTTTGACGTTTCACGTCTGAGTAAGCTGCTCTCTAAGGAAACTGGTACGCCGCGGTATTTTCATTAGGTAGCCCGTCGTGCCAGTTTCCTTGGTGAGCAGCTTACTCAGACATGAAACGTCAGAGGTGCTTTCCAAGTCACAGCAGAAATATTACCACGATTTCTTTTTCGAGTTCCTGGTTTCTCTCATGCAAGTATTAAAGCTCTGGCGGTAGTTATCCCAATCTGTGGACTCTACCGCGCTTCGTTTTATTAAATAGCATTTAGGATTCTATATGCAGCTGCTTAACTCTTGGACTCCACCATGGTTAATAAACTTTACTGGACCGTTAAAACTGGTTGCACGATGCATTATAGTTGTCCCTCAGTATCCTGGACAAACGCTGGGGAGCAACACGCGATCTTTATTAGAAGCACCACATTTGCGGCAAGCAGACATCCTATTGTAGAGCTCCCTCCAAGATAATCTATGCAAAGATATGTCATGATAGACTCCATTGTAGAGCAAACTTAAGTAACGTGAGCTGTAAATTCTTTTAACTCTTCAAGCTAGAATTATACAGAAAACGGTCTGGAAATCTATGCTAAAAATATCGTATTAGTACTTCTTACCAAACGATTCCAAATTCCGATATTCAGATCATCATTTCTAGGTGATATTTCTCTGAAAGTCTCAAAAAGAGTTAAATATTTCGGCGTTATCCTAGACTACAAGCTCTCGTGGAATCGTATATAGAGGACAGATGAAAGAAAGCTTAACGCACTTTCTATGTGTGCAAAAGAGTCTTTGAGAAAAGATTAGTACCTAAGCCGTACACTGTACATTGTATGTATACGGCAGTGATCTTACCTAGAGGTCTCTAGTCTGGTAGAGGGCAGTGGATGAAAGTACACATATCTCGCAACTACTGGTGCAATAAGGCCAACTCCTCAGATCAGAGCAAAGACAATGCTTCACTTAACTCCCCTTGATGTGGTCCTGTCTGTGGCTGAGTGGTAGCGATACTAGCCTGTCAGTCCAGAGGTCGTGGGTTCGATTCCCGCCATAGACCCTGGGCGTTTTCCACAGACAAGCTAATCGCTTCGCAGATTTTGTTTGGTTTACAAAAATATATATTTATATATCTGCCAGGCCTGCTCTTAAGCTTTGAGAGTCATACGACTTAAAGAATGATCGAGGGCCAATTCTGTTGAGGCAAACTCTGTCATGAAGTGGTTGTCAAACACTTCTCAATCGAAATGCAGAATAGGGATGACTAGATGCGAAATTATGTAACTTAATATAATACACTTTCGGTTTTAACGGGAGTTTCCAAAATGGACGCTAGTACTGGATCATTACTTTTTAAGACATGAAAATTTTCATCGAATGTTGTAAATTTTATCCAAATTGGTTAAGCGACCAGAGAGATATCGCTGAAGAAAGTTTTGAGGAAAAAGCTTTTTTTTTAATTACTCCGGAAATCTATAGATTTTCTAGCGTTTTGAGCTTGATATTAGCAGGAAACTGCAGGGATGGTATGCGAGACCAACCATATGTCTATCTTCATACATGGATTTCTTGGAATCATATATATAAACAAGGTCTGTATGTACACTCTAAAACACTTTTGTTGAAAATTAGGTCGATAATAGTCGGCAACACTTTACAGATTATTATCGACCTAAAATTACACACGCATTATTTTTGAACAAAATGTTTTTACTAAAAAAAGCGATTGGCTGCGTGCAGGTTTGAACCGCGACCTCCTGACTGATAGTCTGACGTATATATCATTCAGCCATAGCCGTATAATACATTTACTTTTAGCCAAAATTAGAAAATGGCCTTAACTAGACTTTCAAATACGTGCAGAGTTTTTATTTGAAAATTTTCTTAATTAAATTTCTCCGCATGTAAGGCAAGATTTTTTCACAAATAAAAAAAAAACAACCAAGTTAAAAAGAGAAACTAAAACGTTTAAAAATTTTTAACATTTTATTTTTTGTGCCATAAATTTCATTTCGTATTTACACTCATGTTTGTTTGCAAATCTTTTGTTCTTTGTTGTTTTTCTCAGCCAACATTTTGGCATTTTCAGCGACATTTTATGAATTATTTGTCTACAAATAATCCAACGAAAAAAAAACAACCCTTTTACAAATTTCGGCTTTTAAACTTTTATGTTTCTTTCAATTGTTTAAGCAGAAAAAGCCAAACGTAAAACTGACTGAATATCTTTTATATTTTGAGCACATAAAATTTTAATAACTTTAAAAAATGAGACAAAAAAAACAATATGTATAAGTTATCATGTGCGAATGCTCCCCTTATAAATTTATGCACAAATAGTAAATAAAATATCTAATATCCGTTTATTCCGCTTATTTACAAAATTTTGGCCCCAGGCGAACTTTTTTGTTTTCTGAGAGAGAACAAAAAGCCATTATTAAGTCGAAAACACACTGTTGCTTTCAAAACGCATGTACGCTGTTTATTAAATGCCCAAAAAAAAAGAACACAAGTTAAAAAATAATAATGTCGCTTATTTTATGATACAAATGAGGTGTAACAATACACCAAGCAGTCGACAGCAAAAGTGGGTAAAACATTTGTGCCTTTGATGTGGCAGCTTTTGCTGCTGTCTTGAGCTTCATTTACTTTTCAGTAAACGACACAAATGTGGCAAACCCTTAAAGCCATAGAGATGGTTTTTACACGTTGTTTTCCATATCCTTTTTGTATTTGAATAGTTACATTTCGCACGTAGTACATAGTTGACGTTTTAAGGGTCACGTTGCATGAAAACATTGTTTAACAGAAATATGACTTGATGTTCTCCATTACGGAGCACAATATTAACCAAAGTCTCATATCAATGTATTCGCAAAAGTTTGGTTTCCTTTTTAGAAAGTTTAAAGTAAATGAATGGGTGGAGAGAGTTGGTAGTTTATTATTTTTACTTTTATACCGAAACTGGAGTAATGATAGATTAATAGAAAAGAAGGGGTTTCTTTTTGAGCTAGGAATTTAATAGTACAGCCAAAGGATCACGCAATCCTTCATGTGTTAGATTTTATTAAGACTCATAGAAAAATTGTCCAAACCTTACTGACTCTGTTAAAAAAAATCTTTAAAAAAAAACAGTTTCGCAATTCACAACTGTTGTAGGCTACAATATTGTAGCAAACTTAATTACATATAAAGCTTGTGGAAAAGTCTGTGGTAAGTCAGTTCACTTTTCGTCGAAATCAATAGTACTGATTCGTTCTGCTAATTTGATTTGAATATTCCAGCACTCCACTCTTAATAAAAATAACTTGAATTTACATTAATGCAAATATTGAACTAAAAGCCGAAATAATAAATTTCAAACTTATAACTATTGAGTTCAGAAAATAAATGTATGTAAAAAAAAATTAATGTGATCGGTCAGGTCAAAAGCTAATATGCATGTTTAACTTATCTGTAGACTGTTTGAAACTAGCAGCCAAATAACTAAGAAAACCACTTTAAGCACTTATAAAAACGAAAAGCTTTGATTGTAGGTATTGATAAAAATGCCCATCAAAGTGAAAAAGAAAATATAATAAGAGCTAGTGAGTGTTGAATTAAATCAGATAGGGAAAATTTCGGCTAACTAAAGGGTCCGCCAGATAACTTTTTTTTTTGAAAATGCTATAAAAAAACTACTGAATATTTTCTCAAATTTCTTCTTTTATTTCAAAGTACAATCCTTCCGGTTAATAAGGAAAAATAATTTCATTCAAATAGCTGCCTCGGCTGGCCATGCAGTAGCCTACACGATCGGTCCAATTTTTAAGCACATTATCGATTGTGTGCAGCTGTATTTCACCAATGGCTTCACGAATATTGTCCTTTAAAGCGTCAATTGTCTCTGGCTTGTCGGCGTAACACTTATCTTTGACGGCACCCCACAAATAATAGTCCAACGGTGTCAAATCGCAGCTCCGAGGTGGCCAAACGACATCAGCTCTGCGGCTGATAATGCGATCTTCAAAAACAGGGCGCAAAACATCGAGTGTAGCTTCGGCTGTGTGGCACGTAGCGCCGCCCTGTTGAAACCAAATGTTGCCAATATCCTCCTCTTCAATTTTTGTTAACAAAAATTCGTTCAACATGGCCCGATAACGATCGCCATTGACTGTAACGGCCACTCCTTGCTCATTTTCGAAGAAAAATGGCCTAATTATGCCTCTGGACCAAAATCCGCACCAAACAGTGACTCGTTTTGGGTGCGTCGGCTTTTCAATGTATGCGTGCGGGTTTTCTGTGCCTCAAATGCGACAATTTTGCTTGTTTACATACCCGCCAAGATCAAAATGAGCTTCATCTGAAAAGATGATTTTTTTGGCAAAATCGGGCATCTTCTGTAAGTCGATCGCAGGCCCACTTAGCGAAGCGAAAACGCGTTATTCAAGCGTATACACAACCATATTGGTTCAGCGGAAGGACAAAACTAATTATCTGTCAAATCAGACATGAGCTGAGTGTTACCATTCACGAAATAAGCACTAGTTAAAAAAAACGTAAGATGGCGGACCATTTAAGTTGAGTTATAATAATATAATAAAATGAAGGCAAGAATTTACATGAAAAAAGTCTTGTATTCTATTTCGTGACAAAAATTAGTTATGTTTCCTTGTAAGAAGCATCCACCTTCATAAGTGCTAAAAGTGAACAAGAACGCTGATGAAACGGTGTAGCGGACTGTCGAAATCAGTAGTACTGATGCGTTCTGCTAATCTGATTTGAATATTTCAACAGTCCACTCTTAATAAAAATAATTTTAATTTACATTAATTAAAAAAAATATTGAACTAAAAGCCGAAATAATAAATTTCAGACTTAAAATTTTTTTTCGCTTTTATTTATTGTATTTTTATTTATTGTAACAATAAGTAATCAAATCTTAACTCAAAAATTTTAAATTGTAAATCCAACCAATGCCAAACAAAAATATTTCTTTCTGCGATTGTTTCTTAAGGTACGTCTACACTTGACAAACATTTGCCCAAAAAGACGTAACCACTACTTTTGCTAAGAGTTTGTGTGATTTAATTTGGTTTTTATTACCAAAATTAAATTAATTATGCTGCAAAAAGATTTTTTTATTTTATTTTTAACAAATGCGAACCAATATTTAAAAAAATATTGGAACTTTTTTTCGGCAAATATTTGCCAAGTGTAACCGTACCTTTAGGTTGTCTTTTACGTCTCTCGCGTGCAAGAGTGTCCCTCCTTCTCAGTCGACGGTGGCCTCTAAAGTTAAAAATGTTGCCGGCTAGGGGACTTGGGTGTATATTGTACATATAGAGCATATAAATGATTTTCATGCGAGGGGGTAAACAAATTTGTTTAAATGAGAAAATACGTGTGACAAATACATGTAACGAATACTGGTAAGAAACAAGTATAACGACAATTCAAAAAGTTTTGCGCCGGCTTGCAAAGGTTAAATTCCTTAAAAATTCAGTGTTGCCGCTTTGGAGTTTTCTCGGTTTTTGGTGCTGCCGCTGTTTTCTGGGGAATTTCTGCACTTTTTAGAGGATTTTTATCCTAGTTTTTGGGAATCCGGAGAACTTATGGGCTTTTTGGGAGACTTTTGTCACAGTTTTGGGAATCCGCGGAAGTTGTAGGTTTTTGGGGAGATTTTT
The DNA here is from genome assembly GCA_956483635.1 of Panzeria rudis. Lineage (NCBI taxonomy): Eukaryota > Metazoa > Arthropoda > Insecta > Diptera > Tachinidae > Panzeria > Panzeria rudis. Next base: position 10,024,147 of record OY101448.1, on the reverse strand, counting down.
GTTTAAGTTTATGGGAATCCTTTGCCCAGGTTTGTATCTCGGCATATGCTAGGTGGCCTTGCTAAAGTGAAGGTGTCTCAGCTGCACAACAGGTGTCTCGGCTAAGCAGCAGGTGTCCCTGCTAAGTTCTTGAGAAGTATCGCTTAAGTATATTCCAGGCGATAGTTGATTTTTTTTGGCGAATTATCGTCTTCTGCTATCTAGAGTTGAATTTACTATCTTCATTGATAGTAATTTCGACTCTAGATGTCATCAAGGTAGGTGAAATTTTTGTTTTTAAATTATGACTTATATTTTTGGTGAGGGTCATGGCCCCTTGTCCGGTGACTAGGGGGAGTGTATCGTAGGACGATAAAGATGAGAGGGCGTCTTACATAGCGACCGAACGTGGCCTTGCCGAGGATTGTTGGCCGAAGGTGGCCTGCCAATGGCATGAGGCCGAAAGTGGCCGCCCGAGGGTACGGTTGGCTGAGTAGTTAGCGCGTTTAGAACTACAAATCCTGAGGTCTTGAGTTCAAGACTAGTTTCAGGTAAGCAAAGAACATCATGTGCATTGGTGTGTTATTGTGTTGGTTTTTGTTGGACTATTAAGTGATGAAGGCAGAGCAATGATCACTTTGTCAGTACCAGCAGCGATTAACACTGGCATATCCTAATGCACTTCACAGCACCCTCATTCGTCGGTATTGTAGAGGAACCGTCGCCGAAGTAAAAACGAACTAATAAATGGCTACACAGCTTAAACAAATTAATGTATCTACTTGACACCAGAGGCGCTGCAACACTGTTATACAAAAAACGCGCAATAGCTGAATGGTAAATGAATAAAGCTTTCTATCTCTCTCCCACTGCACACCTGTTCTCTCTACACTATCCCTTTCCTAAAGAAGGTAACACATTAATTAATTAACTAACAGCCACTAATTGCCGAATTGTAGTAACAAATCGAATACGCACAGCAGCTCCAATTGGAGAAAAGGATAATAAATCTTTAAGCTTGAAATTTGCGATCCGATTACAAAACAATGTATATAAAAATCATAGAGGAGAATCTAACCTTTAATAATGTCGTAATTTTGATCACTGTGTTGAAACACAAGTTGACTACCTCGGGCATGAAAAACTTTATCGGCCTTATAACTTTTAAAAATACTATCCGATTTAAATGAATTTAAACTTGATGTAAAGCTTATAAGTGGACAAAGAATATACAGTTCATTTCATTAAGACATCTTCGATTTTTGTAAAGATATTTGGCTTTGAATTTAAAAATTTTGGTTTTTCGCCATGACTTTGTTCTCTATGTCGTAAATATCTTCGGTAGTAACGTAGCTAAAATTTAAAAAAAAATATTTTATGATTTTTAACACAATCCTATATAATAGTTGGAAAATTCAAAAAGAAAAATATGTGAAGACAGTGCGGATATCCAATTTTTTAGGGCAAAGTTTATAACGTATGTAATAATAAAGAAAAAAGTTCAGTTTATTTTATTAAAACATCTTTGATTTTTTTTTTCAAAGTTATTTGAATTTCTGTTTTTGATCACGACTTTACTCTGTATTTCCTAACTATCTCCGGTAATGCCATTGAGAAAACTCTCACAAAAAAAATAGTTTAAGATTTTTTATATAATCCACGATGATATGCGAAAAAAATTAATAATCCCAACTGATGTAGACATGAAGAAATTTGAAGTGAAGACTTTGCAATGAGAATGAAATATGGCTTAATGCTGACAAAAATAGATCGTAAGTGCTCGGCGTTTTTCTCAAAAAACTTTCAAAACTAAAAACTTTCTTTTTTTTTAATATTTCGAAAGAATATGTCTTTTTAGAAATGTCTTTCAGCTTCAAAGATAACTTTTCTAGACTTCATCCCTTTAGTTATTTAAACTCATTAAAAAAAAAAGAAATTTGAAACTTTGCAAAGTGCTTTTCCTTTGAAAAATGTCAACACTTTTTAAATATATTCAAGTTTCTAAAAGACTTATTTTAAGAAGAAAAGAAGGTAATTAATAAGAATTAAAACAAAAGTTAAACTCAACCAAACAAAAATAAACACATACGCAAACAATCATATACATACAAATAAATATATGTGAATACACAAGCACACACACTTATGAGTTTGTAGGTATATAAATGTATTTATTTTAAGGCTTATCAAGGATATTAATCTTTATGCTTGTAGACTTTTAGATCCTTAACAAATTTATATGTGTACAAAATATTTATCTAAGTATTTATTTATATATTTTGGCATACATAGACACAAATATATACTGAGACATGTAGGTAAATATATAGGAAAAGATCTTTGTTATATTTAAAATAGTCTATCCTTTGATTATACAAATATAAACACAAAGAAACAAACAATATTGCAGCAATAACTTGACCAAATGTCAACAATCATCAAGATATGAAACAATTCTCCTCCACTAACTAAACCCACCACAACTGGCCCAATAACTTTTAGAAAGACAATAACATAAGAAAGGTCAACCTTATTCCTGCCTGTTTTTTTTTTTCTTTTTTATAATGTTACAAAAAGATATTATTTTCTTTTTGACCAGATAAGTAAACGACATGATACAAGAGATTTTAACACATTAATAAACAAAAATCTTTCAAATTTCCTATTTAAATACTCGTATAAGTTTCTAGTCCTTAGGCTAAAATGTAGTTAAAGGATATAATGGATTTAAAAATCTACTTAATAATAAGGCTGCCCTCTCATTTATTTATTTAATCTTTTGTGTGTATTTATATTTAGGCATAATGAAAAATTAAGGTTTAAAATTTCAATTTAAGTTTATTGGCTAAAGGCTGTAAATAATACGCAGGATAAGAGAATTATGTATTGTGTAAATAAACAAAAATTTTCAAATAAAAGCAGATAAAGTATTAAATTAACACCGTAAGCAAAACTTGACATTTTAAAGCAGAGTAACGAAAAATATTTAATTAAATTTGACGAGAGAAAAATCAGTTTAACATATAAATAGTAATAAATATGTAATGAATAAACTAATAGTAAATAAATATTTCTAAAACAACCTTTTATTTAAAGGCTATAACTCTGTATAACCCTTATCTCAATGTTGTATTGTTACGTGAAGACAATGTGAGTGCAAAATTTCATAAGAATCGGTTAAGTATAAGTAGCTGCAAAATATTATTTATTTTAAATGGATGTGGTATTGCCCACTTTTTTCATCACAATTTTTTATTGTGATGGTATGTCAATGTGTGAACAAAGTTTCACAAGAATCGGCTAAGTATGCATAGGTAACTGAGAAAGAGTATTTACTTAGTAAGGGCGTGGTCACACCCACTTTTCTAATCATAATGTTGTATTATTACGACAACCCAATAAAATAATAGACTTTCTTTTTGTCAAAAAATGTTACGAACTTCAGACTGATAATAAATTCTATTTAAAAACTGCTTCCTTTGACCTATTTAATATTTCAAAATATATGGAAAATACTTTACCTCAGAGATTCGATTCATCATTAATTTAAGGAACTTTATATGAATATGCCTTTTTATGGGAAACAACCAATATCTAAACTTGGCCAAAAAAAATTAATTCAAAACAAATTTAAACTTTCATATCCTTAAAATTTAATATATATTCCTTACGAAAAATACAATTGCTATAAATTCTTCTCTCGCCACTAACAGTCAGAAAATGAAACCAATAACAAATTTCATGTTTTCAGCTTTTTTAATAAAAACAAAAAAATGCGATAAAAAGCACAACAAACAGGAAATAAAAAGTTAACGAAAGTAGACACAGCCACGCTTAAAGAAACAGAAAGAATAAAAAAAAATTAAGACAACAGCAAACAACTCATATAAAACATGCCTTAAGGCGTTAAAAATTAACAAATAACCAACAACAACATCAACAAGAAAGGAAAAAGAATTATTTAAAGACGGAAGTCATAATACACTTGCATACACACACACACACACGCCCAGACAAACAGATACTAGCTGCGAAGAAAAAAAGAACACAGCCATAAAGACAAAAAAAATGGTGGGCTGAATACACAAATAAACAACTACTCAACAAAGACTTGGTTGATATTATTACAACAACAAAAAGAAAAATTGTACGGGGAATGTGTAAAACAGAAGCGGAAATCAACTCATAATGAAATAACAAACAAGGGTAATGATTATAATAACAACGGCAGCAGCAGCAGCAGGAATAAGGACAAGAACCAGAACTAAATAAAGGAATACTACGAATACAAATATAAATTGTTCATTTGTGAACATTTCTTATTAACAAGCGCCCCACATACAGCAAAAAAAGAAAGAAAGAAAGTGTTTGGAGCAAAATGGAGATTTAAAAGAATTAATTGAAAAAAATGTTTCCGAAAAAAACCACTTTGGAAAAAATTGACGAATATTGAATCCATTAAAAAAAATGTAAAATAAATCTGTGGTTATTTTAAAATTTTTTGCTAGAGCAATTAAAGAAAAATTGATAGCAAGAATAACATTATGTAACAGTGAAAATACACTTCTGAAAAAAATGTTTTTACTAAAAAAGCGATTGGCTGCGTACAGGTTTGAACCGCGAGCTCCTGACTGATAATATAACGTATCTACCATTCAGCCATAGCCGTATTATACTTTATGTTGAATTTTTTCCACTTGGACTAAATATGTTTAATTTGAAAGGTTTTTCTTTAATAAAATAACTACAAAATCGATGTAATTTTAGACAAGAAGAAATTTTCAACACAATTTTAGACAATATATGATCCTAAATTTAAAGTAATGTTTCAGAGTGTAGTAGCGATGCTAGCCTCTTATTCCAGAGGTCCTATGTTCGACTCCTGCCTTTAAACACGGGTGTTTTCCGCAGACAAGCTAAATCGCTTCGCAGGTTGTGTTTGTTATAAAAAATAGATAATTTGGCCATTTTTAGAAATTCGATTACACTCTCAAAATCGAAAGTTATCGATAAGATACAATTTCCTGGACTTCAGCTATATGTAGATGAGGAGAGTGGTGTGGTAGCTCGCACCCGGTACTACGTAATTATTTTTTTAGCTTTTAGTGCATTATCTGCATCATTATTATGCTTCATTACAATAAAACCATTTAACTTGAAATTTTTTTTTACTTATTTTTTAAAGTTTTTTAGTTTTTTTACTTTATGTCCTATGATCTGGCATTTACTTTCGGGCTGTACCTTAAATTTGGACTTTTTGTCGTGGGTTACTGCATTATAGTAGCCAAGCGCTTTCATTTAATATCCATATTAAGGGGGCTGACAATATATATGCTTGAATACAGCCCCCCATTTTGTACTGGCCGCCATTTTGGAATTGGAAATTTTTCATTGCGTACTGTATTTTATTAGTCACACCCTTTCATTTGATATCCATATTGAGGTGTTTATTGGCAAAGAGCTAATTCGCCATTTTGTGGCGGCGGCCATCTTTGATTTACAATAATACCGAATACACATAATCGTAATGTCATCAAATCAATCGGTCATGAAAATTAAATGTGTTCACCAAATTTCAGTTCAACCGGCTAACAGGAAAGGCCTAATGCCAAATATTCCTTTTTATGGGCGTGGCATCGCCCACTGTTTTATATAAAAAATTGTATAGTCATTGTAAGTAAAGGTGTCCAACAAATCTCAGATCAATCGGTTAACAGGAAAGGCCTAAAAGTAAATATGACTTGTTAAGGGCGTGGCGCCGCCCATTTTTTAATTACAAAATTGCATAGTCACTGTAAATAAAGGTGTCCAACAAATCTCAGATCAATCGGTAAACAGGTAAGGGCTAAAACTAAGTAACTCTTAATTGTATTGCCATGAGAGGTAAGGCTATTTACCGAAATTCAAATCAATCGTTCAAGAGGAAGGGGGTAAAAATCAATATTACTGTTTACGGGCGTGGCCAAGCCCACTTTTCTAATCTCAAAATTGTGTAATAATTAAAACTAAAGGCGAGTACCAAATTTAGGATCAATCGGTTAACAGGAAAGGGTTAAAACTGAGAATTATTTTTTATAGGCGTGGCGCCGCCTACTTTAGTAATTACTAAATTGTATATTTATCGTAAGTAAAGGTGCCTACCAAATCTCAGATCAATCGGTTAACAGGAATGAAATAAACTAAATATTTTACTTTTTATGAGCGTGGCACCGCCCACTTTTTTTAATACAAAATTATATAGTCATCGTAAGTTAACGTGTCTACTAAATCTCAGATCAATGGGTTAACAGGAAAAGGGTAAAACTAAGTACTACTTTTTATGGGAGTGGTGCCACCCACTTTTTAAATATAAAATTGCAGAATGATTATAAGTAAAGGTGTCCACCAAATTTCAGCTCAATTGGTTAAGAGGAAGGGACTAAAACTAAATGTTAATTTTTGTGGGCGTGGCGCAACCCCCTTTTTATATATAAAATTGTAGAGTCATTATAAGTAAAGGTGTCCACCAAATTTCAGCTCAATTGAATAAGAGGAAGGGACTAAAACTATATGTTAATTTTTGTGGGCATGGCGCAGCCCCTTTTTCTTAACGCAATATTAAATTGTCAAAATATCAAAATTTCAGATCAATCGGTCAACAAAAAGGCGGAAAATTTTCGATTACTAAATTTGTCCCAACGACACAAACTCCACAAACAAGGTAAGTTAAATAAAACCATTTAAAAATGGAAAAATTATCTACTCAAGTATGCCTGCAACCTACACGAGGTCCTTCATAAAGTGTCTCCAATTTTTTTTCGATTTTGTCACAAAATGTAATTAAATATGAATGAACACGATCACACCAAAATAATGTGATCGTGAAATAATAATAACAAGACAGAGATGTATAGAGGGGCAAACACACAGCCTGACGTATACAAGAACAGAAGACAATATTTCAATAAAAAAAATCGCAAATCGGTTTGTAGATTGCAGATTCCTGAGGACTCTCTTTCTTTTCAAAGCCGGCTAAAAAGCTATTAGATATTTTTTATCAGCCACGACTTAGAAAATCTTAGGATTTAATTCTTTTAAGCACCTGTTTTATAGGCTTAACTGTAAGTATACAAAAAAAATTTCACTTTAATAGCCTTAAATAGAATTTTATGGAAACAAAACTTATGTCGTCTGCCTTTTTATAACTTCCAACTTTGATTTAAGCGTGAACAATAAATGTCAACTTAATCTTAAATTGAAAATATCCACACAAACTCACACAAAAAACAAGTCAGTCGTTTATCCTGTTGGTTTAATCGTTTTCTTGTTTTAAATTGTCCACTGGCATACTATTATTTTCTTCCTTTTACTTTTTTCTTCTATTAGAAAAAATTAAAATATATGATATTTTAAGCATCAGATTACAAACATTTTTATGTTTATTTTTTCTTCACTGTATTTTTGTTAATCTTTTTTTCCATTTCTGCAAATAGAAAACCAATAAACGTTACAAATTTATTGGTTTTCTTTATCAAGTTTCGTTTGATTTAAGAATTTAAGACTTTTCTATTTATTTTGAATTTAAAAAAAAATAATAAGAAGATAGAGTCATTAAATTTGGGGACACTGCAATATAAAACAATATTGTGGATGTCTCTCAAGGTTGATTTATAAATATTAAAATTGGTTTGACCACTTACACTGCACACGAAAAGAAAATAACAAGAATTTAACAACTAAAAACTAAAACAAAAATAATTCTTGCAAAAAAAAAACCGACCACAAAATAGGCGTGGCACAGCGTCTCCATATTTTATCAGCATGTACTTTTGCGAGAACTAATTGTGTGTGCGAAGTCTCATAAGAATCGGATAAGTAGAAGTAGCTAAAATAAATATTTACTTTTCATGGGCGTGACACTGCCCACTTTTCTAACCAAATTGTTTTATATTAACGATAACTAAACAGGTCCGCAAAGTTTCATAACAATCGGCTAAGTAGAAGTAGGTAAAATGCTTATTTAATTTTCATGGGCGTGGCACTGCCCAATTTTCTAAACATAATGTTGTATTGTAACGCTAACTTAATGTGTATGCAAAGTTTCATATGAATCGGTTTAGTAGAAGTTGTTGAAAAAGAGTATTTACTTTGCATGGGCGTGGCACAGACCACTTTTTTATCCTGATGTAGTATTTAAACAGAAGCTTAATGGGTGTGCAAGTTTCATAAGAATCGGTTGAGTAGAAGTAGTTGAAAACGAATTTGTAATCTCCTTCTATGGGCTTAACACCGCCCACTTTTCAACGGGACCAATCTGGAAGTACATCCTCTTGAATAGAGCAAAAAAAAATTCATAAATCGCGGAGTTTTGAGTGAACATACATAAAAAAATATACATGACGAAATGATAACCTTTCTTCTTTTTTTGAAGTCGGTTAATTACGTTTATCGGCGTTTGGAAAATTTACGTGTGGTATTCATATCATGGGGTATCTAAAGTTCCCCCTTTTGCTCTTGGTTATACTGAATCCACGTAGAAAGTCTTGTAATGCTTCATTTAGGTATATGGTGTGTTCAGCTTTTTTATATCAAATACTACGAGAAAAATTTTTGCGGAATATTTTAACCCTCTAACTCTTCGCTGTTTTAGGTCTTTTTGTGTCTTTCTTGAAAAAAGGGGGCAAAAAAACCCCTGCAAAAAGGAATATAGTGGGCTAAAATATCCTATAAAAATATTTGTCATAAAATTTTACAACAAGTTTCAAATACACCAAAGTAGGTCCAAACTCAACTTTTACGCTTAAAATGTGCTTTAGGGTTGATATCGTACACTCTAAAACATTACTTCAAATTTACGATCATATATTGTCTAAATTTGTGTTGAAAATTTCTCCTTGTTTAAAATTACATCGATTTTGTAGTTATTTTATTAAAGAAAAAAACTTTCAAATTAAACATATTTAGTCCAAGTGGAAAAAATGCAACATAAAATATAATACGGCTGTGGCTGAATGGTAGATACGTCAGACTATCAGTCAGGAGGCCGCGGTTAAAACCTGAACGCAGCCAATCGCTTTTTTTAGTAAAATCTGTAATCTGTAAAGTGTTGCCGACTATTATCGACCTAATTTTCAACAAAAGTGTTTTGGAGTGTACACTAGCTCACAATTATAATTAAAATATCCCACAAAACAGAATTTTATGAGGTTAGTTTTTGTGAAAAATACAAAATCCGATCTTGGGGGATATTTTAGTACCAATTGTGAGTAAGTATGAAATTAACCCTTAAACACCTTTTAAGTTTTAAATAATTTCTCTCGTTCAAGTAATACATGTTAACAAAGTATCAACACTCCACAATTTTTACCAAAAGGGTCATAATTGCGTGTATCTTTAAAACCTGCTACAACGACAAAGTTATTCGTATTGTACATGGTTAGAAAGGTAACTTATATATATCTGCAATTAATGAGTTTTAATAATTAATTTTATACGAAATGAAAAAGGATGAAAAAAGGAGGCTAAAAGCAAAAAAAATGTGCAATATTAAATTTTTACACTGAAAATAATCCATGCATCATTTTACGAAAAAAAAACTTTCGTAGTTACTTTTTTCGTAGAATATACGAAAATTTCGTACATATTACGAAAAAAAATGTAGCCAATATTTTTTCGAATTTACGAATGTAACGAAAACCTTTCGTAAAATTTTTTCCTTGTTAAAAAGTATATTTTAAATAAAAAAATTAATATAAATAATGTTTTATAAATTGACATATTTTTCATTTACAAGTAAATAAATGAAAATTTCAGCTCTTATAAAATAAATATATAAAGTGGCTCAGCGGGTAGAGTGCTTGGCTTTTTTTTATTTTATTTCTTAATTATTTTCGTAGATTTCGTATATTTCACGAAAGAATTTCGTGGTGCGAAATCTCGAATGATTTCGTAATATGTACGAGCGTTTTCGTGCATATGTTGCACGGATTTTTTCGGTGTAGCTAAAATTTTACTATAAATATCTTGGAATTTCTTAGCACTACGTTTTATGCACTTTAGCGAACAATGTGTACGTAATTTAAATCGGCCAAAACATTTTCAAGTAAGCAACATTACTTTTTAGAACAAAGTTCCTTATGGTAAGTTGCGCATGTGATGTGCAGCATATAAATATATTCTATGGTTGGGGGTAGAGAAAAAAATTGTTTAAATGGAAATATACGTGTAACTAATTCGTGTAACGAATACTGGTAAGAAATACATGTAACGACAATTAAAAACAAAGGCCTCAGGCCGGCGCGAAGGTTAAATTCCTTCAGAACTCAGTGTTTTCGCTTTGACATTTCGTGGTTTTCGGTGCTGCCGCTATTTTCCTGGGAAGTTCTAAGAGTTTGGGGAGATTCTTTTCTTAGTTTTTTGGGAGTCCGGGTCTCTTTTGGGATTTGTGATTTTTTTTTGGCCTAGTTTTGGCAATCCGAAGAACTTCTGCGATTTTGGAAAGATTTTCGTCCATATTGTTGGCAATCCTTGAACCAGATTTGGGTATTTGCTAATGGTTGGTGCCGCTACTAAATTATTGAGAAGTATCGCCTAAGTGTCACCTAAATATCTTCCAGGCGTAGTTGTGTTTTGTTGACGAATTACCTTCTTTTTCCACCTAGAGGTTGAAATTACTATATTCTTTTACTTGTTGTCATCAAGGGAAGTGAAATTTTTCTTTTTAAATTATAAGTTTTATATTTGGTGGCGGTTATGGCGCCGGGACTGCTGACTAGGCGGCGTGTGTCGAAGGGCGGTAAAGATGTGGGGGCATCTGACATAGCGAACGAACGCGGCCGGACGAAGGTGGCCGAATGAATGTGGACGATTAAAGGAGGCCAGCCAAAGGCATAATGCCGAAAGTTGCCGCCCGATGGCATAACGCCTAAAGCAGCAGGCCAAAGACTTACAGTGGTTCCAATGGGAAAAAATGGCAATAAATCTGTATCTTGGAAACTTTCGATCCGATTACAAAACGATGTATACTAAAATTATAGAAGAGGACATCAGCTTTAATCATATGGCTATTTGGGTCACCCTGTTTAAATACAATCTAAGCTACAGGGTGTCAAATTTGACTACCTCGGGCATGAAAAACCTTTTCGCCCTCATAACTTCTACAGATATTATCTTATTTTAATGAGTTTCAACTTCGTGTAAATTTTATAAATAAATAATGCAAATACGGTTTATTTCATTTAATTATTTTTAAAATTTTCAAAAAAATTTGACTTTAAATTTTAAAATTTTGGTTTTGGTCTCCGATTTTTTTCTCTATTTCGTCAATATCTGGTAATGAATGGCACAGCCAAATTTTCATAAATTTCCTTATATGACTTTTAACAAAATCCTTGAAATGAGAGTGAAATATGACTAAATTTTGACAAAAATAGAGCTTAATTGTTCGAAAATTTACAAATTTTTCAAAAAACTCTTTTGCAGGTCACAATTATCCCTAGAATATCTAGGCTTTTCCACCAGTTATTTAAGATAGTCTAGTCTAAAATAAAAATACAAGAAACGAAAAAAAAGCATGCAATTTATACGCACTCAAAAACTTTGTTATTTTTATGAAAAATTGTAATATTCGACCATTGCTGGATGTAGGGTGCATTTCCAAAAAGTCATACAAATTACTGTATACCATTTATTTAGGCCTTTTCTTTCATATTTAATAAATTTGCTAGAAATGCTTGGAAAATAAAGGACACTTTTTGTACAATAAATTACACTTATTTTTATATATTTGGAAATATCAAGCTTAAACGGAATGCCTCCCAGTGCTATATTCAAAAAACTTATAACTTTTTGGTTTTTTTTTGACAAACATAACCCGAGAAGCGATTAGCTTGTCTGTGGAACAGACCCAGAGTCTATGGCGGGAATCGAACCAACGACTGGCACACTAGCCTCGCTACCACTTAGCGACAGAGGCACATATGCATAGATATTTGATTCATGCTTATCAGTTAAGTAGCTTAGAAGTTAGGGATTTATTTTACCTTTTTTCTTATTTCACTCCACTGTGCAATATGCAAAAGGGGCGGAACTTTATCTCCCCCTAAGATGAAATGAGTCACTAGAACCTTGTAATTTTTTTTTTCTTGTATTTTTCATCTATTTAAAAAAATTTCATTAATAACTCTATTGATATTTAATGTAGATCAAATCCAACAACCTCATCAAATCATTTATAAAAATCTTCAATTAAAAGCTGTTAAAGTATCTTTGACTGCTATTTTTTCTTTGTTCATATTAACCTGTAATGATACAAATTCTTAAAGCTCTAGCTTTTAATCATCAATATTATATTTTTCTTCTGAAAACCCCCACTACCCTTTCAAAAAAGAAAAAGATTTTTAATGAAAATGAGCAAAATTGCTACAAAAGATGTAAAAAGGGGTTGTTTTTCTTGAAATGAAGTATAAAAATCAGCAGACAGTCGCTTTTGGCAGAAAGGTTAAATACTTGGTGAAATATTTGCCAGAAGTTTTATACTTCAACATTAAGTTTATACATACAAAAAATATGTATGTAAATATATTTAGTACAAGTAAATACTTTGAAAATTTGTATATCAAAGTGTTTAAATGGGTAAGTTTTATAGTGTGTGTGTGTGCGTGCCTGCGTTTGTGTGTAAGAACACTTTTGTATGTCTTTCAATGCTAATGAGATGAGGGCACATATACAAAAATTCATTATATCACTTTGAGGATTTTCCTACAAACAGACAAACAAATAATGAAAAAAAAAATCACAAGAAACTTTTTCACTTTAACTTAAGGCTTAAATAATACAACTACATTTACAGCTCAGCTTAGTCCTTAGTTCAGTAGCAGCTGTTGTTTATTTAGTAGCACCAACACTACCATTTGCATTTGTGTTTGTGCGTTTGTGTGTGTGTGTGCGTAGAATTAATAGAATATTTTAGTATGGCATAAAATAAAATGCGATGGTGATGGCGGTGTTGTAACCTCGTTAAGCATAATTAATAGCAACAAAGTGATAAACACCTTCAACTCCTTTCATTAAGATATTTTTCGTCAGCAAACTTTTTAGGAATTAAAACGATTTTTTTCTTATTAAGAACTTTATTGCGGCTGTAGATAAAGGAGAGAAACACACCAACAGGTGTGAAGATGACTTATATGGGAGTAGTGCACTAATTTGGCAGGTTCCACTAAAATATTGCACTAATTTTGTTGATGTTTAGTGGTGAATTGAAAATTAGCAGCCTAACTAAGGCTTAAGGATAGGAATTTTGCACTAAAATCATTTTATTTTAGTTCGAAAAAAGCAATATTCAATTTATTGAAACATTTTCTTTTTCTTCTTCTTCCCTAATGTTAGTGCAACCCCCTGTGCCCCTGTGGCTGAGTGGTAGCGACGCTAGCCTGTCAGTGCAGAGGTCGCGGGTTCGATTCCCGCCATAGACCCTGGGCGTTTTTCTACAGACAAGCTGATCGCTTTGCGGGCTGTGTTGGTCCTAAAAAAAAACAAACAGAAATTTTGCACTAAATTTAAGGTAAAATTTGTCAAAGTCAGTTTAGTGAGAATATGTTTAAATGCATATTTTTTAGTGATGGCTTAAATTTTGCACTAATTCGAGGGAAGTACAGATATTAGCACTAAATCTCCGTTAAGTGATAGTGAAAAAATTAGCACTAACACAAAATTTTTTAGTGCTGTGAAGAAAAACCATTATCAATAAGCTTCACCGAAAAAAAAACCATGCAACGTATGCACGAAAACACTAGTACATATTACGAAATATTTCGTAATTTCGCACCACGAAAATGTTTCGTAAAATATACGAAATTTACGAAAATAAATAAGAAATAAAATTTAAAAATAATTTTGGCTCAACCGGGGTATATATATTATATTTCAACACAGTACTCTAATGTTTACGAAAGGTTTTCGTTACTTTCGTCAAATTATTGCTTAACCTTTTTGCGTAATATGTACGAAAGTCTCGTATGTTCTACGAAAAAAGTAACTGCGAATTATTTTTTTTTCATAAAATGTTGCATGGATTATTTTCAGTGTGTTGAAAAATAATGCAAAAAAAATGTCTCCAATTTTATTTAGTGCAGTGCTTATTTCAAGGAACATTTAGTGCACTACCGCCAACTATGGAAGATAGTTAGCATGTATTTTCGTACATTTAATTCAGAAAATCTCAGCAATTTTTAGGTAAGTTCTTATTTGTCCATTCAATTCGGTTTACTTTTTTTATATCATAAAGTTGATGTATTGAGGATATTAAATTCGAGAAAAAAAGATGAAGTAATGTCCACCTGCATCCTGTTTGGATTGAAGTTAGTTTTTCAAATATCTCGGACAACATGCGAAACCATTTTTGAGACTCATGTGTGAAATAAATATAAATTACATAATATATTTTCCTTAATTCAAATGTTACACTTAAAACTTCTAATTTTCTATGCCATAGTTTAGTTTTCGAAAATAATAGCCGAAAATAAATGAAACTCATTAAGCTCAAATTAATTTCAAACTGCAATCAAGAGTGCATACGTGTCTATACTTCCAGCTAAAATAACAATAATTATTAAGTGTTATTATTTTGTTACATGTTGTTAATGTTACTAATGTATTCCATATATAAAATACTAAAGTAATAAGCATTTTAATTAAATTTATTTCGCATTATGACACAATAATCTTTGTCTAATGATTTCAGCACTATAAAATGCATTCAAATACACTCATGCCAGTTTAGGTATAGAGATATAAACTCACATAATCACACTTACAAATAAATCTCAGTACTTTGTATTAGTGTAACAAAAATATAACAGTAAGTGATGAGCGTACATGTCTTCATTATTAAGATTTTTGGTATAATAATACTTTACATGCACAACAACGACAACAGCAACATCAACATGAAAATTCATTCGACCATAAATGCACACACTCAAATAATTCTTGTATGCAATTGCATTTTCATGAGAAGTGCACTTTTCCTAAATGAAGTAGAGTGGATAGGTGGAGTAAGAGAATTTATAATAATGAATTGCAATTTGTAACAAAACAATACTTATGCGAACAAAGGTAAAATAAAGTAGTAAGAAGATATTGAGATGGGATTTAAGTTAAAATGTTACATGTGTAGTACTTGAAAGTGTATTAGAGTGCGTAGGAATATGTATGAGTACTCATAAATATACCCCATACTTATTTAGTTCTAAATTGAAATAAAGTGTAATCGAAAGCAAGCAGGCTAGCTGGCAAGTTGCAAGGCCTTCCGTCAAGCATCAGAGATTGAGAACAATTAAAAAAATTATTATTATTATTATTGTAGTGTAAAAGAGTAAAGGCGGGAATAAGAGCAGTATATATAAGAAATGAGTTTTTAACACATTTCCTTTTTTATATAAAAGCTTTTATAATAAAAGTATAAAATTTTACAAAAATTTGCCGTTAAAATTGATATTCAACTTAAATTCGAAATTTCGAATATAATTTCGAATTGTCGAAAATATTTCTAAATAAAGCATTTTGCATATTCTCACAAAAACGCTAATTTTTCATGTACACAAAACTTAAATTCGAATAAATTAATATAAATTCGAAATTTCGAACTTAGCTGAAATACTAAAGTTTCTGTATAATCAAATAAAAGCATTTACTCTTTCATGCCAAACGAATTACAAAACGTTAAGTGCGAAGTATTTGGTGTCTTAATATTTAAACTTCCGAAATTTGGTTTCCATTTTGGGATACAAGAGAACTCAAAGGACTATCTTTTTATTTACAAAAAATTCGATTTTATAACCTTTAGCCTTTAAAATTGATACTTAGCTAAAATTAGAAAATGCACAACAAATTTCGAAATTTCGAACATTCTTAAAAAATTTACACATATTATATTTTTACATACAAATTTTCTTTTGTGCATATTTCATGATACTTTCAATATGTCGTAAAATTTGTGATATAAAATCAAATAATGAATATATTCGATATTAAGTCTATACTTATAATATTCTCATTATAATCAGAAGATGACTGAAAGTTTGTCTATTTCTTAACAACAACAAAAATTAATTAGATTTTATGAAAATTTGCCTTTGAAACCGTTATTCGACTTAAATTCGAAAATTCGAACATAATTTCGCTATTTCAAACAAAGTGTTTAGGCATAAAAAATTTTAATTTTTCATGCTGCAAAAAGAGCAGAAATTTAATTCTGAACATTTTATGAACAAAATAATACTATTTCATAAAATTTAACCCTTAAAATTGAAAATCAAGTCAAATTCAAAAACTTAAAACTAAGTTCGAAATTTCGAACATACTGGAAATATTAAAATTTTTTCACCTTTATTAATAATATTCTTTATATATAAAAGTTTCCGAACCTTTCTTTCTATGTATTATAAAAAAAATTGTGTTTGAATAAATTTTCGAAGTTTTTCGAAATCAAGCCTATGCTTAATTAAGATCAAAAGGAAATAGCTTTTAATTATCAAAAAAAAAAAACAAGATAGCTCAAATTAACATTTAATATTCATAGACATCTTAAATTCGTGTGTTCGAATATAATTTCGAATTTTCGAATATGATTTAAAAATTAAAGATTTTGCATTTTCGCACGTAAAGTTTCATTTCCTTATGCTAGTCACACTTATGAAGACTTGTTTACGTTATTTCAAAAAATCGAAACAAGATTGAATATAAAACATCAAGTTAATTAATTTAGAAATAAAACAAAAAAGTTTTCCGCAGTAAACACCACGGTCTTAAATGTTAGATATATGGGGACTTTTCAAAAAAAGAAATTCAAATTTTATGTGGAAAAGCCTCTTATAAGTATATGCGAGGCAAGAATTTAATGTCTCCATATATCTTAGAAGATAAATATCTTCTAGTGCCATCCAGAGCCTTATTCTGGTACAAAGCACTTTCCTCAGCCTGTGGCTTAGACCTTAAGCGCGAAAAGGTGACACGCGTTTTGTGTATTTATTCCGGCTGATTAAAATAGATCAAATAATTCTCAAAATGATAAAGAACTGTAAATATTTCAAAACTGTAATGCTATTATTTTCACCTTCGCTGTTTTCAATTGCTCATACAAGAATATGTTAATTAACTACATGTGTTTTGTTGTGCCTGGACAAGGATATTAAAGAAAATTAGAGCCTAAAGTAGAAGATGAGTATTCGTGTGTTAATGCGCTCAGATTTGAATACTAAGTTGTGTTAGTTTTTTTTTTTTGTAAATGAGTGTGGAATATTTTAAACTGTAATTACGAAATGTTTTACATTTTGACTGTTTGGTATTAATAATGTCTGCACTCAAGTGATCAAATCATGTAGAATGCAAATGCATTTCATTATATATTGTTTCAAACAGCATAATGCGGATTAATTTAAGTTGAACATAAAATAATAGCAAAAAAAAACAAATGCGAAAATGCTAGACAAGAAAGAAAAATGTATAGTCTTTATTAAATTATCATAATTTACTAATCGAAAAGAGAAAATGTTACAAGAAACAAAAAAAAAACCGGTAACTTTCTTTAAAAATAGAAAGTTTATTTTAACAACCACTTTAAGCACACCTGCTACTTAAGTTGATTTCCTGTTTATTTATTTCTTTTATGCTTGGCATTTTAACATTTTCCTCACAACATCCTTGTTTTTGATATTTCTCTTTAGCTGTTACCCTCTTCTTAGTTTTCCTAACATCCTGTTTTGCATTTAAATTTATAGAAAAATGTATCTTGTTTTTTTCTGCAATATTTTTCTTAACTTCCGCCATCCATTAAACATCATTAAAAATTTAATATTCTTCATTATTTTCTTTATTTGTGTCTGTGATTATGTTCTTTATTTTCTTTTTTATTTTGTTCTTTCTTTCTTTCTTTCTTTTTTTCTTGAATCCTTCTTTACTTGAAAAAATTCCTTGTGTGTATTATATTTGAATTCCATTATTTTTATCTGAAAATTTACTTCGAGGGTGAGCAGGTTGGCCTTAGGTTTAAAGGTGGGCACTTGATAACGAAGAATTTATTTGATTTTTGTAGCAGAAAACAAAAAAAAGAGCAGTGGAAGTGAGTTGCTTATGGCTGTTAAGCATTTAAAAGTAAGAGTAAGTAAGTAAATGTATTTAAAGGCAAACTTTTGCTAAAAAAAAAAACTTTGCTATGAGTGTGAGTTTATTAAAAAAGTATTTATTATTTGGTCAAATTAACAATATGCTTAAGGGAGTTCAAGAAACTTTTTTAAAGAATTTTATCTATTAGGAAATGAATAAAACCTGAAGCAAGCTTTTGGTGTCGTTGACTTAAAATCTTATTTAACATTACAAATGTTTAAAAAATACACTAATAAAACATTGGCCTGCGAAATAATATTTTTTCTAAGTTTTTTTTCTCAATCTGTAATTATTTGTTGTTTGTGATTGTCGTAAAAGTAACGGAAATCATATGAGCCATTAATAGCACATCACTTTTACTAGATAACGGTACATTTGTGTTTTTCGAAGTATACTTCTATTTAAAGCGCCATCTAGAGTCAAAGACTGGTTTAATAAAAAGAAGTGATATCTTCTTTCAATGGCTACTAAACTACGCGCCGGATGGTGACTAACTGGCTTTGATCGAATACAAAATACCTGAGTTAAATTGGATCGAATTTAAGATTTTATGAAATTTTTAACTTTTTCTACTAATTATTGTACTTTTGGAAGCATTTTTGTACCAAAAATAATAAGTAAATAAGATTTTCAGCTCATTGGTTGTTGCTGTCTTCGCTGTCAGTATCGTCTAGGCAGAAAAAAATTCCGATGAGAAGACTGTGGTGGTCTCGAAACATATGATGTATGTTCAAACTGCCATAATGAAGATGATTTTGAAAACAGACTTAAACTAAACTAATTAAATAACTTTGGATAAAAACCATACAGTTTGACTAAACCCATTTATGTGAAATTATAAACTCTTTTACTGAGTGTGACAAAAAATTCTAGACAATTATTTGATCTAAATCAGTAAATGGTTTTGTTGAAATTTGGTTGTTTCATTATGGAATACAACAAAAAATTTTCGTGTTTTTTTTTTTGTTAAATTAAAAAATTTTTAAATTTTTAAACTGTGTTGGTCAAAATGCATGACCAGCATTATAGTAGTACTAGCTATACCCGGCATGCTTTGCTACCCCATTGTTGTGCAGATATAGAAAAATTAATTAACTCATTTAAAAATAAACATAAAATTGGTTAGTTTTTTTGGCGATCATTTTATTTTTGGCGAATTTTTGCATTTTAGCGATTTTTCATTTTGGCGATTTTTCGTTTTGACTTTTTTAATTCTGGAATTTTTTAGTTTTAGAGTTTTTTAAAATTTCAAGAGTTTGCCTCTTACGGTTTCCAAGATACACCAAACTGTTTAAACTACATACACTGAAAGGAAATCCTTCATTCAGACAATGAATTTCTTCATTGTATTAATGAAATTTGTCATTGAAAGTCAGCTAATGAAGCACTTTATTGGATTATTGAAGAATGTTTCATTGTATTTATGAACTTTATTTGGCAGCCATGTCATAAATGGAATGAAACTATTTCATTAGTTAAAAGAAAAAGATTTATAAATTAAATGTAGGTGTTTCATTGTTTTTTCACAAGTAACTCACTAGTGTACATCATTAACATGCTATGATGTACACTGGTATTTGTCAGTCAATCGCTGGCAGTGCTGCTCATTGACCAGTAAATGTTGATTGCTTGCTTGAAACTAGTCTCGAACTCAACACCTCAGGATTCGTAATCAACGCGTTAACCACTTCAGCCAACAGCCCCTCTTGTTTCTCATTATTTTAAATACATAAGAGAGGCATATTTGGAAAAAAGAGAGGCGAATAGCTAACAACGTGTTTTATCTAATGAAGAATATTACATTGTATAAAACAAATATTTTCATTGTATTTATGATGATCATATTGGTTTGAAATTAAAAAAAGATTTGAAAAATAAGAAATAGGTAACTTTTTTGAACTAAACAAAAGTTGATTTACTTATGTTTAAAATATATCGTACATTAAGCTGTCAAAAATTGTATGAATTAATTATATTTTTCATTAATTCGGTAAAAAGAAAATTGATTTAAGCAATGTAACGATTTTCATTAATACAATGAACTATGAAAAACTTATGAAGAGTAGAGATTGAAGGATTTCATGTATGCAATGTTATTGCTCATTGTATTAATGAAAAGTTTCATAAATATAATGAAGATCATTTAATTAAACCGTTTTTTCAATGTAGACAAAATTACATACAGACTACTAACTTTGAAAATTTCGAGAGTCTATATAAAAGTGTCTGTATATTACATTAGTATTTCAACATGTTTCGTTGCTCGCTTTAGAACACACTTTAATCTTTAGCCCATAGCTCCTACGGTTCTCGAGAAAACAGCCTGGCGGACAGCGTATCGGAAACAATAAGATTAATTTACACTTTTGGTGCACAGAGCCCTAAAAAGGACCTTTTCCAAAAAGTAACCATTTTCTAAAAGTACCCCTCCCAAACAAAATTTTTCAAAAATTATTATTTCTTAAAACTACTCTTTCAAAAAAATTGGTTTTCGAAAAAGTACCTTTACTTTAAAATATAAACGGTTAACAAAAAAAGTATCAAAATTATATTTTTACCCTTTTTCGGCACCTAAATGTACAAATTAAAAAAAAATTCTATCATTTTTCTATCTTACTATGACGCTTTTGGAATTTTATGTCTACCTTACTTAGATTCGGAGATATATGAACACCGAGTTTACCCGTTTTTACCCCTTTTAATAACGTTAGAATTTAAGCTTTTAAAAATCCATTCTTAGAGAATATATACAAACATATGCATTCAGTATGTGTATCAATATGCATAAAAATTATTTGTATGGAAAAAAGTACCAAAAAGGGCTACCAATTTTACCCATTATATATTCAAATTTGAAAATTTTCAAAACTGTTTTTGAAGGCTTTTAAGGAGAGAAGAATGAATTTCAAGTTTAGTTTCTAACTTTATTACTTTAGGCGATAAACTGTTAACAAAAAAAGTACCAAAATTATATTTTCACCCTTTTTCGGCTGCTAAATGTACAGATTTTGAAAAAGTTTCAGACACCTGTCTGCTCATTTTTCTATCTTATTATGATGTTTTTAGAATTTTATGTATACCTTACTTAGATGCGAAGATATAAGGTTACCGATTTTACCCGTTTTTACCCTTTTTAATCCCCTTAGAATTAATTAAAATTTTCAAAAATCCTTTCTTAGTGAAAATATACAAACATATTTTCAAAAATCCTTTCTTAGTGAAAATATACAAACATATTCATTCACTATGCATATCAATTTGCATAAAAAATAGTTGTATGGAAAAAAGTACCAAAAAGAGCAACCAATTTTACCCTTTATGTATTCGAATTAGAAAAAAGTACCAAAACATGTTTGAGGGCTTCGTAAGGATAGAAGAATCCATTTTAAATTTAATTTTTATCTTCATTACTTTAGGAGATAAACGGTTAATAAAAAAAGGACCAAAATTATATTTTTACCCTTTTTCGGCTCTTAAATGTAAAAATTTCAAGAAAGTACCAAACACCCGTGCGCTGCAGTCAGACAGCATCGAACACGGTACATCCAGGCTAGCATATTAGCAGACATCCATAAGGCTAGCGTAGCAAATCCTTTTCAATTCAGTTATTGCATACATGTGCATAAATTACACATTGGACAAATTATCGAAAATAGTTCGATGTTGCGAACATTCACATTTTATGAAATTTGGCAATTGCGCTTATTATCGCTACATTATCGAAAAAAGCTCGCCTTAGCGAACATTCGATTTTTTTTAGATTTACTAGCATTCATCGAAAAAATTTGCTTCAAATATTCTTCGCTTTAGCCAGAGCTGTAAAAATTGCAATCAATTGTGATTGCAATCAAAGTGATTTAAGCCAAATTGATTTAATTTTTTTCTTTCAAAATTATTTCAGATATCAAAATGAAATCTTGTAAAAATTGCAATCATTTGTAATTGCAATAATTTTGATATATTTTTTTTCAATCAATTTGAATGCAATACAATTTTTGTTGATATCATATGATTTCAATTAATTCCGCTGAAACCACAACTATAGTGAAAGTCCAAGAAAATAGTATCAAAACGTATCAAAACGTAGGTTTGTTAAGCATTTCAGGCATTTGTTTTTAATTATCAGAGTAAGATTTTTTTCTAGAAAAAGGAGTATCATTTGAAGAGAACGCTGATTTTGACTCTGATTTAATTTTGATTGCAATCACCAGATTTGCGATCAAATTTGATTCAATCAATGAATATAGAAATTAATTTCTAAAAATTGATTGCAATCATTTTCATTAAATTGATTTCATGACTTCAAATTGAAGTCATGATATCAAATTTACGATTTTGATTGCAATCAAAAAGTAACAATCATTAACATGAAATCGTGTGATTGCAATTAAATTGATTGCAATCTTTCACAGGTCTGGCTTTAGTAAACATTCTTTTATTTCGAATCTCAGGTTTGTTTAGTGGGATTTATCATTCAATTAGTTTTGTGTTAGCCGGGCTCGTATGAATAATATTTCGTTTGGTTTGTTGAAATATCACTTATCCGCAAAGTTTAAAAAAAACATTGCATACTTTTTGGCATTTTCAAATAAAATACATGTATTACGTATGAGTTATACGGATGATTCCCCATTGCCATACACTTTTGCCTGTCAGCTAAAAATATGTACATATCGTCAGATGAAACGCAAAACGCCCTAACTTACATTTTTATAATTTTACGGAATAAGCAATATATATGCTTCATTATGTAATTGGTCAGGTGTTTTTGCTTTTTAGAGTTTCTAAATTATAACGGTATTTTTGTTCGGTAAAGCCTTATTTTTATAGTTGTTTTTTTGCGTTTTTTTACCATATGTACATATGTTTGTGTTGTATAATATTTAATACTAAAAATCTGGAATGGATTTTAGATTTTGTACCATATAAAGAAAATGTACTCCTTGTCTATGACGGTACCAACTGTGTTACTGCCCATCCCACGATGTCGACAAGTCGATTTCCTAAATTTGTTCTTGTTTCCAATATAAATAGGAGAACGAAATCGACTTGTCGACATTGTGGGATAGGCTTGAAATATTTATTAAAGAAAAAATATGTCCAAAAATATGTAAAAAAAAATTTTTTTTGTAATAACCTGAATACTGCATAATTCTTCATGCAGTATTCATGTTATTATAAAATGTAATAAATTTCTTTCCATTACAGGAACTTGTATTCAGAAACCTCTTGTTAAGAAGATACTGAAACCTTTCGAGTGACACCAAAATTATTAATATCTGACGACGCGCTCTAAATTTATTCAATCTTGAATATGAAAAACTCTTCTCAAAAATGGTAGAGATATCAAAGCTTAGACAGATATAAAATAGGAATAATACGAGGTATAGAACTAGTTCTTTCGCCATGTGAAGCGCACGTTCATTAAAATCGGAGAGGACAAAAAGCTAAACAGTATCAAAAAGTTTTGAAATTACTCGTGAGAAAAATATTGCATCCGTTGATCCAAGCAACATAGAGGAAGATATTATCGCTAGCATTTCTACTCTATTGGCATCTAATACATACAGAATTTTAGTATAATAATTGCAGCGAATAAATTTCTATTCAATCATTTTGATACGAGTATCTACAATACTTAATTTATTCATTCAATGACAATATATGGTTTCATTTGCAATCATATCAAAACAAACATATATATATTTGTATTAATAAAATGTTATATGTGGGTGTCATATCTTAAATGTGAAACTTCGCAAACAACCTCTTTAAATAAAGCCAGATTTGATTAGACATTTTTTTCTCTGTTTTTTTATATTTTATTTCGAGGCATTAATTTTGAACAAACAAGCAAACAAACATTTTGTTAAAAGACAAATAATCCTATAATTAAATTTGCTTTTTAATGCATAATACTCAAACATGCAAAGAAACGGCTCCAATAAAAATCACTTAAGAAATTTTTTTACGCATTCCCTCGTTTGCTGTTGTAGCAAAAATTATTCAATTTCAAAATTACTTGGTGTTTGGAATGTTCTTTCGTATTTTACTGAAAATCGAAGGAATTTAATTGTAGTCACGAATTCATTACACATCAACACAAACACACACACACACACACACACACACATCTTTGCATACATATATTAGTGAAATAAATTCATATAAATTCTTTAGCACCATTAGAAAATATTTACTCATATGCTGAAGTGCTTATTTGGTGGCAAAGAACAAATACACGCATTTATATACATACACACACAAACACATAGTTGTATATTTACATTGGCTTTAGAAATACATATTCAACTCTAACATTTGTTTAAGCGAGTATGTTTGTCTTCTTATCAAGTAAATATATTATCATGTATGTTTGAAAACATATATGTACAGTGAGACCTCACCTAATGGACAGATTCCATAACCGGACACCTTCCTTAGCCGCGAACGAACTTTTTAGAACCGACATTTCCATCAGTTTTTCCATACAAAATGTATTCCCATAACCAGACACTCTAATAACCGGACGCGGGCACTAAATTTTAGAAAATTAAGCTCAAAATAAGCGGACAGAAGCGTTGAAATTCATCAGGATTTTATAAAATTTGTATGTAGTTCATCTTTTTTTCATAGTGATAGTTGACTGATATTTCTGTTAGTGCCAATTAAATTGGTAATTCCGACGTTACCACAAAGAAGGTGTTTCTTAGAGCGGCTGGCTCTGAAGTAGACAAAATGTACATTGATTGGTTCATTAATCAAAATTTTTTGAGTCACAATAGACTAGCACTCCATTGCTTTAATAATATCTAACATAATACAATAAAATATTTTAAATAATAAAAGTGTTTCTCTCTCATAAGCGGACACCTCTCATAACCGGACAAAAATACTGCGACGGTGGGTGTCAGGTTATGAGAGGCTTCACTGTACTTGTATTAAATGTGTATGTGTGTAGATATTATGAATTTTTTAAATATTTTCTATATATATAAATATTTGCAAATGAATACGAAAGTATATTATTGGAGATTGGTGTTCGGGTGTTAAATTATGAAATATTTTTTAGCACATTATTGAATATTTTATATAATAATTGTGCGAAGGCAACCATCTCTGATTGATAGATGTAAGACAATATTTTCATTACAATGTTCCAAATTGTATTTAAAATATTCATTTGATACACCAAAAAGCAAAATTTTAACTATGTCTATCTCTTAGCCACCTTTTTTCACTTACAGCTCTAATTCATGGAGCGATCGGCTATAAGCAGACATTCAACAGGATAATAGATTAATTAATATGTTAAATATAGTTTTGAAAAGTTTGCTATTTCAAATTAAAAGAATGCTTCGGAATATTCCTCTAGGTCACCATGTTGATGGCTTTGGAAAAATTGCTAAAATATCAAACTTCGAAACTAGTTAAAAATCTTTAACTGCTTCGCGGATAAAAAGTGTTCTTTTTTTCATGAGTCCATTAGAAACATCACTTGAAGCTCATAGTAACAATGTAATTCGATAGAAGGAGAAAAAAGATCAAATAAAAATGGTTCAGTAATAAAACCTGGAATCTAAAAGTTTAACTAAATCTAACAGAACGAATTCGGTGAAAGCATTACAAATAATATGGCCTTGTTTTAATTGTAATTTAATTATATGTAAAACCCCACGAAGAAAATTTTTGTGGAACATTTTAGCCCACTTTAGCGCACTGAAAGGAAGTTTTTGCCCGTTTCTTAAGAAAGGGACGAAAAGACCCATACTACAATGAGTTAGAAGGTCAAAATATTTCACAAAAATGTTTATCCTGGTATTTTACATAAAATGGTTAATCACATCTAATACCTGAAACAAAAGGCTCACAAGATTTAATATGCCAAGTACTAATTGAGAATAAGTACGAAATTAATCCCTAAACACATTTCAAGTTTTGAATGATTTCTGTCGTTCAAAATGAGTCAAGAGATTACAGACCTATAATAGAATTAAATGTCAAATATTTTTGTGCAACATTTTGGCCCACTATATTGCCCCTAAAGGAAAGTTGTTTGTCTCTTTTTTAAGAAAAAAAAAACAGACTACACCAATTAACACCACCTTTAAAAATTTAAGTGTCTATATATAAGTGTCTGTATGTTACATTAGTATTTCAACATGTTTCGTTGCTCGCTTTAGAACTCCTGTTGTAAGGTTCCTTTACACTTTTGGTATACGGAAACCTAAAAATGAAGAAAAATGTATTATCATAAGGGCTTTAGATGTCTTTAAAGATCTTATGACACTAAAATTTGTCTTCATTTTTCGAGTTTTGAAGAACAGTGCAAATATAATATAATAGAAAATGTTACCAGGTGCAAAGAGTTCAGCAATATTAAGATATATATCAAACTGTCAAAGCTTTTAATAATGTTATCGATAAAAAATGAGAGTCTGTCAACTCAAAATTGACGTTTCAAGCTTGAAGCATTAAAGTGTTGCCGAATTAGCGGTTTATTCATGAATTCAAGGATTTTGCACCTCTTTTTTCAAATATTTTTCCGTGTGCGTTTTATTATAAATAAAAAGCAGGCAACACTTAAAGAAAACATAACGTATTGTTTACATTTTGTATAGTTATTTCTTTCTATCAGCTGCTGTTTTTTTTTCAATCCAATAGCAAAACAATGCAAGAAAAATGTAGTGTCGTAAGGGCTTAAGGACATTTAGTAGAATTTTGTGGCAAATATTTTTGTAGAACCTCTGAAGGGCAATTGTTTGCCTTTTTTAATAAAGGGACAAAAAGGCGCATACAGTGATAACTTAGAGGCGTTAAATATTACAAAAAAAATGTTCCTCGTGGGGTTTTACACAAAAGTATTGGAAGCATTTTGTATCTTAAACGTAACTCTTGCAAGATTTCTTATGCCGAGTACTAATTCTGAATAAGTACGAAATTAACCCTCAAACAATTTTAATTTTTGACGCTAAATTGAGTCTGGAGGTTGGATGTCTTTAAAGGCCTATGGCAGAATTTCATGTGAAATACTTTTGTAGAACATTTTGGCCAGCTATATCGCTGGTGAAGTGCAGTTTATTGTCCCACTTTTAAGAAAGGTACAAAAAGACCCATAAAACAAACAGTTAGACGGTTAACATATTCCACAAAAATATTTCTCGTGATGTTTTTCATAAAACTGCTGAATATTTCTTATACCTTAAACCTAAGACTTAAAAGATTTCCTATGCTCAGTGACTATAACTATGAGTAAAAAACCGAGAAATAAATAATCCCAGAGGTAAAATTTCAAAACTCTGATATACGTGTTTACTTTCTTGGTGCCCTCTATCAGAATCAGTCATTATAACCATGTTATTTATTTTTTTTATTGTATTGTACAGTGTTATTGTACTTTAAACAAATAGTTTTGATTTGCAAAGAGACTCATTATAGAGTGAAATGTATTGTTAACATTTTGTGTTCTAGATATGTGATGTGTTTGTTCTCTTTTCACCGCTCACGACTCGGTAATATATTGTAGCACTCCCATTCTTACCATTCATAGGACAAGGACATTGAGGAAAATTAGTACAAAGTCTGCCGCAGCGAAGTAATCGAGACTTTTTGTGAAATTTTAGATTTCAAGTGACATGTAAGCATCTAGTTTTTTCTTTTATTAAACAACACATTACAAGTTGGACTATCTTATTATGAGGCTGTATAAATATATTTATTATTTAAGAAATCTAGTATTTGGCATATTGTCATAATTTATTTTAAATGAAATTTATTTGCTGGAGTTTAAGCAATTGTCTATATTCAGCAATTCGTTGGTGCTTTACTAACTCATTAGTAGACTTTAAGCACAATTTTGTAACTGTTCAAAATTGTGTTTAAAGTCTACTGATGAGTTGGTAAAGCACCAACGAAATGCTGCATATAGACAATTGCTTAAACTCCAGCAAATGAATTTCATTTATTATATTTATTATTCTTGTAACCAGGACTCGGACTTTCATGCAAATACATGTTTTTTGTGGTGATAGATAAGGATGTATTGACTAATTATCTATGCAAATTATAAAATTTTAAGAAGTTTAGCATCGATTTGTAGATGCATATTTTTGCATATGTTGGTGGTAAGTGCATATTTTTGCATATTTTGAAAATTGTTGATTTAGTGTATTTCAATAAAGTTTTTCTTTTGAATTGAAAATTATTGAATTAATATGACGAGTTTTTACTTTAAAATTGCTGTTTTTCCCTGAGTATACAAATATTATAGAGCAAACACCATTCAAAACTGACTCAATAATCCTGATAAATTAACAAATAAACATGGAATTATATTTAAAAAAAACTTCTCAAATAAAAAGGATAACAAAGCTCCCAAAAATAAGGTAAAATTATATACCAATTTTGATTCAAGTTATCCTTTTGTAAACTTATTATTAAAAAGTCTACACAAAAAAAAAGTGTACAAAACTTACAAACATAAATAAAAAAGGATACTTTCCGTTAATCCATTTTAAAAATTGTATACACTTATTCAACTTTTAAATGTTTCAGCAAATAATGAGCTAAATAAAACAAGCAACAAAATGGAAATTATTCCAAAAAATAAAATTCCTGTTTGTTTGGAGAAAAAATATTCTAGAAATTATTCGGCACTTTAAAATGACAAAAAGAATTAGAATGTTGACACAAGAAGCTAAAAGGGCCACAAATTTTGCTACGAAAATCATGAACAAACAAGGGTGGCTGGCATATTTAAAAAGAATTTAGAAAAAAAACAATCATGGGTCATTTTTAACAAAGACCAGCGAGGCCGGAGTAAGACAATTTTAATGAGCAATTGTCACACAAGAATGTTGAACAAAGTCTCCCCATAATGAAAAAAGTATAAATGATAGAAAAATGAACAAAAAAGAAATCACTTAACAAACAGCCAATGATGCGGGGATTTAAATAAACAGTTATGCTGATTTAATTTTCCCTTAACGGCAATTTCCACTGTTCTTTCTTACTGTCTTAGGGAAAACGTCTGCTCCTCTTACCACATTTTTTTACAAAAGAAACAACAGTGACAATGTGACGTAATTCTTCATGTTACAGTTGATTTAATTTTAGAAAAGAAAAAAAAACGTCTTTAGTTGTTCTTGATTTTTTCCATTATTTCCTTAAGATTTTTACTTTTTCTTTTTTTTTTAAATATAAAATACAAAAAGATTTACTTGCCTGTTTTCTAAATTTAATTGGCAGCAAATCATGCCACAATCATGGTATTTTACTTTTATTTTCTTCAAAATTTCTTTTACCGATTTTTTTTTTCATTATCCAACAAAGAAATAAAATTGTATGTCTGCTTACTTACCTCTCCCACTTCTGCCCACAAAACGTAAATCATTAAATTTGGCCACTTGATTTTTCATCACTGCCGTACAGTTACGCAATTCACCACAAAAGTTTTCATCGTTACCGGCACGTATTGTCACAATTGTACCATCCATCACCTCACCCAGTGCTAAAACTTTAAAGGCCATTGGCAGCGTTTTATTGGAACGCCAATGTGTGGGTAAAGTTGTACAGACCTGCAATGAGAGTTTCAAACAATTTTGTAGTTTATAAAAAGGAAAGAACAATTCAAATGATTTTATTGTATTTCAGATTTAAATGAATTTTAGTTTTGAACTTTAAGAAATATTACGGCTGGTTCATACTGAGCTGAGCATATATTTCACCAATTTCTTTGTTAATGCTATAAAATCTATGATTATTGATACGAAATTAAAATTTGTTATGTAAAATGTAATTTTATTTTAGGATCCATTGATTGAGGTGTAAACTATAATATAAATCCTAACTTCTCATATTTCTATTAATGAAATTTGTAAAGTTAAAAAAATACCCCAAACTGTAACCTCAAAATGAGAATCAACCATATACGAACATATTTACTCATATGAACAGCTTAAAATTATTCAAATTTTCAATTTATTTCTTGACTTATGCCATCAATTAAAGGGCAATTCTCACCATTTAAATAATCAAGTCTTGACTTCTCCTCATCAACATCTACACCATCAGAGCCAACATGCAGCTTACTTATCAAACTACTCTTTGTAGCTTTTATTTTGCCCCATTTTCAGGATCTATTGTATGAGGCAAAAACTATAATATTAATCTTACCTTCTCAATTTTTTATCAGTTAAATTGGTAAAGTTGAAAAACCCGAGAATGTAATCCTGTCATAACTTAAGAATGTCTTAACCAATCGCAACTAAATTTACAGCATTCTAAAGATATTGACCAGAGAGCTGCAACAAGTGTGATCAAGCCGTCTTATTCACCATAGACTTGGGTCCAACTCGTTCGAACACGCTCAGCAGATCGTTTTAGACACAAACCTATGATTAAACCCGTGTATTTTAAATGGGTTTGATCATAGGTTTGTGTCTAAAACGAGCTGGTGAGCGAGTTCGAACGAGTTGGACGCAAGTCTAGACCCAAGTCTATTATTCACTAGCGCTAAATAACAAGTACAAGCCAATCAAGCCTTTGGCAGTTTTGTTCACATTCAAGTTAGACTTGGGTCCAACTCGTTCGAACTCGCTCAGCAGCTCGTTTTAGACACAAACCTATGATCAAACCCATTTAAAATACATGGGTTTAATCATAGGTTTGTGTCTAAAATTATCTGCTGAGCGAGTTCGAATGAGTTGGACCCAAGTCTAATTCAAGTATAATAGTATACCTGGGTCATACTCGTTCGAAATCGCTCAGCAGATAGTTTTATACACCAACCTATGATTAAACCAATGTATTTCAAATGTGTTTGATCATAGGTGTGTGTCTAAAACGAGCTGCTGAGCGAGTTCGAATGAGTTGGACCCAAGTCTATATAATACACGAACCAAAAATATCAGCAACAAGTATATCTTATTCGAAACATTATACTTGCATTGATTAGTTTACAAATTATGCGACTTGCTTACGAACAATCGCTTACTTGTAGCTCGGCTGTTTATGTGCATGATTTGATGGTGATCGAAACAAAAACACTCAAGTTACTCTACAAGTATATATTTGTATTTGGCAAAGTATTTGCAAATATGTATGTAGGTTTTGTTATGCCACTTTGTAAAGAAGAAACAACACGAGTGAGGATTGTACGCACAACTACAATAGCACGAACATTTTACAGCATATGTACACTCTAAAACACTTTTGTTGAAAATTAGGTCGATAATAGCCGGCAACACTTTACAGACTATTATCGACCTAAAATTACACATGCATTATTTTTCAACAAAATGTTTTTACTAAAAAAATCGATTGGTTGCGTGCAGGTTTGAACCCCGACCTCCTGACTGATATACTTTATATTATACTTTATGTTACATTTTTTCCACTTGGACTAAATATGTTTAATTTGAAAGGTTTTTTCTTTAATGAAATAACTACAAAATCGATGTAATTTTAGACAAGGAGATATTTTCAACACAATTTTAGACAATATATGATCGTAAATTTGAAGTAATGTTTTAGAGTGTATGTATTGTGTGTGTATTAAAACAAGTGGTTCCAGCCGGCCACAAAGAGTTTAACAAGAATTATGCGAACAGCATCTTTGTTTCGATCCGGTGCGGTTACAATCATACCAAAAAACCAATCACAAACATTCACGTTCATTGTGAGTACGAGTGCTTAAAACTGAGTGTTTGATATGCATCACAAAAAATCAGAGTATGTCATGGGTATACTCGAAAGTTCGATACTTGTTACAGGTCACTGATATTGACCTCACTTAGATTTCGTGAGACAATGAACTGATTTGCTTTGGTAAATTTTGCAAATTTTTTAAAACAAATTTTAAGCTCGCTTTTCGGAAATCGGGGTAATATTAGTAACTTTCTATTTTTGATAGCGGGATGTGAAAAATTGCCCAAATGTTAGCAGATATGTTTCTGAAAGGAGTATTTCTGAAAAAAATTTTTCATCTGGATTTTTATTGGTGCTATTTTATACACACCAACTATATACAACTGTATTCCTTATGGCATCCTAACTTGAGGTCTACACGTAACATAATATGCAAGGTGAGATTACGTGTAGATTTCAAGTTAGTGTTGTCTCAATGTTATAAAAATCTCTATGAGAGCGTTGTTATACAGAATTTTATAGCAACAATCTTATGAAAGGGACTATCAAGAAAAAAACAAGGTATCGTGCGACACCGGGCTTTTACTTAGTTCCTCACATTACACTTACCAAGGAAATTGTACCTTACATCCCCTAGTGGGCTTATTTTGGAAAAAATATATAGCGTTTCTGTCCTTCCAGACTCAGATATACTAATGTTTTAAATTTCATTAAAATTGATTAGATAGCTTCAGAGAGGCAGAAATTGCCTCTAACTCCCCTCGTGTACCTATTTTGGAAAAATATATAGCCTATTTGTCCTTCCAGGCTCAGATCTGTCCATGTTTTAAATTCCATTAGAATTGGTCAGATAATTTCAGAGAGGCAGAAATTGCCTCTTAACATCCCCCGGATATTGGTCCCATTTTTTTTAAACAAATATGTAGCCTATGTGTCCTTCCAGACTCAGATATATCCATATTTTAAATTTGATTAAAATTGGTTACATATTTTCGGAAGGGTAGAAATTCTCCCCTACCCCTCGTGCTCCTATTATTGATAAAGAATATAGCCTATGTGTCCTTTCAGAATTAGATCTATACATGTTTCGAATTTCATCGAAATCGGATAGATAGTTTCAAAGAGAAAGAAATTTCCCCCTTCCACCTCTCCTGGTCCAATTTTTGCAAAAATATATAGACCCAGATCTATCTATGTTTTGAATTTCATCAAAATCGGTTAGATAGTTTCTGAGAGGCGAACATTTCCCTTCGTGGTCCTACTTTTTAAAAACCATATAACCTATGTGTCCTTCTAGATTTAGGTCTATCTTTGTTCTAAATTTCATCAAACGCGGTTCTGTGGTTTAGCCGTTAAAGCGCCACAAGCAAATAAACAAACAAACAAACTTACTTTTGCATATATAATATTACACTGTGTGTAATTTTTTAAGTCATGGAAATATAACCATACACGGACACCACTACGTGTTTTTACCGTTTTTCCCCTGTTCAGGTCCATAGGCAGCAAACCGTTCAAAATTCAAGGAAACAACCAACTACAAAAATGTACCTAAGATCTCAATAAACAACTTTTTAGAATATATAAACTTCCTAGGAATGATTCTTAATTCTTAATGACACCGAGGCACCAAATCTTTTGGGGGCCCATAAAAAATAAAAGTGCATGACTTGGGGCAAAACTGGGAGACACAGGTCTTTTTTTGTCTTTTATCACGTCGTGGTGTCCGTATATGGTTATATTTTTTATGGTGCACTGTGTTAGTAGAGATAGTTAGCAGAAACACCTTTAGATATCACTGCCACGAACCAATTATCCAAGTCACAATTATTTTAGCAAAGACACAAACTATATTGGAAATATCCAAAAAACTAGGGCAAAATCCCCAATATCCCAGGAGTTCCCCGGCATTTTCCCGGAAAACTTCACAGCACTGAAAATCTAAAAAAAATCTACAGTGGCAACACCATTATGCTATGTAGTTTTTACCAGTATTTGTAACCAGTATTCGCGGCTATTTTTTTTTTTTTGCATATTCAAAATATTTTTGTTTTACCCTCCAAGCATTGATTTTTGCGATTCAAAGCAGTGGGTGATGTGCATGGCGCGCCATAAGAAACTCACGTTCCAAAAACACACGTACCCAGCTAGCATTTTGTATCATAATCGAAACTTGTGAGAATCAGCTTATGACCTCATTTTTCGATCATAAATGATTCCCTCGTTGTGAGAAAATGGTACAATACAGGTGAATCATCTAAAAGAATCATATATGATACGATTTTCTGAATCACTTTTGAGAACTTTTATAAAAATCAATAATGTGCGACTACTAAAAAAAAATTCAAAATATTTAAATGTTGAAGCAGTTGCTTCATTGAAAGTAAAAAAGTTTACGGTTATAAACTAAAGCAATAGCATAGCAAAAAATTCTTCATCATCCAGCTGAGCAAAATGTGATTTCAAAATGATGCTAAGAAATCATCATGTTATTCCTGTATTTTCAAGAAATCATTATTTGACCATATGGATAATTCATATGTAAATCCTTTTTCAAACGCGCAAGTGATAAAAAGATGATGAAAAAAATCCACATTTTGTTTTTATTATTCTGCCGACAATCGCTCTCATATTACCTCAAAGTTAATGTCTCGTGAAGACGCTGTGTTATAGCTCCCAAAATTATGAATCAATTTTAATAAAATATAGAGAGCGCACAAACCTCAGCACAAAGAAATGGTATTTTCTATTAACTATATAGATGTAATTATCTGAATATGAGAAATAATCCTTGAACCACGATACCAGCTATAAGGTCCAAATAGATCCCACAGGTACTTTTCCACTATTAATATCAAAGTGCTGTGAGCGAATACAAACTTACAATATGCGGTGATCCAGTCTTAACAAGCTCTCCCGGATGTTCAGCTAACAGAACATCTACAGTTCTTTCAATTAAATTTTCGGGTGTCAAATAAGGACTTGTATCCACGGGTTTCTTATGTGAGGCACCATCTTTGGAATTATTATTATTTGTGGTATTTGAATTATTGTTATTGGTTTCATTGTTACAATTGCGGTTGTTAGAACCTTTTTTACTTTGATTTGTAGAGGTCGTGGTGGTAGAACTCACTTCACTGGTAATATGCATTTTTAGATGTATTTTTTTTACAACTTTTGGGCTATTTTTTACAACTAACACTTTTTTAAGGATTTGAATTTCATTTCAAGATTATTATTTTTTTTTAGCTAAATAAAAAAGTAAGAAACACAATTTTCAACTTAAAAATTATTTAAATTCTGTAAGTGTTGCTATAAAAAGCTTGTTGACTTTAAGCTTTTAAAAAATGTTTTTATGCTTTTTTTCTTTAAATTCACGTTTATTGCTATTTTATCTCTTTTATTCTATTGTTTTATCTTTTAGAATAATTTAAAAAACAACCGTCCTTTCATTACAAACATTGACTTGCGATTAAAAGCAACAATAATGTGCTTTTTTATTTTTGTTGATTTAACCATAAAAAATATATTTTGTCCTGTTTTTTTTTAATTTTTTATATATTTTTATTTGTCATAATTACAAAACAATTTTTTTATAAAAAAAATATATAAAGAAATCATTTTAATCATTACAATTAAGTAAATAAATACACATACACACATTCTTGCAATTAAACTCTACTACATTTACAATCGCATACGTTTTTAAAAACAAAAATGAAAAACAGCAACAACATCACACATCTGTTTCCTGTTTAATACACCAAAAAATATCCTGTTAACTGCGTGCGGTGTATCATAATTTCAGCATTTGTTACAGGGCAAAGTCCTTACGATTCATTTTTTCAAGTCGATGATTTTTTTATTCATTTCATTCGTTTTATATTGTAACTTTTTGCTGTTGCTTTATTTTTGCAAATTGTTATTCACAATTGTCGCTTTAAAATGGTTTGATTTTTATTTTTCATTACAATTTCCGTTTTTTCTTGGCTAGTTGTTTTTTTTTCGTAATTTTGAGTAAATTATACAGTAGAGAGGACTTTATTTATCAACAAGTTTGCAATGTGGGTACAAATTCTATGAAAATGTGCTTATAAGTCTAGTTGAGTAAATAATTTTGCCATTTTAAAAATTGCAATACGCCTTCAAAATAGGAATCTATCGATAACAAAAATTTTTTTAGCAATTCACGGACAAAAAAATTTAACTGCGTTATTTCTACATGAATTTAAATTTTTAAACAGTGTGCAATACACGAGGATTTAAGCTTTCTTTGTATATTCAAACGATTTTATTTTAACATATTTAACACATTAATTATTTTTTTCGGTTTTATTAAAATTTTGCATCTCTTTTTTTGCAAAACTTTGCTTGCAACCCTGCTCGTTTTTTTTTGCTTTTCTTTTCTTAAAAAGTTTATCTTATAACGATTACAATAAGGCCTTAATTATTAAAATCGGTTGGGAATTGGCAAAGTTCCAATATTTTAAACAAAATTTCATTTCAAGATATCTTTAATAATCGTGTTTTCTTCACATATCTTTTTTTTTTTTTTTTTTGAGTGAGATAAGAATTTTTGGAGTAAGATTACGAGGAGCTATCGAAACGCCAGTTCAACCCTTTAGTGCTGTCAAAAATTTTTCTTTGTCTATATGCTTCACATTTATCTCAAAATTAAAATATAATTTAAATGAAAAATTAAATTAAAAGCGAACTCAAGCCAAAAATAATTAAATTTCTTTGGTACTTATTTATCTCATTACTATGCTTCAAATTAGAACTACTATATTGTTTTTAATAAAATTAGTATGTATTTTTATCATTATCTGAAGATAGTTATAATTTGTTGTCATGTGTTTCATTATATCATTATAGCATTTTTAGTTTTCATCCGATTTCGGTCCACTATGGCTTAAAATTTTCGTAATCGAATTAACTATTCAATAAAAATACAAAACTAGGGACTTTTATTATTTGTGGTACAAAAGTTCTTCCGAAAATACAGAAATTAATGAAAAACGTTAAAAATTGCACAACATCTTAGTTTCAATTCACTATAACTCAAGCATTTTTATTCCGATCAAAGCCAGTTATCCACCATTTGATGCGTAATGTGTTAGCCTTTCAAACAAGATATCACTTGTTTTTATCGAACTAGCCTTAGACTTTGGATGGCGCTTGAAATAAAGTGTATATCGAAAAATACAAATGTACAGAGTTATCTAGTAAATGTGACGTGATACATTCAAACAAAATTTATATATGCAATATATAGTCCAACATCCACATGTTTTATATCATTTTTGCAATAATTTTCGAAGGGTATTCTTTTGATATGGTGTATATATAAAATTTTAGTTTTAAAAAGTTTTTAAGAAAAACTTTGAACAATTAAATTGTATTTTTGTCAAAAATTTTCACTCTCTTATCAAAGTTTCGACTTTGATTCTTTTTCACGACTACATGAATTGATAGAACTAAAAAATTTATTTCTGCATATTATCAAGGAATATGTTAGAAATCATAAAATATTTTTTCTGAAAATTTGGCTATTCTATTACTGTAGATATTTACGGAATAAAGAACAAAGGCGAGGACAAAATCCAAAATTTTAAACTTCAAAACCAAATTTTTTGAAAATATTAGAGATATCTTAATGAAAAAAGCTATGATTGTTTTATCTATATATAAACTTTACAACAAGCTTAAATTCATTAAAATCTGATAATAATTGTAAAAGTTATACGGTCAACAAAGTTTTTCATACTAGAGGTAGTCATATTGGACACGCTGTGATCCAAATTTCAATATTCTTAATGCTTATGTCCTGCTCTATAATTCCTACAGACATCTTTTTGTAATCTGATGGCAAGTTTCAAAGATACAGATTTATTACCCTTTTTCCAAATGGAACCACTGGGCAACATTTCAAAGTGGAATATGTGCCTGTGAGGCACTCGTTGAACATCGGTGCAAAAAACAACGCAGTGAAATCTTTTTATCCGTAAAGTCCCAAAAAGTCAATTTTTATCGATAGCTTTAAACTTTGAGGATGTATTACAACCTTTTAAAATTGTAAATTTATCTGCTCAACTAAAACTACAAGCCCCACTAAGTCGTTTTTAGCATAAATTTTTTTTATGTTACAGCGTTGAATTAACATTAACCAATAAATTAGACATCAAAATGAAACTCGAAGCTCAAAAGCAATAGATCGAAGTTTAACGAAAAAAAAATCTAACTGTCACCAAGAAGTTAAATTTTTGAAAACAATCGAAAACTAAAAATGAAAAAGGAACCTCGATGCCGCTGATACTACAGCATTAGGTTGAGGTTATAATGTCCTTTTGATATTATCAAAGTAATACAATTCCTAAATTTCGATACGATGACCATTCATCACGTAGGAAACAGCCAAGCGAACAACTCCTAAACGGTTTGACCGATTTTTCAAACAAAACTAAAGTCACTTAACAACTATTTTGGAGCTACCCTAGTACAGACACTTATGCGGGAAGATATAACCAGCTCTCTTATTCTGTAAGTCGCTAAAGCTAAATCTCTATCGCTCAAAATTTATAAAGTCGGTTTATCAATTTTTGGGTACGAATACAATTTTGCAACGTCTATGGATAAATTAGGCAATGTCTTGAAAATTTAATCCGCCGAGATTTTAGTGTTTTATGTCATCACCAAAAAAAATTTAATTTTGTGTTTGTTCAGCATTTTAGCGATCGGGACTCAGCTTTAGCTTTCGCGAATTACGGAATAATGGCGCAGAAAAGAGTGGTAATGCGAAATAAGGCCCCAGCAAATAAGACCCTAAGATATATAATAAAATATAGCCGCGAAAACTGTACTGAAAGCAAAAACACGAAATTTGTTTAAGAAATTTAGGGCGTTTGTTCATTGCGTTTGGCCCTTTCGACGTACATTACATTTTAGACATTGTTTGTTATGAACGAACTCACTGTTTTCGAAAAATGTTGAGCGAATCTACAAATATAAATTCATCTAAATTTTCTTTAGAAGTCTATTTTAATGCCTGTGTTATCCTGCAAAAAGTTTTTCTTTCGTAAATGTTTACGAAAAATTTTTTCATCAACTAAAATTGAAGATATTAGCGGAATACCAAATTGTTTCAATATCGAGTCTGTAATTCAAAAGATAATGATTTATTGTCATTATTATTCGTTTCACTCCACAGGGCGTTGTTTGTTTTTCTTTAGTTTTAACATGAAATACAAGATCGCAGCCAATTTCACGCATTTGAAGAAAGTCTGTATTCTCTCACACTCTTATTTTCCCTCTCTCCTTTATTATCAAAACCTTGGAAAGTAAACTTTCTCTCTTACTACGGTGGCTAGCTAAGGTGATCATGAGTGATCGTGCACAACTCAGGCTAATCTGGTGAGCTGGGACCAGTTTCTCAAAATTACAAGTTACAAATCTACAAGTAAAACACACACAAAAAAACAATAAAATTTGTAAAAGTTTTATTGTTTTGTGTGTATTTTACTTGTTTATTTACTGGTCTTAAATCTTGTTTCAATAAAATTACATACATATTTCTCATTTTCGTAAACTTTTCATAGGAATTGTTAGAGTAAACATAAAGGCGTATAATTTATAATAACAGAATTAAACATTTATTTAATACTCATACGCAGAAGATTTTTTTATGTTGAAACATGCTCAGACAAAACAGATTCGTTGAGACAACCGAATTTGTTGCCAATCGAATTTTGATAGTTGCATCAACTATCATAGAATTATTATTGAAAAAGAGGTTATTTTACAATAATAAATAATTGCTAATGCGAATAATTTAATCGGTTAGGTGTATCAATGATACTAAAATTGTGTAACTAACTAGTTGCAACAACCAACAAAAAAGAAACATATTTAGAAAGAAAATTTTTTCGTTGTAAATACCAATTATTGCTACTAAAATCCAATTCATAATATTTTATTCGGTTGTGCTCATCATATTCGTTACTTAGTCATTACAGAAGCACACGATCGGTTGATCTAATCAATTTAAGAATTGTCAGAATCTTATTTTTATTACAATTGTGCTATTATGGTAATGAACACAGATTATTTTTAGGATTCATAGAAAATTGATAGCATGAGGTGAAATATAGTCTATTCAACTAATACCTTATCCGCCCAACCATTTTCCAACGAATATTTTATTTATTTATTTTTTTAGGAATTGTTTATGTAAACATAAAGGCGTATAATTAATAATATTACATTTACGGATTTATTTATACGCCACACATTTTTTATATTAAAACACGTGCTTAAGTTGCTTAAGCACATATTTTTGAAAATTAAATTTTTACTCGTTCATAAATGAAGATCTTACAACAACCGAAAGGCTCTCAGCTTTACAGTTTTATTTTGCCATAAAAAAGTTTTTAAACGTTCAGTGTTCCTACAAAACTTAAAAACATTGTAATACTTAGTTTGTCAAGATTTTTATATTTCCATATACTTATATCGTATTTTACAAGAGCAAATCATATAAATTTTCAAAGAATAATGTTCACTTTACGGTACTTAATAAGCAAGCTCTGGTAAAAACCAAAAAAAAAATCCTACACTCTTCACAGTCCCATTGACTGTAGATGACAATTATCCGCAAACAAATTTAAACTTCTCGCATTTAAAACTTAAACCTCAAATAAAAATGAATGCTGAAGTTCATCAAAAACAAAATAAAAAAAAATTAATACCAGTCATCATGAAAAATCTAGATGAACGATCTATAAATGACAAAATTATTTTAACTCAGTTTTATTTATAAAAGACAAAAATGGATAGAAAGGTTTCCACTTATGTTGTTATGCTTGTTGAAAAAATTACGAGTAGCAATAAAATTACAAACAAATTCTACGGAATACTCAGTATGAAATTTTAACAAACATTTGCTACAAAAAAATATTCCTCTCTGTAGCATCAAGTTAATCTGTGTTATATATTTTTTCGTATTAAAAAAAATAGCGCGAAAAATAAAACTTTTGTTTCCGTTTTATTTTATTTTTTTTTTGTGCAATAAAAATTTGCAGATAAAACAAAAACAAGTAGAACTGTTGACCATATTGTGTGCACACTGGTCAGTGCTAATAAGCACACATGTACACAGCCACGTTCATAAATACAAACTTGCCCAGCAGCTAAATTTACAACTAGATACTTTTTGGGCAGTTGTAGCAAGACTAGTAACGACACTAGTAAAAAAAGAACAATCATATTACTAGTTGTATCGAGACAATAACGATACTAGTCAAAAAAGGACAAAATTTTCGAGTATATGACTTGTATATAAAACATATTTTCAGCTTTTAAAACAATATGTCGAAAGTGGCTCAGTGGGTAGAGTACTTGCCTTGAAATATGATGAATGTGTGTTCGTGCCACGGTTGAGCCAAAGTTTTTTTTAAGAGCTACAAAATCTAAATAAACAAACAAACAAAGTAGTAAGGGCCTAGTTTACAACAACTAGAATTCCAACTAGGAAAATGAACTAGTTGGGCTCCTATGACAACCTAATGTTAAAATCAATACTTCGATATATACAAAATAATTTTTGCAAAAAAAACCAACTTCAGTACAAAGAGCAATATACTTGATGACTTTTCATATAAACAATTTTGAAAATCGGTATGCAAATGGAGGAGTTGTGCTCTAATAAATACTTTGGGTGGAGTCGTGGCAGACTTGCCCCACCGATTTTCGTAGAAAAATTATGCGACCAAACTCTAAGCAAACCGTTCCAAACAAAAAAAGAATTTTGGAAGTCGGCCCATAAATGGAGGAGCTATGCGATAATCAATATTTTGGGGGAAGGGGGAAAAATTATGACACCAAACTGCAAGGGGGGTTTGCAGCGAATTTACGAACTGATTCAAAAAACAAAACTATGGAACAAAACTGTAGTCAAACACTTTCAAAGAAAAAAACTATTTTGAAAATCGGTTCAAAAATGATAAAGTTATGCAAGGGGGGAGTAAGTCTTCCCTCCCTTTTTTGAAAAAAAATTGTGGGGCCAAACTACTAGCGAACCATTGCAAACAACACAAGAATTTTGAAAATCGGTTCAAAAATGACATAGTTATGGATTTGGGGGGGGGGGGCGGAGGGGGGGCAAAATTTCCCCTCCCATTTTCGAAAAGAAGTATTGGGCCAAGCTGCTAGCAAAGACTTTCAAACAAAAAAGAGTTTTGAAAATCGGTTAAAATATACATAACAGAGTTATGTATTTGGGGGAGCAAATTTCCCCCTCCGATTTTCGACAAAAAATTTTTGGACCAATTTTTGTCAAACCCTTTCAAACAAAACAATAACTTTGAAAATCGGTTCACAAATGACATAGTTATGGATATGGGGGTGGGCGCGAGGGGGGGCAAATTTCCCCTCCCATTTTCGAAAAGAAGTATTGGGCCAAGCTGCTAGCAAAGCCTTTCAAACAAAAAAGAATTTTTAAAATCGATTCACAAATGACAGAGTTATGGATTGGGGGGAGGGGGGGGGGAGCAAATTTTCCCCTCCGATATTCGACAAAAAATTTTGGGACCAATTTTTGTCAAACCCTTTCAAATAAAATAAGAATTTTTAAAATCGGTTCACAAATGACAGAGTTATGGATTGGGGAGGGGGGAGGAAATTTCCCCCTCCGATTTTCGACAAAAAATTTTAGGACCAATTTTTGTCAAACCCTTTCAAATAAAACAAGAATTTTGAAAATCGGTTCACAAATGACAGAGTTATGCATGGGGGGAGCAAATTTCCCCCTCCGATTTTCGACAAAAAATTTTAGGACCAATTTTTGTCAAACCCTTTCAAATAAAACAAGAATTTTGAAAATCGGTTCACAAATGACAGAGTTATGCATGGGGGGAGCAAATTTCCCCCTCCGATTTTCGAAAAAAAAATTATGGGGCCAAACTCCAGGCAAACCCTTTCCAACAAAAAAAGAATCTTAAAAATCGGTTAACAAATGACAGAGTTATGCGTGTACAAACATAAAAAAAGTAAAAAAAAGAACATACACCCAAATTGATAACCTTCTTCTTTTTTGAAGTCGGTTAAAAAGGGCAGATGGGCAACTAGTCTAAAGTAAAAAGCAACTAGTATAGTTCTAACTTCATACTAGTTACTTTGTCTGCAGGGTGATAACATGTTTGTTTGCATGTATACATGTATATATGTGTATGTATGAAATTGTGTGCGTTAGTAAAAATAAATAAAAAATATTTGTTTTATTTAAAAAAAAGAGACCCCGTTTGTAAATAAGCA
The DNA here is from genome assembly GCA_956483635.1 of Panzeria rudis. Taxonomy (NCBI): domain Eukaryota; kingdom Metazoa; phylum Arthropoda; class Insecta; order Diptera; family Tachinidae; genus Panzeria; species Panzeria rudis. Next base: position 9,981,070 of record OY101448.1, on the reverse strand, counting down.
TTACAAATAAATAGAAAAATAAAATAAATTGATTTTAAAAGACGAATTGAATTGTAGACACCCTACGAGGATTGTATTAACTGAATAGCCAACAGAACTATTTCAAGGTACATAACACACATAACAAAACTACAACATATATTCGGCAAAGCGATTGCGATAACTAGTTAGTGAAACAAAATTTGCCAAAAATTAATATGAACACAAACAAAAACTGTAGAACTATCTTGGATTGAAATGGCCAAAGTCTCAACCAGTATCGAAACTACATGATATCTACTAGTCTAAGGTAAGCCCTTTCTATATTATACGATTTATAAGAAATGACGCCAATTCAAATTATACTTTCAAGATATAGCAAATGACTTGACAAACTCCTCATACGGTTTAATCACAAAAATTTTAAATAATGAAGGCTTATGGAAACGTATTAAAAAGTATATAAATATGAGAGTTTGATAAATTAACAATTGTGGAAAGTGGTTGACCGACAAATAATAAAAAAAGAAACATTCTCACATATTCACCTCACACTTCAGCTCACGTTCAAATTATACAGTAATGAATTTCAAAAACAAACTTCTTTGCAAATAAAGCCAAAGAAATAATTTTTTCTTCTTAAAAGAAAAACATAATAACAAGTTTATCATGCATCTCTATTCAGAACAAATAACTACGAAGGGAACTACTTATATTACGATCCTGTACTATAAGCTTTAATATGCTGTTTAGATTTATATTTTCATGCTACGTGGAGCATTAGTCGAAATCAGCGGTGTAAAAAAAATCTAACTTATTGGTCAAGGAAAAATGTTCTACAATTTTATCTAAATTTATACACGTAAGAAACTTTATTTAAATTGATTTGTTGCAATATTTCTCTGCGCCCCACAGAAGGAAAGAATGCCAATCTAGTGTCAGAAATGTTAAAAAAAATTATCGAATTTGAAAAAAAATTTAAAAGCAGCATCAAAGCGGACAAATAAGTTTATTTAAAAATTATTTATCACTATTTTACCTGGTTCGCAAAATATGGCCTTTTTAAACATTGGGAAAAAATTGGGTAGTAATTCTTTATAAATTTTTATATTAAATTTTTTGGTCTATTGAATCGCTAATGATGGACGTTTTCGGACAAAGTAGCTTTTTTATTTCATTTATTTATTTATTATTAAACTTATAGCTAAATATAAGATCAATATAAGGAAGTGAAAGCACTAGCTACCAGGGCCATCGGCTTTTTTGATTAAGTGTTGTATCAGCTATTTTAAACGGCTTTACTTTATATATTTGCTTTTTTAATTGAGGTTTACAAGCGTTAATACAGAAAAAAAATTTTAACTTTTCTAAATCTTTGTAGAGATACAAAAAAGTACTCCCGAGAGTACCTGAAAGCTTTGTAGAATCTTAATATAAATATTATACAGTAATACTATTCCAAAAATTAGCTGCGGAGACTTGCGTATGCGACTTTTACATCAGTTTTTCTAACTATACACCTTTTTCTAGTTTTCCTACTTGTTTGTACTTCTATATGATTTTGTTGTAATTTGCTTCCGAATCCACTTGTTATTAAATTAATATACCAATGAAGTAGTCGTTTTCAATTTTAAGATAATTTGTTAATGCATTTTGAAAATTGGTCGTACATAGCCATATTTAGCGCCCACTGTGTTAAAAATTTATTATTAATAATTTATTTGCTGACCTTATAGCCTACAGCCTTTCCAGACATAGCTTTTTTGTTGATTCGACTATTATTTAGGAAAATATTAGCTTTCCGACGACTAAAGAGTATTATCGATAAAATTGGTCTTATATAACACTATATAGCACCCACTATGCTAAAAATAGCTGTCTAATTTTTACAACATTTGTAGCCTACATCCTTGCCTATAACTCATCTATACATTTGTGTAGATCAGACTATTGGTTTGGAAGATATGGTTTTCCCAAGCCTTAAGACTTGTATTGGTAAAATTGGTGCTACCTAACAACTTATAGCGCCCACTGTGTTAAAGATAGCTAATTTATTTGCAGACCTTATAGCCCACAGTCTTTTCAGGTATACTTTTTTATAGATCAGACAATTAGTTTGGAAGATATACGAGTAAGTTTTTCGACGACTAACGAGTTTTACCAGTAAAATTGGTCTTATATAACAACATATAGCGCCCACTATGTTACCTAAGTTTTAACACACCTTGTAGCGTACATCCTTCCCTATAACTCATCCATACATTTTTTGTGGATCAGACTAATAGGTTGGAAGATATGATTTTTTCGTCGCTAGATTGGCCGTTTTTCCCAGTCGGGTTAGTAGATTTTTTCGCAAAGCTCAAAATTTTCATATCTATTTATTTAATTGAACAATAGTTTCAAAACTCTTTTTTTTATACAACATGTTTGCAATAAAAGTTAATTTAAAAAAAAAATTTTAAATATTTTAACATCCGGATTGGGTACATAGTACACAGAGAAAACAGATTCGTTAAGACAACCGAATGTGTTGCCAATCGAATTTTGGCAGTTGCACCAACTATCACAGCATTCTTATTAAAAAAGAAGTTATTTAATAATAATAAATAATTTAAACCCGACGTCTACTGACGATTTGGCAAATCACCAATGAAATGCATATAGACAGACAATGCTTAAAATCCAGCAAATAAATTTCATTTAAAATAATAAATAAATGCTAATGCGAACCGTTCAATTGGTTAGGTGTATCAATGATAATAAAATGTACAACTAGTTAGTTTCAAGAAAAAAAAACTAAAAGTAAATTTAGAAATGAAATTTGTTTAGTTGCAAACTACCAGTAATTGTTACTAAAAATCCAATTCATAATATTTTATTCGGTTGTGCTGATCATATTCGTTACTTAGCCATGACAAGAGCATACGATCGGTTGATCTAATCAATTTAAAAACTGTCCGAATCATATGTTTATTACAATTATGCTCTTAGGATAATGATTATGGATTGTTTTTGGGATTCATAGAAAATTGATAGCGTGAGTTGAAATATAGTCTATTCATCTAATATTTTATTGGCCTAATCATTTTCCAACCCAATCGTTTTTCTATGAAATAAAATAAATTCAGTGAAGTGAGACTTTGGCTCGCACACGAAGGTTTCCGTACGAATACACATATAAGTATTCCTTTTCGTTTTTGCCCTTTCTTTTAATTTTGAAAAATTTTCCGCTTTCCTTTTTTGTTTAATTTTAGCTTATTTATTTTTTTTTAGTTTTTTCGTTGTTTTGGTGATTTTTTTCGTTTTTTGGTGATTTTTGATTTCTGCAATTTTTTTTCGATTTTTTTTAGTTTTGGCGTTTTTTTTTTTTGTTTTTTTTTTTTGTTTTAACGTTTTTTTTCGCTTTTTGACGATATTTTTAGTTTTAGCGACTTATTTTAGTTTTGGCGCTTTTTTCAGTTTTGGCGCTTTTTTCAGTTTGGCGCTTTTTTTTAAGTTTTAGGGACTTTTCGTTTTTTTATTATTATTATTGCCGATTTTTTTCACACTTTTTTTCGTTTTAACGGTTTTTTTGGTTTTCCGGAATTTTTTAGTTTAGACGTTTTTTTTTTTGGTTTTGGCGTTTTTTTTTTTTTCATTTTGGTGATTTTTTTTATTTTTGGCCATTTTTTTAATTGTTGATGATATTTTTAGTCTTAGCGATTTTTTTTATGTTGTACTGCTTTTTTCCGTTTTGACGAACTTTTTCGGTTTTCGGCGTTTTTTTTTAGTTTTTTGGCGATCTTTTTAGTTTTGGTGATATATTGCGTTTTAGCGATTTTTTTAATTTCGGTGCTTTTTTCCTTTAAGCGTTTTTTTCATTTTAGCTATTTTTCGCTTTGACATATTTTTAATTTTGGAATTATTAGATTTAGTATTTTTTTTTAATCTGAAGATTTTACCTCTTACGGTTTCCAAGATACAGCAAATTGTCTAAATTACGTAGTCGAAATTACATTACCTGATACAACACCCTTTAATTTTAATTGTTTTAAGTGTCGGTGTCAATTGGTGTAGTCTATTCTACATACTACACCAATTAACACTAAATTTGAACATGTAAAGTGTCTATATATAAGTGTCTATATATTCCCCTAGTATTTTAACATGTTTCGGTGCTCGCTTTAGAACACCCTTTGATTTTTAAGTAACATATATTTTGTTGTAGTGGCCAAAGTTATCCATATTCGGTGAAAATTCCAGATCTGTGGCTCTTAGGTTCCCGAGAAAACAGCCTGCGACAGACAAACGGACAGACAGACTGACGGACAGCGTAGCGAAAACAATAGCGTCTTTACACTTTTGGTCTACGGATCCCTAAAAAGGGTAACAAATCTGTTACTTTTAAACTATACAAGTGACTTGCATAAAACACTTTTCGAATATTGTATGTGGATGCACCCTGTTATATATAGTACAGGGCAGATCTAAAATAAGTTTTAGAAAGCTTACTCCGTTGAAAATAACTTAACACGCAAAAAGTTTTTTTTTTGATCGCTTGAAATTTTTAGCAGTGAAAATTTTATATATATAAAAAAATTTTGAAAAAATAGCAGCTTTAGCGAAGAAAAAAGAATCTGTCTTCTTCTTAGATTTTTTTTTTGCAATTTGTAAAAGGCCTTATCGTTCAGAAATTTAAAAAAATTTCGGAAGTTCCAGCCGTGACCTGCATAGTAAATTACTTATCATACTTTTTTCTGACTCAATTATTCAAGGTTCACTATATAAATAGTTACCCTCGTATATGGAATAAATACTTAACTATTTATTTTCTTTCATACAAGTTTTAATATAAATATTGCATAATATGTTCATATATATTTTGAAGCCTCCACTTCATTTATACTATTTATTTATTTATATATCAACAATTATATATAAAACTAAAATAAACAAAAGCTTAGAAATAGTACAAGGTCCTGGCTATTGCAGCTGTCTATTGTTTAACATTTAATCAAAGTTAGAAAAAAGCAATAACGATGAATTAAATGTTGCAAATGTGTTCACTGATGCCACCATCATTTATTTAACTGATCGTTATACCACAAAGATTATTCATTATTATGATTTTTTGTTTGTGTTTTGCACAATTATTAACTTTTTTTTCTTTAATTTTGCATTATTACCACATGTGTGGTAGTGCGGTCAATAATGCACAATAAAATATTATGCACACAAATACAAACACAAGCATAAACAAACAAATAGTTAAGAGTAAATTAAACTTTAAATACATTTTAGATCAATGTAGAAAATACACACAAATATATCGGTGCCCTCAAGGAAGAACATCTTAAATCGAGTTAGGACAAAATTGAGTTATTACCACCATTGTATTGCTTGCATTCAAATGCACCTCCACTCAAAATTGTATTATTGTAGCTGAAAAAATGAACATTTTACATCCAAAAATCTAAACAACCAAAGTCGATATTCCACTTTTACACACAAAGAATAATGATAGCTTTTTTTTAAACAAACATGTTTTTGAAACTGATTTTAAATCTTTATTATTGTCTCTATTTTGTTTGACTTATTATTTCATTTCATTTACCTACCGCCAATGTTGGCAGCCTGTTAAGATAATGAAATTCTCGGATTTATTTTTTAAATTTCTCTAAAACAGTTATTGATTGAAACAATTTGTTTATTGAAAAAATCAGGATTTTTTTTTTCAAACAATTTATTACAAATTTTTGCATTTGAATTTACAAATTTCTTTACTGGACCTAAATTGAACATATTCACATTTGATTCAGCGAATTTGGTATTTGAAGTGAAAATTTAGTTTTCTCTGTGTACGATTTTGGAATAACATTCTATTTCAAAATTATTCAAACCAATTTTCTTAAATAGTCTTCTAAGTAGAATTAGGATTTTATTCCAAACGGTGCCTTGAGTGTATTCATACCTGAAAATTCTGCCTAACTCAAGCTCAGCCATTATTCCGTTTGATAAATTTATGTATTTTTAATTGGGTTTGGTTGCTTAACACGAGTTTTCTCATTAGTGAGTTATTTTTGAAGTTAAAATAAAATTCATTATGTTTGGAATAACAGCTTAAGTAGAGATAGGATCTAGAAATTTAAAAACAACGAAAATGAAAACAACACACAAGTTAACTGTTTTTTCATTATAAATTTAATTACAAATTAAAATATTATAAAATTGCTAATATCGAGCGTACTAAATTCCCTGATTTCAGGCAACGACTTCAAACTTAAAAATGCTATTCTGAAAACTTGCCGAAATCGAGTTTAGCTGTTATTCCTCGTGGGCACAGTTTTTTTAAATCATGCACACAGAAAAAAAAACGAATGTAAAATTCACATGCCGCAATTTTGATTGGAAATCATATTAAATTTACAGGAAATAATTTATCGTTTGAGTGTGTTAGTGTTTATTTGCTTTGTTCATTGCTACAATTCACTGTTCTGCTTAGTTGTGTGACTTCTTGTTGTTTATTCTTACATGTGTCGTCTATGTAGACGAGAAAAAACGAATTACCAGCGAATATTTACTGCTGCTGGTTTAAAATTGCCATTGTTTCATATTAATTTTAAACGGAAAATTATTAATCTAACCTTAAATCACGGTTAAAACAATTTTGTTATAAACGTTAAGTTTCATTTTCAATCGACATGACTATAAATTTAATTTCAAATTAGCTTTATGTTAAATAATCATTTAAATCATGTTGAATTAAAATGAAATGCATTTTATATACGATGGTATTTATTTAGCGTATAAGTAAAGAAAAGTTTGAAGCTGTTGTGTATGCAGTGGTTAGCGCGTGGACTATCATGCAGGTGGCACGAGTTCAAATCTTGGTTGGGGCAGTCAGCTACAACGAAAAGTCTTCTGATGACTATCACGTAAGTAAAATAGTTAATAAAATAGCTACGTTAAAGTCATGTTGTTTCAGCTTGATATAAATTTAATTCAACATGATTCTTCGTGTTGTTTCAATATCAAATTCACGTTGTTTCAACTTGAAAGAACTTTGATTCAACATGATTCTTCGTGTTGTTTCAATATCAAATTCACGTTGTTTCAACTTGAAATAACTTTGATTCAACATGATTCTTCGTATAGTTTCAATATCAAATTCACGTTGTTTCAACTCGAAATTACTTTGATTCAATATGATTTTTCGTATTATTTCAGTATAAACATCATTTTGATTTAACTTTACTGGAATATTAAATCAACATGAAATATAGTTAATTCAAAAGGAAAACTTTTCTTTCAAGAGTATTGTAAATCATGTCGATTTAACATGAAACACCTATGAAGCAAAGTCACTACCGAAAAATGTTAAATTAACCTGGTTTTCGACGATTTTACATGGAAATTTTTCTGTGTGTTTGCTCTATTGTATTTAAAAAATAACGAAACATCTTTATCATTATGTCTTTAGTAACTAAAGTTTAGTTGTTAAAACTAATGCTAGAGACGTTTAAAGCGAAACTTAAATTGCCATCAATCCAACAACAATAAAATCCCATTGACAAATAAAATACGACCTCTACCAAAATGTTAGTCCTTTTTAGGGTTCCGTATACCAAAATTGTAAAGGAACCCTGTTGTTTTCTGTCTGTCAGTCTGTCTGTCTTTCACAAACCTGAACTTTTTACAGAATATGTAAAACTTTGGCCGCTGCAACATCAATATATGCCAGCTAAAAATTAAAGGGTGTTCTAAAGCGAGCAACGTAAAATGTTGAAATACTAATGTAATATACACCCACCTATATATAGACACTTTAAATTTTCAAAGTTAGTGTTAATTAGTGTAGTCTGTAGAATAAACTACCCCAGTTATTACTGATATTTAAAACAATAAAAATTAAAGGGTATTCTATCAGTGAATGTAATTTTGACAATTTGCTGTATTTTGGAAACCGAAAAAGAGCCAAACTCTTGAAATTTTAAAAAACGCTAAAACTAAAATATTACAAAATTAAAAAACATCAGAACGGAAAATCGCCAAAATGGAAAAGCGCTTAATGGGAAAAAAGCACCAAAATTTAAAAAAATGGCTAAAACGCATAAAATCGCCTAAGCTAAAAAGACCGCCAAAAGAAACTAAAAAAACGCAAAAAACCGAAAAAAGTCGACAAAACAAAAAAAGCACTGAACACAAAAAATCGCAAAAATCATCAAAAAACGAAAAAAAAAACACCAAAAATGGAAAACAAAATCACCAAAACGAAAAAAGTGGCAAAGCAAAAAACAAGCGCCATAACAAAAAACAAGCGCCAAAACAAAAAACAAGCACCAAAACTAGAAAAAATCGCCAAAAATCAAAAAAATCGCTAAAACGAAAAAAGAGTCAAAACCAAAAAACTGCTAAAACTAAATAATCACCAAATACTGAAAAATCCCCAAAACCGAAAAAAGCTAAAAGTAAAAAAAATTCCAAATACTAAAATAAATCACTAAAACTAAAAATATCGTCAAAAAGGGGACAAAAATTTTTTTTTTTACAAATTATCTCAATTTCGATTTGTCGTGGTACGAATTATTGCAATTCTGCTGTATCATCGCTCAAAACAATTTTGTATGGAGAGTAAAGTCATCATTTTCCAATTAAGGGCTTGTAAATTTCTTATTTTTGTCAAATCTCCATGATTTTAAACTTCTTTTATTCGACACGCAATTGTCTTTTACCTGTAGGCTTAAAAAATATTTGCATTATTATTTTTCATATTAAAGAAGCAACTTGCAATGAAATTCACAAAATTATTCAAACGTCTAGTTGAGGTAGAGGGCTAAAAGATATGTCGAAAAAAATGTTAAATGCAACTTTGTGGAGGTATTCAAACCCGATTGAATGACTTTTTCCTCTTTCATACATCTACGCTCCATCCTATTGTACACCGGACGCCTTGATTTTAAAAATTTAAAGTCAGCAATAATTACTGTGGTCTGCAAAAAACATCGGTTCTTGAAATAAAAATAAAATTCATTTTTAGTTTTTGGGATTCCCTACACCAAAGGTGAAAGGGACCCTATTGTTTTCGTTACGCTAACCTTCCACATGTCTGTCTGTTTATCACCGGCTTTTATCACGATTAAAGGGGTAAAAGGGTAAATGTTACGTACCTAAAATGTTCACAGAATATGTGGAACTACGGCCGCTGCAACAACAAAAACTAAAAGCTTACGAAAGCTAAAGATTAAAGGGTGTTCTAAGCATGTTGAATTGTAATGTAATCTACAGACATTTGATAAAAGGACACTTGACATTTTCAAGGTTAGTGAAACAAAATCAAAATTAAAGGGTATTCTATCAGTTAATGTAATTTTGACTATATAATTTTGATAATTAGCTATATCTTGGAAACCGGAAGAGGCAAACTCTTGAAAATGTTGCAGCTAATGCAGTAACAGTAACGAATGCTAAAAAGCAAAGAAATTAAAAAAAACAAAGAGTATTCTCTCAGGTAGTGTAATTGTTAAATTAAGCTATATTTTATGAACCACAAACAAAATTAATAATTAAAGGTTAAATTTATAATTAAAGGATATCAATTCAAGGAACAAGCGGAAAATTAAATAGTCAAAACGAAAAAATCGCCAAAAACGAAAAACAAAAACGCCAAACAAAAAAAACCCCAAAATTAAAAAATGGAGAAAATGAAAAAAAATCGTCAAAATATAAAAAAGGAGCAAAATGAAAAAAAGTCGCCAAAATTAAAAAAATCACCAATAACACGAAAAAAAATCGCAAAAAAATGGCAAACCAAAAAAAAGATAATACTAAAAAATGAAAATTAAAAAAACCAAACGAAAAAATCGTCAAAATAGAAAAACCTAAAAGTAATAAAGTTCCAAAACGAAAAAATCGTTAAAACATAAGAACGCCACAGCTAAAAAAATAAAAAACCGCGAAAAATTAACAAAATCCAAAATGAACATAAAACAAAATTAACAAATTTGCCGAAATGAAAAAAGCACTAAAACAAAATAAAATCAGGAAACGACAAAAATCGCTAAAACTAAAAAAATTGCAAAAAACGAAAAAATTCGTCAAAACAAATAAATCCTAAAATGAAAAATATGTACACTAAAATTTAAAAAAAAACTTCTCAAAAACAAACAAAAATTGTCAAAACGAAAAAAGGGATATACATACATATGTCAATGGTATTCGTAAAGAATCCTTTATTTGCGACTTCAAGTCGCACTTTATTGAATTTATTTTCTATTACGTACACATTTTTTTAATGGGTTAGACTAATATTGCTCCCGAAATCGGGCGGTTATGATATCACAACTCGACAACTGTTTGTCGGATTTGGATTAACAAAAAACCAAATTATGCATGACAAAATTATTATAAGTTTTTGATTTGAGCAGCGTTTACGAAGTTATTAACAAATTTGTATCGAAACAATGAATTTTTCAAGCAAAACTAAAACCAAAATTTAAATAAAAAATTTTCTTTCTAAGGACTTGCTAAATAATATAAAACTGCAAAAACTTTACCTCTCACTGAATGTTCTTAAAGACAGCTGTCTAACCAACAATATAAGCCATATGCTATGAATATCGATGGATAAATGTTGATGTTATTAGCAATTAAGTAAAATTAGCCAGACACTTAAAAGGTGCTATATTATTGCGAGTACCTTAGGTGAATTCACTTAATTGCTAAGGAAATCAATATTTATCCATCGATTTCAATTATATATAGCTTATTTTGTTCATAAGACATCAGTCCTTAAGAAAAATAGTTAAAAAATAACATATTTCTAGTTTTAAATTTTTTATGAGCTTTTAGAAAAGAGAAATATGTTAAACAGATAATTGAAAATGAATTTGATTTTAACGCATTAAACTTCCACATATTTTTTTTGAGGATGATTTTTTCTGCAGACCAGTGTCACTACTATTGAAGAAATAGATAATTTGGTGTAGATTAAGAAACAACAGATCGTTTTTTTTTAATTTAAAAGTCTAGTTTGGAAAAATTTTGCAAAAGAGCGATTAATAGAGAGAAAATTTAGTTCCGCAAAATTTCAAAATTTTTTGCATCAGCAAAATTTTCAATTGCGTTCTTATTAAATGATGTTTTTTTTTTTAATAATAAATGGACTTTTAAATGTTTCCTTTTAAAATGCATTACATCCGATATTATTATTTAAAAGAGAGAAAACTAAATTTGGTTGTACGTTTTAAATTTATCACAAAATTTTTTATAGCAACACTTCAATCTTTGCTTTTTCACATTTGCCTGCAAACTTCTTTTGCTTTTTCTTTGGACTATTTTTTTAATTTTTTATAATTCTTACAACATTTTCCTTCATTCAAACTAATCTTTTTTCAAAAATTTTGGTTATTTAAACTAAATTATTTTTGTTATTTTTTAGCCATTTTCCTTTTTAAAACACACACACACTTAATTTTTGGTAATATCTAATCATTTTGAAGTAAATGATTTATGTACCGAACAAAGGTAATTTTTTTATTTATATTTCAGCAGATTTAAAATATTCCAAAAACGTTTAACCGTTAGGGATCCTAGTGATCGAATCAAATGTTACGATAATATTAAAAAATTTGTTTGCGGTAACCATGAACGCAACCACTATATGGAGCACCGCAAAAGACGACACATACACTTCAACACATACAAATCTTACAACAACGACATGACGACAGCGACGACCAAAACGTTAACGATGGTGATAATAATAATTATTGTTGTTATTTGAATAGAAAAAAGAATTAAGAAAATATTTAAGACGTTAAAGACAATACGACGTTACGATACACAGTCATCAGCCAAAAAGATGTTAATGTTTTAAAATGTTTTTGTTATTGCTAAGAACGGCTGAGAAGACTCTGGCTGAGGTTGATAATGATGGCGATGATGGTGATGATGATGATGATGATGATGATGACTACGACTATGAGAATTGTGATGAGACTACTTCAACGAGTATTGCTGTGATGAAGGTGGTTAAAGGAATTGCAAGCCAAATAAAGAAAAAACACACACATACAACCCATAGTCATGATAAGTAAAAAATAAAATCCAAATGCTTTTACAAATCATTTGGGGTTAAGGCGACAACGACAATTGCAAAGCGTTTATATGGATACGAAAATATAAATAACATACAACAACAACTCTCCCGCTATGAACTGCTGCAGTAAGAACAAGAAACATATTGTCAGTGCCATAATCATGGTTAACAACAGCCGTAACATTTACAGCACTTTAGCTAACGCCCCACAAGCACCAAGAAGGGGTTCTATACTTGTAAAAAAAATCTTGGAACATTATAGTATACTTTAAGGCATTTTGTTCTATATAAACACGAAATATTCCAACGATATCGTATGTGAGTTATATATCTTTTTTTTTTCTTATTTTATTGTAATTTTTGTTAACGTTCGTTGGCTTAACACAGAACCGCGAGAACCAGTAGCAGTGGTTTACTCTTGTGGTGTACTCAATACCGCACCCGTAACCTAACAGAAAAAATACAACAACAAATATTACCAGAAAACCCCAAAATACAACAAAAACACTACAACATTAGTAGACTCTCACACACACACACACATACTAAAATACCAAGCAACAATTCTACCAAAATGATGGAGAGCATTTTTTCTAATGACTCAAAGTCGTTTTCTTGAGATGCTTTTTTTCAAATCATGACAAAAAAAATACTCTGGAAATATATTTTTTCCAACTCAAATGGTTTTTTTCTGTCCCCCTTTCTACACCTCCTGAAGATTTTGTTATACAATAACCATTAAGGGAAATTTTTTTCTTTTCTTTTAGCGAAAGCAAAACTTCTTAAGAAAAAATACCCCGCACATGCTTTAAGGAAAAATAAATATCCCCGGCTTCTTCCACATGACTGGCATGCTTCTTTATTCTTGGCTCAAAATGACCCCCTTTGAGTAAATTTTCATCTTTTTCTTTTTTTAAGCATCTTAACGTTTACCAACAATTGACATTTATCTTAAACAACTCGCTTGTAAAAGCTTTGCAAGGGTGGCTGTCTATTTCAGTTGGAACATTGAGTACAACCATGCCAACAATTAGAAATACATTTTTTTTTATTCCCTTGAAAGGGGGAGTTTATGAATTTTATATTGAAGGAACAATAACAAAAATATGCCAAAATATAAATAAATATTTTCTTACCTTTTAGATGGCTCAAGTAAAATATTACCCCTTAGAACGAGTCATAGAACTGGCAAAGGCTATAAGATATTTCGTTATCATTTGGCTGACTGACGGCTGGGTAGAGGGGGGAATGTTAAAAAGAGAATGATTTATAAAATGCTCAATTTTTTATTCAAGAAGAGAAATATATTTCAGTTGTTAAAAAACTAACCTCAAGATAAGAAAACCCCAAAAGCCTCAAATAGCGTTGATATCGAATTAGGTGAAACTCCTGCTAAACATTTAAATATTAGGGAGGAGAAAAATGTTTACCTTTTTTTATATAAAAAGAAGTAACACAATTAGGCAATCAATGCCTACCAGTTAATTAATTAATCTGTTACCTTCTTTGGGAAAGGGGTAGTGTAGAGAGAACAGGTGGTGAAGTGGTAGAGAGATAGAAAGCTTAATTCTTTTACAACCCTGCTATTGCGCGTTTTTTGTAGAGCAGTGTTGCAAGCCCTTCTGATGTCAAGTAGAGGCATTGAGTTGTTCAAGCTGTGTAGCCAATTTTTTAGTTCTTTTACTTCGCCGACGGTTCTGCTACAACACCGACGAAGGAGGAGGAGAGTGCTGTGAAGTGCATTTGGATATATTAGTAACAATCGCTGCCGGTACTTTCAAAGTGATCAGTGCTATGATCAGTCGGCCTCTCGGATGGTGAGGGTAAGGCAACAGCAACCCGCTATCTGCACATTAACCAAACAAAAAACACAAAAAGTCCCTAACCAACAACAACAAGTCGAATGGTAAAACAAACAAAAAAAAAGGAGTCAGAAACTACTCCTGAAATTTAAGTTCTACAAGACCTTCTTTATTCTAGACAAGATTGCCAAGAAAGCTGCGAAAGGTGTTACGCATGTAGATGACGCTGGGTACAAGAAAAGGTACCAGGCAGTGGTAAATGAGCATCATAAGTTTATGGATTCGTTACCCAGTACGTCCAAAGCTGTCAACGCCAAAAGAAACCCCTCTCAGATGGAGGTCGGAAGACCACCAAAAAGAAAGATGGTCCTACAGAAGACGACCCCACTCCTAACCCAACCACATCGTCATGCATTCGAAGACCCTTTGACAAGTTAGTTAAACATCAACTGCTGATTGCTATGGCGAACAATAAAAATGGCCAAAATCTCCCTGCAATAACGGAATAGAGTGACATCTAGTCCAAACTGGCTGAGCTCGTAATGGACAACGTCCTCACCAATAACAAACAACCAGCATCTCATTTCGACCCTGAAGAGATACACCTGAGTTGCAGGGTGATCAAATGCTTCGACGCATTTTCTGAGGATCCCCTCAGCGACAGTATTGCTAAGATTAGTGTGACATGCCATAGGTTAAACCTTAAACTTATCTCTGCGGAGGAAATTCCAATGACACTGCATGCAAGAATCTGGTTACCCAAATTATGCAAAGATGATAGCAAAATGCTGGAGTGTCTAAAGTTGCAGAGTGCCACAGCATTGCAATGGACGACTGGTCGGACCACGGCCGCAGTGGTACCTGTTTTATGCTATTCATAACGGACCTTGGAGCAAAGGCGCTCGAGAAGGCAGGATCTAGGCTGTTTATCGGAGTTAAGGACACAAAGGTTTGGGTGTTCCGCAAAACAAGTTCTGAAGTTGACGTAGACTTCGTCGAAAGTTCCAACAATCGTCTAAATAAATTGTAAGCACTCGAAGTGTACAACAGATAACATGAAGGGTCTCTTCGCCGAAAAGAACATGGACATATGCGTGGTTCAGGAGCCAGTGGAAGAAAAAGCTGAGGTAAAGGGGCTCTGGAGGTCCAGGTACAATGTGCTATACGCTAAAGGAAATGGTAATCCTAGATCATATCTAATAGCCAAGAAATATGTCTTTCTTTGTACCAGTTTAACTCAGCGGATCTAACAGTTACGAAGGTTGAGCTGGCGGCTGGCAATAGCGCCCATATCGGATCATGCTGCATGGCACGTGACAAGCCAGTTCCGCCAGATGGGCTAAAGCTCTCCTTTCATCCATTGATGCCACTGAAGAAATCATTATCTGTTGCGATGCCGATGGTAGTCGTACACTAAGGGGCAGCAATGAAATCAATGGCAGAGGTGAACATATCTTGGATTTCATTAAGCTTAATAAAGTAACTATCTGTAACTCTGGCACTTCGCCTATTTTTATCTTTCCTAGTTTGTACAGGTTTAGTAAGTGAGAAGTGGTGCTGGACATTAACCTCGTAAATGGCAAAATTTAGCCAATCGAGAGACCCTCCTCTGATCCTTATTGGATACTTTTCGAGATAATATTATAAAACGAGAAAAAAACATGGTGTTATAAACCGGGGGAGAACCGATTGGAATAAGTCCAACGGGACTCTGAAACATAAATCAAAAAGAATACCAGAAATCGAGAACACGATTGATGGGCTTGGACGCTATTATTAAGTCCTTTGAGACTTACTGTCCCTTAACGAAAGCTAAGAAGAGTTTTCTTTGATCGAGCTTGCAATACTCTGAGCTACGCAAAGAAACACGTAGGGCATTCAATACTAGCTACGAGAATATAACCGCGATAAATTAAAAGCTTATAAAAAGGCTATAAAAGTCACCAAAAGAAACCCATGGAGGAATTTCTGTGAGTCAATAGGCAATACTAGAAATTCTGAAATGCTTATTAGGGTTCTGCCCACGCGCAATTCTTGTCAAGCCTTTATAAAAATGGCGCGTGGCTCCTATTGAGACTGTAGACATACTTCGTAATACCCACTTATATGGCTGTGCAGATACGGCCAGTGTGATAAGTTCCATTACTGGGCAACAATACGCTTTCAATGCTGAAATAGTATCCATAGAAAGAGTCTCATGAGCAATTGACAGCTTCTCCTCGTTTAAATGGCCCGGTCCTGACTCCATCATGTAAAAGATGCCAGAGAGCGCGAAACGTTCTATCACCCCGTACCTTGTTAGATTCTACAAACTTTCTCTCTCCCTCTCTCCCCCTCTCTCCCTCTCTCCCCCTCTCCCCCTCTCTCCCTCTCTCTCTCTCTCTCTCTCTGTCTTTCTCTCCCTCTCTCTCTCTCTCTGAACTACGTTCCAGCTGGAGAAAGCTCTGAGTAGTTTTCATCCCCAAAATTGGCAAGAGAAATTACAAAAAGCGCAAAAGATTTCTGACCATCAGACTTTCCATCAGCCTTTCATCTTTCCGGATCAAGATGTTGGAAAGACTATTAGACTCTCACATTAGACATCGACTTGTAGGTTCGTCAAAACTCTCGTATAGTCGGCAGCCACAAAAGTAAATATTTTCTTTCAACTACTGCTCACTAGACAAATACATAGTTTTAAAAGCTTAGATTTTAGTTAAAGGTGGTTTTTAATTTTTCGCTTTTATATTGATTGATTTTCGATTTAAGGAATTTAGAGAACACCCGTTTAATGATTAAGTTATATTTTAATTTTTTCAGAGAAAGTTTCTTAGAAATTTTAGGATTTTTGATTCATTTCCGTTAAGCTTTATTAAATTTTCAACTTGCCTTTATGAATGCATCCAACAACATTTATATTAGTAGAATAAGATATATTTTTGTCATTTTCTATTTTAACTTGATGATGTTCCACTATTCTCCAGCTGGGGAGCAAACGGTCTCAATTGGTAACTTCCAATGGACTCTGTTGAGGACTATTCTTATTGCCTCGTTCCATGAAAACTCTGCAGTAGTCAGCTCACGGACGGTTGCGATACGCCAAGTTGTTTTTGGACGTCCACGGTGCCGAGAGCCTTGGGGCTTGTACTGCAGCGCTGCCTTGACTACCTCGTTATCGGATCAAAGTGTATGACCAATTCATCCAAATTTATTTTTCAAGATGTCGTACTGGATTGGTTGTTGGTTCGTGCTTCGGAGCGGCTCAGCGTGAGTTATTGTGTTGGGCCAAAAACATCGAATAATCCTTCGTAAGCAACGGTTAGTGAAGACTTGCAGTCGTCGTTCGTCGTTCTTGGATAGACCCCAAGTTTCACATCCGAATAGGAGTATGAGTTTCATACATGCGTTAAATACTTTTACCTTCAATTGTGTTGATATCTCGGATGATACCCATACTTTTTTTAAACAATACATGGCATGACGGGCCTTGTTGATTCGCGCAGAAACATCTTCGTTTGCACCGCTGTTCACTGTGATTGTGCAGCATAGGTAACAGAAAGATTGTACATCTTCTATGGTGTTATTGTTGAGAGTTAGACAGGTGGTATTGGTGGTATTTATTCGCATTAGTTTGGTTTTCTGCAAGTTTATTCGCAAACCAACTTTGAGTGCATTGTTATGAAGAGCTTTCAATTTGTTCTCTATATGCTTGAACCTGTGTGATAAGAGACATAAATCATAAAGTTAGTCAAGATTGTTTAGTTTTGAGAAAGGCTTCCACTGAATGCCGTCTGATGCTTCAATGTTTGTTTTTGACATGACACCATCTAGGATAAGCAGGAAAAGAAGTGGATATAAAACACTGCCCTAGCTTGTTCTATCTCCACTAAATGGTTCAGACATTTGACCCATGTATAGCACATGGTTCTGGGAGTTGGATTACATAAGTTTTACAACGTCTATAGTGGTTTCTGGTACGTCTCTGTGATGGAGCGCTCTCCAAATGCTCGTTCTCACGATTGTGTCTAACGCCTTCTCAAAGTCCACGAAGAGCATATAAGCGGGCGAGTTGTGCTCATTTGCTTGTTCAATTATGATTCTCAGTATTGACACGTGATCTGCGCATGATCTACCTTCGCGGAAGCCTGCTTGTTCTTGTCTTAGCGTATCGCACAGAGATGACAACATTATAATTGTTACAGTGATTTTTGTATGGTGTTGAGAAGTGTTATGTCCCCCCAGTTTTTACATTCTCGAAAGTCTCCTTTCTTCGGTATAGCTATTATGAGACCTTCGGTCCAACGGTTTGGGATTTGTTTATTAATCCATACATTGCAGATCACTGGTATAACTACATTTGCAATCCACGAAGGATTGGTTCAAGAAAACTCTAGTGGGATGTTATCTGTTCCGGCCGATTTGTTTGTCTTTAGTTTTGCGATTGCAGTTGTTACATCTCTTGTGGTAGGGGGCTCGGCTGATATTTCCGTGTGTTGCGACGGCAGTAGAAAGTTGTTATCTACAACTTCAGTTGTGTTGTTTTGTTGGTTAGCGAAATACTCCTTCCATCAACGCAGTTGTTCCTCTGTGCTGGTTAGGAGATTTCGTTGCGCATCGAATTGTGGCGGGTTCGTGTTTCTGCTTGTTGAGGTTACAGATGCAATAGCTTTGTATGTTTTCTGAAGGTCGTTTCGTCTTGCCGCCGTTTCTGCTTCTTCGAGATGATTTGCTAAAAAAAATTCTTTTGCCACTTCTTGCTGAGCGTTTGATCTCGCGATTCAGGTTGCTATATTGCTGTTTAAGCTCTCTAATGCGTGTAATATTGGTGTTATTACAGCTGTTGATGAGCTGTAGCATACGTTTTCGTGCTTCTAGTTTATCCCACGTTCTATCTATTTTAACTTAGAAATTAGATATTTTATCGCGGTAAAAAGTACCGTAAGTTTAAATCAGGAGTATAAAGTACCTCCATACCAAATTTTATGAAATCCAAAATTTGATGTTTTGTTCTCTACAAATTTTCAAAAAATATTTCATGTACAGACACGCCCCTTTTACAGTTTTATTATATGTATGTATAGATAGCTTCCTTTTAATAAATATTACATGTATTTATTGGGAAAAACTGAAATCTGCTTTTTCTACCACCTAAACTCTCTAAAGAACAAAGACACCTATTTTTCTCACTCCACAATGTGTCTCCACAATATGCTGCCAAAAACGACAAATTTTTATTTTTTCTTTCTTGAGTAAAATCATGTATTTATTGCTGCAACATTCAACAATTTTTGGTGCCTGTGTGTGCGTGCCTGGTAACTTGGAGTACTTTTCCAAGTAATATTGAGCAGTAATTGCGGCTTTACATTTGTGGCTAAAGACAACCCATTACTTTTGTTTTCTCAAATTATTATTTTTTTTTTTCAATTTGCGTTTTTCTGTTGTCGTGTGTATATATATGGTTTACCAAAATCGGCTGCGAAAAAAACGAAAGAAAAAGTAAAAGAAACCACCAACCAGAAATTTTAATAAATAGAAAAAAGTGTATGTACATTAAACAGAGGATCCCATGAAAAACCAATCTCTCTTTTAGTAAGGCTTAACTAACGATATAAGTGTGTATATAAATAGTATGTAAAAATAGCTGAAACATTAAGAAACCACATGTGTAAAGACACTCGTATATTTCTTTTAAAAGGCGGAGTTTTTCACACAAAAAAAAATTGTATTAACAACCCCCCTACTCTTTGAATTTTACTTGTACTCATGTGAAACTAAAACCACCACCGCCATCAC
This sequence comes from Panzeria rudis, assembly GCA_956483635.1. Taxonomy (NCBI): domain Eukaryota; kingdom Metazoa; phylum Arthropoda; class Insecta; order Diptera; family Tachinidae; genus Panzeria; species Panzeria rudis. The sequence goes on along the minus strand of OY101448.1, from coordinate 9,961,441 downwards.
CATCACCTAGAGTTTAGTATCTACAATAGATTTAAAAGGGTGTTTTGTGGTTTCATAATTTAACCACAAAAATATTATAACACATTGTGGTTAATAACTTCCTTTTTTAATTTTCAAGGGCAATTTTCAACAGCCAATAGAATTGAATTTCTTTCGAGCAAAAAAGAAAAAAGAAAATGTCTGAAATCTTAAATAAACGTTTGTCTGCTTGAAAACTTTGTTGTACACAAAAAAATCGCCACTTAATTTTGACATAAAAGTATAGGTATCTTCCTTAAATTAAATCTTGTAATTTTCTCTTTTCTTGATGATTTCCTTTTTTCCTTTCTTTCATTTTGCTAACAAAATACAAACTCATTGTGGCTAAACGCGAATGGTCTGCCACTGACAATGTTTCGTGGTCCACCAAAAATATGCTAAAATTTAGGAGCAGCAGCATTTATTTATCTCTTACTCTTTTCTCTAGTTATTGTCCTCTTAATATATATTTATTTATATTATATACAAGATTCTATATATTTAAAATTTACTTTTAAATGAAAAAATTCAAACTTTGATTTTTCTTTCCAGTTTCTTTGGGCTTTAAATTTCCTCAAATGTAAATGGTATGCGCCATCGCATTGGAAAATTTTGCTTTTCTTTTGTGCGAGTCCTTTTGGTAAAATTGTACGCTTATTTGTTACTGAAGATGATTTTTCCATAATTTTTTTCACGCTAAGTATAAACAAAATTGAAATAATAGCCGACGGTTGCGGAAAATTCGAAACTAAAAATTAAATTCAAATCACAGATACTAAAATATCAAATTTTATAGAATTTATGGACACAAAATATATGAAATATGCATTGAAGACGTTAAATAAAAACAAAAATATAAGGCACAACAAAATAAACAAACTGTAACCGTGAAAATAGATGAGTGACAAGAAATTTGCATATTAATTATAAAATCAATTTCAATTAACAAAATTCAAGATGTGCGTAAAGTTTTCGTAGTTTAATCGAATATTAACGAGCTTACGTAAATAACTTGTTTAAAATATTGAGCAAACAGACAATGTATTTTTCATAAGATACTTTAAACAATCTTGTTAATATGTGCGAACATCAAAACATCTAAATATGTACTCGTATGTTGTATATTCCGCTCCCTTAGCCGTACTTCCTCTTTTTTTATTGCACTATTTGATCGACCATAAAAACAAATATTTTTTAGTGTTAGCATATATTTATTTTCATATATTTATTTCAAAATAATTTCCTTTTTAGTCTAAGGTACACTGAAGGAATTTTGTTACTAAATTTAGTGAATTTTGACATTAATACAATGAAAAATTTCATTAAAACTTAAGTAACGTCACGCTTCGTTGGATTAATGAAACAAGTTTCGTTAAATTTATTTTAATGAAAATTTTATTATGAAATAATTTCATTGCTTAAGTGTAATAATTTCACTAAACTAATGAACATATATCATTATATCAGTGAAATTATTTCATTGTTTTAATGAAATTGTTTCATAATTTTAATGATATTATTTCATTATTTTAATGATATTCTGTCATTATTTTAATGAAATAATTTCATTATTTTAATGAAATTATTACATCACTTAGTGGCCTCATTAACTTATCATTTTTATTGTCTATTTTAATTTATTGACAAATCCATGGTTGAAATACATACGAAGACGCCAATGCCCATCAGAAAAATTTTTAATGTTGATGACCGCTCACAGTATCGAACTCAGGCTCTTGATTCTCGTCATTTGTTTTATAGGCAACGTCCAACAAAAACTTTGCTTACTGGTAGGCAAAAAAGTATACGAGGATTTAAGTCGTAACTACTTACAATTTGACTCGATAGCTACATATTTTTGTTTGAGAAGTCCAAAATATAAGGCGGTACCCTTTACAAATTTATTTACATTGTCACAGCAATTAACTAGTTATTATTTGGCTTACTTGAAGCTAAAACATAATTAGTCGAATAAACAAATTAAATTTAAAAAAAATGTATACACATTATATTTTATTCATATTTTTTTATTTTTTTTTTTAACCACCTGGGATATGAATTTGGGCTCGTTCAGATTTGGAGACAAGAACTTTACCCACTCTTTTAAGTTTAAGCGACAAAAACTAGTTTTCATATACAAACATATGTTGACTTTAAAAGCGTTGACTTTAAAAATACATATCAACAAATTGTAACTATTTACTTTCAGATAATGTGAAAAATAAGTACTAATTGCTTAAGAACTAAGTAGTAGTTCTAATTTGAAGCATAGTAATAAGATAAATAAGTACCACTCATTACTTTTTAACCCATTAATAAAGTACTACCGTTTACAAAAATGAGAAAGGTTTTACTGACAACAGCACTGTCAAAACAACAACAGCAACAACAACAAACATATAAAACTATTTTTGTTATTCGCTTTTGGCTGCCAACTGTTGAAATAAATAGAGGAATGTTTAAAAAAAATATGTGTGCTATTTAATTATTTCATAAATCTAATGAAACTTTTCATCAAATCAATGAAATATATTTCATTGAGATTATGTCATTCTATAACATACAATTTTTTTTTTTAATTTTAAATAGTATATATTGAAAGAATTTTAAGTATAAATTAAAATATTTTATCCAAACTTAAAGGGTTTTCCATAAAACGGCAAAATGTTGCTGTCATAAATCCAATGAAATTTTTTAACGAAACTATGAAAGTTAATGAAGCAATTCCAAATGAAATTCTTTCACAATATTCGTGAAATTTCAATAGAATTGTGAAATATTTCATTAGATTTGTGAAAAAATCCAACGAAATTGTTTCACTGGATTTATGAAGCGATATTCTATCAGTGTATGGGCGATTATTTACTAACTGTAATTTTTCATGTCCTGTACTGTTCTGTCTTACTGGTCATAATTATCAATCTGTTAATGAATATTTTAAATAAATTTAGTTCTCCTGAACATGTTCCGTCACATTTTGTTGAAATTGCAAATTGAGGTCGAAAGAAAACTTCCAATATATCAGTGAAATATCAGCTCCGTGGCATGTCGTTACCTAGAGTTTGTCTGTAAATTGGTTATTTTCTTCGTCCCAACAAATACCATTAATCTCTTTTTAATTTGGGATTTTTGAAGAGGCGTTGTCCAATTTTATTACAAAAGCCACTAAAAAAATTTAAACAAAATTACTTTTAACACACTCTAGCACTATTTTTGGACTCTATGGTTTCAGAATTATTCAGGACGCAATAATGAAACATATATATTTTTTGTACAAAATCGAAATATTTTAATTTTTTTTAAATTTATAAAAAATCGAATATTGAAAAAAGGAACCATTTTTATTCAGTAGCCGTAAAGGCACAAATAAAATAAGCTGTATTTCACGAAACTCGATGGATAAATATTGAATTTATTCTTAATAAAGTGATATTACCTGATTTTTGCAAAAAATCGAGTTTTGAAGACGTTGCTTCACCGGTTTTATCATAACTTGGAAAAGGTTTTTCGGATTTCCTTACAAAAAAAAAACACGAAAATACTTGGAATAAAATTTCCTTTAAGCCACTTTAACATAATTTTTTTTATACTCAATGATTTGGGAATTATTCATAACGCAATGATGATAAATTTATATTTTTTTAGACAACACTGGAAAATTTTAATTTATTAAAAATATATGATAAATCAAAAATAATAAAACCACTTATATTGCAAATAAAATAAGCTTGATTCCATAAAAATCGATGAATATATATTGATTTTATTCATAATAAAGTGAAATCACCTGATTTTTGCAAAAACTGCGAGTATTTACACTGTGCAACAGAATAAATTTTTTTCTTCAAATAACAAGGTTTTTGCATTTGCTTCTGATAGAAGTCACCAAAAAAATACATACATCTATCGGCGTTTTGAAAGTTTACATCTAGGATTTAATTTAGGGGTAGTTAAATTTTCCCCCCTTTTGCACATAGTTATACTGATTCGGCATAGTATATCTTGTAGGCCTTACTTTTAACGTAAAACATGTGTTTAGAATTTTATGTAAAATAGCACGGGTAATATTTTTGTAGAATATTTTAACCCTCTGCTTCTTCGGCGTATGGATCATTTTGGCCCCTAAATAAATAAGGGGCAAAAAACTCCCCTTCATGCCGACATAGTGGAGTTAATTGTTAATTGTTGTTTTTGTTAATTGTTATCAATAGAGAGTGATAAAACACTCCTAAAGAGGCGAGGATCCAGTTTAAGCTTTTGGCAGAGGAACTTTTAAATGAAACATGCCATTTTGAAAATTTTCGTTTTGAAACTCAATAGAAATTAGGTATATTTTTTTCGTTTTCAGAGGGGAAGTATTATTTTTCCCCCTTTCCTAGATCCGCGCGTACACCCAAATGTATGTGTACCGAACCCACCATTCCAGTTATATTCAAGTCATACGCTCGCTAATGTTTAAGTATTATTTTTAGCCGGTGGAATAAAATATATGAAACTTTTGCTATTATTTTGACTGACACTGTATGTATGTAAAAATACTCGTAATAAAATGAATGAGTTTTTAATTTGTATAAGCTTTTAAAAATGACAATATTAGTTAAAAATAAAAAAGTTTCATATTAGGCCGCATATTCGACAGCTTATGCAAGATTTCTGGTCAAGTTCAGCCATTACTAACTAACAACGTTGAAATCAATTAACGAACAAATCTTATTATATCTCGAACTAAATTGATTCTTAAGCCAAAGTTAATATTATTTGACCAAAGTTCGTACACTCAGAAAAAATTCCAATGTAAAATCAACAAGCCGCAACGTTGATTGGAAATCATATCTGATTTCTGCAAAAGTACAGATTTGATTTAAAATTAACATTGTTTCATAATAAATAATATTATTCAATATTGAATATATAAAATCTTGTTTTATGGTAAAATCACTACCGAAATATATAAAATTAACCTATTTTTCGACGATTTTATCGCTAACTTTTTCTATGTGTAACATTTTTAGTCAGAGTTGAATATAACACTACGTCTTGACGAGCAAATTTTTTGTTATAACAATGAACAGAGCTGTTAACAAAAATTTGTTAAGGTCTTCTAAGACAATATATCAAAGGAAGAAAGAAAGAGTTACAGCCCAATTATGACTTTTCCGGGGAGTTTTTTCTCTTCCTATTCATTTGTTTCCGGGGAAAAATCCTCCTACTCTAAAAAGTTGCGGAATAAATAAATACGGGAGAAGGAAAATTTGGATCAGCTGATTAGTGTCTACATTTTATTCTGCACTAATGCTGTATAATCTGTGATAACGCAAGAGTTCAGTAATAGAAATTAATAAAAATTTAATATTTTCATTGGTAATAAGATTGTGTTGTGTGTTAATACAAATATGTGTTTTGCTTACATAAAAAGTAAATTGTACAGTGTAGTCACTCAGAAGCTCCCGGAAGAGAAAGTGAAGCGAAAACTCGGCCAGGCTCAGATGCATTAAATCCCCAATGATTGTGTGTAAAACGGAAATTGTAAATTTTTTAAGCCGCAACAAATCTCCCATTTAGCCATTATGTGAACTTAAAGGAGGAGTGCAAAATTGAGTGTGTTTTAAAACTTTCTTTCGAAGGCAGAAGTAGTTCATGTTTTTTAAGCACATGTTTGCACGGCGTGGACAAAAATGCCTAAAACAAGAGAGATATATAACATTCTAGTGTTTACTTAAACTTGTTGTTGAATTTTAAATTTTTGCATTAGTTCCCTTCAAAATATTTGGAGAAAAAACTCGCAAGAATTTGAATGCATACTTACTTTTTTCCCTGGGAGTTTTTTCCCGGGGAAATTGTAATTTATAGTAGGAAGAATGGGAAAAGAAAAAATTTTCCTGGGGAGATTTTATTTAGAATAAGGGAGCAGGGAATAGGGAAAAAACTCCCGGGTAATTGTTATTCATAATTTGGCTCTTAATGTTGATTAATTTCAACCTATGCGGCGGAACATTGTTTTTTGGAGGCCGCTACATCCCTATGGTACCTATAAAAATAGGCTTTCAGTACAAACAAACCGATAGTAGCCAATTAAGCATGTTTTACTGTACCATGCGTGATTTCTAATTTTAAATTTTATTTATATTTATTTATAAATTCAAATAGATTTTGTATTAAAAAAGTTTTATATATCATTAGTACCCACTCTATTTATTTCAAAATTCTCTATTAACATTTAAGTAGTCTACATACACAAGAACACAATTGTGTCTTGAAGAACAAAAATAATACTTGACATACAATAAAAACTTTGCAATTAAAATTCAATTACTTCACATCGTATGAACCCTCATGCACAGCCATGTTATGTATTTTTCAGCATACAAGCACACTTTTGTCAACACAATTGAAAAAGAAAACTTTTTTGAAACAAAATTAAAAAAAGAAGGTTAATTTGTAAAACTTAAAAATTACGCGTAGTTTTGACATACGTCACACTAATATTCAAAAAATACAATAATAAAAATGATACAAAAAGAAACGAGATGACAAAGTGTGTTTGTATGTGATGATTTTGTCTGTAAGACAGTGACAAATGACGATTAGATTTGAAAAGTTTACAAGCACGCATATGAAATGTCTAATGTTTTAGGAAAAAGGAACACACACACAGAGCTACAGAGTACTCCAGAACACCTGAGTACAATAAGAGTATAAAAAGTAAAAAAAAAAATTATAACGAGCAGAAAAGGATAAAAAAAGAAGAGTTAAAAACAACCAGGCCATCATTTCTCTGCCTTTATATTAAAGAATTCACATATGTATGGGAGTGGGGCATGTTATATTTGTATTCGTTTGTTCACAACTCCTGCTCTAGCTTGTGAATGTATGAGTGGGTCTGCATGAAACAATTCAATGTTTATTTAGCACTGTGCAAATAACCTGGTATACGAAACTTTGGTTACCCTTTTGTCATTGTTGCTGAGGTTGACAAATGTGTCAGAATGCAAATCCGCAACAATTAAAAGAAAAATCAACAAAACTTCGGAAACAACAATGACAACGACAATAAAAACTCACACAAAGTCGTAAACATACAGAAAAAATAAAGCTCTAAAATTAAAGTGGAACAATATGAGTGAGTACAACAACAATAACGGCTTCAACTGAGTAAAGAAAGCGTTGAAAAAAAATTAAGAAATAATTGTTATATTTTTAGTAGGATTTAACAATAAAAACTGAATGAAACCCTATTTGCAAATAAGAAATTCTAAAAAATAAATCAAGAAGCTTAACATGTGTCAACAAATGCCGTTTTCTTTTTTTTTATTATTTCATTTAGAACTTCCGGCTGCAGAGAAAAGGAATAAGAAATAGAAAATTAACAACAAGGAAAAAATGAGAACAAAGAAAGCTGACAATTTGTTAAATACAGTTAAAGACTAAAGAATAAAACCCAGAAAAAAGTGTTTTAAACGGAACCATTAAAATTGGTTTTAGGCCACACTTGTAACACTTCAATATTGTCGTGTAAGAGTCGCCAGTAACACTTTTGTAAGAAAGAAGAAAAGTTGCGTGTTTTTAGGTTATATTTTAATTGGCCATAAACAAACAGTGATGTCGCAGAAAACCCGCCGTGATTTGAACACAGGAAAAACAAAAGAACTTCTTTCAATTACGAAAATGGCATACTTAAGACTTTTGTTCCTACTATGATTAAAATTTCCAATTATTTAAAATTTTTACACAATTCAATTCGTAATCTCACATGTAATTGAATCAATTTGAAATTAATTAAAATCAAATTAAGTATTTGATAAAGTTTTTTTTATTGAAATTTAAACTGCCGTATTCATAAAAATTTAAATTGGATTCAAAATGTATTTTAAGATAAATATGTAAGAAAATTTTGTTTTAAAACACAATTCAAACCTACCCACCAAAAACTTTTGTTATATTTGTAGTCGGTAAAACTTTTTTAATCGGTTAAAATGTAATGAGTGCACGCAAAGAAAAGATATGGTTGTGGCATGGTTGCTTCAGCAATGTCGTGTTTCCTGATATAGCTTATGGTTGTGACAAATAAGTTATTATTGTTTTAATAACTGTGAACCTTAATTAGTTTATGACAAAAAGTTTATGCTTACATTTAGTCATGACATTATTAGCATTCATATTGATTGCAACATGGTCGAATTTATTGTTAAAAAAATGCTAGCTACAATCATAGTATATTTCAAAATTCAATAACAGTATGGTTCTATAACAATAAATATTTTTGTTGTTGTCCATACTATTTTAAAGCAATTCATTTGCAATCAAGCTATGGTTACAAAAAAGACATGGCTCTTTGCTTCCAAAAAAGTTTCTGTTCTATCCTTTTGTTGAATGATTTTTTATTAGTTTTTTGTTTTACTTGAGAGCTGTTGGCATTGATAAACATATTTAGCAAGCTCTCGCAGTATCAATAAAATAATGACAACACTCTTTTCACGGATAAATATTGTGATTTCAGCAAAAATGAGAGGACACCATTTTTGCATTTCAACACACTTGAGAGAAGATCATTTTTCCACTTGAAAATGCACTAAATCGTAACTTTTTTTCCACGAACAAACACATTTTAGCTTTATTTAATATTTTCATTTGTTTTGGTATAAATTTTATATTTCTTCTCGCTGTAATTTTAAAATATTTTTTTTTATTTTGTTGACATTTGTGTGTTGAAATTTATCAAAGTTTTCAACCCTTTTCTTCATTGAACTGTATTGTATTTTTGTTCCTATTTGGGATAACAAATTTTTAGTGGCAAATAGAAAAATTGCAAAAAAAATGTTTAGCAATTTAATATTTTTTGAGCTCGAATGTATTAAAAAGCATTCTAAATTCATATTTTTGACCCCCCGACAAAAAAGAGGGGTGTTATAAGTTTGTAGTGTGTGTCTGTGTATCTGTGTGGATGCACGAACCCTCATACAGACCAAACGGCTGGACCGATTTTGATTTAGTTTTTTCGGTTTGAAAGGTGACTTAATCGAGAGTGTTCTTAGCTATAGTTGAAGAAAATTGGTCCAGACGTTTGACATCGTAGCTCTCAAACGGCTAGCTCGATTTTAATTTAGTAAATTTTGTTTGAAAGGTGACTTGATACAAAATCTTCCAACCTATGTTTTGAAGTTATCATCTATTTTCTTCTGGAGTTTTTAAAAATTTTAATTTAATGTTATTATTAATTAATACAACAATAAATGCATAAACTTCTAAAAATTCATGTATAAAAAATATAAATACTTTAGAATACTTTTTTGTTACAACCAAGTGCGGTACCTCCCATACAGTGTTGCCAAAATCTGATGAAGAAAAATGATAGACTTTTATGAAAAAAGTGCTGGAAAATGCTAAAAAAAATGCCAAAAAAAATATGCTAAAAAATTTATGTGCTAAAACAAAGGCAAAACAATATTTTAATTATGTAATAAAATAAATATGTATATTACAACCCAAAAACTAACAACACATTAGTCAATAGCAAAATATTAAGTTAATTTTATTATCATGCTTGAAAGAAAACATGATTGTTTGTGTATGAATTTCCTTTCGCCAGATTATTTTGCCTTAATACGCATTCTATGTTAGCATTCGACAATAAAAGACACAGCATCTTCAGCATGAACATATATGTTACATTTACGTATTTATATCACTTACTGTCTTTAACCCTGAACAATTTCTCCAGTACTTTTTCCCCCTAATATTAAAAATTTTGTAAACTGGTAATCTGATAATATGAAAAAAAAATTCTAAAAGCATTTTTTGTATGCAAAATCAGTTTGAAAAATGCTAGATATGCTAAATATGCTAAATTGGCAATACTGCTCCCATAGAACTTGAAAAGAATTAAACCGAATTTAATATAAGAGTAAAAAATAAAAACCTTTTTAAAAAAATTAGCCGACTTTAAAATGAATGCACCAAAAATTAAACAATAACTGAAATATTATTATATGCATATGGATTTGTGAAATTGTCATTGGATTAATGAAAAAAATCTAACGAAATTGTTTCATTGGTTCTATGAAGAACAATTCTTTTAGTGTATAAACTGGGATTAATATTTCAAGGAACAAGAACAATATTAAATTAAGGGTACCCTATACTCACATATTTGTATGACATACATGCCATGTTGGACAGATTCCCTGAATGTGTATGGTTAAATTTTTAGTATGACATACATGTTGGACGAATATTAAAAAGTTTTAATAATTTCTTTTTTGCTCACACATTTCATATGGTGTAAGGGGAAGAGTGACATACTTGAATGTAAATATCAAAGGAAAACGTAAAAAATTAAAATTTTTTCATATGCAGCGACATATTTTTTAAAATTATTTATATTTTTTAATTCAAATTTGAAATCACAATTGGTTTTGTAGCAATTTTATCTAGTTTAAATATGACTGAAAATTGTAAAAAAATTTTCAGTTTTCTTTTGAAAAAATTTTATATAAATGTTTGTCAGTTTCCATGAACAGTGTGAGGAGAAAAACTGACAAATACCGATGTTTGTCAGTTTTCAAGTATGTCATTCATGTATGTGGGTTTATTGGGCCCTTTAGTTTTCTAAGTCATAACAGAACAGAATAACATTATTTTCGAAAGCAACAAATATCTCAAAAACGTGTATATGGATATTAGAATTGCCATTGAGTCCAAAAAACATTATTTTGAACATAAAAATACTCACATTCGGTATAACATACTCTCTCGCTGTTTCTAAATGGCTAGAAAACCCTGTAGTAAAGATGGTCATTACTTACGATTCCATCCATCTCTGAAGTACTTCGTGGTAAATCTCTGCGAAAATCGATTTAAAATTTTTCTCAGTTAAATTTTAAGCTTGTAATTTAAATCAAAATAAAAAACTGTGTATAGATGTTGTACTTTTGGCTTTTATTAAAGAACAATTTGCTTGAAACGAATTTAATGCGAAAAATGGCTTTATGCTTTTACAACCCCACGGCAATAACAAACAAAATATACTATTGACTTATTTTACATTTTTCCCGTTTCAGCTGTTGTTATAGTGAATTCACGGAATCAAAGATTACACACATGGGAGCTGTAACCGCGTTTTATGGTTTGTTTTCTTTTTCTTTTTTTTTTTTGCAAATGATCAAAAAAAATATTTCCCTAAAAAAGTAACAACAATATTGTTTTGTTATTGGGCTCATGTACAACTAATAGACTTAAGTAATTTGCCAGTAGTGAAAGAAAAAACCCAAATAGAAATTCTTATTGCAAAAAATAAAGGCAACAAAAAGGGGTGGCAAATAACAACAGCACTCTAAACTAGGGATGTAACGATACGCCGTTTTGCCGATCCGATACCGATACCGATATTTAAAAATAAATATCGCCGATACCGATTCCGATACCGATACGAATATTGAAATTGAGTTCAATATTCGATCAACATATTTAGATCAACAAAACTCAAGTGCAATTTTTTTATTATACAAAATTACATTGTAAGAGAGAATAGTTAAAATTGGTTTTAACCCAGTATAAAAAATTGGAACTAGTTTTTAAGGAGCTACATTTTCTTTGCTTCAAAAAAATCTATATTAAAAATATGCAGATAATTAGTAGAAAAACAAGAAAAAATTTTTAGTTCCTTTAAAAAATACTCGCCATGCTTTTTAAAAAATCGATTTTTTAAAGGACATTTATCAACTAATGTTCTTCTAAATAACTTAATAGCTCAATTATTAAAAGTCTTCTAAGTTTATATTTATTCACCTAAATTTACATGAAAATAAAGTTTTGAGTTTAAATTCGCATAAAAAAATTGTGAAAATGGGTAATTTTTATCTTTTTTCCTTGAGGAAAAATCAATATAGAACACCGAAAAAGAAATTTGTCCTAGCATCGCTTCCAATTCGGTGATTGGTAATCGAAAAACAGAACTTCTTGTAATGGCAAGGATATGTAAAACTGAGTGTTGTGTTTTTCTTCCGACGGGGTTTTTTTGAATTTGGAACGATTTTCCGTCATCCCACGTCAAATTTGGTTTGTAAACAGACCGGTTTCGGCTATGTGCCATCTTCAGTGTTCTATTGAATATTCAATAGAAGACTGAAGATGGCACATAGCCGAAACCGGTCTGTTTACAAACCAAATTTGACGTGGGATGACGGAAAATCGTTCCAAATATGTAAAACTAATTAGAAATTATCCAAATTCATGGTAAAATTAACAAAAAATAAATAATTTTTTTTACAAAATAACAGCATAAAATATTATTAGTTTTTAAAATTGATATTAATAAGATTTAAAAAATAACGAAGTGAATTTAATTCATGGTAAAATTGAACAAAAATAAACTATTTGTTAAAAAAAACTCTGAAAAAAATTTAAAAGTATCGTCGTATCGACAGTAAAATATCGCCGATACCGATATATCGGAAAATCTGAAGTATCGCCGATATATCGGTATCGGTATCGGTATTCGTTACATCCCTACTCTAAACCCTCTGTTTGTTGCAAAAAAAAAATACTAATAAATTGTTTTCTTGTAATAACAAATATCGATAACAGCAGCAAACATCTTCAATGGTTTTTTTTTTGCAATTGATTGGACATCAGTTAAACAAACCATTGCCATTTATTACACTTTTTATCTTTTAGGGGAGGGGAAGATGTTAAGGGGTCCCATTTTAATGAAAAAAAGTTTTGAAAACTTATGCTGAATACCAGTCCCTGCAGCCCCCTGCTTTCTAACTACACTGTTTATTTAATTTGTCACATTTTCTTTGCAAACAAAAAAAAAGAAACTTAGAAGATGCTCTCATATATTTAGAATTGATTTCAGCAGCATCAATAAAAAGCCAAATAGTGGATAAAGAATATATAAAACGCTACAAATAAAAAACAAAGTCAAGTCTATTGAAAGTTATCGCTTTGTTGTGTTTTGAATTCATAATGATTTTCTATTTTATTGTTCACTCACTAGAAATATATTTAAGGTCACTTTATCGCTCTCATTCCTCCAACTCATTCCAAATTGGTGTCTACCTTTATCTGAAAAACAAGCTACCATCTAAGAAATTTATATGTTTTTCTAAGGTTTATTTACGAGTTAGTATGTGTGTCTGTAAGTAATTTGGTTAAGCATAAAATGGACATCATTACCGTTATTATGGCAATAGCTTCTTTTTTTTAATGTTAGAGAAGCAAATAATGTTAATAATGCTAATTTCCCTTTAAAATTTATTAGTGTCCTCTCAAGTCGTGTTGCAAAACAGGAAAGAGGAACTGATACAAAAAAAAAACGGCTGACCATTGTTATATATAATGTTTGTGGAACTTTTTCTTGTAACGTTCCAAGTATGTGTTTATAAAAAAACATTGCACAGTAGAGCTGAATGCTAAATCATATTTATCAGAAAAGGACATCTTTAAAGATTTTTCTGTTGAATCGAACTTTCTTACAAATATTTCAACTTATATAATCTGACACTTTTTGTTAAAGCAAATCATTTTTAACACAGAAAAAAATTTTAAATACAATTAATTTTTTTGGTTATATCAATTAAATAATTAATTGATTTTGAACCTACAACGATTTTTGTAAATATAATTACGAAATTGTAAGTTAAACGAAAATCAGACAAAATTTTTTAACAATTTTTTTCTTGATTTCAAATTTATTTCAATTAAGATTATTGCTATATCAACAATGTGAATTTTGGATTTTCCGAACAAATTTTAACTATCATAATTGTTGTATTAACAATATTTTTTTATACAATCACGATCCTCGAAGCAACTTTTTGCTTGTCTGCGAAAAACACTAAATGTCTTTGGGCGGAATCGAACCGGCGACCTCTGGTCTAATGGACTAACGTTCTTACCTCTCAGCTACAGCGCAATTCGTTATTAAATACGCAAATAATGAATACAGACAAAACGTGATTTGCTTTGTTTCATCTACGTGTGTGTGCATTCGTTTGTTATATCAACAATGGTGATTGTTAATTTTTTCACAATACATAAAAAAAAATTTGGTTAGTTCAGTTTGTCCACTCAATTTGTTATATTAACAATACATATGTTTGAATTTAAATTACATAATAACAATTGAAATTGTTCGTTGCAGTTTGATGATGTTTTTTCTGTGTAAGACCATTTTTTTAAGAAATGATTTTTTAAGGTACTATCCCTGCAAAAATTTCGTAATGAGTTATCATTACCAAACAACGTGCTTTTCAACCACAAACTATATAGCGTCTGAATTAATTTACAGTGTTGGAACAATTACTTACTAATAACACTATGCAAAAAAATGAAACTTTTGTCATGCACAGAAAAAAAAAAAGATTTGTAAATACAATAAATTTTTTTGTTATATCAATTAAATAATTAATTGATTTTGAACCTACAACGATTTTTGTAAATGCAATTACGCAATTGTAAGTTAAACGAAAATCACGAAAATATTTTCAATTAAATATATCAACAAAGAATTTGTTGAGAAAAAATTTGTTTAACAATTTTTTTGTAGATTTCATAATTATTTCAATTAAGATTATTGTTATATCAACAATGTGAATTGTTGATATTCCGAACAAATTTTAATTATCATAATTGTTGTATTAACAATATTTTTTTATACACAATCACAACCCACAAAGTGACTTTTTGCTTATCTGCGTAAAACACTAAATGTCTTTGAGCGGAGTCGAACCGGCGACCTCTGGACCAATAGACAAACGTTCTTAGCTCTCAGCTACAGAGCAATTCGTTATTACATACGCAAATAATGAATACAGACAAAACTTGATTTGCTTTGTTTCATTTAGGGGTTTGCATTCCGTTATGATATAATCAGCCATGTCACAGATTACCATTCCGTTCGGAAGTGGTTTCAATTCCGTAAGTTGCTTCCTCAGAAAACGAAAAACGAAATTTTTCTTCGTAATCAAACCACTTTTAAATTTCAAAGTGGAACTGAAAAACACTTTTCTACAGACTTCATTTGTATTAAATATTAAATAACGTGCATACTTTTGGGAGCGTCAAATAAATATTTGGTCATGAGCTTTCCATGTTACTAAAAAGCTTAGTGTGAGCTTTGCATCTAAAAACAAGAGTAAACAAGTGCCTCAAGGTATAAAAACCTTATCATTGTAAGAACTAAATACAAAATAAACGGAATCTAAAGCACCAAAAATGTACTTTTTCGGAATGACAACTACGGAATCAAAACCAATCCGAACGGAATCTGTGACATGGCTAAATATAACAAATAATTTTGTTGAGCAATTTAATTGACTAGAAAAATTTTAATTTGTTATATCAACAACGATGATTGTTAATTTTTTGCACAAGCTTCAACAAAAACTTTAGTTGGCATTTTTAATAAAAAAATATTCAAAATTTTTTGAATTTTTGAGCCATACATAACAAAAAGTTTTGTTAGTTAAAAATTGGAATCGGGCAAAAAAAAAACAAAAAATTTAAAGTGTTGAAAATTTTTACATTCTCAAATGCCCTACTTTGGGACTTGACAGCTCCGCTACTGAGCAATATGGGAAGCTCATATTCTTAAGGTAAATAGGTATACTCCTCTGCTATATTCACCTGAAATTATACTGATCCGATTAATGACTGATTTATTTTCAAAATATTTTGATTCAGCCACACTGTGCGCCGCAGTTTTGCTAAAATTATGACTTGCTCAAGTTTAACAAAATTCAATTGAAATAAATTTCCAATATACACTTAAGTTTCCTAAAACGATACTCAGCATAAAAATATGTTTAAAACAACAAGTGAATAAAAAAAACTATACACATGTTAGAATTAATAAGAACAACAATAACTAAATAAGGGATCAGCAAAAATAAAAAAAATAAATTGAAGGAAACACGTATGGCCATAACAACCTAAAGTATTTTTATCAACATCATTATAATGGTCTCCAACTAAATTGAACTCCACAGTGAATGATATTTATTGATATGATGACGATGATACTGACCCATTCAATTAAGCATGAACGACATTTTGCGAAAGAATTGTAATAAAAAGATGTCTATAAAAAAAGCAGCTAGTAACGGAAAAAAAGAAAAAAAGGACACACAAATTTTACCACTTAAGGAGTGCCACAACAAAACACGCATCACTTGTCACACATGCTTACCAAGAGACAACGATTTGAAGTTACAACGATAAAATAAGACATTTTTCTAAGTGGGAGAAAAGCTTGAGCTTAAAAGATTGAATTGTTAAAATGTTAACTATACTTTAACAGGACATTTATTTAAACTCAACTTAAGGTACAACTGACTCAACCAACGCCCGCGCTATGCAGTTGAGAAAATAGTCAAATTATCATGAGTAGCTGTGAAGGACCACGTTGCACGATCTTGTGAATTCTCCACGCGATTTGAGTCGAAACTACTGTCAAAATTAGTGGCCATTTTATAAATGGGCAATCTCTGGTCTGACCTCAAAACGTTATTTTTTCAATAAAATGCTTATAGGACACGCGCGGGTGCAGGGGAGGGGAAAATGGATTTCCCCCAAACGTATAAAATATACCTTATTTCTATTGAGTTTCTAAAAGAAAGTATCCAAACTGGTATTTTTCATATAAAAGTTCCCCTCTCAAAAGGAAACCTCGCCCCGCTCTAGGAGAAGCCCAATATTTTTAAATTCTTTAACCATTTTCACTTCTGAAATGATTTCATTTATTTAAAGTCTGTTTTGCAAAAAAAAAAATAGAAAAAATAACTAGCCAAATGAATATTTAGTCAATGGTCAGCATTGACAATGTCCTTGTAAGTCTCATCATTATCATCATCATCATCATCGTTACAATCGCAATCATCGTTGTCATGATAGTCATGTATTGGTATTGTTATTAAGGTGTAATACAATTTTTAAGCTATAATACCCTTACAAATACAGACACACCACACTCACACATATTATTTGAAATTCTATACAATAAATTAAAAAAGGACGTTTTTTTCAAGAACGTAAGTACACGAGTATTGGCATGAACGCCATAAAAAAGCCCCAACAGCATATTCAGCAATTATAAGAATTTCCCTGACTCCATTTTCTATTGCACGACAATACATGGGTGTGTGTGTGTGCGTGTGTGGGTGTGTGTGAGTATGTGTGTGTGCAAGTTAATAATTGTCTGCGTGTATTCGTCCATTGATATGTATTGGTTTCGAAAATTACTTTCACATGTGTCCACAATAGAAAATATGTGCTGGTAAAAAAATTACGGACCATTCAAAAATGTTAAAACATTTTACATCATCTTCACTTTTCATTTTTCTTTTATTTCCTATTTTTTGTGGGTTTTTAACAGAATTTTTTCAATCAAGTATTTCCTGGAGGTCTCAGTGATTCAATGAATGCTTCATAAAATTCCAATTGAGCCAATTTGTTGAATGACAAAAATAAGGAAGGAAAAGTATTTAGTTATATGTATGGAAGCCCCTTTAAGGGGTGAAGATAAACGGCAAGTATGTTTTGAGAAATTGTTGGAAATAAAAAACTAATGGAGGTCAGTCATAAATTATACGCCCCTAGGAAGGACTCCTAGACAGTTATGAGACTTTTTCTTAAATATATTTATAATCTGTTTTGTAAATTTTGTATGGAAGCCTCCTTAAGTAATGAAGGTAGCGGGTAGGTGTGTTCAAAAAAAAAAATGTTGGTGATAAAAACCAAAAGAGAGTCAGTCATACATTTGACTCGTCTAGGGTCTAGGGGCTAAATTTAACAATTTCATTAAATCACCTTATTTGTATGGGAGCCCTCCTTAAGAGGTAGTGATAGGGGGCAAATATGTTGTAGAAAATCTTGAGAACAAAAAAACAATGGAGGTAGGTTATACATTTTACCTCCCCAAGGGGGAACTCCTAGGCAGTTATGGGAGTTTTTCTTCAATATATTTCTAGTCTGTATTGTAAATTTTGTATGGAAACCCCGTTGTTAAATAGAAAAAATAAAGAGGGGTCACTCCTACATTTTACTCCACTAGGAGTACCGTAGGAGCTGTAGGGGCCAACTTGTTAGAATTTTATATAATTTTTTACTTTGTATGGTAGCCCCCTCAAGGAATGGAGATAGGGGGCAAGTATGATCAGAAAATTTTCCAAAAGGAAAAAATAAGGGGTCTCGCATCTTCATTTTACCTCTCTAGCAGTGGCTCTGAAGCAGTTATTTAGTTTTTTTTTTTTTGTTAATGTTTCCCGTTTTGCCACCACCCACTTCAAAAGCAGTATTTAAAAATCTCAATGATTTTCATTTCATTTGATTTAGCTTCTGATTTCGCTTTTGAAAAATGCAACAGTTTCTGTCAAAGCAAAATCACAAAACGATTTATGAACAATTGCGAGCACGTTCAATAGTCGACGATTTGAAAATTTTGAATTTGATTTGCTTTTGCAGTCTATATGCTTCTGCAACTCGCAAACAGTCACAATCGAAGAAACAAAAACTTTTGCTTTTAGAAGTTGTAAGCAATCGCAATCAAGTGGTTTTTGCTTTTGCTTCTTGTCTGACGTGCAAAAACAGCAACAAAACCGTGATAAACTCCACAAAATAGTTGACTGAACCCGCAGAAAACTTCTAAAAGCAAGAGTTTTTACTTCTTCGACTGTGACTGTTTGCGACTTACAAAAGCATAAAGACTGCTTTTGCTTTTACTTGCGAAACTAACCAAAAGCAACAGCAAATCAAATTCAAACTTTTGAAATCGTCGACTGTTGAAAGTGCTGCGTAATTGTTCACAAATTGTTTTCTGCTTCGGCTGCTACTGTTGTTTTTTTTCTTTTGATAAGCACAAGCAAAAGCATTAGTTCATTTTTAACATTTGGAAAAAGCCAGAGCAGTGAAAAGTAAAAATGTTACGACTTTTGCTACTTCGATTTAAGTTATTTAAATACTGTTTAAAAGTATCAGCTTACGGTCTTTCCACCGCTATATAGCCAGCAACAATATATGAGAGGCTTAGAGCAATAACTCGGTAAGCGACAAAAGCAAAATATTGAATAAATCGACTTTTAAGTTTAAACAAAACTTAAAATTGTGTGGTTTTTGGAACTTTCTACTGTAAGTACGCAGCATAATTATTTGCAAAATGCTATAATTTATCCAAAATTTTCTCTATGACTCATAGCTTTTGTACCTAGCAAAGGAATAAGCACATAAAACCAATTTTTGATTTTATGTGACTTACCGCGTTATTGCACTAAGCCCTTCATATTTTAATTCATAGTTCCATATAAGCTATCATCAGGTTTAGTTAGAAGGAAATGACTGGAAAAAAATGTTTACGTGTATTGGAGTCTGCCGCGGCAGCTGACTTCAACGATATGATATGAATATGATACTACTCTCTGATGCGTCTCACCAATTATCTTTCGGGAGGAACTTGCTCATGTAAATCTGTCAGTGGCTCCCGGAATAATAATTGACAGCATGCTCCTGCAAATCAGTCACTTGCAAATGAATTCAAATACATCTCCAAAGTCAAAAGCTTATAAGCAAGCCACTGTACTGCGGATATAGTATTCTTAACCCTCTGCGACTGACGTGACATCATTATCACAATTCCACTGACGTGATAGTACGCTAGACACTATTTCGATTGCTTATATCTTCCCAGTTCCGTTTGTAAACCCACTGAAAATATTTTTGATTTTATTTTAATGTAGTAGTTTGTTATTTATTGTAATTTTTGTTGAAAACGAAACGACAAATCTTTTTAAAAACAAAATTATTGGCATGTCATATATTATCCTTAAAAAACGTACATCCATACAAAAGCAAAAAAACGTTATATGTTATTTTTTTGGTAAAAATTTTAACATTAATTTTACCTTATACCTAAGCTAATCAATATAGAAAAAAGAAGAGATAAAATCAATGGTTTAATAAAAAGTTAAATCGTATTTTGTCAGGTCTACCTCAACACTGACGTGGTAGATTTGTAGACACTTGTATGCTCACATCAACGCGTGCGCTCGTTTCAATTGCTTTCTTCGCACTAATGTACGCATGAGTACGTAATGAGAAGGTACTGAAAACACCAGAATCGATAATTGTATAATGTATAAGCAATGTTTTCTATTTACTGGTGTCTGCTAGACTACCACGTCAGTCGCAGAGGGTTAACACAAATTTTGCGCCACAGTCTTCCATGCAATTGAGTATTTAATTAACATCAAAAGATCTGAAAACTTAAAGAAGTATTTAAAACTCTTTAATCCTTCTAAGACCTAACAAACGTTTTGAATATTCTGAAAATCTCTTTAAGAAAGCTTTGTATTTCTGTTTTTTCCGACAGATTTTGCTAATCTTCTCAAATAAAATCTTTAGATTTTGCCATGCAAATAACAAAATGTCATCATGGTATAGAAGTATGTATAATATGCAAATGTAAAACACACAAAACTTTCAATTGTCCTTTTTCCCGCTTCACTCCCAACAACAACAACAACGAAGTATAAGGACAAGGATTAAATTTCGATAAAAATTAATGCATACGTATTAAAAATAAAACAAAGAAAACTTATTTTTATTGAACTTATATTTGCATTTTTGTTTGATTCTTTTTGCCAAAAACAAAAGAAAAGTTTTTCTTTTTTCCTAACAACAACAATAACAACTATAAAAAAGTAAAACTTTGAAATGTCCTTAGACATACTAAAACAAAGTCCATTTTATAGTTGTATTGCATAATAAGGAAGCAACACCAAAGGCTATGAAAAAGTGGGGTGTATAAAAAGGACAGATAATAGAGACAAACATAAAACATGTAAACTTTTTCATTTTATTTTTAATATTCATACATGAGGACTGATTGCAAAAAAAAAAGGAAAAGAATTTTATGCAACACACACACATGCACACTTACGATCACATACTCTTTGAAACAAACTACCATTAAGGATACAAATAAAATACATTTTGTTATAATGTTAATGCATTTATATCCTTCAAAATGTATCCTTTTTTAGCAGCTGCCGCAATTGCTTGAACTGCTGCTGCAGAATAAAAATAAAACTAACAACAAGAAAAGAAAATAGCTACGTAAATAACAACATGAGACGAGAAACAACGAAGCAATCAGCGAATTGAAGGAGTATTTCTTGTAATTTTACATGCTGTGGCATCTTATACGTACATACTACTTTTCTGGAGTTTTAGATTTCCGTGCATCCATCAAAGGAGAAGTTTTCACAGAATATGTGAAAACGAAAAAAATCGCAAAACTTTAAAAAATACTCCAAAATGAAAAACACGGTAAAATGAAAATATCACTAAGACTTTAAAAACCGACAAAACGAATAAAATCTCCAAAACCTAAAAATCGCCAACACAACAAAAAAAACACGTAGCAAAAAAAATCGGCAAAACAAAAAAATCAGGAAAACGAAAAAAAAATTCCAAAGCGGAAAAATCGCCAAAACTAAAAAAAATCGTCAAAACGAAAAAATCGGCGAAAAGAAAGAGTCGCCAAGACGAGAAAAAACGCACAAGAAAAAGTCGGGAAAACAAAAAAATCACCAAAACGGAAAAATCGCCAAAATATAAAAAAATCGTCAAAACGAAAAGTCGCCATTTTCAAAACTATAAAAGTTACAAAAAAAATGTATCACCAAAGCGAAAAAAATCTAAAACGAAAAAATCGCTACAACGAAAAAACGTAATAATATAAATCACAAATATGAAATAAATCGCCAAAACTACGAGTAAAAGAAAGATATTTATGAAAATAATAGTATTAAATGTGGCCTCTTATACATACATACAACTTTTTTCGAGTTTTATGGTTCCGTGCATCCATCAGGGGAAACTATTTCACAGAATATGTGAAAACGAAAAAAATTGCCAGAACGAAAAAAATCGCCAAAATTAAAAAAAATCTCCAAAACGATAAAAACGGTAAAATGAAAAAATCACCAAGACTTTAAAACCGACAAAATGAAAAAAATCTCCAAAACTTAAAAATCGCCAAGACAACAAAAAACTCATAGCAAAAAAATCGGCAAAACAAAAATATCACGAAAACGAAAACAACTAGCAAAGCGGAAAAATCGCCAAAATTAAAAAAAAATCGTCAAAACGAAAAAATCGGCGAAACAAAAAAATCGGCGGAACGAAAAAGTCGCCAAGACGAGAAAAACGCGCAAGAAAAAATCGGGAAATCACCAAAACAGAAAAACCGCCAAAATATAAAAAAAATCGTCAAAACGAAAAGTCACCATTTTCAAAACTGTGAAAGTTGCAAAAAATATTTATTACCTAAGCGAAAAAAATCTAAAACGAAAAAATCACTATAGTGAAAAAACGTAATGAATTAAATTACAACAATGAAATAAATCGCCAAAACCAAAACAAAGATAGTTATTCAAATTATACTATTAAATATTTAGTGTCCGTACGGAAGGAACCCTTCATTTGCGAGCCAAAGTTCCACTTTACTCAACTTATTTCTTGTTACCTTGGTGTATTTAAACACTCTTTTACAGCTCTGGCAGCAGCACATTAAACAAAATACCAAACAAAGCTATTTATTTATTTCACTTTTTATTTTGAATGCTTTAGAGTTACAAAAATAAAGACCACTCCAGATATTTGGAGCATGAGATTCTCCATAAAATGAAAAAAGACATTTTTACATTTTTTTCTCTTGTGTAGTTTCGGATACAACTAAATGCAGCCAGCAGTCGCAAACCTGCAGTTAAAGCATAATTCTTCACACAAAAAAAACTGAATCTATGTGAAGTTTTCTTTTTTTAGGAAGTAAGAATAGTAGCAGAAGGATGCGCCTTAGAGTCAAACTATTAAAAATATTAAAGCAGGAAAGATGTGCGATTATCTCTTACTGCTGCACTGCTGCCAATGTTGTTCCTGCTTAATACATTATGCATGTGGGCACACAAATAAAGACTTTTATTTTATATGAAACCCAGATATTCTTTAAAAAAAAAGCTGCTTTAAATTCATAGTCAGATATTCTTAAAAAACTGGGCTTAAATTCATATTTAAATACACAGAAAAAAATAAGTTTCGTTTTTGATGACATTTTATCAATAACTGATCATTTTTCAATAAATTTTATTTAAATTTTAAAAAAGTCTTTTATTAAAATTGGTAGAATTTTGATAAAAATGTACTTTACTTTAAAAAATATATATAAATATAAAAAAATTTTGATATGGCTGGGATACGAGCCCAGGCTCTTCGGACGTAAGGCATGCACTCTACAGATGAGCCATATCCGAGTTATGTTTTAATGAAATAAAACTTGTTTTAAAGTATTTACCCCTGGAAAGCATGTCAGTGTATATATCGAATTAAATACTTATGTATTTGATTTAACGGTTATGTTTATTAGATGTTTGCAAGTTTTCAATAATTATTTATCAAACACTTTTTATTGCGTAATTTTTAAAATGCGTGATATTGATAAATTTTGTATTAAGTTAATGACAAATGTTATTGAAATTGGTGTTTTTTTGTCAACAATATTATTTCAACTTCGGCGAACCGGGCTTCATTTGCTTCTTTTTCACCCTCGTAAATTCCTCCACAACCGACAAATCGTACAAACCGATAAGCTTCGCGTCAGACACCTCTGACTCAGTCCCACCAGGCATATCGCCCATCCGCTTCCCCGCAGACATAAATAATAGCATTATTTATCCACCAGCAAAAAATAATGTACCCGTACAAAATAGTTGGAATTACCGCAGTTAACCAGCAAAATAACCATCAGTCAAAGACAAACGCAGTCAATAAACCGTCAGCCAAATATTGCACCAAGTTCAGCAGCAAATTCGGTAAAACCGAAAAACCGGTTTTTTTTTCAAAAAAAAATCCGGGTTCAAAAACAGAGACGAACCGGGTCTGAATCTCGAAAAACTGGACCCAAAATCTCCTAAATCCCAGAAGTTCCCGGCAAAAATCAAAAATGGCAACGCCGAAATAATCACTCAATTCAAAAACACGCCAACACAGCACCAACCAACAAACGTACAACCTTACTGCCGGAGTTTGACTTTGAGACTCCCTTTGCCAGCGGAGTCTCAAAAAATTAAATACATTATAAATACACACACGCACTGTGTATATAAAATAAATGTCTATATCGACACGAAAATTCAAAATCGATCCCAAAATACAATCGCACAATAACACAGGAATCTGCAACCCGATTTGAAAAATGTTTATCACCTCTAAAAGAGGACAGTCCAAGCTACCAATAGCCACAAAAATTGCGAATGAAACTTGAAAATCACTTCCGAAAAATCTTACCTATAGATTTTATTAATAGATTTTACAAAGAGGGACATATGGTAGACCTAAGTCCAACCAGGCACTAGCACTGGTCGAGCATCAGTCCTTTAACCAAACCTCTCCCAGCGATTTTGGTAGCAACCACAGCCACCACGTGATTAGCTCCCGAAGGAAACCTCACCAAATAACCAGACACAGAATCATCCTTCCTGCAGAGGGTAAGACGAAGGCCGCTAGCGACATTATCCCAGATGATGTCGCTGGCCACTGGTTCCCGTGGTACCAGTTTATGTTACTGGTCAAGCCTCGAAAGAAACCCCCTAGAGGTTAACTTTCTATCGACTTTGGTCTTGAGAGAGACCCTAGGTGCCTGTTCACCTCCTTCCTGACTAGCGTAGGCAAGCCTACTTCCTTATATAAATATGTGCACGCCCGTTACTCGGCTGCAAGAGATTGGGTAGTGCACACATAAGTTTTATGGGTAATTGGCCTAAGGTAATGTCAGCAAAAACCAAATTACCCTATTCCCAGGAAGCACACCACCAAGGTGTGATTAATCACCAAGATGCACGAACTGTACCCCCCGGGGGGAGTAGATAGTGACAGAAGGAATCTCGTTAATCCATGAATGATGAAACTACTACTACTACTATTGCGCACTAGATGGTGTTAGTGTATTTCTATGCGTCTGTTAAGTTTCTCTGTACTTCTTGTTGTCCATATGATTACACTAATACACTCATACAGAGCTCACACCGCGTTATTACAATCTTACTCAAAATTTATGATTGTATTGTGAAAAAGATTTTTACCCCCTAGCGTATAGATGTTTACACATCAAAAATGTTTTTATTTTTGAAAAGAAAATAAAATATTCATAAGGCCATTCAAAAAATCGATTGAATTACACTTAAGAATTTTTCATATTTTAAATATTTTATAACTATTTTAAATAAGTTTTCAGCTAAAAGATAAGAAGCATGATTTGGGATATGGCCATGTATATAAATACTAAATTCACTCAGGCATAATTTCAGCCAAACAACCATCCATGATTTCTTAATAACAGTGTGGGAGAAAACTTTAAAACAATCACTACTTATGGTTTATCTACCCAGTTTATAGAAAATCATTAATGTCTAAGACAATTCCAACATATAATTTTGAGCTTGTGAAATATAGGCGAAAGTGAGCATGACTTTAGAAGTTCTATTACACTGTACAACACCAAGCAACAAGTTGCTAACGACTGATCCTGATAGAGGCGACCGAAAGAAATGTAAATGTTTCGGCATTTTGAAAGTTTACAGCTGCGATTTATTTTAGGAAGAGTAATACTTTGCCCTTTTGCATACTGCACAGTGGGGCAGAATCAAAAATTCAAATTTGGAAATGAGTCAGCCATTTATAAAACGGCTAATTCGATCCGTATAAAATTGCACATGGACATAGCAGACGAGTATCCCTATTTAAGCTGAGAATATGAGCTTTCGATACCATGAACTCAAATTCAATTCTTTGTTCTTTAAATCTTATTCCCAGCAAAAAAGACACTCCAAAGAAGTCATGAAAATATGGAATTTGCGATCCGGAAATGGTGCAAATTTGGATCATATCTAATTAGTTTTATATATGCTTGTTTACATACGCAAGAAGTTCTCTTTTTCGATTACCAATCACCGAGTTGAAAGCGAAGCTAAGAAAATTTTCCTTTTCAGCGTTCTATAAAGATTTTTCCTCAAGGAAAAAGGATGAAAAATTGCTGCTTTCCGCAACTTGTTTCTTTTTATACGTATTTAAACGCAAAACTGTGTTTTCATTTAAATGTAAGTGAATACATATAAACTTTTAGAAGAATTTTAACAATTAAGCTATTAAGTTATTTAGAAGAATATTATTTGATAAATGTCCCTTAAAAATCGATTTTTTTAAAATCATGGCGACTATTTCTTAAAATTATAAAGGAATTACAAATTTTTGTATAACTTAGAAAAAAAGTTTACTTGCTTTTCTACTAATTATCTGCATATTTTTAACATCGATTCTTTGGAAGCAATGAAAATGTAGTTCCTTAAAAATTATATCCAATTTTTTATACACACAGAAAAGTTTCCATGTAAAATCGTCGAAAACCAGGTTAATTTAACATTTTTCGGTAGTGATTTTGCTTCATAGGTGTTTCATGTTAAATCAACATGATTAACAATAATCTTAAAAGAAAATTTTTCCTTTTGAATTAACTATATTTCATGTTGATTTAATATTCCAGTACGGTTAAATCAAAATGAAGTTGATACTGAAATAATACGAAAAATCATATTGAGTCGAAGTAATTTCGAGTTTAAACAACGTGAATTTGATATTGGAACAGCATGAAGAATCATGATGAATCAAAGTTATTTCAAGTTGATACAATGTGAATTCGATATTGAAACAACATGAAGAATCATGTTGAATTAAAGTTATATCAAGCTGAAACAACATGACTTTAATGTAGCTATTTTATTAATTATTTTACTTACGTGATAGTCATCAGAAAACTTTTCGTTGTAGCTGACTGCCCCAGCCAAGATTTGAGCTCGTGCCACCTGTATGAAGTCCACGCGCTAACCCCTGCAGCCATAACAGCTTCAAACTTTTCTTTACTTATACACTAAATAAATAACATCGTATGTAAAATGCATTTCATTATAATTCAACATGATTTAAATGATTATTTAACATAAAACTTATTTGAAATTAAAGTTATAATCATGTCGATTGAAAATGAAACTTAACGCTTATAACAAAATTGCTTTAACGGTGATTTAAGGTTAGATTAATAATTTTCCGTTTGAAATTAATATGAAACAATGGTAATTTTAAACCAGCAGCAGTAAATTTTCGCTGGTAATTCGTTTTTTGTCGTCTACATAGACGATCCATGTAAGAATAAACAACAACAAGTCACACAACTAAGCAGAACAGTGAATTGTAGCAATGAACAAAGCAAATAAACACTAACACATTCAAATGACAAATTATTTCTTGTAAATTTAATATGATTTCCAATAAAAATTGCGGCATTTGGATTTTACATTCCTTTTTTTTGTGTGTACTGGGTTAATATCAATTTTAAATATTAATAATCTCTTACACTTTAATTTTGTATAATAAAAAATTACGCTACTTGAGTTTTGTTAATTTAAACTTCGTACACACAGAAAAAAATCCAATGTAAAATCAACATGAAGAAATTTTGATTTCAAGTCATTGTTAATTTACTTTTAACATTGTTTTATGTTAAATCAATAGCTAAAATTGTTAATTTAGCATTAAGTAAAGTTGATCTAAAATTGATAACATTGAAATAATATTGTACATTTTAAATTTTACCTTTTACAGAGTTAAAATAACACTAAACAATGTTGAATTTTTAAAATTCCATTTTTTTGTAGTAAAAAGTACAGTTTTTCATGTAAAATTAACATTGCATATAGTTACAACAAGATTAACTATTGTAAAATCAACATTGTTATAAACATTAAAAACAACATTAAAACATTTTGAAACAAGTTTTGTCAATTTTCAATATTAACTAACGTTGGCTCGTGTTAAATCAACATGTTAATAAAGTGAAATGAAAATTGTGAAACATAAGTAATGACTAAAATAATGTTAAAATAAAATTGCTGTATGCTGAAACAACATGAAGTATGTTGAAATAATAAAAAAAATTGTATCTAACAATCAAAAGAGAATTTCTAAGCTTGTACCAAATTTCCTATATTGTTAAAGTTTATTGTAAAACTTACGTTCCATGTTATGAAGTTGAAACTCACAATTTCGACGATCATTTTCAATCATTTTTTGTTGTAGGGAAGTTAAGGTATGAGATAATTTTAAAAGAGCTCAACGAATTTACAAGCCCACTCTTACATGTTTTCCCAATTAATAATGGCAAAATATATTTAAGAAATAAATATTTGTAAAGCTAGATGTATTTGCTATACGTAAGTGTTAATAAATGAGTAAAAATAAAAAATATATTAGCTGCTTTTTACTAAGTGCCTGTCCCACTGTTGGACAGTCAGTAAAACAACACTGCGTAAATGTTATTTCAATATAGGAACCTTTTTAAGTTAATATGAAATTTCCTGTTATTTTAACATCTTTTCATGTTATTTTAATATGCCTGTCAAATTAATTCTAAATGGTTTAATAGTTGATTCGCCATTAAATTCGTTTTGACTCAATATGCTATAAATTTTCTTAATATTGATTCTATAAGTATCTTAACGTTATTTTAACATATTAATAATATTTTGATTCAATTGGCATACAATGTCAATTAAACATGATTTCTAGTTGTATTAGTGTGGATAACTATAACTTTTATTTTATTTTAAAGTCATGTTAAATTAATATGAAATGCTTACGAAGCAAAATTGTTAACACAAATAGTTGAATCAACCTTGTTTTAGTTGATTTTACAATGAGTTTTTCCTTTGTGTAAGGGATACACTAATTTCTAATAAATTCTCTTCTTCGATATTTTTGTAGAAAAGAAACGCCATATATGTATGTGGTCAATGTAAAAGATTTTGCTTTACAGTGCTATTTATTATATGAGTTGTTTTATGCCGCACTGCATACAGTAGTAGTGTTAATACAATCTTTTCTACTTTAGATTTATTTTTGTTGGTCGCAATTCTCTTTTTTGCTAGCATGCATGTCATTATTTACGTGCATTAAATCTTACATGTAAATTTTTACACACATTTACACATATACATCGACTTATATGTAAATTCACACCCACACTTTTATGCTAAAAAGCTCTGAGAGGTCACCCATATGTTTCATGAAAAAAAAAACAATATAAAATAAAAATGCAAAATATAAGACCAAAAAAAAAAGTTACAACAAATTTGTTTTAATTTTAATGTGGGTCCTTGTTTTTGCTCTCTATTACAAATATTATTGTTGGTGTTGTTCTTGTTGTTGTTGCTGTTGTTGCTCATTGTGCTATTTGCGATAAAGTCGTCCATCTCTTTTAATAGTAAAATATGTTAAAAATAAAGTGTTTGTGTGTGTGTGTTAGTTTCTAAACAAATATCTTTACATGTGCGTAAAAGATAAAAGGATATTTTTGTTTAATTTAAGTAGACGAAGGACAAGCAAAGTATTTTTCATGCATAAAAACCCCTTTTTCTTCTTATACCATTTACATACTTTTAGACTGCTTTTTATAATATAAATTATATAAATTCTACTTTAACAATATACTCAGTCGTATAATGACATGCTAAACAATTTTAAATAATTTGTATGTACTTTAATATAAAAACATACACACACACACACATACAGACAAAAAACATGCCAAGGAAACATTATTTGCCGACATGTCTGACGTCTGAGACCTTACCAGACAATCTTTCGATGTTGTCTAAAATTCAGTCCGATATTTAACAGAATGAAATATTATCCGATTAATACCAGACTATCCTTCACATTATATCTGTGCCAAAAAGTGATAAGTGATTAAGTCGACTTAAGAAAAGTAGTTTTTACAAAAGGGTTTGCGCTACTGCTAAGAGATTTATAGGCTTATATGAACTATTTTTTGTGTGACCCTTCCTAGTTTGGGTATGACTTAAGCCACTGCAACCTTCAACTGACTGCGGTAATATTTAAGGAATAAAAAAGTGTTAATAGAAAATTTGCTTAAGTCGACTTAACCTATTAATGCTATTTGCCACAGATATGAAGGAAATATAATATTCTTTACGACATTTTACAGAATCGTCTGCACATTTCCTAACTTTTGGCAGTCATTTCTGCACATTGTTAGATTTTAGTTTTCGTAATAATTCTCATTTATCTCTCGAGGGTTTTTCGAAATTTTGCTAATATGTTAAAATTTTCTTTAGATTTTCGCTGGAAAATTCTTCAGAATTTGTACAGAATTCTCTTGAACATTTTGGCAAAGTTCTTGGAATTTCCTCAGACGAAGATGTCCGCTTTCGCGGCAACTATTCAGATGTTCTTCGGCGTCTTATGCAAACTCTCTGAACGACTTCGGCCCGAAATCGGAAAAATATGTTTGCTGGGATATTTAAACTTTTCTTTGTAGTTTTATGTAAAAGGATCTGTTTGTGTCTAAGT
The DNA here is from genome assembly GCA_956483635.1 of Panzeria rudis. NCBI lineage: Eukaryota > Metazoa > Arthropoda > Insecta > Diptera > Tachinidae > Panzeria > Panzeria rudis. The sequence goes on along the minus strand of OY101448.1, from coordinate 9,930,952 downwards.
TTACAAGATACAATTGCGAATGTGTTGAAAGTATTAAATCCTTTTTTTAAGTTTTTTTTCTATGTATTGATGTGTTTGGAAAATAATCACGTGTTGTTTTGTGTAATTTTTGGGGTCAATTTCAGAATTTAAATGAAACGTTGGTTTTATCGAAGTATTTTTAAGCGACTTCAAAGAAAGAGAAAGGTTATCAATTCGTCATGTACTTTTTTTATGTAAGTATGTTCCCCCAAAAATTTCGCCATTTATAAACTAATTTCAGATTTTTTCCTTTATTTAAAAGGACTTACTTCCAGATTAGTCCCGTTGAAAAGTGGGCAGGGTCACGCCCATACAAAGTAAATACACATGACTTTTCAACTACGTCTACTCAATCGATTATTATGAAACTTTGCACTCACATTAAGCTTCTGTTTGAATGCTTCATCATGATAAAAAAGTGGGCAGTTCCACGCCCATGCCAAGTTAATATTGTTTTTCAACAACTTCTATTAGACTGTTTCTTATGAAACTCTGCATACACATTTAGTTATCGTTACAATAAAACATTATGGCTAGAAAAGTGCCACGCCCATGAAAACTATGAGCAGTGTCAGGCCTATTTTGTAGATTTTTTTTTTTGCAAAAATTATTAGAGATGTTTTCTTTTCTAGAAAATAAGTTTTTGATCGTTTAATGGAAAAAATTTTGTAATTTTTTAATTAAAATAATCATTTTGTACTGTTTTCACGTGAAATGTAAGATCATGTAACTACAGCTTTTTAATTTTTTAGGAGAAAAATTTTTTCGGGGTAAGTTTTATTTTTTTTTTTAATTTCCAATTTCCGTCCCGCAATTTTGAGTTTCTGGTGGACCTAAAGCACAATTGGTACATTTTCAAGTTTGATAGTTGACAATTTGAGATTTTTCGGAGTAACTTCGACTTTTAGCGATCTTTTAACTTCTTCAGTGAAACTATGTTTTCCTAGTGAATTTATGTGCCTTTAGAGTTTTAACAATTGATTTATGAATTTTAGTCGAACTGTATGGTTTCTTATCCAAAGTTATTGAATTAGTTTGCCTTAAGTTCTTTTTCAATTTAATCTTTAAAAAATATCATCCTCTATGAAATGCAAGGTTGGGTTTTTTTTCGGTGTTGGTATATCCGTTTTTTTTTTTTGACAATTCGCAGCATGTTGTATCAGTTGTAGATCGTATAAATGTTGTTGGTAATTTCCAAATAAACATTTGCTTAGAAACATGCTTATGAGGAATTTGCCTACAACATTTTCACGATCTACAACACTTACAACAAGCTGTGAATTGAGCAATAATATTTTTTTGTTTGATTATTATATACTGTGCATTTATTTAAGTACATTCGAATTCGCAAAGAATTTAAAAAAGTTTCGCTTCAATGTTTTACGAGTGTGGAATTTTTTTTAGCACTTTTTATGGATTTTCGGATGTATGCAAAATACATACATACATTCTATTCCGAAAATTTTTAATTTAATCGAAGTCAATTCGACTTTTTGCGAGTTTTACGATACATCGGAAACATTTCGGATATGTATTGATATACATACATACATATCTTATACATTACGATTTATTGTTAATTTTTTCGGAGTACCTTCGATTTTTTTCGAGCTAGATTTTTTTAGTGAACTTGTGTTCTGATCATATCGGAAGTTACAGTTTAGAAATACATTTGATTTTTGGCAATTTTTTATCGCATATCCTTATTACTTTTTCTGTTAAAAGAGGCTGAAGAAACTAAATACTGTGCGTTTCTTATGTAAAATACTGTGTAAATACTAATCAAAAGTATTCGTTTTGAAAATTTTCATTAAACTTATTCGAGAAACTCTCCCAGTTACTTTTTCTACTAATTGTTATATTATCTATATGATGACTTCATTTACATAGTTCAAAAAGAATTTTAAATGAAACATTTTTCTTCTTGCAATAACCATACCTTCCCTTTTGGAATAGATTAGTAGAAAACACAAGCAATCAAATGATTTAGTAAAGACCACAACCTTCTAAATGCGACATTAAGTTAAGTAATGTAATAACGCCTTGTGTAATGATATCAAAATTCAATGGCAGAGACTTGCGCCAAGGGATTTTGATCGGCGGCGGCTGGCTGCAAAAAATAGTCGACTGCGGCTCAGAATCGGGTGAACAACGTTTGAAAATCAGCTGAAAATTCGAATGGATATTTATTAAAAGTGAAAAATTACATTTTATTGCAAAAATGTGTTTGTGTTTTTAATACAAATTATTTACTATACAAAATTCATAGAAATTAAGCATTGCTTTGCCTTTCAAAACTCTTGAAATTTTTATTTAAAATATATATAAATATTTCATTAAGCCGATTTTAGCCTCAAAACAAAATCGGCGGCGGCGGCTGTGGAAATTAGTCGGCGGCTGGTCTAAGCCGCAGCTCAGACGTCTCGGCGCAAGTCTCTGGTACAAGGTTGTGTGTTTGATTGAGTTTGTTATCCCAGCTGTTTCTGACAGTTGGTGGCTCGCAAAAAAAGCTACTGCCCTCTCTAATTTTTCTTTATCAGTGAAATATAAAGATTTTTCCAAAAGAATTTTGTGAAATTCCTGAGCAAATATTCGATAAAATAAAGAAAACAATAAAAACAAAAATCAATTATAAAATTTATTAATAAATAAACGTAATTATGTAATAAGATATCCAAAAAAGAAACCATTGAAAAGTTGTGGGCCGAAAATATAAGAATACGCAGTTAAAAACATTTAAACAAACAAAATATACCCACAAAACGGATTTTTAAGGAGAAATTAAACAAGTAAAGTCAATTGCACTTCCCATTACTGTCTGTCCAGCTCGTGTGCAATAGTGGCCAAAATGACGGATGATTTAGGAGATTTACAAAATGACACCACAAACTTTGCTGCTGCTGCTGCTTCATCTCCATCAACAACTAACGATACCTCAGAATCCGAAGAAGGTGCTGCCAGCTTACCTTCGCCTTTGCCGCCCATCCCAAATATAAACATACGTACTAGTGATGGTTTAGGACTTTTATGTCAATTTGTTGATTTTTCCGAAATATCTTTCAAAGAGGTAATGTTTTGTTATATAACTAGAAACACTTAAACGGAAACTTTCCAATTTGCTTGCCATTTTACAGAAAGTCGGCCATGGTACTTTTGGTGTAGTATACAAAGCGGTGTGGCGTGATCGCTATGTAGCGGTTAAAGAGTTCGAACCTACCTCGGAGCAAAAAGCCATAGAAACAGAAGTCAAACAACTGTCACGTGTTAATCATCCAAATATAATTGCTTTGTATGGCATTGCCACCAATCAAATGTCCAACTATTTGATCATGGGGTATGCAGAAGGTGGTTCATTGCATCAATTTTTACATGGAAAAGTAAAGCCGTACTATTCGACGGCACATGCCATGAGTTGGGCGCGCCAGTGTGCAGAGGCAAGTGGAAATAATTAAATATGTATGTACATATACATTAATTTTTATATAAGATATGTCCTACTTCTAGGGTGTTGCCTACTTACACGCCATGAAACCGAAACCTTTAATACATCGAGACTTAAAACCACTTAACCTCCTGCTCACCGATAAGGGGAGATATTTGAAGATATGTGATTTTGGCACAGTAGCGGATAAGGCGACAATTATGACCAACAATAAAGGATCGGCCGCTTGGATGGCACCCGAAGTTTTTAAGGGCTCAAAATATACAGAAAAATGTGATATATTTAGTTGGGGTATTATTTTATGGGAGGTTTTATCGCGTGAGAAACCTTTTAAAGATGTTGACAATACATTATCGATTTTGTGGAAAATACATATGGGAGACCGACCGCCACCAATACCAAATTTACCAGAACCCATTAAATATCTAATGACTTCATGTTGGGCTGACAAGCCAGATTTAAGACCCTCCATGCAACATGTGGTGGAAATGATGAATGCTTTGGTGCAAGCATTTCCGGGGGCAGACGAGCCGCTAGAATATGAGTTTGTTAATCAACAAGTAATATTATTAAAACAAATTCAAAACGAATTCAACATCTGTTATTTTTTTTTCATATTTACAGATCATTAGCCCCAATGCCAATGAATCAACTGGCGATAATTACATTTCAGATTTTAGCAACTTTAGTAATAGTTCTGTGCTTAGCACCCAAGTAACCCGTAACAGCAATAGCTCATCTTCGAACACATCAACACCCACAAATGCTTCCAGTACCAATCCATTTTATCCCTTACCTTCCAGGCCAAATGCTTCTATTAATTCTACACGTTGGGATGTAATACACGAAGAACCAGATAGTGGTCGCTCAACTGAACCATACCGTGATGGTGGCACCTTTAATTTGTCCACTTCGGATGAATCCAAGCTCCGTTATGAAACAATACGTAATAGTATTCACAATAATAACAGCGTAACTATGAATCCTTTGGTGGTTGATGTAGATCTGGTATGTTATCTTGTGAGAGATGCCATAAATTTTGGGTTTAACTAAATTGATTTCTATTATTTATTGTAGAATGCATGGGATTTTGATAATGGTAATAAGGCTTTTTATAATAATGGTAAGTTGAAACGTTTTATTTTTAATATCGACACTTACAAAGGGATTGAATGTGGATAAATGAGACAAGATATGTTAAGCAAGTAAGTTGAAAAAATTTTTAGAGCAAATAATAATTAAAATTTAAGCCAGTCTATATGTTTCCATTTGTTTAAATATATGGTTGAAGGTATACTAATGACTTTGCATAATCACCAATGAATTGCAGGCGAATTGATTGGTTTAACGCAGAGAAATAACATTTCAAAATAAACCGCCTATAAGAAAAAATCTAAAAAAACTTCGTTTAAAATTTGGTTTATACTTTTTTTCACGAAATGAAGTGTACAACAGTGTGAAATCTTTTTCATAGCTAATTAGCATTGAAATCTAAGGACATAATTTCGATAGTCCACAAATTGATTCGGAATTACTTTTTATGTTCTGAGCGGAAATAAAATTTGTACAAAAAATAAATTAGATTAAAAAACAGAAAGAGCATCAAAATTGGTTAAAAATATGGAAATTCACGACAGCGTCGATATGGTGTTACACATTATTAGAATATGTTAAAAATCGCTAAATCTATAAAATAAAATTATAAAATACCTTTAATTTTACTATCTAGTTTTTAAGCAAAAGGTCTCCTTTTTATATAAAAAACAATTAACAACAACAATTGTATTTTTATTTCAATGTATCGCTACTTCTTTGTGTAGCATCGTCAGTAAACAATGTTGAAAAAAAAATTTTAACATTATTTGCTGGCGATGCTACACAAAGGAGTAGCGAAATATTGAAATAAAAATACTATTGTTGGTTGTTGTTAATTGTTTTTTATATAAAAAATATACCTTTTTAAAATCTATTTAAAATGTCCTGAAATAATATTGAAACAAGAGATAACTAAGCACTAAATGTCCTTAAAATACCACGAAAGGCTAAGTATAAAAAGCACTTGCATTAGAGGCCATTCACATATTACGTAACGCTCCAGATTTGTTACGGACTAGATACTTTATACTGAAAATTTTGTAAAAAGCGTTTGGAATTGGGAGGGGGGTATAAAATAGCGTTACAGAGAAAACTACGCCATAGCGAAATTCGTTATGGGGAAGTTTGGCTGTAATACGATAGTATTTTAAGTCTTGAGCTTTGGCCTTTTCATAAACTTTTTTTAAATATTGCAAATAAATATTAAATATTCGTATGGAAAAAACTTTTAAATGTGATACATATATCTTAAAATGAAAAATATTCGAAAATGTCGAATACTTCTACACTGAAACCCGTCACATTTTATAAACCGGTCTAGGAAAACCGTTAAAATAGACAAAATCTTTCGAATAATTCGAAGACTATTTTTCAAGTCAGTTAAAAAAAGAAAATTATGATAAAATATTTAAATAATAAGAAGGGCTATGATTTCTAAATTGCAGTTACTCATTTGCAATAGCTGGCGATACACAACGGGACCTATAAGGACCCAAGTGGGCTAGTTTTTAAATCTTTCAACTGGCAACCTGTACAACCTAATAGCTGACGATGAATTTCATTATTACACTACTTTACAAGCAATAGCTATAAAATTTCTAATACATTTTTTATGGTGTACGGAGGGTTGAACTGACAGCTGTTTCGTGACCAGTCATGACCGTCAGTTCAACCCTCCGTACACCAAAAATTTTTCTTTGAATGTTCAATATTCTCATGCTTTAGAATTTCTTTCTTAAATAAAAAATAATTTGTTCGAAAGATTAAAATTAAAAATGAACTTAAGCCAAACTAATTAAATAACTTTGGATAAAAACCATACAGTTCAACTAAAAACTCATAACTCAATTTTTATGTTACATCATTAAAACTACGAAATTAAATCTAGCGCAATTGTGTTTTTGTTTTCTGGGGCCTAATCGTCGATTTCGATATCCAGCTGATTCGATCCAGTTTTCTTAGTTTGAGATTATAGCATTCGCTATCGAACAATATAGACACATTGTTCGATACCGAATGTCATATTCTCAAACTAAGAAAACTCGATCGAATCAGCTCGATATCCAAAGCGGCGATTAGACCCCCGATTTATTGTATTTACATATGATCAGTTCCATACTGTAACATAGTGTCCACACCTGATGAATTTATATCATGATGAATGTCAAATTGATATCATGATGAAAATTCATCACGTATAGACTCAATTTATTAATGTTATATCAGCGTTATGATATAATCATCAGAGCTCAAGCTCATATGAATATATTATGATATGAAACGTCATTTAATTTGTTGTTTTTACTTTACTGTTAATTTTCTTTATTAGAATTAGTGAAAATTATAAGAAATAAATATTTTTTAATGAAAACCATAATGTTTATGATATTTATTAAATAAATGTTATTATAAATATATTAAATTTTTTGCTAGCGGTTATTGTTCAATGTTCAATCTTAGCTGTACGACGATGAAGAACATATGATTCATCATGATATAAATTCATCAACGTCTGACCCTATGTATTGATGTGAATGAAAAATTTACAATTTCTCTGCCGGCGTTATATTAGGTGTTATGATGAAAATTCTTCAGGTGTGGACACTACGTAATATAAGACTTAAGTCTTGTATATGGGACCTCGAAAATAAATAAATAGAAATAAAAATAAATCAGTAACTTCCAACAATCGAAAATTGGAAGTTACTGACTGAGTTATAGAGCTTCAAACGAAAACGCTAGCATTTAAATGTACCAAAAAATTCATTACTAAACAACAAAATAAAAAAATATTATATAAAGGTTAGCTGAGGCCGACAAATGTTGTGTTACCCCAAATGTATTGTTTTTTAAATTTCAAATAGGTTTTTTCAAAATAATTCCTTCCCATGGCCACCTATTGGGCCAAAAACAAAACGAAAACCTAAAGTGGATTGTCACGAACCTCTGTTAAAAATGTCAGCTTGAAAGCTCTTATAGTTCCGAAAATCATGCGTTACTAACAAACACACAAATGATTTTATACACATAGATTTTCTATTAAATTTAAATTCTAGAGCTTTCATTTGATCCACACTCAGTGATTTTTTATCCGATCAAAGTGCCTTTCAAACAAGATATAATTCATTTTAATCTAAAGAGTAGCATACATGGAAAAACGCAAATGTACTTTTTTAATTTACTTGTTTTTCTTGACTTTACAACTCCAAAAAGGTTGGTTTTGAAGAAAAAATATGCAATATTTTTGTAGGAAATTTTGTCAGCTTTACCTTATTTGTGCAAAAGTTTTTGCTAAAAGTTATAGTTTCAGACCCATGAACAAAAAACAAAAAATGTCACCTTGAGGTGGCCCTCCTCCCTTTATTACTATAACCGTATCGTTAAAATAAATATATCGAAAATTTAGGGAATTTGTTATTGAGTTACATTTATTTTATTTTCACCATTTATTTTCACCAGCGACCTGATAACCTAACCTACATTTATAAAGCTGTCGGTTATCTAACGACAATAATTTTTCTGTTGTTAATAGGTCCGTTTGTTTACTTTCCCAGTAAAACCCAGTAGTTGAGTAAATTCTGGGTAATTTGAGAATTTTACTCACAAGAATGGCTCTTGCACAAAGAAGTACGCGAACGGAAAATTGCAAAAATTTGCAGGTTTAGCAAAACAGTTGATCACTAAAATGGATAGGGTTGTAAAATATGTGTTGTTTCAACTATCCAGCATATATATATTTTTGGTACTTGGTACAATGCATTTCTATAATTATAAATTCGTAGCGAAATGTATTTATTAAATAGAACTTCGGAGAAGCTTTTACATTTGTTTATTTTGTACATGACTTTTAAGTTTGTTTCTGCTTAAATGACATACGAAAACACATCATTACTTAATTTTTGATATTCGGTACCCCAAGTAACATGCAGTAATAAGTATTCAAATATATATTAGCTTTACATCTCTAAATCATTAATTTAAATAAACCAATTAGAGGAAATTTTTTGCCATGGGTGCCAAGAAAAGAAAACTTGACGTTGTATGCTCTTCTGGAACATACAAGTTGTGAAGAAACTTGCTTAGGATGTATGTACAATAATTATTTTAAATTTTTGTTGGACTTTTAATTCAACTTTTCTTCTTTTAAACGATTTTTTTAAAATTGTATACAATTTGATTGCTTACTTTTCCTTGTTTATTTTATTGAATCATATGTTTTTTTCTTCTACTTGATTTTACTGGCACAAATTTGTTCAGTAATAATTTGCAGGCTCTCAGTCAAACAAGTGTCACTTTACTCTCTCAATTGATGCTCTCTTTTGCTAATTTATGTGTAAACGAACGCATTTGAGTAAAATCCAGTACAAATTTGTAAAATTTTTTGCAAATTTTGGGGTAAACGAACGAAGAAGAACCGTTTTGTCAGATTGGCTCGAGTTTTCGAGATATTGGTATATTAATATTTTTCTTTGGATACCCTATTATTCATCGCTCGTATATGCAAATTATGTGTACAGAAAATCGTTATATCTCTATGTTTACATAATATAAAAAACATCAAAACAATACGCCACCCATTTTATTAATTTTCCCAAACATTTTCGCTGTTTCTTTTAATTTTTGGCAGTTTTCTTATATTTTCTTTGTGTCTTTATATTTATTACTGAAATTTTTACTCAAATTTAAGTTAATGATAAAACATATCGTTACTGCTTGAGATATATAAAATATTCGAACATGATATTCGAATATGAAATGTTCGATATTAGAATATGAAATATTCGATATTCGAATATAAAATATTCGATATTCGAATGAAAATCAGGAAATATCCAGAGAAAAATATCTGAAACGGTTATTTGCGCAAGCGGTGACAATTTATTTTGCCACTAACATGATTAGGAGCAAAAAATTCAGTAAGAAAAAAGGGGTCAAAATTAAAAAAAAAAGATAATGTCGAAAATAGCTCAAAAAATAATAAAATGGATATTAAGGGCCTGCCCCATGATGTCGACAAGTCGATGTCGTTCACTTATTTATATTGAAAGCAAAAACAAATAAAAAAATTTCATCACATAGAAAGAAATATTTTTCATAAAATTGTATGAAATTTTTTTAGATGCAAATAAGATGGAACAGGGAAGCGAATTGAGTAGAAAAAGTGTTACGCCATGAAATTTCAGATGGTTTTGGTAAATTGGTTTCTCAACGCTTGCAATCGGTAAATAAATTAAGTTTTACGAAGAAAATTTCATAATAAATTTCATGGTGTAAATTTAGTACATATGTATAAATCTAGTCCAATGTTTATTTTTTACTCTTATTTTATGTCCTTGAGTTTTCAATTTAATTCACTTGAAAAAACTAAATCTTTTTCTTGCCTCAATCAAGTTTTGCTGAGTGTTTGTATTATGTTTTCAAAGACAAACAGTCTGTCTCTTAGCGTATTTAAACCACAATAACAAATGCGATATTTTTACAAATTAAGAAATTAAAATAGAATATTTATAAAAACCAGACATGCAATTTAAATATAAAATCAAACTAATCTAATTGAATATCTTTACTATTCTGAAAAAAGTAAGATAATGAAATTCGCAATGAGTCTTTATAATGACTATTACCGATTATATTATGAAATTGTGAATAAATATTGTAGTATTGTTTGTTTACGTATTTTTTTTTTCAAAACGTGTAATAAAAAAAAGTAATTAAAATTTCAAAACTAATACATAATCGATTCGAAAAACAAAAAAAGAATAAATCAATTGAAACGTGAAAAACTTTTATGGCCAGCACCTACTGCCGCAAACTGCCACTTGCTTTAATTTTTATTCAATTTTTTTACACACTCATGAGATTTGAAGAAATTTGAATCGAAATAGAAATAGAGAAATTGTTAGTGGATAATTAATGGCTGTGAAATCAAAACAAAACTATAATGAATCATTTTTGTAAAGGGGAAGGGGGAGCGGCGATTTTTCTGATTTTGGCGGCATAATTTATTTTGATTTGTCATTAGCCGGGTATGCCGTCGACTTTTGTGTTCATTTTAATTAAAATTCAATTAAATATTTTAATTCTGTTTATATTTTCTTGGTTCATTATAATGAATTGGTGTTATTGTTACTGTTGCTTTTTGATTTCTCCCTATTTAATATTACAGTTGAGTTTCGTGCCAAGATTTTTTCAATTTTTATTTTTCTTAAATTTACATTTTCATTTGGTTGCTGTTGCTGGTGCTGCTGCTGATGATGGTGGTGGTGGTGTGGCTTGTTACACCCAAAATAAAACAAAATAATAAAATGAAAAACACTTTGAATACATATTTTATTTGCATTACTCATACGCTCAGTATGCTTAACACACATGTGTCTGAATGCAACAGTGGGCTCGAAACATTTCGTTAGTTCTAAAAATCATAAACCTAATAAATAGGCAAAACGAAGAAGAAAGAGGTATTTTATTAAAAAGATACTTTTTCAAAAAATTACCTTTTTAAAAAAAAATTATTTCTTTTTAAAAATTACTTTTTTAAAAAGTCACTGTAAATATGTTTGCCAAGCTACTATTTAAGAGGTACTTTTTAAAATGGTTCTTTTTTAAAATAGGTTCAATTCTTTCTTCTACCCTATTTCTTATTTTTTTTTGCGGAGATTGGGTCCTTGAGGCAAAACACGAATGATGTATGTAATACATAAATACATACCATGGGCCATATTCATAATAAATTATCAATTGTTAATAAAAGGTTTATGAAACAGATTTCCATACAAAATATGTTTCATAAACCTTTAAAAAATTTTTGAAAAGTATAAATAAGGGGGTATGTATATAATCGCGATCTTGTAACAATCTCGATTTTAATGCTCGTGAGACCCATTGTGGCATATTTTCGCACGTAAGTACCTTGAAAGCGAAAATGGAATACTCTCCCTCATGTACGGGCCGGTGGTTACTCGACAGAGTACAGAAGAGTGCGAAGAAGATTATTGGTGACCCTATAGGGTAACCAACTCGCAGGCTTCTATCTCGAGAGCCGTAAGAGCTACAGACATGAAATTTTGCATAATATGTGTAACTTTGCCGCTACAACAACAAATACTAAAAGTTCATGAATATTAAAAATGAAATTGTGCTCTAAAGCGAGCAACGAAACATGTTCCGTATATAGACACTTGAAATTTTCTGTGTATTATACAGTGTATTATTCAGTGTATTATACAGACTACACCAATAAATATTGAAATGTAAACAATATAAAATTTGAAAAAAAAAACTAAAAAATTGCCAAAAGAAAAAAAATGGCCAAAACAAAAACATTGTTAAAAATTAAGAAAATTGCAAAAAGAAACTACAAAATTGAAAAAATCGTCAAAACTAAAAAAATCGCCAAAACGCAAAAAGCACCAAAATTAAAAAAAGTCCCCAAATCAAAAAAATCGCTGAAACAAAAATATCGGTAAAACTAAAAAAATCACCACGAGTACCCACGTAGTATACTGGATAGTGTACTAGACTATTAACCGGGAGGTCGCAAGTTCGATTCCTGCCAAAGCCCTAAGTGTTTCTGCAGAAATCCAAAAAGAAGCTTAAGCAGTATGTGTTTTTTTAATTGCCAAAACGAAAAAGCTCTTAAATGAAAAAAGTACCAAAACGAAAAACTGTTAAACTAAAAAAGCGCAAGTGATACATACAGACGACATACATACATATGTACATACTTATTTTAAATATACTTAAAAAAGAAAGTTCCGAAGAAAATGTAAATTTTAAAAAGGTATTTTTTTTTGAAAGGTTCCCTATATAATTCTTGCAAAAAGAAGCGAATACAAAATAGGCGTGGCACCGTCGCCATATTTTATGATCATGTGCTTTTACCAGAACTAATAGTGTGTGCGAAGTCTCATAAGAATCGGATTAGTAGAAGTAGTTAAAATGAATATTTACTTTTCGTGGGCGTAGCACTGCCCCCTTTTCTAAACACAATGTTGTATTGTAACGATAACTAAAGGTGTATGCAAAGTTTCATAAGAATCGGTTTAGTAGAAGTTGTTGAAAAATAATATTTAATTTGCATGGGCGTGGCACAGCCCACTTTTTTGATCCTGATGTAGCATTTAAACAGAAGCTTAATGTGTGTGCAAAGTTTCATAAGAATCGGTTAAGTAGAATTAGTTGAAAAGGAATGTATATTTACTTTGTATGGGCGTGACCCCGCCCATTTTTCAACGGGACCAATCTGGAAGCACATACTTTTGAATAGCGAAAAAAATCCGAAATCGGTTCATAAATGGCGGAGTTGTGAGGGAACATACATAAAAACAATACATGTCGAATTGATATCTTTTCTCCTTTTTTTTAAGTAGGTTAAAAATATTACTATTTTAAAAATTTACTGAAAAACATCGCAAATATTTTTTTTTAAAGTTACTTTTTCCAGAAGATACCTTTCGGAAGAGATACTTCTATAAAAAAAAAACTTTTGAAGAGGCGGTTCTTTTAAAAATGTAATGCTTTCGAAAAGGTGCCTTCTTGGAATCCAAATTGCTTATTAGGATCAGGTTCGTAAAGTCTTATTCATAAAGAATCAGGCATGATTAATATGCCAAGGAACAATAGCATTTAAATAGCAAATTTTATTTAAAACGATCTTGATTTTCTTTAACAGCTTCCATGCATACCACTGTCTTGAATAATGCATAAATGTTGATTGCAACAATTGTGTAGCAATTAATAAATATATTAAATCTAATTTAAACTACACGACGAACTATATAAAGAAGCACAACTACCAACACAATGCACACACATGAATCACCAGTATCATAAGATTTTAATCTAAGCATGTAAGAATTCAATTTTTTTTTCAATTTTATTTGAAATTTTTAAAAGAAAACTGCGTAAATATCGCTGTGTGTACACTCAAAATAAAATGGTAGGTAAATCTAACGAATTTAAATTTACTGTTAATGTAAATTGTTGTTACAATTTTTATAAAATAACAACTTGCATTGGTTAAAATAATTTTTTAAAGTTCTGTAAGTCATTGCATCTCTATTTTTACCCTGTGCTATCGTTGTTCAACAAGATTACTTAGCAGAGTTGGTAAGGGCGACCGGTTCATAAACATGAGTTCAAGACCGAAATGTTACATTTTACTGAATTATAAAACATAAATTTTGGAAAAACGTCGTTTGAAAATTAAAATTATTTTTCATGGGTGAAATTCTAATTTAATTATCAAAATTTTTTGTGGTTAAAATTACTGATTTTTATGGCTAAAATTACCAACTTGAAATAATAACTATTTTACAAAAATTACTGTATTTAAGTCAAGCTAGTCACCACATGTCTATGGGTAGCCAAACGGTAGCAAAGTACTATTATAAGTAAATTTTTGACACTTCTGAGCAGCGATGTCAACTTAGCCCTTTTCGGACTAGATTTAGTCCGTTTTTAGTTACTCAAAACTCGAAAAATAATTTCTAGCCCCAAACAAAATAACGCGCTAAACTAGCACTTTTACAATTATCTTTTAGCGCTTTTAGCCGCTTTTCACTTTTCGGTCAATATGGGTACATTTTTCGTTTTTTGCGGACTATTTCTTCCTTTATTCTAGCAATATCGACTTGTGAGTTAACATGCCAACATCGTTTTTACTCATTTTCTTTTGTTAGTTTGCTGTACCAGTAATAAAAAGAAGAATAGTCTAGAATAATCTTCTATTTCTTTAAAATTGGTTGTGATTTTAAGTTGGTCCCAAAATATTAACGTGTTTTATAATTTTGCCTTTTTTTGCTTTTTCTAAAAATTTGACTTGCAATTGCTTTATACGTGTCTTTTTTCCATTTAGCCCTTTTTAGCCCCTTTTTCAAAAATTTCTGCGCGTTATGGGTTTTAAAAGTTGGCATCACTGTTCCTGAGGTGAATAAAATTTCACTAGACCTCGGGGCTAGTAGAATTTTTGACACTAAAGATAAATTTTTGACAAGCAGAAATTAGAAGCGTGGTATCATAAAACAAGGTCAAACCACCGCCGTCGTTTTTGAAAATTCCAGCCGTCGCCCAATAAATCGATTTTTGCGGCTTTTAAATTTAGTTAGACTGTGAAAAATGCATTGTTTATTTTAATTTGCGAAAAATTATGCTTCATATTATACAATTTTTCGCTACATAAGAGAATTTCGTTTTATATGTATAAAAATGTTCTTTTAAAAATTTGTTGGTAGCCGGCGGCTTGTAATAAATTTTTTTGCTTCGCCACCGCAAAATTTTATATTGTCAAAAAAAATTTCATTTCATACAGCTGAAACATGAATGTTTTTAAAGACGTCAAAATTTTATATTGTCAAAAAAGATATCATTTGGCACAGCAGAAACATGAATTTTTTCCCCCACAGGCAAATATTTTTTTACCATAGTACTTTTCTACCGTTTGACACACGCCCAAACATGAAATTTTTCCCCACAGGCAAATATTTTTTTACCATAGTACTTTTCTACCGTTTGACACACGCCCAAACATGAAATTTTTCCCCACAGCAAATATTTTTTTACCATAGCACTTTTCTACCGTTTGACACACACCCTATGTATACTTTGTACTATCGTTATTTAATGAGACGACTTAGTTGAGATGGTAAAGGCGTCCGGTTTATAATCATGAGAACCTAAGTTCAAGGCCAAAATATTACAAACAAAAACAAATTTTTCAAACAAACACACTTATTGCAGGCATCGAACCTACGACCTTTCGGTTAGTAGGTTTACACACTATCAACTAAACTACAATTCCATTGGTTGATTTTTACTGTATGTTATGGTTTGGTGCAATTCTAACCTATGAAATTGGTTAGATTTACCAATATTTTATTTTGAGTGAATAAATAAACGAACCAAAAACACACACGCACTATTTTAAGAACATTTCTTTTTTCTATTTTTTTTTTTTTTTGCTTTTCAACAAAAATGCAACCCACAAAGTGTTTCATTCATTTGAAGAAAAATAAAAGTTGCAACTTGAACAAAAATTTTTAACGTCGTGTTGTCTAGATGGTCTGTCTACTCATACCGTTTTTGTTTGTTCGTTCGTTTGCTACTTTCTATTCTGTGATGTGTCATCTTCTGTAGTAAATTTTGTTATATTTCTACTTTTTATATCCGTCCGACTGTATTTCTGTCCATATTAAAGCGCTAGTTTTTTGTCTCTTCGTTTATGTGTTGGTTGTTTTTGGGGCAACTTTTTAACAAAATGTTTCCGTCATCTTTGGTTTCTGGCTCAGTAGCGGACAATCTGTTCACGAATTCATATTGTTTCGTTTATTTTTTTACGATTTTTATTTAAATTTCACAAAAACAAATTGTAGTTAAAAACGATCTCGTTTATTGTATTATTATTTTATGATGCGGCGGTTGTAAATTCGTTCAATAGTATTTTAGAAAAACAATTAATTTATTCCCGTTGCCGTTGAAGTTGTTGCATAAATTGTAGTCATTTACGAGCATTTTTTTCCCCCTTAAGGGAATATATAAAATTTGTTTAATAAACTACAAAAATTAAATCATAATGTGCTGAAAATATTATTAAAAACATAAAAATATTTACAATTATATATAATTTTGTATGCAAATCTTCAAAATCTTTTTCAAACTGGCTTCCCCGGAGTTGAGATTTACAGAAAGTTGGAGCAAAATGGGTAAAAGAAAATACTAAATCACTTGCCATTTTATAAAAACAATGCAAAAAATCATAATTAATCAAATTAGAAATAAAAACAATAAAATTTAATTATTATTTAACACAAAGAAAGCAAAATATTCCAACAGACTGAAAGATTTCAAAATAAATAAGAGATTTCTTAAATCTTTCTGTTTGAAGTGAAAATACTTTTAATAAATTGTTATTTGTTTAAGAATGATTTATTTTATTTAAATTTATATTTTTGCTTAATTAAATTGTTTAAAATAATTTCGTTTTCACTCATCATAATGATGGTGATAATATGTGTCAAAAAAAATGTGTGTACGCCTATCGACGTTTTGAAAGTCTAGTTCAAGTTAAATTTTGAGCTTAGTGTCTTTGAAGGGGAGTTCTTGTTTGCCCCCCTTTTCACGAAAGGCATATAAAATATCCATACAGCGAAGAGTTAGAGGGTTAAAATGTTCCTCGTAGTGTTTTACATAAAAGTGTTGAACACACTTTATACCATGTTCATACGGACAGCAATATTCGAGACTCGCTCTCTCAGTCAGGGTTCGCGCCCCAATCATGATTGAATATACATGTTACGCTATACAAAATTTTGAGAGCGAACCATGTAGGTGCGAACCACGAAAAATTTACTATCATCTCCAATTTTGATAACAAAATTATCGCTAGTTTATCTGAACTAGCTGTGAAAAAATGTAAACAAAGAAAATACAAAAAATTAATGTACACACGTGTGCAAAAAAATAAATAAAAACATTGAACATTAAAAATATTTAAACAAAAATGAAAAAAAAAAAAAATTGTGAAACGTATTTTAAAGTGTAGAAGGATTTTCATCCAAGATGAAACAAGAACAATCTTGTGAACACCAAGCTTCGCAATCGTGATTCAGATAGCGAACCAAGTGGTTCATATTGCCGTATGAACATGGTATTATACCGAAAATTTAAGGATTACAAGATTTCCTATGCCGATTCACTATATCAATGTTCAAAACTGGAAAACTTTAAGTCACCCTATTTATTATAGACAGAAAAAAACGTTTTTTTTCGTTTACTCTAAGAGTAATAACTAAACTTTATTTTACAATGATATTTAAAAACGACGTCTAAATCCTATGTATATTAATTTTATATCAATTCCTGATATTTGCGCTTATTTATGTTTGATACCACTTTTTACAAATTGAATTTTCATCGATTCGACCATTGAAATAAGCAGATAGCACTATTTGAACAGGTTAAAAAACTGCATAACTGCCACAGAGTTACTCCTAGAGGGATAAAATGTAGGACCGACCCCCAATAATATTTCCTTCCCAACATTTTTTTTAAACATATCTACGCCGTACCTCCATTCCTTAAGTGGGCTTCTATACAAAATTTACAACGAAGATTAGAAATATATAGAAGAAAAAGTTCCATAACCGGCTAGGAGTTCCAAATAGGGGGGTTAAGGTATGATCGACCTCATTTAGTTTTTTGTTCCCAACATTTTCTTTAAACATACTTGCCCCCTATATCCACCCCTTAGGGGGCTATACAAATAATGTGCTTTATTGAATTTGGTCGCAAGTGCCTAGGATGCCCCTAGACGAGTCAAATGTATGACCAACTCCCATTAGTTTTCTAGCTTAAAATTTTTTTTGAACACAACTACACCGTTAAGGGGGCTCCTATATAGAATTTACAATACAGACTAGAAAATATAGAAGAAGAAAAATGAAGTGGGATAGTCATTCATTTTATTTGTGTAAAGGCATCCTAGGCGCTGCAGGGGCCAAATTTAAAAATTTTATTAAACCGCAATATTTGTAAGGAGTCCCCAACAACATTTGATTTTGTTGGTTAATCCCGAGTTACAATGTATATATGTACATATTATTATTATGTATTTACGTATACATATTTGATAGCAACAAATCTTGTTATTTTGTCTATAAACGAATATTTTTATTCAGATAACACTATTTGTTTACTAACAAAACAACGGATTGTTAGATAGCACAATAAAAAATTTATGAAAAAACACCTTTAAGAAATATTTTTTTATATTTTTTTAAATAATTGACAGATGACAATTCAATCAGAAAAGACGTTGCTATAATAAACTCGTTTTCGAGAAAAGTGCAGATAGCGCTATTTGAATATAAGCCTTCGATATGTACTCGTATGTGCTTTAAATACAAAGGTACAAAATAATTGTCATAAACTAAACCATAATATTTAAACATGCATATGACTTTTTCGCGCGTTCCTATCGCATCATTAATTACGTAGTTTTTTTTTTTGAACTGAATAGGTATAAGTCGGAAAAGTATTATTAACCACGGACCAAAAAAGATGGGTGTTATGAGTTTGTAGTGTGTGTCTGTGTTTCTGTTTATCTGTAATCTGTATACGTCATCGTACAGCCCAAACGACTGGACCGATTTGGATTTGGTTTTCTCTGTTTGAAAGGTGACTTGATCGGTAGTGTTCTTAGCTATATATGAAAAAAATCGGTCTAGCCGTTTAGAAGATATCACATCATTTCGACATGTATCCTCTTGAATCTGTGTGTCTTTGACACCGGAGGTCCCAAACGGCTAGATCGATTTTAATTTAATAAATTTATAAGAGCCAAAAGGAACCAATATATATATATATATATATATATATATATATATATATATATATATATATATATATATATATATATATATATATATATATATATATATATATATATATATATATATATATATATATATATATATATATATATATATATATATATATATATATATATATATATATATATATATATATATATATATATATATATATATATATATATATATATATATATATATATATATATATATATATATATATATATATATATATATATATATATATATATATATATATATATATATATATATATATATATATATATATATATATATATATATATATATATATATATATATATATATATATATATATATATATATATATATATATATATATATATATATATATATATATATATATATATATATATATATATATATATATATATATATATATATATATATATATATATATATATATATATATATATATATATATATATATATATATATATATATATATATATATATATATATATATATATATATATATATATATATATATATATATATATATATATATATATATATATATATATATATATATATATATATATATATATATATATATATATATATATATATATATATATATATATATATATATATATATATATATATATATATATATATATATATATATATATATATATATATATATATATATATATATATATATATATATATATATATATATATATATATATATATATATATATATATATATATATATATATATATATATATATATATATATATATATATATATATATATATATATATATATATATATATATATATATATATATATATATATATATATATATATATATATATATATATATATATATATATATATATATATATATATATATATATATATATATGTTTGAAGAAAATTGGTCCATCCGTTTTGAAGTTATCTTTTGGGGGCTTTTAAAATTTTTAATTTAATGTTATTTTAATAAGAATTTCAATTTACATTAATTCAAATAATGAACCAAAAACACGAAATAATACATATCAAATTTATGCCTATTCAGTTCCAAAATAACAAAATATTCGGCAATTTATATTGAAGAAAAAGCTCAGATTTTGGTGTTCATAGAAAAAATTATTCCTGAAAAGTTTTCAATAAAAACATTTGTCAAAAACTAAAATTGGTTTCGAATAATTTCATAATTGAATCAATTACTTATATTTGTGATCAGACGAATTCGTAAATTTTAATGTACAATTTTCGGGTGCATCAAAAAAAATGTGATTGCTATCATCTCAAAAGTTCCTAGCGGGTATAAAAGAGCTCTCCCACAAGATCAGGTCCATATATTGATTCTACGCAGTTCTCAACGACTTTCAGTTTTTCCATATAAATTACATCTAAAAAAAATTTTCGCATTTTTCAAATAAAATGACTAAAAATGGAAATTAAATTTTCCACAAAAAAAAAACGTCGCAAATGATTTTTTCGTTAATTTAACGGGTAAAAAGTTATCAGACATGGAATACTAGCAATTAAAATATTGAAAGCAAATACTTCATAACTTATGCCCACTTGGTTGCTAGTATTCAAAGTCTGATAACTTTTTACCCGTTAAGTTTACGAAAAAATCATATATAAGACGTTCTTTGTGGAAAATTTAACTTCCTAGAAAAATATGCCCATTAAAATTCTAATATGTAGTAGATTTATTTGAAAAATACGAAAAAAATGTTTACATATAATTTATATGGAAAAACTGAACGTTTTTGCACGTCGTGTAGAGGCAAAATATGGAGCTGATCTTGTGGGAAATTTTTGTTTATACCTCCTAGAAACTTTTCAGATGATAGCACTTGAAAAAAAATTTTGTTTGAACCACCCTAATGTACATACATACATACATAGATTGAATTTTAACAACACAATAGATTGAAAATGCGATTTTTCACTAAAAATCAATTTTAATTTGGCCTCTTATTGAAACCAATATTAAACATAAATCGTAAATATTTATACATGCCTGTCAATATATTATAAATATAATTTATTTTAAATTTAATACCAATCTAAAAATTAACAATGAAAACAAATATTTAAAAAATTTACTCAAATTGTCAAACGCTGTCATTCAACTTCTGTGGCAACAACAAAAAAATAAATAAATCTTAAAATAAATGCAATAAGAAGAAAAGCATTTTCATTTTTTACAGAGTTGAAAATCTTATTGGTGTTTTTAAGGACAGGCGACACGCTCACTCACTCACAATTTTCGTGCTCCTAATAATCATTAAAATTTTGAAAATTCAAAAAATGAGTCATTCACACAATGTACATATACGATTGTTTTCCATCGCGCAGAAGAGGAGCAGAGCGTTAAAGCGAGGAAAATATATATAAATGATCTTACGCAAAATAAACATGAACGTTTTTCTCGACAAACTGGCGACAAAAAAAAAAGACAAAAGAACCTCTTTATTACCATACACACACCCAAAATGAAATGTTTGACGCATTCAATTCGCAGAACATTAAAATTTGGGCGAAAATATTAAAAAAGAAATAAATTAATTTGTCTTTATTTTTTGTGTAGGAAAATGTGAGCGTTTCCTTCATTTTCTTTAAACTATATAAATTATCACAAAATTATACTGATTACGCATTTATAAATCATAAATTTCAAGTTGAAATTCTGTCAAGAGATTTTCTGTATAAGATTTTCATTTAAATTCAAAAATTTGTTATAGTTTTTATTTTAGAAACTTTCAACAAATAAAACAATAAGAACTTTTAATTTTTCGCAATAAATTTAAAATTCATTTAGCACAGATGCACAATTTAGTTATTTCTTTATATTATAAAATTGAGGATTTATTAAAAGAAAAATGCCATTAATAATTCAAAAAGAATATCTATCGCCGACCTCCTTCTCACATCTTTCGCCTAACTAGCGATTTACGAGTCAACATTTTTTTTATTTATTCATTGTGGGACGAAGGAGCAATGGCAAGAGAATAAGGCGATCAAAGACAACTGTAAAAACAAATGAACGTTAATGAGAGGCTGTAGCTACCTTCGAAAACATTGTGATCCCGGTAAAACATTTTCATGTTTTTTGAAGCACTAAAGAAATAAAGCGCATCATAATTCGCTTTAAAATATGAGCTTGCTCACAAGCTGATTTCATAGCGCCACAACAATGCAGGGTCTTAAGCGAGAAAGTTCGCAAATATACACACATCCAATGGATAGTGTGAATAAATAAAATATTTGCTTTTTACTTATATAAAAGCTTTCTACACAAGTTATACAAAAAATCTGATTTTATAGTGCTGATCCAATGCAGGTTTTTAAGCGAGAAAGAAGAGTAATTTTATTTGAGCTTCTTGGTTGCCGTTTTGCAACAGTGTTTTTGGCCGGGTGGTTAATACGTTGGACTTCAAACCTGAAGGATCTTAGTTCGATACTAGTTGAAGTTAAAATAACAAACAGTGAGTAAAAATATAAAACTATAAATATAAAAATAAATAAAGTTACGAAATAATAAAATGATTTTCAGCGCTTCAAAAAGCGCTTTTATGAGCAACTATGTAGTAGCCCAAATAGGGAACTCACCATATAAAAATCAGTAGCAATATCAGCAGGTTTGTCAGTGCTACTTTTACTCCATAATTGTAGAAACCTGCTTTATTCAAAACAATTTTTTACTTTGATGTTATGTTCTGCGTTAGTATTTTCAGAATTAATTAGCTTTTCATATATTCCCCCTTCTCGTGTTTGGCGATTTTCGCCTTCGACTACGACATTTTTGTAATAGATTAAAGACACCACGATACATTTTTCTTTAATCTATTACAAAAATTTCGTAGTCGAAGGTGAAAATCGTCAAACACGATAAGGGCCATTGTTTTTTTTTTTTTTTTGTAAAAAATAGTTTTGATTACGAAAGTTTCGATGCCTCTTTAATCAAAAGTGATTATATAGGCTAAAAATTTTTACGTTATATTCAGAAAGAATACTACGTTATCAATATTCCAAGGAACAAAGGAAAAATAAGATCAATTTAATTTTCAACACCGAAAAAAATCTATTCAACATATGCATGAAAACGCTCGTAAATATTACGAAATATTTTGTAATTTCGCACCACGAAATTCTTTCGTAGAATATACGAAATGTACGAAAGTAATCAATATATAAAAGTGCCTCAACCTGGACACGAACTCGCAATCTTCATATTTCAAGGCATGTACTCTACCCACTGAGCTACTTTCTACTAATTTTATAAGAGCTAAACATTTATTTTATCTATTTAGATCTGAGAAATATGTCATTTTATAAAAAATTATACTAATATATTTTTGTATTTCAAATATATTTTTTAACAAAGGAAAAATGTTTACGAAAGGTTTTCGTTACTCGCCTAAATGTTTATTTCGTAATATGTAAGAAAGTTTCGTATATTCTACGAAAAAAGTAAGTACGAAAGTTTTTTTTCGTAAAATGTTGTATGGATTATTTTCAGTGAACCTACACGACAACGTTGTTTTTTCGGAAGTCGACACACTCCCATTATCAGTGCTCATTTATACAAATCTTGTAAAAAATTTGCATATGCGAATTGCACCGCCGATGGTTAAAATGTTCCACAGCAATTTTCCTAGTGGTGTTTTACATAAAAATGCTGAACACATCTTATAACTTAAACGTAAATATTACAAGACTTATTGGAATTTTGCAAGATTTGAACTTGACCTCAATGCGGCACGTCTTAGGGTTGTCCAATTCAGCTCAAATTGTCACCATATCAGTTTTAGACCAAGTGTCACAATAAATCCGCCTGGGCTTTTATGAAAATCGAATTTTCGAAAACTTTTATTGTTATGTTTGAAATAGATTTTAAGCAAGCAACCAATTCAATAGAATCCAAAATCAGCTCTTGACCTTAAAAAATGACATCCATTGGTGAAAATTTCCGAGAGATATCGTTGTCGAAAAATTTCGAAGTGCTTTTTTTAAGTTGCTCTAAAAATTCTTGTCAAAACGATTTTCGAGATTTGGTATTTTTTCCAAACTTTGAATGAGTCAAATTTATTCAAAAACGGGTGCCCCTTATCTGTATGGGGCATTTACTCTACCAAATAAAAGCTTAGAAAAAAGAACTGAGATCCGCACAAAATCATAAATGTGAAAATAAGGCCAACTTCCTATGCAAAAATTTCGGCCATAAAAAGTACTGAGATCAAAATAAAGACCAAGTTCTTGATAGGTACAATAGCATCTCATTTCTAGGCAACGATTTGTTATGTATTAGATACTTTATACTGAAAATTTTGTAAAAAGCGTTACAAAGGGGGGGGGGGGGTATAAAACCTCCGCAAATAGCGTTACGTAATATGTGAATAGGCCCTTACTAAGATATTTATCCTAAAGTGCATTTTAAAAAATCCCGGAATTTGCTAAATCCCGAAAATGCAATTTGACATCTCTGCTTGCTTGCTATCTCTTCTGACATTTTAAACAAAATGTTGATTATGCGATTATTTGCTATTTCTTGGTTGCCTTGTCGTTCATTAATTTTGAAGTGAACTTATGTTTGTGATTTTTATTTTCATCTAATGAAAACTGCCGTTTTAATTCATTTAAAATATAAATTTAATACAAAATGTTGCATTTTTGTACATTCGCTAAAAATATTATAAAATAGAAAGAAATACACTCTGTTATCGATGCAACAGATGTTTTATTTTTGTGCTTTAGATTAAAAAAACTAGATATGTATTCTTATGCATTTATTTTAAGAGATTTAAAATTTCTGCAAAAACACAAAATAGTGTTTTATCTTTATTTACACTACAGTTCATTACAATTAAGAAAAACATTGAGGACATATATTTTGTGATATGGATAAGTGATAATGCGTCATATATATTTATGAAGCAAAATGTAAAATTTTGTGTATGAAAAATTAAAAAAATTATTAATTTGAGAAATATGTTAAGAAGATAATTTAAAATGAACTTGGAAATTTAATTTACAGAAAAGAAATTTCGAAATCGGTGATGTTATTCCACAAATAGTGCGAAAAATACAGAAAACAACAGCATTCAAAACATCGAAAAAGCAAAAGTTTCTACTTGAAAGTTCTGAAAATTAGATTTAAAAGTCACGAATTTAACATAGATTGAAGTTGTAATCTTAAGGTTGTAGTCTACGTACCCAGTAAAAAAACTTGCTTCCAATAAAGCAGGTTTCTACTATTATGGAACAAAAGTAGCGCTGACAAACCTGTGGATATCGCTGCTGATTTTTGTATGGCAAGTTCCCGGATTGGAGTACTACATTTTTGCTCACAAAAGCGCTGAAAATTTTCAACACTTTCAGCACTAGAACTGAAAATATATGAAAAAAATGGTTCGATGTGGATTGGCGTCGTTAATGCCATTTTGAATTTTTCTTATTTCGTTACTTTATTTATTTTTATTAATTTCATATTTTTACTCAATGTTTGTTATTTTAACTTCAACTAGTATCGAACTAAGAACCTTCAGGTTCGAAGTCCAACGTACCAATCACTCGACCAAAAACACTGTTGCAAAACGGCACCAAAAAACTCAAATAAACTTACTCTTCATTCTCGCTTGTAAACCTGCTTTGGATCAGCACTATGAAATCAGCTTTTTTTGTATAGCTTGTGTACGAAGCTTTTGTATAAGTAAAAACCAAATACTTTTCTCGCTTCAAAATTTGCATTGTTGTGACGCTATGAAATCAACTTCTGAACAAGCTCATTTTAAAGCGAATTATGAAGCGCTTTATTTCTTTAGTGCTTCAAAAAATATGAAAATTTTTTACTGGGTAATAACTAAGCAAAGACCAACGGTAGAGCTAGCCGACTGGAACGGAATTTAACTATAACATCAACTTGTTTTTTAAAAAATTGAATGAAATATTAAAAATTAATTTGATGTTAATTTTTCCCTTGTTCCTGGGAATATTAATCAGCCCAATTCTTTCCGAATTAAACGTTACGAACCTTAGCGTAATAATCAATTTGGATTTCCAAGCAAATATGTTGGAAATAATCATATTAATTAACTATATATATATAACGAGTGATTTTTTTGCTATTATCTTTTTGGCAACACTAGTTTTGACAGCTCACGCACGTTTTGTATCTTGTGTCACTGTCAAACATCTTCAGTTTGGTCTATAATTTAATCATGAATCGTCTTACAAACGAACAACGCTTGCAAATTATTGAATTTTATTACCAAAATGCGTGCTCTGTTAAGAAAGTTCATCGCGCGCTTCTTCCATTTTATGGTCAGTTTAATCGACTTACTGAGGCTTCTATTCGGGCTATTGTAAAAAAATTTCGCACCAAATTTACATTGTTGGACATTAAACCACCAACACGTTTACGTAGAGTGCGAACTGAAGAAAATATCGCAGCCGTATCGGCCAGTGTTGGTGATGACCGTGAATTATCGATTCAGCGCCGTTCGCAGCAATTACTGTGAATGGTGAGCGCTACCGTGCGATGATAACAAACTTTTTTCTGCCCAAAATGGAAGAGCTTGACTTGCATGACATGTGGTTTCAACAAGACGGTGCCACATGCCACACAGCACGCGAAACAATGGACCAATTGAGAGGCGAGTTCGGTGAACAGTTTATTTCACGCTTGGGCCCAGTCAATTGGCCGCCCAGATCGTGCGATTTAACGCCTCTAGACTATTTTTTGTGGGGCTATGTTAAGGCTAATGTCTATAGCGACAAGCCCGCTTCGATTGACGCACTGGAAGCCAACATTGCCAACATTATTCGTGAGATACCGGCCGAAATGTTGGAAAGAGTATGCCAAAATTGGACTAAGGGGATGGACCATTTGAGGCGCAGCCGCGGCCAACATTTGCATGAAATAATCTTCAAACATTAAATTATATCGACCCAACTATCGATCCAAATAAATATTTCATGCATTTTTCTGAATTTTATGTGTTTTTTTTTTACTTTCCGATAGTTCTTATAAAATCACCCATTATATATATATATATATATATATATATATATATATATATATATATATATATATATATATATATATATATATATATATATATATATATATATATATATATATATATATATATATATATATATATATATATATATATATATATATATATATATATATATATATATATATATATATATATATATATATATATATATATATATATATATATATATATATATATATATATATATATATATATATTAGACTGTCCCTTATTTTTTTGAGTTTTAAATGTGTTCGTAATTTATTGGCTATCACTCCGTAGTTCCAGAACTATGATTTAAGAAACAAATTACATCGTCTTAATAACAAATAAAACCATACAAAAGTTACAAATAAAACATGTTTTATCATGTCGTATCGCAGTACCAGCGTAATTTGTATGAACTTGATGTAAGAGCAAGTTGGCACGGGTTAGCGTTCCTAAAAATGGTCAATATTTTTTCCAGGAGTACATTTCATCGTTACAAATGTATTTGGGGGGTATGCGTAAAAAATAAAAAACGAAGCCGAAAAATAAGGGCAACTTCGTGAATATATACGTATCATATATTCACATATGAGCCTGTCTCTTATGCTTCGAAATCGATTTTTTTACGCATATCCTTTAAATACCTTCGTAATGACACAATGTACTTCAGGAAAAAAATTTGGTCCTTTTTATTAACATTAACCCGTGCCAACTAGCGTTTAAATCAAGTTCATATAATTTGCGCTAGTACTGCGATATGACATGTTCTATTTGTAACTTTTGTATGGTTTTCCTTGTTATTAAGACGATGTAATTTGTTTCTTAAATCCTAGTTCTGGAACTAAAGAGTTATTAGCAATTAATCACGAACGCATTTAAAACTCTAAAAATAAGGGACAGTCTAATATATATATATATATATATATATATATATATATATATATATATATATATATATATATATATATATATATATATATATATATATATATATATATATATATATATATATATCTTGTTTGAAAGGCTACTAAATTAGGTGGCATGTCATAATGTCCAGTGACATAATGTCCATGGACATTACGAGTACGCAAGTTTCAAAGATACAGATTTATTATAATTTAATATACTCGTATGTAATGCGAGTACGATGCTTTAGCATGCATACATTGGCATTTTTTGTAAAAATAGTTTTCATTAATGTTTTCTATTTAAGATTAATTTATTTCTACTACAAAATATACAACATGAAATTTTCTAAAAAAAAAAAACTATTTTATGACTTGACATTTTATGACAGATATCTTTCAATTCATTTGTATCACAAAATGCCCACATGGCAATTAAAACATAAAGTAAAACATTTATCTTAAAAACAAATTAAATAAAAAAATATGTACAAATAAACAAAATTCTATAGATTCTAGACAAGAAAAAAATCGTATTTCTTTGTATAGAAAATCCCTCTGGTCTTTTGTAAATTGCATTCATTAACAATTTAAGAAAATAATGTGTTGCTTTTTGACAAATCATTTTGACTAACAAATTTTCTAAAACACCTGTTATATTATTTGCAATATTTGTTTCCTTCTCCCCCTGGATTTGTGTTTCTTTGCGAAATAAATTGAAATGAAATTGAAATGAAAAGCTTCATTAATTCCACTAAATTGCAAGCAAATGGTCTAAAAATAGTCAGAAAAATAATTGACAAAATTTTGTATATAAAATTTTTATAGGAGCAGCATGTTTCAAAAAGTACTTTGTATATAGTATTAAAAATTTGGTTGTTAAGCTATTTCTCGTGTTTTTATATTTATATATAAATCGACGAAAATTTTATTAGATGTTTAGCCAATTCACAACGTGTTCTATTGCATCCTATTTGTAGTATTGCGTAAAATTTTAAGACTATGATAAAAATTTTGTTGTTATTTTTCAAATTAAAATATAATATGACACAACTATTTTGTTAACTATGTTTTTTTAGTGTGCTATTTGGTCAGCTGTTATTTGTTTACAAATTCAATGCAAATTTTTATTTTCAATATTAGCTCCGTTCAAAAAAATTATCGAAAAACGAAAAATTTAAATAAAACTGCAACATAAATAAAAAGTGAATGAATAATTATTATGAAATGTTGTCTTGTTAAGACAATTATACTTTTATACAACTAATTATACAATTATGCAACTAAGAAATAAAATTTTTAGAAACCAATTGTTTTGTTTTATTTGTATTACTTTAATTATTTAGTGTTGTGAAAATGCTAAGTACTTTACTACTTGGTACCGCACTTGTCTTTAATGTAATCAATAGAAAAAAAAAACAAATGATTGTGTACTTTTGAATAAATTTAAAAAACAAATGGACAAGATTACGCAAAATAAATTACTTACATTTTGCTAAAACTTTTATGTTATAAAAAGTATTGTATCGAGTATGCATAAGAAAAAGAGTTGAGTAGTCAAAAGTGTCCAATGGTTTTCTACTTTATATTTATTTGCCATCTGTTGTAACGTTACTAATTTGAAAATGTTTTCCGTTCACGTATTTTTATGGGCAAACATTTTATTGAGAGTAAATTTTTCACTTTATTCAGTAATTACTTACTTAGGGCATTTTAGTGTAACAGTAAACAAACGGATCTATTATTTTATTTTACTTTTACCGTTTATGACAATTTTCATATGTTAATACAACAGGCCGTTCATAGTAGTGCTATTTAGCCTTAAATAGTACTTTATTCCATATCACTTTAGAAGACTTTGTGAATTGGCTAATTATATTAGTGCATTTTGCGTTTATATTAAACTTAAAAATATTTTTTTTTAAGAAAAAGAATGACACGTGTCGTGTTAATTTGTTTATTTTTCAAAGTCTTAATAGTATTAAATCTTTAAAAATACATCATAGGTGTTAAAAAATAAACACGGAAATCTTAATAATTAATTTCTTGCCAATAGAATTAATTCCAATAGACTTTATTTTTCTTTTTACAATTCATGGTGGCCTAAGTATTCTAATTAGCAGGGATCGGACTTTCATGCAACTAAAATTTGAATTTAAATGCTTACAAAATGCAGCTAAAAATTTTAAATTTTGGGCTAAAATATGGATTTACCTACGAACCATCAGCAAAAATTAAATAATATTCAAATGCTATATTTTTTATCTATATAATTAATATCTATTCACAGATCTTTATTGACAGATATGTGCAATATATATTTTATTAAAATCGGTTCAGTATTTTGGGAGCTATAATTGCTACTATTACATACCCTTGTATGTATTAGCTTAAAACAAAGCTTCTGAAACTCAGTTTTTTTTTTCAACATCAGCACATGTTAGTTTGTACATCACTGGCTTGAAGTGAAAAAACAAACAAAAGATGTACAACGTGTTTGTAGATTTTGTCTATGCAAAGGGAAAACCGTAAGCCGTAGGAAAGCCATAAGACTAAAACGGACAGGACTACGACTACGCCAACCATAATAAGGGCTTTGTGAGTCGAAAATGTTTTCTTTCGAATATAAACACATATCAACCTTGCGGAAAATGTATGTTGCTTTGTTAAAAGTCCACAGAATTTATTTTTAAGTTGTATTATATGGTTGTTCTTTTATGTTGTTTATGTTTTAAATACAAACTAGTGTAGCCAAAGTAAAGGTTCATAGAAAAATCATCCTTACGTCATAAAAAATCTCTTTCTCTGGCACAATATTAGCGTGTTCTTTATTTGTATGGGCAATTTATTGTTATGAAAATGTTCAAGTCTTACCCCTTAAAAAGTGTAAGGCTTGATGCAAAAATGTCTCTCCGAAAATGACAAGCCCCTGGGACCACGTCTTCCCGTTCCAACTTACGGTTGATATATTATTCGATTTCCCTCATACGAGCATTATGACTAGGGATGTAACGAATACCGATACCGATATATCGGCGATACTTCAGATTTTCCGATACATCGGTATCGGCGATATTTTACTGTCGATACGACGATACTTTTAAACAATTTTTCAGAGTTTTTTTCTGACAAATTATTTATTTTTTGTTAATTTTACCATGAACTAAACTCATTTCGTTATTTTTTAAATCTTATTAATATCAATTTTAAAAATTAATGATATTTTATACTATTATTTTGTAAAAAAATTAGTTTATTTTTTTGTTAATTTTACCATGAATTTAAATTCAATTCGTTGTTTCTTAAATCTTATTCCAGCAAAAAAAGATACTCCAAAGAAGTCAAGAAAATGTAGAATTCGCGATCCGGAAGTATTGCAAATTTGGATCATTTCTAATTAGTTTTACATATCCTTGCCATTGCAAGAAGTTCTGTTTTTGGATTACCAATCACCGAATTGGAAGCGAAGCTCGGACAAATTTCTTTTTCGGTGTTCTATAATGATTTTTCGTCAAGAAAAAAGGATAAAAAATTACCAATTTTCACAATTTTTTTATGCGAGTATTGCGAGTATTTTTTAAAATTATAAAGGAACTAAAATTTTTTTCTTGCTTTTCTACTAATTACACTATGCGACAAATAAAGACTTTTGGAAAAACACAAGAACTGGACAGTACAGGTTCGATTGTCCTACAGTGGGGTAGTAAAACCCTTTACTCAGTTTGGCGAATTTGGTGACCAATTTTTTTTATGGACCTCCAAAGTTTCTGAAAATCAGTGGGGCCTCAAAAAACGGTGTTATCAGTATTTGGCTAACAGCTAATTCAAACTTTATAATACCGCCTAACTATATATGGCAATAATGTAGCTAAGAGTCTGTTTAGCAGATTTTTTAACATTTCATGCCAAAAAATTATTTTTTCGTGCACTTTTTTTTGATAAATTAAGGAAAAAAAATTTTTTCACTTTTTCCAGAATAACTTACAGGGACTCGTAATTTTTTATTAACAATATTTGGCAAAGTTGTAGCTACGGTAAAGCTGAAGAACTTTTGTGATCATGTCAATACAATCTGAATGTATCTGGGCACCCTAAACAGCCCAGAAAAACTAATTTCAACCTCAAAAGTTTTCGTTTTTTACGAGTTAGGCTATATTTTTATTGCATTTTTTTGCTTTCTTTGTTATTGTTCCACTTCTTATGTTGCTGATTTTAGTATTTTATTGTTTGTTGTTGTTTTGCCAAATAATGGTAATGAAAAATTTGGAGTCCCTGTAAGTTATACTGAAAAAAGTGAATAAAATCATTTTTTTTAATTTTTTTCAAAAAAAGTACAGGAACATATTATTTTTCTGGGCACAAACTGTTAGTGAAACACAACAGAAGTATGCATATACTACTATTGAATATACTATTTAAAAAAAATATTTCTTAGCATAAAAAATAGTGAAAAACTACAATTTTTAAGGTAAAAAGTGGTCTGTGTGAGCTATTAGAGTGTCTAGATACGTGCAGATTGTATTGATATGTTCACAAAAGTTGTTCAGCTCTATCGTAACTATAAGTTTACCAAATATTGTTCGTTAAAAATTGCAAGTCCCTGTAAGTTATTCTGAAAAAAGTGAAAAAAAATTATTCCTTAATTTTAAAAAAAAAAAAAGTGCACGAAAAAATAATTTTTTGTCATAAAATGGTAATAAAATCTGCTTAGCGAACTCTTAGCTACATTATTGCTATATATAGTTAAGCGGTATCACCAAGTTTGAATTTGCTGTTGGCCAAAAGCTGATGACACCTTTTTTTGAGGGCCCGCTGATTTTCCAAAACTTTGTAGGTCCATAAAACGAAATTGGTTACCAAATTCGCCAAGCTTAGTATAGGATTTTACTACCCCGTGGTAGTGCAATCGAATCTATACTGTCAAGTAGGTGTGATTTTTGGATTGTTGCACTGTGTTATCTGCATATTTTTAATATAGATTTTTTGGAAGCAAAGAAAATGTAGCTCCTGAAAAAATACTTCCAATTTTTTATATTGGATTAATATCAATTTTAAATATTAATAATCTCTTACACTGTAATTTTGTATAATAAAAAAATTGCACTTGAGTTTTGTTAATCGAAACTTGAACTCAATTTTAATAGTCGTATCGGTATCGGAATCGGTATCGGCGATATTTATTTTTTAAAATCGGTATCGGATCGGCAAAACTGCGTATCGTTACATCCCTAATTATGACCCAGAAGTCGAAAAATATGATAACATCATAAACAGTTTTCTTCGAAAAAGTTGTTGTCTGTGCAGTTTCCTACAGCTTTTGCCTTACGGACTTTTATCTAAATCGCATATTTAACCCAATAAACTAAATAAATAAATAATAATAATAATAATAATAATAATAATAATAATAATAATAATGATAATAATAATAATAATAATAATAATAATAATAATAATAATAATAATAATAATCATTATAATAATAATAAATAATAATAATTATTATTATTTTTATAATTATAATTATAATTATAATTATAATTATAATTATAATTATAATTATAATTATAATTATAATTATAATTATAATTATAATTATAATAATAAAAATAATAATAATAACAATAATAATAATAATAATAATAATAATAATAATAATAATGTTAAACAAAATATCGGAAAATCCCATAACTATTAAAATAACAAAAAACCCAGTTAACTTTTTCGTTCCCAAAAAATTTAAGTGGTCTCATAACTGGAGAAGGGCTTGCCGTATTCAGAAAACCCCAAATTCGACAACAAAATTATCTTAAGCCGAGCGAAAATTGCTTCTAAATCGGTTACATATTTCTAAATTGGTTATATCGTTCAAAAATTAAAAAAAACGTCAACATGAACAAACGCTGAAACGAAAAAAAGTCCCAAAACTAAATAAAACGTAAATTAAAAAATTGCCAAAACGCAAAAAATCGCTTTAATGAAAAAGTGCTAAAACGAAAAATACACCAAAATCAAAAAAACGCCAAAAACAAAACACTAAAAGTAAAAAAATATAGTCAAAACAAAAAAATCGCTAATTTGAAAAAAATCGACGAAACGAAAAAAAACGTTAAAACGAAAAAATTTTTAAAGCTAAAAAAATAGCCAAAACTAAAAAATCGGTAAGAACAAAAAAATCACTAAAATTAAAAAATAACTAAAACCAAAAAAAACGCTAAAACTAAAAAATTCAAAATAAAAAAAACCCCAAAATGAAAAAAGCGCTAAGACGAAAAACGCACCAAATTCGAAAATTCGTTAAAACTAAAAAAATTTAAAAAAAAATCAAAAAATTCGTTAAAAAAAAACCCATAAAACGAAAGACACGGCAAAATGAAAATGTCCAAACAAAAATCGTCAAAACGAAAAAGGTATTTATTGGTATTGGCACGGAACCCTTCGTGTGCGTGCCAAAGTCGCACTACTGAATTTATTTATCTAGTTTTCTAATCTGCAATGCATTTTTCTTAATATTGTTCCGTTTTTTATTTACGAATGAAAAACTGAAGTAAAGCACAAAATTCTGTGTACAAAAGTAACATTTCATTCATATGAGGCAAGTCAAGGTCCCTTTCTCTGTAAAAGTAGAGGTTGGCAAAAATCTCATTTCAAGTAATTTTGGAGGTGAATATAGGTATAATTCCTCTTCGTCGGAACATGTCTGAGAAGTGATACACATTTTTATTTAAACTCTAGCCTTCACCCGCGACTTCGTCCACGATCTTCTGAAATGCCCTTTTACCCTTTAAAAAGTACCCTAATTTTAATATGGCCCATATGCTATCCGTCTTACCAAATTTCATCCATTAAGCTTTTTTCGCGTTATAGTGGATCAAACATTCAAACTGGCAAACATACAAACTTTCTAATTTATAATATTAGTGGGATTAAAAGTAAATTAACTATATAAAAAGTTATATACCATGAAATACGTTTAAATGTTCTATGAATTGACAGTGCAAATCTTATGCTCTGCATTTTATCGCTTCAATGCTCCTTCTCTTCGGTTATAAATAATTTTATAAATTTCGTGCATTTTTTTTTTCTTTTTTTTTTTTTAAGAAAAATTACCAACTAACAACTAATATTTCAATATATCATCATTATAATTATAAAATTTACATAGTGTCACAATAATTTAAAAAGAAATTTAATTAAATGAAAACTTGAAGAGAAAAAACAGAACATAAATTACTTATAAAATATGCATTGAGTATAGTTTCTTCAACAAGGTGCAAAAATATGAACAGAAAAAAAATTGTCATTAAATTTATTTATGACATTCAACATTGTCTTAAAAATTAAACGAAATATATAAATAAAACATTAAATTATTGCAAACATAAATTATTTAATCACTGCCATTTTTCGGAAACAAAGAACAAAATTTTTTATAAAAAAAATTAAGTTTGATAAAACAGATTAATAAATTAAATATATTTTAAGTTATAATTTTTAGCAATTTTGTTTCTGGGTTTATGAGCGCCTATTTTATTTGCCAGACGTGGACGGAGCGGAACATGTGTTCGCTAAAACTTTTCAAAATATTTTCCATGGAAAATGTTTATTAAATTAAAATGAACCAAACCGTCTGGCATCATAAACAATAAATGATTCACGTTTTTTGTGATTTTTATTTTTTTTGTATTCTAATTTTATTAGCTTGGAGTAAAATATTGTCTTATACATACCATATGATACTTTATATAGAATGTTTTGCATGGCGGTAAACAAAAGCCATCTTGCCTTAGTACTTTTGTATATGTGTCGTGCTACAAATTTTGTGTAATTGTAGTCATTGTAAACACACTTTTCTACCATGTGGCATAGTTACCCATTTTTCTGGAGGTGGCAGAAGCTCATTTTGAAACTGAAAAACAATCTGCTGATGAAATCAACTGTATAGGCCCTGATTCAATATCCTACACGATCGCACGATTCATTCGCACGACTTTAAAAAATCGCTTAAAAATTTTGTTGTAGATGCCACACTATTATGCAAAAATGATGCAAAAACATCTGTTTCTTTTGTGTTTACTAAGGATGCCAATCCAAAAAATCCCGGCATTTTTCGAAATTGACAAATCCCGAATTCCGGGATTCGTCAAAAAAAATCCTGGGGAATCCCGAAATATTTAAATTACGTTTTTTAAGTAAAATTCTTATACAAAAAACTCGTAATGGAAAGTAACAATTGTAACACTAATTTATGAATTTAAATGTATTATGGTTGTCGAAGGGTATCCTCTATTCCAACCCCCCTGATCGGTGGTGATAGACGAACTTCTCCACGTTCGTAATGAAAGTGGGCATGAACTGAACTGTATACGCCGATTATGGTAACTGGCAATTTCGTCTGTGTTCTCTCAGGTGTCATGAATGATACTTGTACCTCTACTTCACTCTTAGGAGAAAACTTGATTTTGGTATAGTATCGTATCCCTCTTTCCCTCTTTCTATGGATGTCAGGTATTTATGTGATTTTCTCGGCAGAAGGCTGACTTGGAATACCTATGTAGAATTAATTATTTATACAAAAAGCATCTAGAGTTGTGCTGTGTGCACCTGGATGCAGTATGAGCCTTAAAACTATCAAGTGGAGTTAAGAAATTATACATATCAGACCGACTATCACGTACTTCGTGATGGTATGGTGGCCGAGAACTCGGCTGGTTGCAGAAGCTACTAAGCTATGCAAGGTCAAGATGTTGGCATATCTGTTTGCTACCGGTGTAATGAGGATATGTCCAGCTTTTGCCGTTCAGCTCTTAATTAGTCCAACGCCTTTTCAGATCTTCATAAGATCCTCTGTATCAGTGGCTGCTTACAGGATGGTCTTGGAAACTCTGTTAATTGTGTTGGCAAAAAGCATTTATCGATCCTGAGTACAATATCTTAAAGAGAACTATAAGCTATTGCGAATGACAAGCATAAACCATGAACTGAGGCTTGGAAAAATATTATGTTGCTCTCAGCTTTGGGCGCTCAAGGATACGTGTGAGGATGTTGGTTCACCTGTGTATTCCAGAAATATACGGCGGTTTGCGGATAGATCCAAAACCCCGTGCTGCTGCGAGAGTCTTTGGGCCCAATATGTGCATGTGCAAATGGCCTATGGTATTTCAGGCAGAAATTGAGACAATTGTAATATGTGCCGTCATTATTTTAAATAAAAGTCCTAAGGGCTCACATAAAGCTATTTTTTCAGATAGACCAGCAGCTCTGAAATCTCTCCTTTCATGGAAATTATCACCCGAGCTTGTGCTAGACCGGTTTGACTAACTACAAAAGCTAGAAATAGGTAACAAAATTTTGTTTTCCTGGTCATAGTGGACTCAGAGTATTTGTGTGCCTTCATTTAGTCAACGGATAATTTTAGTAATAGAGGGAAAGGGTCGTTAAGGGAGCAATATGATTAAATATTGTTGTAGCTAATTTATTTTCCAAGCTCCTAGTTCAATGAATTAACTTTTAATTTTGTAAAGTCCTCTTTCCCAACTTTATATTTTACTATTCAGTAAAATATTACATTTGTTTTAAAATACATTAAAATAAGCTTTGTAAGAACACACATAAAGAAGATATTTTACTTTATAAATTGAGTGTTTTATTAAAAAAGAAAAATCCCGATAAATCCCGGAATCCCGGGATATGAAATTCTAAAATACCGAATCTCGGGATTTACAAAAACCAGTCCCATTTGGCATCCCTAGTGTATATACATAATCGCATGGAAACTATTATTTTATGAAAGTTTTTATAATTTATTCCAAATCGCACGACTTGCCAAAAAATCTGTCACACAGTTGCATTTTTTTAGCACACACGCCATACTTTTTTAGCACACGTGTCATA
This sequence comes from Panzeria rudis, assembly GCA_956483635.1. Classification (NCBI taxonomy): domain Eukaryota; kingdom Metazoa; phylum Arthropoda; class Insecta; order Diptera; family Tachinidae; genus Panzeria; species Panzeria rudis. Next base: position 9,893,168 of record OY101448.1, on the reverse strand, counting down.
TTTGGCATATCGCACGGTTGTGTAGGATAGTGAATCATGACATTATAGAACACAATTTTTAGGGCATATTTCTGTTTTCCCTGGTAACGATAAATTGTTCGCAGTAACACGAATGAAACTTAAAAATATGACGTTTTCGGAGATCACCACATCTCCACATGAAAGTGCTCAGCGATGTAATATCTGACAATTGTAAAATATAATTTTGAGGATGCTATTGGCTGAAGTAGTTACCGCGTTGACTACAAAGCAAACTATGACCATGAACGTGAGTTCGATCCCTGCACAGAGCAAGTCATAACGTTACGTAATATATGAATATCCTCATTTTAACAAGTAGAAAGTATGCATTCATTCATTCCACTTGTTAAAAATTTCACATTACACCATTTTTTTATTAAAATTTATTTTAAAAATAGTTTTGGTTTTTATCTCATTATTAATTTAAATGACTCATGGCGCTCATTAGTAATACCCAAAGTATAAAAAATTACATTAAATTATTAACAAATTTCTTGTTGAATTTCTTTTTTTGCAAAAAAAAAATTATTTTTTTTTAAATTGTAAAATAAATTTATTAGATAGACGAAAAAGTTTTCATATTGAGGAGAACAGAAATTATCGTTTACACATGTATGAGGGTGTGAAATGAAACGAAGCAGGACGTTTAAGAAAATTTAACATTACGAAACAACGGCACGCACTATTCAAGGTGATTTTTATAGCAAATACAAATACTGTGGGTTATAAAAATCGTGCTGCATAGTAGCGATGGGCAAGTGAAAAATATATATTCATATATTCATATATATTCATCGATATATATATATATGGAATTCAAAATATCGATATTTCGATATTTATCGATATTGTTCAAGCATGTTTATTTATACATAATCCCACATTATTTAAAAATAAAACACTAAATGCCCTTTTCTTAGAAATAATTAACTTGCGAAGAGTCAATTTCCAACTTCCTTACTGTTTCAGCAATATTTCATAGAACGAAAATTATACTCAAAGGAATATTCTATTTAACGAAGATTATGTCGAAAAAATTATGTTTAAAAACTGAACGAAAAACTGTCGATATATTTTGAAAAAATATTCATATATTGCAATTAAAAATATCGACGATATATATCGATATATTTGAGAAAATATCGATATATCGATATTTTGGCCCATCCCTACTGCATAGTGAAGAAGGATCGCAAAAATTACAAATTACACTGTTCAACGCAAAACAAAGACACGAAGGCTCTAACTAATGCTTCTGGTAGAGGAGCACAAAAAAAATGTATACGTTTATCGGCGTTTTGAAAGTTTTTTCTGTCCTCCCTTTTTGGGGGTGTTGAAGTTCCCCCATTTTACTAAAATACTAGGGAAAACATTTTTACATTTTAACCCTCTAACTCTTTGATGTATGGAAATTTTTTGACTCTCTTGAAAAAGGGGGAAAAACTTCTCCTAAATATAGATTTTACGGACTTAAATGTCATATAAAAATATTTGCATAAACTTCAAGTAGAACTCTCCAAAGAAAACAAAGCTCAAAACTCAATTGGAATACCAGAAAAAAGTCAAAACACAAAGTGTGTTTGAGGGTTAATTTTGTTCCTTTGATTTTGTTGCCCATTGTTATTTATATGATTTTGAAACTTTTCGTAACAGAAGGAAGTAGACTTGGAACATGACTTTTATGAATAATACCTATTTTGTGTAACTTATTGGAATTTTGGTTTAATATATTAACGCTTACTGTTTTCTTCCATTTTGCACAACTTTAACCAATGAAACCTTCAAATTCTAACCATAAATCAATAACATGGAATTTCAACTAAATGTAAGAAATTAAACTATAATAAAAACAAAACAATAAATTAATAACATTAACTGATAAATGATAAACGATAAATAAGCATGATCATATATTACTCGATCAACTTTTATCTAAATTTTCTATCAGCATCAATTGAAATTTTGAAATCTCTTCTGTGTAATTTAGACAAACACACACACGCACACAGCTGGGAACATTTGGAGCATTCATAACTAATCCATACATACTTACACTCAGCGATACTGACAAGAAAGATGAATAGAATTTGAAACAGAAAAATTCTCATGCATGATTCATGAAAAAACAGTCATTTTCACTTTTATTTTGGTTTATTTGGATAAATACATATATTTTTATTTATTTAAAATTTCGTTTGCTCTCTTTATTTGTTTTTTTTTGTTCATGTTTATTTATGTGTCTGTTTTTGCTTTTTAGGAAATTCTTATAATAAACATTTCCTTTGTGAAGTCAATGGCAGATTTCGACCATTTTTAACGATATTTATTGAGCCACATAAAGACTTAAAAAGCTGATTCGATTAAGTTCTATAGTTATGGGTTATAGGGTGATTTTTTTATTTTTATTCTATCTTTCAACCAGATGTTTATAAGAACTATGATGCTTATACTTTCTCGTAAAAAGAACAAAGTCCATTTTGTTGTGATTAAAGGCAAGTGAACTAGGCATTGCTCCAGAACAGTGGTGGCCATTCTCTCAATCTCGTATACTCGCGATCAACACACGTATACTGAGTATACAGCCTATCTATTTAGCCGCGAAGCACATAACAAACAAAGAATAAGATATTGTATGTATGGCCAACACCCACAATGCCATTTATACAGTTTTTTTACGATATGACAAAAAACGATATGACATACTGTGTTGTAATATCGTAAGTTTTTTACGATATGACAACACTAAGATATGATCACAGCGTTTTCAACTCAGTGCTTTTCGCACCGTTTTTAGTGCTTTTTCAACTTTCCGACGCGAAAAACTTTTGGGTTAGTGCTCGGTGCTTTTTTAATCTAATTTTTGGTGCTTTTATTTTGTGACGGTGGCACTAAACCAAAAATTCAAAAATTAATTTCTTTATCTAAAAAACTTTTTAAGTGTAAAATTATTTGTTAATGTAAGTATTTCCTGAAAATTTTTTTGCAGTCTTGCAGAAAAATTAAAAAGTGGATTCGAGCAGTTAGTGGCGCTTCATCTTTTGTCTTTTAAAAGCGTCAAAGTCCATACAAACGAATTTTATACGTATTTCGGTTGCTTGTGACTTCAAATTTCAAAAACTTTCCGTTTTCAACGAAACTTGACATACATACATATGTATATTCTACTCTTAAGTGCGCATCACGTGGCGTAAGAACTGGTCAGATACTTTTTATGGGATCTTTTTATAGCCGCCTAAACTTGGCCATCTCGGCAATTTTTTGAGAAAAGTTCGTCATATTCATAGACAAAGAAAAATTTTACTGCGCGGAGGGTTGAACTGATACTTTTCGTTAGCTCCAGCTTTTCTGCTCAGAGTTCTTTACCGCGTAAACCAATCGACAAATGTCGGTGGTTTGCAATCAAGAGTTGAATATCATTTACCATATGTATAAATTGATTAAAGGTAAATGACATTCATCTCTTGACTGCAAACCACCGACTTTGGTCGATTGGTCTACGCGGTAAAGAACTCTGACGAGAATAGCGGTAGCTATCGAAACATGCCAGTTCAACCCTCCGCGCAGTCAAATCTTTGTCTACGTGCTTCACATTTATCTCTAACGGTCATGTTCTGATAATCGCATTTCGCATAACATATGTGATTGTGACTAGAACTCGCAAAAGAGGTGTTCTGTAAATCGCAATCGCCAGACTTTTGGCGAGTTCAAATCGCAAGAGTAAACTGAAGTGAACTGATGGATTTAGACTAAACTCGACTTTAAAAAAACAATACAATGATGAATAAATTAATTAGATATGCGTTCTTTTTATTTGCATCAAAACTTGTAACATATTCTTAAAATTATATTCAAATTAAAATTGTATTAATAATAGCGGAGTTGAGTGTTTCCTACAAATGGTCTTGCGAAAGTGCAAATGCAATATATCGTAGCTTTTTTACGAAATTTGGTGTATTTTGTTGTTGGATTTCATAAAAAATCTGATATTTTGCATTTACACTTTCGCAAGACCATTTGCATCAAATACTGTGAACTAAAAGAATGTGAAATTTAAAAAATTTAGTTTGGTTTTGATTGTCCATTGTTTTCCTCTGCATAGGCGATTTTAATAAACAGCTGATCTATTTAATACGGCAAATCGCAAGCAAAACGCGTGAGTTTCAGAACATGAAAATTAAAGTTTGGCGATTTGCAACTTACATCCGATTTGACAATCGTGCGAGTGTCAAAACATAGCTGTAAATAAAAATATAATTTAATTGAAAAATTAAATTAAAACCGAACTGAAGCCAAAATAATTAAATTTCTTTGGATATAAACCCATACTGTTCGACTAAAGCTTATCACTCAAGGATCTAATTTTTCTAAATCGATTCGTTTTAAATCGGTTCGATTTACAGAACAGGCAGGTATATACAATTTATTTTTATGAAAATAAAAAATTAAAATTTAGTGCTTTTTTTAAAGAATTACGCGTTTTTTTACTTGTTTCAGTGCTTTTTGAAATCTAAAAGTTGACAACGCTGTATGACCACACTGTGTATGGCTATCTTAGTGTTATCACATCGTAAAAAATTTACGATATGACAACAAAGTATGTCATATCGTAAAAAACTGCATAAATGGCATCGCTGCCACCACTGCTCTAGAATGGTTCGTAAAAAGGAGAGCATTTTGCGTTTGTTGCAACCTTCACACCATCAGGATAGCCATCTTGTTTTTAAGTAGCACATTTTAGGGGATAACATCAAAGGAATTAGAGCATGGCTTCATAGAACCGGTGCTTTACACTTCCGAAGCCAAAAGTACCCTTGAGAGTTACAATAAAAAATTGTATGTTTGCTCCAGAATCCTCTAAACTTCCCAAAAGTTCGATCAGTTGAAAGATTTGTGAAACCTAGTCAAAGCACCCAGATTGTCTTGCACGACATTGTCAGTGACAATTTGTCTTGTACGAATTGTCCTCTACCGCTTAGGTTTCTAATCGACAATATAAATTAATTCGTCGATCACAGCAGTCTGAGCGACAAATTCTTGCATGTTGTCCTCTATTAAGCACCTGATGACAAGATGAGCGATAATGTCTTATATTTTGTCTTCAGGAACAATGTGGAGTAAAGTAAAAAAGTAAAGTTTTTTTTTTATAAACAAACACAACCCGCTAAGCGGTTAACTTGTCTGCTGAAAACATCCAGGGTCTATGGCGGGGGAGAGAGAGGAGGACAAGATTAGCGACAATATATTAATTTTTGCCGTCAATCTAACTTTGTCGAGGACAATTTGAGCGACAATGTCTTACATTTTGTGAGCAGTAAAGTTGTGGATGCAATTTTGATAAGGACGAGAAGAGCGACAACGTCTCACTTTTAGTCTTCAATCAAACAAATGAATATGTTTAGGTGGTGCTGCAGCAAGGATGTAAGCGCGAAAACTTAAAAACATGTAGCCTCAGCTGGAATCCCAGTCCGTTCTATGATTAAATGGGCGATATTGTCGCTATCTATTCGTTGACGACAAGATAAATGCCATTGTAATCATTGACGACATAATAGGCGATATTGTCGCTTAATTAATCATTGACGACAATATAGGGGACATTGCCGCTTATATGACCATTGCCGGCAAAATATGCGACAATGTCGCTCGTATTTACATTTTCACGTATTATGTGAACGACAATCTGAGATACATTGTCACTCATTAAAACGTAGACGATTTTCGTGACACTTGTTCGAAAACGTCTTTGATTACTTTTCTCGGCTGTCGAGGATTTAATATTGTCGTGCACCCGTCATTGATGATGTCTTAAAGAAGTGACCAACTAGGCAGCTACCATTTTAACGTGCATGTATGTGACTCCAAAAAGATCATGGAAAAGCCTATTAGAAGGGAGGCATTGCAAAAAATTAAAATCTGTCTAGAAGTTTTACTACTTAAACCGGTGATGTCCAAACATTCACTATCTTATTCTGTAATTGTGTATGTGCTTCGCGGTTAATGTTAGAAAAACAGTCTATGTGGTACATTACAATTTTCTCATCAAAATGTATTGTCACTGGAACTCATAGTAGAATTAGAAGAAGTATTTAAAAATTAATATTTACTTATAAGTTCTAATCGTGTTCTGTGGCTAATAACGGTTGAAATATTCAATAATATTTATATATTTAATACTTTTTATGAAATTTACATTGTTTCCCGCTGAAGATGAATAGCGAAGCTTTTCGAAATATTGGGAATAAAATAATAATTAAATAAAAAAAAAACTTTTAATATTATTATTTGTATTAAAAATATGACCTAAAGACGAACGATACACACAAAGAGTATTAATATTTACTTTGTTTACATCATTAATGCAAAGGTGAATTTTTCTCTCAGTGTATTTTGTTTAAAGAGAAGTAACACAATCAGGCAATTAATGCCTACTAGTTAATTAATTAATACGTTACCTTCTTTGGGAAAGGGATAGTGTAGAGAGAACAGGTAGTAAGGTGGGAGAGAGATAGAAAGCTTAATTCATTTACAGCTCTGTTTTTTTTAATTTATGGAGCTGTGTGCCCCTCTGGTGTCAAGTAGAGGCTTTAATTTGTGTAAGCTGTGTAGTTATTTTATTAGTTACTAGGGTCTTGCCCGGTGGTCGAAATTCTCCACCTGCTCCGTAACCGGGTCTATTTGTAACCGGTTTTGTAACCGGTTCTTATAGGCCAAAAACTATATTGTGCATATCTAGAGAAATGTACTTTTCAAACCATATATGTTTCGTCAATATTTGTGGACAATGAGATACCTATAAGTGTACGACAAAAAATTGTGTGGCCTGTTTATATATAAGATTTTACTTTGCTGGCGATTCTGCTGCAATACCGGCGAAGGAGGGTGCTGTGGTGTGCATTAGGATATGTCAGTATAAAATGATCAGTGCTATGCCTTCATCACTTTGATAGTCCAACAATAATCAACACAATAGCACATCAGAAACATTCGTGATGTTGTTGGCTTGCCTGAAACTAGTCTTGAACTCAAGACCTCAGGGTTTGTAGTCAACGCGCTAACCATCTCAGCCGACAGCACCCTCAAACATACTCTGAGAAGAATGACAATTATAGCTCTTCCGAAAAGCTTTTTTTCCTAAGATTCTGAATATGACCTTAACTCCAATGAATAGGCATTTAAAAAGAGAACATAATACAACGACTTCTTTAGGTCTTTTTTCACTAGAAATCTGACAAAAATCCTACACTTCAAATCCAAAGCTGAATAAAAAATTAACTCTGTTTATAAAAACACATATTTAGTTTACGTTGATTTTTGCAGAACTTTTTTTTACATAAAAAAACTCGAACATTTTTTAGTAGTTTTCCATTTTATTTGTAAAATGTTGTCTCCAAACAATATCTGTAGATTTCATTGACCTTAAAAAATTAAACAGACACACAAATTTCATTAATTTTAATCATTAATCATTTATTATTTTACCAAAAATTTATGTTTTCTAAATAAGTTAAATGTTTTGTTTATTTTTCATGGATTTTATTATTTGAAATAATAAAAAGGAAAACAACGAAAAAAAAGAATCTTTAATTTTAAATCAATTTTCTTCACACGACTCGATGTTAGAAATAAACAAATCGCGTCAATAGTCATAACGACGCCGCGCCGTTAATAAAAATTATATATTATTTGATTTTATTTATCCTAAATTTTATTTTCTACTATAAACAGATTCAAATGGGGGAAAACGTAAAACAAAGTTTCATTTATTTACTTTGATTTAAGTAAGATTTCTGAGAAACTATACATGTTTGGATATTTTAAGAATTCCCCAAAAAAGATTCATCATATAAATCATGGCGTACTGACAAATACAACAGTAGTGTTTATAAAAGGCCAGAAAAGTTTTTGCACAACTGTGTTAGTTAAGGTATGATCAGGAGCAGCAAATATACATATATGTCGAAGTAATATTTTAATCTTACCTGACATTCACATATAAGAATAAAGGAAATTTTATAATAAAATAATGTTGGTAAAATTTTTTTTAAATCAATCTAAATATTCAAATTGTCGTCTTAGATTTTAAAATATTAGTTTTTTGTAATTACCAAACCATAGTGCAGCTAATAATAACATCAAAAACTCATTAATCGTCATAAAATTCCCTAAATTCTTTATTAACATTTTTCGTAATCACGAACTAAAACACACATATTTACACATTGTATTCAAAGTCTTTAAAACTTAATAAATCAATAACCAGTTTTAGGAAACGTGACAAAAAATATGGCTTTTTCAACATTTTTAAAAAGAAAAATATTTAATCATTGTTGTGAAAATGAAGGTAGAACAAAAAGAATTTTACAAACAATATTCTTAATGATTTAGGTTGTTATGATCAATATGATTTTATGCAAAATTCTTAGATCTCAATATATATTTCTCTTTTCTATCGTTTTTCTCTCTTCAAATCAGTGTTCGCAGTTTAGGAAATTTATCCCCATATTGGGGATTCTATTTTGCATGATTTGAGATAAAAATCTGTATTCAGGGATTTTATTGGTACTTTTTCATACTCCTTTGGGAAAAGATGGTTGCTTAAGCCGTAAATCTTACATTGAATTAGAGATGGGCGCGTGTCGACATTTCCCAACACGACACGAACACGAATCCCGGATGTCCAACACGCACGAAATCAGATTTTCTGTCACGAACACTTCGTGCTAAGTCGTGCGTATTCGTGTCACGAAAAAACACGACACGCGTTCATCTCTACATTGAATGCGCTAGCCAGAGATTAGATCAATTATCTCCTAAAGATCTCTCTCTCTCTCTCTCTCTCTCTCTCTCTTAGTGGAGGATAAACTCTAAATGACAGAACTAGACAAGATTCAAAGGACATCATGTCTCGCAATGAAACAAAAAAAAAACTTCTCAGGCCAATCTAGAGACTATGCTCGACTTAACGCCTCTTGATGATAACATAAAACGCATATCTACCAAGCCCGCCCTTAGGTTGCTGAAGATGTAAAATTGCCCTAAAGTATTCATATGAACGTGAACAAAGTGCGAGCGGAGATGTTAACGTTGCAGTTTGGTATAAACGTATACCTTTTCTGCTGCACCATTATTCGTCATCAACATCAGTAATTGTGTTTTTAACTTTAAACTCAGAGATTAGGGCGATTTAAGACATAGCGAATCCTTTGGAAACAAACGGACTAGATGATTCCTGTTATGAACTTTGGTAAACAGAATAGGACGACCGGATGGAAAACTCTTTAATTCGGTATCGATATTTCGGACGGCTCAAAAATGGACGCTAATAACACAACGCAATAATTTTGAACTTTTTGAAAGTTTCGGAGATTAAAATAGATAATTCTTATGTATTTTCATCTGCTGAATTCAGAAATCACCAAGGACTAAAGTAAAAACACTCAATTTCCTACATCCTGGCAATACCATTAAGGTATCCTGAAACGCACATCAGCCAAATTACACTCAAAAGAAAGATATTTTTGTGTAGATTAATTATCCATAAATTGCTTTATGATTTTGAGTACCCGTCCGGAAATATGATGGAAAGAATAAAAAAATTTTAAAGAACTAGAGCTAATCGGAAATTGTTATGTAGATTTCTGAATTCAGCAGATGGAAATACATGAGGATTTATAATACTATTGATATTTCATTGTTGTGGAGTGTAATGGGTCGGGAGTATTCTCTGAAAATTTCATCCTTTCGGTATCACTCAAGCTAACCGACACCTCAACGGGGTTTCAGGCGGAGATTTATGACAAAACCCAAGCTGCGAAAAGAACTGAGAGGCTTATCTCAGGTACAAGTATTATTGAAATATTTGTATATTGGGCCTTTAATTATGGTGCAAGCATTAGCGTAGCTAGAAATAGCTGAAAACCACATTAGTTCCTACAGTTCGCTTATATTATCAAAATAACTCTAATATTTTGAATTTCTATAGGGTAGGCGTGAGCGATTCTCTGGTTGGCAAATTCACAGGTTAACTAATGATGGTGGCTTAACCAATGACACTTATATGAAAAATCGTTAGTTAAACCAGCGACGTTAGTTAACTACAAACTGTGAATTTGACCCTAATGGGTCTTCATACGATTTCAAAATAAAAAAATATAGAAATTTTTAGGGAATCCGAAAAATTGGAATTTATGGAGAATACAAGTAGAAAATTAGGAATCACCGCGAACACTGGCTCAATTTGAATATTATCTCATTAGATTTTTTTATTATTATATTTGTCTTTGTATTCTCTTACTCGCTTACTCATTTACACTAATTGGAAATTTTTTGGGGATGCTGCTGTCTAGAAGCTAAATAGAGAATTAACATTTTAGTACATTTTTATTGATCGTTCGGGCTAATCGATTTTGTCTTAAATTTGTTTTGTCTGTGTTATTATATCTTTAAACAAATTAATAATAATAATAAATAAATTCGAATTTTTGCTGTATAGGAAACAGATCTAAGAAAAAATTTTATTATTCTTTTTCTTTAGCAAAAAAAAAATCTTTGCAAATTAATTAAAATCTAAAACAGCGAAAGATTGCATAAAATTATTATATTTATCGTTAAGTCATAAAATAAATAATAAATCATAATTTAAAAATATTATAAAATCGTTAAAGAAATGTTAAAAAGAACTCAAAATTTGTATAAAAATTTGTTCATTATGAAAAAATTTTAAATCTAAAGAGATTTGATTTCAAGTTTGAAAAAATGTTTAAGAAATTTTAAATATTTAAAAGGGACTCAGTGTGTTTTATATAAAATTAAGTTTATTGTTAAATAATAAAAAAATACAATATTTTATAAACTGCTTAAACAACGAAGAACTGCAAATAGAAGGAAAAATCTAGAAAAATGTGCGACTCTACAACAATTATTCCTTCCAAGCAGACGGCTTTACACAATTGTTGGATAATTTACAGTAAGAGTTTTTTATATTTCGACACATTAATACTAAACTTTAAAACCATTTTCTAAAAAAATGGCTTAAGGTTTTCTTCTGGTGTAACTAAGAAAAAATTGTAACGACTTTTTTCCTGAGTCTTTCAAAAGATTTCCCCCATTGCTGCAATGATGGCGACATTTATAATGGAGATGATCGTGAATAACAACTTACATATTTATTCAAGAACTTGATAACCTAATAAAATCGATATTTGTGGATCGATTTTAATGATTTATGGCTTATGTTATTCCTGATGTACCTAGCTTTCAGATAAATGAAAAAAATGTAATTTGTTTGCCCTCGTAAGTTTTTATGAGTTTTTGAAAACAAAAAAAAGTTTAATTTTACATGAAAAAACTAATTTAGTAAGAGGTATAAAAAAATGGACGACATAAAGGTAATTTATTCCCCATCTTTTTCTGCTTGTTTCATCGAAATCGGTTAAACCGTTCTCGAGTTATGATGAAATATATTAGCGTGACCGCCATATTTCTAAATAAATAAAAAAGTCAAAATACAAAATATATCGTAACTCATTTATTTTTTTAACTATTTCAATGCAATTATGCAGTTTGGAAAACTATTTTAGTGTTCCTTTGCGCAAAAGTAAATATACATATGTATATGGTATTTTGGCATCTCAGAAGCAAGTCAACGTTCAGACGATGCAAGTTTTGTTGATCAGCTTCTTATTTTGTAGGCAAGAGGAAAGAAACGGGTACACACTCTTATGTACTCATAAAATTCATTTTGATTTCTCATTCGTAATATAAAAAACGCACACATTCATTCACATTGTATGTATATACATTCATGCAAAAGAAAGAAACAATTAAGCGATAAGACTTTCATCGTCTGAACGCCAAAGAAAGACCAAAGAAGAAAAAGTAAGAAGCTGATCAATAAGACTTGCACCGTTTGAACATAGACCAACTACCATAACTTACACGCAATTTACATTGTGTCTTTCTCGCCTGGCCTTAAAGGCAGGCTTTTTTAGTTCGCGAGAGAGAGAGAGAGAGAGATTGTGAGAAGCTAGCGGGGTAATTAAAAAGTCACGAATTGAAATTTGAGGATTTTTTTGATATTTCTCTTTTTCATTTTCGTACTCTCAGCATTAAGCATGTGTATAATCGAAAAAAGGCATAGAGAAAAAGTCTGTAATGTAAATGTGAGTGACTTTTCGTAGGAGTTTTAAAAGAAAACTGTAAAAAAAGGCATAGTGTGAAAAGCCACTTAGCTATTTACTAACATGTCTTATTTGAAAGATAACAATCATATCTTTCAAATATGAAAAATTTGGTCGAAATCTGTTTTGAAACAAAGAAGTTATGACTGTTCAAAATTCAAACTCTAAGAAACCCGTTTTTTCACTACATTTACCGTTATAAAATCACTTTACGAAGTGACTTAGAAAAACTATAGGCATTTTTTCTATGGGTTCCAACAAAACAGAATTAACTGGCACATAAGAATTTACATTTTCGGACTAATTTGCTTTGTAATCCAAAGTAAAGACGTCACACTCATGTATATTTCTGCTTATCGCCAATTATTAGATGGCTTGGCTGACTCTGATCGTAATTCTTATATATAAACTTTTTGAAAAATTTGAATACGAGAATTGCATCACTACTAATTTGATGTTTATCACATCCAGGCCCGGTTACAACGGGCCCGATTTTCGAAAATCTAGTATTCGAGGTGCTAGAAAGCTGTTTTACGTTCGTGTTCTTCTAGCCTTATGCATGTGAGTGTATTTATGTAAACCCAGCAAACCAGAACATTCGAAAATAATATCGCATTCGAATGTTGCGTACATATTTCTCGAACAAAACACTCGAGAAAGGCTATCGAAGTCGGAAAGAGCTGCTAGAGCTCACTTGTCGCTCAGTTTGTGGCAGCAAATCTTTCGATTTCGATGCTTGGCTGACAAAACAATAGCGGACTAATATCGAAGAAACATCGATACCACAAAAAAGCAGGAAAAAGTGATTTTTCAAGATTGTTATCTTTACTTGGTAATTTATCTATTTTAATGTAAATTGAATATTTATTTATTTAAAATTTTAACTTACGCTAGCTACAGTCAATCAGATTTGAACACGGTACCACCAGGCTAACAGATTAGCACACATCCACTAGGCTATCGTGGCAAATTTTTTTCTATTTAATTATTGCATACATGAGAGTAAATTACACATTCGAGAAATTATCGAAAATAGTTCGATGCTGCGAACATTAACATTTTATCAAATTTGGCAATTGCGCTTACTATCGCGACATTATCGACAAAAGCTCGCTTTAACGAACATTCGATTTTTTTAGATTCACGAGCATTTATCGAACAAATTTGTTTCGAAAATTCTTCGTTTTAGCGAACCTTCTTTTATTTCGAATCTCCGGTTTAGTGGGAAGCTCTAGTAATCATTAAAAAAAATCACACACTTTTGTTTTTAGTTTTAAATGTAAACTATTTCGGAATTAATTTTAAATTTAAAAAAAATGATTCCAAAATGGTCTATAATGAAAACCGCTGAGTTTTAAAATTATTCCAAGATTTTTTACTGTGTATTCAGTAAAATATTAAAATTTTTATTAAAATACATTGAAACAATCTTTTCTTTGTTAATTTTTTTATAGTTGTTATTATGAATACACACAATGAAAATATTTTACTTTATAAATAGAGTGTTTTATTAAAAAAGAAAAATCCCGCAAACCGAAAAATCCCGATAAATCTTGGGATCCCAAATAATCCCGGAATCCCGGGATTTGAAATTCTGAAATCCCGAATCCCGGGACTTACAAGAACCAGTCCCGTTTGGCATCCCTAGTTGCTGTGTTTCCTTCTTCGAAACGTGTTCCCATGCGCGCATGATTTTTGTTCGGCAAAACCGTGCTTCATTTAAAGCATAAAAAATGCGGTAAAGTCATGTCTTCGTCTTATTACATCCATCGAATGGTGCCATCGTCAAATTTCCTTGAGCACAAATCGTGTATATTGTAATGAATCAATCCAGTGTTGCCGACTTCTGTGCAATTACCAACAATGGAGTGCTAATTTTAGATAATAAATTTTTTACGTAACTTTATCTCAAAATAATTTAAATATCTTTGTTGCAACGAAAATTATAGACAAATGCGAAGGCAATCTTTAAGAACCGACCAATGAAATATTTAGAACCCATAAACTATTAATTTTTATGTAATACTGCATTACGACACTTGACGTTACCAAATTTGTTTATTTCTCGGTTAAGTTGTTGTGAGAATATGCCCATCTAGAAAGAATAGCATCTTATTATTGCTTCCAGAAACCCTAACCTAAAAGCTTTACACAGCGAAGCCACTACTCGATATACGAAGAGGAGAAAAGCTTTAATTCCATCCCTGAAGGCCGGCTAGGCAGAACATCTTTACTCCGCAAAGCCAGTATTTTTCTTTTCAAAAAGAAAATAATGTCCAGTGAACATTGCCTTCTTTTCAAAATCGAAATAATGTCCATGGACATGAACATGAACACAATATGTAGGTGTGTTTCTTTACCTGGACAAAGTTATTTTGAAGCAATTTTTGCAACCAATTTGCCTTTAAGCTATAATTCACAAAAGAAAAATGTTAGACCGTGTTTCCTACATATTTTTGTCTCATTATACTCACAAACTAATTTCCTCCTCTATATCTTATCAAATTTTTATTTTTAAAATAATTTTCTCTTTTCTTTTAATTACAGCTAAAAGTGATGCCAAAGAAATAAAACCCATTATAAACACAACAGATTCTCTTAATCCCAATAGATCCAGTAACGATACAGGTGACACTGATCCCGATGAAGATGAAGATAATGGTCAGTCTTGGCATGAAATGCTAGATCCAGAATTACAACCCGAACCGCCCATACCGGATAATCAGGAATCACAAGAGATCTATGCGGATCATAGTCGTTTAGCCAAAGAATATTTAAGAGTTGAAACGAAATTGTATTTTTCTCAAGAACTAAGAGCGAAAATACTACAACAAATGGATCCAGAAGAGCAGAGAGAGAAGGAAGAACTGCTTAAAAAATTAAAAGAAAAGGTGATTTTTTTTTTTACAAAACCACATAATTAAATACAGAAACTAATTTTTGTACTCTCTATATTTAGGAAGAGTTATTGGATTTCTACAATAATCTTAAAAGTGCTCGTCAAATCGCTGAGGAACCCAATCGTGTGGAATATAATGGTCAACAGAATAATGAGTTAGTGCCCGATGACAGTTGGGTGGTCATCAATAGCAATAATAAAAATTCATAGTATTTATTACTTTAACTATAATTTAGTTGTAATAGTTTTTAAGGAAGATGTACTTTCAAAAATGTGTATGAATGAGTCTGTGTCCATTTTTTTTAGTTTAATTTAGCATTTTAATTATAATTGTGTTTACAAGTATTCTGTACAGTGTGTGTGTGTGTGGCATGTATGTATGTGATCTCAGGTTTTAAGAAATATGTAGCTATAAATTTAACATTTAACTATTTATACTTTAAAGACTTAAACTTCCTTTTCTGATAGATTGTAGTTTATATTATCCATCTTGAAATAATTAAACATGTCCATTTGTATAATAACTCTGGTTTGTTTGATATTTTAACGGCTTAAATAATTAATAGTCCTACTAGTATCCATCTTGACAAGTGGTAAAACTGAACAAAGATCGCTAATGAGTTGGTATAGCGGCCTAGAAATTAGTACAGATTTGTTCTGATAGTCTGATGATTATATGTATGTATATATGTATGTATATTCTAATAATCGTCTCTATTGGCGGTTGTTCTGGAAAACTTGTGGTGAAGTTAAAAGCAAAATAAAAATTATTTGCATTTTTTTTTAAATACGTTTTTTATGTTATTGGAATCAGTATATTTGTTTGTGTCGATGGGCAAATTCCAGTAAGTCGTATGTTTCAAGGGACATAGTACTGCTCAAAATCATCTGGGAGGTAAAGAACACCAAGTCCATTTGTATAAGTAACGGTAATATTATATGTCGTAATTTTATTAAGGATTATATAAAATATTCGGTGTATTTAAAATACAAACATACCTACAAATATTAAATTTATTATTTCAGATATTCTTTCAATTTTATTTTATTTTACTTGGTAAAGCACCAATAAATGTACTATTTATATTGAGTAGGTGAGTTATAAAACTCGCTCTTTCGCTTTAATCGAATTTTGGGAAAATGCAAAAAAAAACATATTAGCCCAATTCACAATCTTGTGCAAATGGTCTTGCATCGTCGCATTTGCAAAATGGTATAGCATATTGATACTCACCACTAACAATTGTTAAGTGGTGAGTATAATATACTACACCAATTTGCAAATGCTACGATGCAAGACCATTTGCACAAGATTGTGAATTGGGCTATTGTGCCTGATTAAATGAACCAAATTGTTGAATGCTATTGATTCGGAAATATTGTGTTATTCTTGATTAATAACACAGGTCAACACCATTTCTAAGCGAAATTTTGTAAGAAATAAATTTTTTATTGAAATGAAAATTTTATGAGCCTAGCTTAAAATCATTAAAATGTCAAAATTGTTGATAATTTTTTAAAATATAGACTGTAAAATTTTATCATAAGCGACAGTTTATCAATATAAATCATTTTTAAATATAATAAGAAACCCTTCTCCTGAAAATTTTAATTTTTGGCGCTAAGTGCTTTTTCGCACTATGCCTTTTTAGCCTGGCTTTTTTGACAATTTTCTTTTAAATCCCCTACGAAAAGTCACACACATTTACATTACAGACTTTTTATCCGTGCCTTTTTTGGCGATTATAAACATGCTGAGAATACGAAAATGACAAAGAGAAATAACAAAAAATCTCTCAAATTTCAATGTGTGCCTTTTTTATTACCCCGCTAGCTTCTCACCTCTCGCTCGCCAACTAAAAAAGCCTGGCGAAAAAGGCACAATGTAAATTGTGTGCAAGGGGTCGATATGATACTGAGCTCTAAAGCCTATAAATTACTTTTTTTTTAATTGACTTTGTATCACGAGATTTTCATGTATAAAGAAGAAAAGAGGATGCTGCATCACATAATTTGCATTTACTCGACAACTAGTTCTTCGATTAAATTGAAAAAAAACACAAGCATCGGAAACAAAATGACCTTTAAATTACTAATTTTTGAACAGTCTTATAGTTTCAGAGATATTCAGAAAGTTGTATCAAAAAAATACATTTTTTCAAAATATTTGAAAAAAAAAAACAATTTTTAAAAGACTCATTAAAATTTTAAACTAAAGAAAATTTTAAATTTTATTCTTAGTTGTGATAACTTCATATGCTACAAATAAAATTAGCTAAAATGTATTAAAATCATTTCACAAATTCTGAATTTATTCACAATTCAGCGGTAGCATGTCGACCTACCGTTCACGAAAGAGGTCGGGGACGAAAAGTGGCATTTTACGATCTCCTAAGTCCAAGTTTAGGTTTTTAAACTTTCGCCGACGTTAAAAGTTGCTTTTGTTAAACAAAAGCATAGGAAAACTTAAAAAAATTGAATTTTTCAGAGGTACGATTAGTTCTTCTAAGGGGAACTTTTTTCCCTTGGTCAAATTTTTCTTATTTTCAAGCATTAACAGCCTATGACCATAAGACATATTTCTGCCAAGTTTAATCGCTCTAGGGGCACTCAATAAGTTTTCAGAAGCAATATAAGCTAAAAAAAATTATGTCGGGCTAGATTGGCAAAATACCGTTTGATACAAATTGCTTTACACTTGCTTTCAGGGAAATCGCTTATTGGGAATGAAGTGATGACCTTCAACTTTGTTTTAGAAGTCTATTTGAAAGACTACAAATCCGTACAATAAAAATAGCTGTTTGTAGCGTTTTAAATTAATTTCGTATATTATTGCTCAATTTAATTTTAAAAAAATAAATGCATCTGTCTGGCTGTAACAATAATATTAATCTATGAATTAACACACTGTACATATTTTTATACAGTCTTTAATAAGGCTTATATACAAACAAATTGATCTAGTATTATACATTGAACTTAAAAGCTATTAACGATTTCTTTAAATTTTATCACAATAATGAGGAGGTAAAGATTTGCTTAAGGATTTGTGGTAGTGTTGAGACATCCATGCAAACGTAACTATGGCCAGCTGGCATTTGAGCGTTTATCCTGCAAAAAGAGAAAACAACTTGTTAATAGTATAAACTACTATTTTCTTTTCATAACATTTTTTATAAAAAAAAATATTGTCAATACTATCAACCTCTTCAAATATCGCTTAGAAACTTTTTTAATTCTAGCGTTTCACAGTCCTAGTTTTTAGAATAACGATTAACTATATCTGTTAGTTAACTTTAGATTAAACTTAGAGCTTGTTATTCAAATAATGATTATCTAGCTAATAATATGGCGGTTAAAGCACGTTTAAGTTTTTTTCTTGTTTAACTTAAACATAGGTTAAACTAAGAAGTTAAAACTTAAGCCCTAGTAATTGTATTTCTGATCACACACCATAATCTTTAAGTTCCTGTTTTGTTTTAAATCCCAGTTAGAGTAAATAATTCAAATTTTTCAGTATACTTACACATCAGCTTCCTCGGCTAAGCTACCAATGAATATAACATGACCCTTAACCTTTGGTTCGCCATTCATTAAAGCCTTGGCAAAATCTTTTGGATTAATGCCATATCTCGATAAATTTGCATCACTTAGCACCACCACAATTGCATTATCATAATCTTCATCAGCCAATGTATTAACAGCCTCTTTCGTAGCCTTTACGGTACTATCCCCTGACCAACAGAATTGCGAATGGGCATGCATCATACGTATTGTCTCGAAACGTTCCTTATCGGTACGTGGAGGATTGCCAGCATTTACAAATGGTATTTCGTAACCTTCGCCACTGTGGCCAATAACATCATAAACTATTTTCTTTTCGTAACCTTCAAAAGCTTCCATGACCATAACAACAGCCTCCAGTTCACGATCTAAACGACCATCATAGCCATTAAAGCGGTACATGGATCCTGATACATCTACTACTAATTTAAAACGATTAGGTTTCTCTTGTATATGATCAGCCCAGGGGTTGGCATCCGCTCTACGGCGATAAATATTCTTTTCTCCTGTTATACCCTCTATGAGACGAGTATCGTCTAGTTCGCCATGAGTTTGATACTTTTGCCACTGTCTTTCTTTGCTTTTGGTTTGCATGGCATCCAAAACAGCCTTCAATTGTTGCACTTGTTTGCGTATGGGTTCATTAAATTGAGCATACAGGGCATGATCGTGGGCAGACATTTTGATCTCTTTCAATTTCTCCTCAAACGCCTTACGATTCATTTCTCTTGCAGCCTTTTTGACTTCCTCGGGTATGTCGTTTTTTTCTTCGTCTGAAAGTTGGTGGACTTTATGACCGGCATCTAAACGAAATGGACCCCCTTTTCCGCCCAAGCCCGCTGTGTCACGACCGCCAGTACCACCAGCCCAAGTATTACCTCCTACATGAGGTTCATTTTTAGGATCCACTTTGCCATACTTTGGACCGGAAACACCCAAACCACTTTTGCGATTGACTGTCAAATTAAGCTCCTTCTTTTTACGCAAAGCAAACAACTCATTGCGCGCATAGGCCTCTATGGGCAAACCATGTTTAGCCAAGACTCCAGTAACTTGTTCCAAAGCTTCAGGTTGGTATTTGTCGAAATCCAAAACATTTCCCACCAATTCTGACATATTTTCATTAGGATATTTCTCCAAATGTTTGACTATATTCACTACTTCCCTAGTGGAGTAAGGATAATTAAGTAAACCTTCATCGGCCATTTGCCTCAGCTCGCCAAAAGCATTAACCAGAGTGGCTAAAGTTTTCTTGGGTACTGAGGGTCCATATTGTTGTAATAGAAATATTTCGGAATCAGGAGAAGGATTGTCTACGGCATGACAACTGAAAACATCACCCAAAGATGCATAAAAGTCATTACCCAAAAAGGGGAATCCAGGACGATTAGCCAAGACAATAACACGGAAGTTTGGATGAGTTTCGATTATGTCTTGCGAAGGGTTTTCCTCTAAAGCAGATTCCTTATCACCGGAAGCCACAATTTTACGCCCATCTGAGAGCATCATTTCACCGCTTTCTACCAAAGTTCTTAAAATACAAGTGACATTAACAGGAGCTTTATCGGCCTCATCTATAACTAAGATATGGCCCGATTTAACAGCTTTTACTAAAGGACTGTCTTCATATACAACTTGGCCGTCACGCAATGTAGATTGCACGGTCAAGCTGTGTACGGTGGTGTCTCTGTGTAGTTGTAGGTATTCACGTGGTTTGTTCATCAATTGCAACAATTTGTCAATGAGTTTATTTTTACCCACACCCTGATTACCCACCAGCAGCAAGTGGTCACCTATAAGGAAATCTTGCAAAAGATGTTCCAATAAGGTCACATGTTGTGGCATTTCATAAAACAAGGTACTAGGCACCTTAGATTCCTCACTAGCCACTTCCAATTTCATTTCGGTGTTGCCTATTTTTAAAATATTATTTTCTACAGAAATTTTTCTGCGCTTTGCATCTTTTCTCGTTTCCGGCACAATTCCAACCTGACGCAAGACATTCTCTAAGGCAGCTCTTGGTAAAGCGGGCATGAATTTGGTAAGGAAAGTATTTTGTATGACTTCGTGTATATCTGTGGTATAGGAAGATATACGTCGGGCAATTTTCAATAGCTGACGAGTGGATAAAGTGCCCGATAGATTTTGTAAAGTGGCATCTGAAGACTCTCTTAAAACATGGGACAACTTTATGACCTTATGTATGCTGTCATCTATATCACCATAGAGTTTTTGTATTATTTCATATTCTTCAGATTGCTGTAGAGGCCTAACTTCTATGTATAGAAAAAGACTAAGCATTTCCGGAGTTAACCAATTCTGTGCCGTGGAGGTGGGATTAGGTGGTTCAGCCAAGGCAATAATTCTGAAACTATCATGTATCTTTAAAATACCCTTCTCAGCTAATTGCAATTTTGTAAAACCTTGCTGAATCAAAGCCTCATAACGTGCTCCATTCAAAAGTGTAGTGGCATCACACAACTGCAATTCACGGTCATGTATGAGACGCTGCAAAACTGTCAGCGTACTTTTATGCAAACGATTTATGCCATTAAGCAAAGCTACCGAGCCAGTTTTAGCCGCTCTCACCAATGGAGAATCTCTCCACACAGTATCGCCCTCTGCAGTGGTAATACGTTGTTGGACCAAATCCCTTGATGTCATATCTTCAAATAGCACCATAGGTTCCAAGGACTGTTGCAATAATTGCATGAGATGTTGCGTTAAAGTATATTTTCCTACACCTTTTTGGCCCAACAAACAAACATCGCCCACACTGACCGCTTGAATCATTTGAGCCAAGATATTACGCTGGTGATCCAAATCCACAAATTGCTTTTGTTTCTGATTAATTGAGACATGATGACCGCCTGGTATTTTCACAGTAACATCATCAATTTTAAACTCTATTAAATTATTTACTCGATCGTTTTCTATTTTTTTATTAGAAATCATTTGAACAGGACTTGTAGGTACAGCTGTGATGTTAAATGATTTTAGTAAATTAACTATGCGAGTTTGTTGCTCTTTTTTCAGTAAAGTTTGGTAGGGATAGAGGCGTGTTAAAGCATCATGTAGAGACAAGTTAGAATTGGTATCCTAGGAATAGTACACAGAGCGATTTTAGTAATAATTAGTTTGAGGAAATATGTATAAAGCAAGTAATACCATAATTTTAGCTACTAAGTGTAGATTATCCAAGGGGAAATCTGGTAGACTGGCTGATGAATCGGCCGACTGCACACCCAAACCAAAAGATAAAAGACTTTTCAAGCTATCTAAAGGTACATTAGGAGCACGGCTGCACAAATTGATAAGTATTTCCTAAAAGTAGAAATTATTATTTACGTTGAAATAATTCATTCTCTTTGTAAAAAAAAGTCCCTACCAGGTACATTTATTATTAATGTACCTTGGTTCCAACTGGTTTTCGAATTATCGAAATATAAGAAGAAATCTTTCCAAAAGTACAATTTCTTCTTAGATTATGTTCGCTATCTTAAACAGAATTTAGAATTTTGTAAACTGTTTCACATCTTCAATAAATAGTTTAAAATTAATTATTTACCATTTTAGTTTCACTCAAAATCAATGCATATTTTCAAAATATTTTATTAGCAAAAAGACTGACGAAAATTAGCGTATTTCAACCATGTTTGAATTTCGTATTTAATTCTGAACTTTTTACAAAAAAATTTTTAATATTTTTTTAAAATTCTTTCGCAAAATTTCGACTATTCTTAAAGTTTTTAAAATTTTAATTTTTATAAGAAAACAATTAATTGATATTTTTGCTAAAAAAAAAACTCGAAGACTATTTCGAAATTTGGAAACAGTAAGTTTTATGCGAATATTTATGTGTATGTATTAAGATATGTAAAAATCGCGAAGGTTTGATTATTTCGAAAAAAACAAATTTATCTTCGAGCAAAATGAACTTCAAATTAATGTTATATATCAATTACGATTTTAAAGATTTATACAATCTTACTTTTTCAAAACAAAAAAAAATCTTAGATTCTTCTGGTCGAAAATTCGAACACTATTTTGAAAATTTACGGAAAACTATTCAGACAAGCTTCTTTAAAAACCCGAAATGCAAAATTTTTTAAATCGCAAGGCTTTGAGCAGTTCGAAAACTTGAATTCAAGTTCGAAATTTCTTAAAATAAGTTCTTAACTAGAACAAAAGACCTATGATTCATAAATTTCATAAAATGTTGCTTTTATAAAAAAAATATTTTTATTGTGACCCGAAATTCGAACATGGTTTCGAAGTTTAGCAAACGTAAATTTCACAAGAAAATTCAATATTTGCAAATTACATTTCGGTTTTTAAGACGCTTGCTTATGATTCTTAAATTTTATAAAATTTTATTTTATACATATATATATATATATATATATATATATATATATATATATATATATATATATATATATATATATATATATATATATATATATATATATATATATATATATATATATATATATATATATATATATATATATATATATATATATATATATATATATATATATATATATATATATATATATATATATATATATATATATATATATATATATATATATATATATATATATATATATATATATATATATATATATATATATATATATATATTTACGAAAAATTAAAAAAAAAATTTTTTGAGTAGTCCAAAACTCAAAGTTAATATCCAATATTTGCATTAAAGAAAAATATCTGTAGTTGAAAATTCGAACACTGTTTCAAAGATTAATAAAAGTAAATTTTATTGCAAAATATTAAATTTCAAGAGTTGAAAAAAGTTCCAAAATCGTACAGCTTGTAGTTCGAAAACTCGAATTCGGTTTCGAAATTTCTCAAATAAATTTTTGTATTTTTTATAAAAATCGAAAATTCGAACACTGTCTCGAAGTGTAGCAGAAATAAATTGTACGAAAATATTCAGTATTTGCTAGTTTCGAATTTTGTCGATGATTCTTATATTTTATAACATCATATTTTTAATATAAATATATATTGTTTTATTTTAAATCGCTGTTTCGAAGCTTGGCAAAACTAATTTTTATGCATGTATATTAATATACAATTCTATATTTGCAATATTTTACAAAATAGTAAAGATTTGATTAGTTCGAAAACTCGAATTTAGTTTCGAACTTTCGCAAAATAAATTTCAATTTAAAGCAAAATATTGATTGTGACTCTTATATGTTATAAAACTTTATTTTTTATAATTATCGAATTCGACCACTGTTTCGAAGTTTGGCGAAATTACATTTTATGACAATATAACTAAATAAGGTTCGATATTCACTAAAAATTTTAAAAATAGTACTTTGAGTTCTTCAAAAATTCAAATTTAGATTCTACAGATAACTAAATGCAATCTTACGTTTGAAAAAAAGAGACTAACAATTAATTTTTGTAAATGAAAATTGGAACACTTTCGAATATCGATAGATTAATTTCAATATTAGCAAAAATTAATTTTAAAATAGTAGAACTTTGAGGAGTTCGAAAAAAGAATTTTAAATGTATTTTAAGAAAAATTTGTATGGAAGTTTTATTCAAAAATACATTTAAAATATATTTTATATTTTATGAATATGGCAGAAACAATTTTAAAACTATTTCAAAATGTTTTGAATTTGATTTTAATTTGTTCGGTTTATATATAAGAATAATTTTAATAACCGTAATAGCTTAATGCTGATGTTACTCACCTCAAATGAAAAATGTGACACATTTCGTGACTGAAAACGTGATCTCAAGGGAGGATCCAAAGGTGTACCTTTATATTTTTGAGTAGGGCAACCCAAAGCCACCACACGAAAGTCTTCAGAGACACGCAAAAGACCCCAAGAATCTAATTCTTCTTTTGAATATGTCTACATATTAAAGAAGCATCGTGAAAAAAAAACATTTAAAACAATTTCAATTAGAAAAAAACCTGCCTACCTCCATTAACTTATCATAACGCTCTGGTGCCATTAAAAATTTGCCATTTTCCAAATGCATTTCACGATTCTCCAAAAGATTATTTAAAATGGGTAAAACGTTACGTTCAGCATGCTCAACACCATCTAATACCAATATGCGACCATTAACAGCAGCGCGAACAGCACACTAATAAATTTTAGTGATTAATTGCAGAGTTCAAAGTTCATTTTTTTCGCCACTTACTTGATCATAATAAATAGCAGCCTTGTTTTTTATCTCACGTCTTTGTTTTAAATCACTTTCGGTGGTATCACGACTCAAAGCAATGTACTCCAATTCTCTTTGAGTTAATTCCAAAAACTGCATGGCTAATTGCCTCCTAAGAGGTCCAGGTTGGCCCAAAAGAAACATGTCTTGTTTTAATGTGTCTTTTTGCAGCATCCAACGTATATGATGTAAAGCTGATTGAGTCAATTCCATTGAGCCATCATCAGAATATTGTACTAAATAAAAACATTATATTTAAATAGTGCAATTGTTATTCAACGTTATGATTAACTCACCATATTTTTGTGGCACTAGCTCCAGATTTTTTGGTAATTTTATACTCTTTGTTACATCACCAATGGTTATAGTTTCACTATCTTCACCCACTTTTGTTGAATAAAATTTCCCATAAACCGGTACAAATTGTGGAGATTTTATTACATATCGATTATTTAGGAAATGATTTGTAGACCTTTTTATTAATCTCAATGGTAGAATCATGATTTTTATGTACAATAAAACAAAATTTATTAAAAAGTAAAGAAAACTAACTATACAATTTACACCATGAACGCTAACAACAAGAATAAAAATACAACCACTACCGCTTCACTAATGATTTAATAAACACAACAAACACGCTGTTTATTGTGAGAGAGAAAGTGAGTAATAGTAAATTGCTAGTTGAGCAATAACAACAAGTACAGCTGTTTTAATTTAACAACTGTCTAGTAGAAAGAGTTGCAGTGCGTTGTAGTACAAAAAGTATTATTTTAATATGCACAGATGCTCAAAATAGTAGTCAATAGTATTTCTTGTGCCAAAATCCGTTAAATTCAAAACAGAAAAATAAAACTGTTAAAATTTGGCGAAAATCTACAATTGGGAACAAATCAGGTTTAGCTATTCCTCTCAAAAATAAATAAAAATTAGCCTATCCAATAGAAAATTAACAAATAAGAAGAAAAAAAATTGGTGGTATATTTTTCATCGAATACGGTTAATATTGGTATCATTTAAAAGCCTTTAAGAAGATCTTTAAAGAATTACTAAAAATTTGAATAAATTCGTTAATCCAATAAAATCTCTAGCCGGCCTTCGGCTTCGCCGAGTAAAAAATTTCTGCTAGCTAGCCTTCGGCCGGGCTTCAAAATTTTCTCCTCTATGTATATCGAATAGTGGTTTCGTTGAGGAAAGAATTCCTGCCTAGCCGGTCTCCGGACAGGCTTAAAGATTTTCTCCTCTATGTATGTCGAATGGTGGCTTCGCTGAGTAAAGAGTTCCTACCTAGCCGGGCTTCGGGCGGGCTTAAAGGTTTTCTCTTCCATGTATTGTCGCTGAGTAAAGATTTTTGTGCTAGGCAAAAATCTGTTATAAATTTTAGCATCTCCTGAAAGGTATGTATGTCAAAACCTTCTATATTATACCAATATTGACTGCATTCTATGGTTAATATACAACCACAATTTTGCATTAGAACTCCAGAGGCCCATAACTTGGAAACTAAGGCTTGCCGCAATTTTGTTTTTATTTAATTTTTTCTTCCTATTTTCTAACTTTCTATAGGATAGGGTAATTTTTATTTATTATTGAAAGGACTAGCTAAACCTGATTTAAGCCCACAATTGCACAGTGGGGCAGAATAAAATTATTTGAAACATAAATCAGGCTTTCTAAACGCAAAGTTCTATCAGCATAAAATTTCGCATATAATTTTTGTACTAAATACCATGCAAGAAAAAATAAAGATTTTCTTCTAAGAATCTCAGAATTCTTAAGAAAATTCCAAAAAATCCAAAAAATGGAATTTTAACCAATTTTGCCCATAGCGTCAACACCTAATCCAAGACTCATTTAACACTTTGCCAAATAACTACGTATACGTAAGGGTTTTCAGAAGTGGCAATTGTTTTCGAATACCCGCTTTAGGAGTTTAGAACATATGAACTAAACTCAAAATTTCGATTTAAAATAAGTCGTATTAGGAAGTGCACATGTCCAACTATATTAAGAAATTCAACTATTTTTTGCCGTCGATTCACGTCTGTGGAGATCCCTTTCAGTTAATTACACATTTGATATATGTCCCAAAAAAATTTTTTTATATATACATAAAAGAGTAATGGTGTTTTTTTTTGCAAAAATTGTCAAAAACTCAACATTTTTAAATTTTCAATGTAAAAATTTAATATTTTTCAACTCAGACAGCAGAATGTCATGATTTCAATTTTCAAATGAATATAACTCACTAATTAGAAGAGATAAGTGTGCAACCAAGCATGTGTCTTTTAGATCTTAATACAGCTATAATACAGCAAAAAAATTTTAAATCGGATGAGAAAGAAAAAAATTGCGAGTACTAAAAAATGTTACATGGCCGAAGTGCCCTAATTTGAGACTTCATAGCTCCTCTCCTGAGCATGCCAGAGAGGTGATATTTAAAATATTGTATATATAAATAGGTCACACAATTTTTTGTCGTACACTTTTAAGTATCTTATTGTCTACCAATATTGATGAAACAGATATGGTTTAACAGGT
Organism: Panzeria rudis; assembly: GCA_956483635.1. Lineage (NCBI taxonomy): Eukaryota > Metazoa > Arthropoda > Insecta > Diptera > Tachinidae > Panzeria > Panzeria rudis. Next base: position 9,865,742 of record OY101448.1, on the reverse strand, counting down.
ATTTTTCTCTAGATGTGCACAATAAATTTTTTTGGCTAAGAAAACTGGTTACAAACAATCCCGTTTATGGACCAAGTGGTCGAATTTCGACCACCGGGCGAGATCCTAGTATGTTCATGTGAAATTTTATTCCGATAGAACTATCCATTTAGAATTGCCTGATTGATGTTCCAAATACATATTATGATTCTGCCCTACTGTGAATTGATATAAACAAACTTGGAAAGCCTATAAAATCATTAAGAAAATAGTTAAACCAAAGTTGAACTTTTATTGCACTTTTTCTTTTATGATTTTTAAGAATTTGTTTGTATTTATCAGTAAAATCTTACACCGCAAACTTTTTTGAACTTTTTTTTTTTTTGGAAAAAAATTATTCTCTATTATTATGTTTGTGCATTAAATAGCGTCCGATAGTTTTTTTTATTTTTATTTTCAATATGTGAATAGCCCCTAAAGAAGAAATAAGTGTGACAATCGGTTGTAATTTGGATCCAATATCTTCAAAATACTGGACGACGGTTTTGAAATTTTTTTAAATTTTGATTTTTAAATAAGTATACCTCCTCACTATCTATAAAAGATAAGTCATTAACCCAGCATAATTTTTTAGAACCTTATAAGGACTATAAGGACACAAACATTTTCAGAGGAGAAGCTTCATGGTCACTATATTGATAAAACGAACGATTTTTGTTAAATTGCTGATGTTTCCTTAATACAAATATCCACGATAAAACGTGGTAAAAGTGAACAAAGGACGCTGTTGATGACAGTGTAGCGGCTGTCGAAATTAGTAGTACTAATCCGTTCTGACTAGCAGATTAGATATTCTAATATTCCACTCTTAACAAATAATTTAAATTTACATGAATTCAAGTATTGAACTTATGCCGAAATAATAAACTTCCGATTATGCGATTTAGATAAAAGTCGGTAAGGCAAAAGATGTAGGAAACTTCAGACGCAACAACATTTTCGAAGATTTTTTTGTAAGTACTATATTTATAAAGTTATGGGACATAAAGCAGTAAAAGAGCATGTGCTGAATTTTTGGTGGGGGTACGACTCGCCATAATATCAACTGATTGACCAGACATTTTTAAGGGTAGTTTTTAGGGTTCCGTACACCAAAAGTGTAAAGGCACCCTATTGTTTTCGCTACGCTGTCCGTCTGTCTGTACGTCTGTCACAGGCTGTTTTCTCGATAACCATAAGAGCTAAAAATTGAAGGGTGTTCTAAAGCGAGCAACGAAAAATTTTGAAATACAAATATAATACACAAACACTTATATATGGACATTTAAAATTGTCAAAGTTAGTGTTAATTGGTGTAGTCTGTAGAATAGACAATTAACACTGATATTTAAAACAGTAAAAACTAAAGGGTGTTCTATCAGTTAATGTAATATTGACTATGTAATTTAGACAATTTGCTGTATCTTGGTAACCGTAAGAGGCAAACTCTTGAAATTTTAAAAATCGCTGGAGCTAAAAAATTCAAAAATCAGAAAAAATTTCAAAACGAAAAATCGCCAAAATGAAAAAAGGGCTTAAAGGAAAAAAGCACTAAAATTAAAAAAAACACTTGAATGCAAAAAAACACCAAACTGAAAAGATCGAAAAAAACTAAAAAATAACGCAAAAAACCAAAAAAAGGCATCAAAACGAAAAAAACCACTAAAACCTAAAGAAATCGCTAAAACTAACATCGTCAAAAAACGAAAAAAACGAAAAAAATTGCCAAAAATGAAAAAATTACCAAAACGAAAAAAAAGCGCCAAAAACCAAAAAAATAGCGCCAAAAACAAAAAAATCGCAAAAAAACTGAAAAAATCGCCAAAAAGAAGAAAGTGTCAAAACAGAAAAAAATCACTAAAACTAAAAAATCACCAAAAAGCGAAAAAATCCTAAAAACCGAAAAAAGCACAAAAGCCGAAAAACTAAAAATATCGTCAAAAAGCGAAAAAAGAGGTAAAACAAAAAAAACGGCAAAACCAAAAAATCGGAAAAAAGTTGCAAAAAACGAAAAATCGCAAAAAAAAAACGAGAAAAATTATAAAAATTAAAAAGCGCCAAAACAAAAAAAATATCGCTCCACCAACAAAAAAAACTTAAAAAATAAAAAAAACTAAAATTAAACGAAAAAGCAAAACGAAAAAATTTTCTAAATGAGTAAAAAAAGGACAAAATCGAAATGGGGTATATGTGTATTTGTACGGAACCCTTCGTGTGCGAGCCAAAGTCGCACTTTACTGAAGTTATTATAAACACCCATCGATTTGATGTGTGAGTCATGAACAAAACCAAATTAAATTTTTTACTCCACTCTAATGTTGTTCATTCAATGTTAAAAAGTTTTCAATGTTTATACTTTATACTTTTTTAACTACCCGCAATCAAATATCGAAAGTTACTAATTTCACCCCGATTTTGGAAAATCAAGCTTTTATCAGATCTCGACGTTTTGAGGTCATGGACATCATGTTTGTATGCATGTGTGTGTATGAGTGCGTGTGTGTGTATGTATCTAAACCTTAATTGTTATATTTTTTTCTTTAACGACTCGAGAAGTCTATGGATTTTGCAGTGTTTTGAGCTCGAAATAAGCGGGAAGTTCCACGGATGGTCTGCTAGGTCAACCGTACCCTATGTATATATTTCTATAATAAATATAAATTTTCAAACCCTGATTAAGAATATAAATAATTTCTGGTTAATCAAACTTAATAAAAACAAAAGAACGGGATTAAATATCGTACAAAACTTAGAATTTGTATAATACTTCCCTAAAACACGATATGGTATGTATTCTTTTATCAAAACTCAAAATTAGATATCGCAAAAATAAAATTGCAAAAATTGTTGCGATACAAAATACATGCAGGAGTTTTAACAAGTAACGAAAAAAATCGCGCCGTTTACACGGAGAGAAATTTTTGCTTGATTAATGACTTTTAATATATAAAAGAATGCATACTACCTTTAGCATATTTTCTATTTATTATAAAAATATATAAATAAAAATTAAAGGGCATTGTACTTTGTATACAAATCGTCAGCATAATAACATGATTGTAAGAGACTTCAATGATATTTTTGTTTAATAAAATGCGGAATAAATTATTTTATTTTTTTTTACATTTTTTTAAGAATAATCAAATTTTTGTTTAAAAGGAAATTGAAATAGTGTCGAAAAGTTTGTTTTTTCTTCAATCATAAGTAGTTCAAGTACAAGACGTAATATCTCTATGTATGTATATTATGCATGAAATATGTAGTATGTATTTTAAAGATATAGAAAATACGTATAAAATTATTTGAATCTTGCGAAATAGATGCAGAGCTAAAAAAGAAATTAATCTACGAAGTTCGGCTATAAATTAAACAGCTTTAATTCTATTGACAATATAGTAGATTGCCTTAAAATTTGGCAAACTTTAAAAAATATCTTTTTATATTTTTTAGTTAAACATGGAACGGTCAAGGTAAGGACAAAGGTAGTTTTAGATATGGTTTCGTAAATTGAGGAAAAGTTTTACAAGTGTGTATAACCAAAACGTTTTTCATACAGAATGGATTTCAAGATTTTCTTTTTAAGTCAATAATATATAAATTTTTGAAGAACTAATTCTTTCAAGTTTCTCTCTTCGTTTATAAATGCTGATAAGAAGTTAAGCTAGAAACTTCATAAATAAACAAAAATTCCCACAGAAGTATTAATACAGTGAAGAACAAAAAAAGTGTGTGGCAATAATTATGAAGTATAATTTAAGCGAAGAAACTCTAAAGGGCAAAATACACCGTCAAAATGCTTGATGTCAGATTCGTGTACGTGTGCTTGACGAAAAATCAAAACCAAGTAGATTTTCCATCAAGCGTCGTCGGTGTTACTAATACTAACGAAATTTCACGCATACTTTTACCACGCTTGTTAAGCATTTTGATGGTGTATTTTGCCCGTAACGAATTATCACGCCTGGTTAAATAATCGTCAACGCGTGCAGTCAGATCCATTTCAGAGGACCATAAATAATTTGCAAACGGCAATTGGCGATAGCAAAGCGGAGTGTGTGTGTAGACAATAATTATTTACCAGCAAAGTTGATGACCCACCCACCCATGGGTCTTCTTGTGATATTTCTATGTGACTCTTTCGAACCATACAACAGGTGACTTACGGTATAAAAAATTTCCTATCGTAAAATAGTTTCTTTCGCTTGTATGTACGTATATATATAGTGTGCACGCCGGTTTTGTTATTCACTGTAAGCACGACAAAGCAAAACTCAACATGAAAAATATAAAATTAATATCCAAATATGTTTGCTCTTTTTCAGATTTTTAGAGGCCAGGTTTGGAAATATTAAAAATATTGATAAGAACTTAGCTGCAGTGTTTTTTTTTTTGTTGTAGACTCTAAAGTTTTTTCTTAATGTTATTCTTTAATTAAAAAATCCCACGAAAGAAAGACATGTGAAAATTTTTAGTTAAAAAAAAGTGATTTGATAAACAGAAATTAAAATAAAAATTATCTTAAAATAACAAAATTGCGGACAAAGTCGCCATTTGAAAGAAAAATGAAATAAATACATATATGTACTACTAATCTACCAAAAATAACACACAAAAAGTTTTGAAAATTCTTTCTAAAAATTCTTTGATATAAAAAAACAAGTTGAATTATTTATCATTTGTTAAAAAAGGATAAAATATATAGTAGTAGTAGATAAGCCGGGTATTAACCATATTCGTATCGCAAGAAATCGCAGCAAAAAAAATATTTGTTTTAAGTATTTTTGAAATTTTGTTTAAATTTAACTTTGTACTGTATTTTGTGGTGAAAATGAAAATATCGAAACCTCAATGTAGCCTGAATTTTTAATTAAATATAGTGGTCGGTCGGTTTAAAAAATGTCATATTTCTTGGTGATTTGTTTAAAATTTAAAAAAAGAATTAATAGTTTGCGGCATTTCATATTAAATATGCATTTTAAAATACTATGATTAAATATATTTTGAAGGTATGTATATACATATGTACATTAGGGTGGTTCAATTTATTTTTCTAAAAATCGTATAGCAGAAGCGTAATCTACAATAAATTCAAAGAAATTTTCGCGAAGTAGCCATAGGCCGCAAATGAATTCCTAGCCCCCGCAAATCGACATGAAGGTAAAACATGGTTATGGGTCTCCACATAAAAAAAAAGGAAATAATGCCCATGGAAAGGTACTGGTTCTGCAGAGTAAAATACTCTTCGTATCAAATTTTATAAAAATCGGAAGGGCGAAGAAGAACTGGTTTGTTGGTTTTATGTGTTTAACCCATGTTTTACCTTCATGTCGATTTGCGCGGGCTAGAAATTTATTTCCGACCTATGAATTCTTGGCGAAATTTTTTTAGAATTATCCGTAAATTACGTTTCTGCTATACGATTTTGTATTTTTTTTTTTCATATATATCGACCCCGTCTAATATTAATACGTACGTATATAAGTATGTATGTATGCACTATATGTATATATATTGATAAGGTGTGTATGTATGTATTCATAATAATTTGTATTATATACTAGATGTACTTACACGCGGCTTTGAGAGCTCAAAGTTCAGCTTATTACTAAGAGTAGCGGTAACAAATCTTGATTCATATATAATTTAAGCTTTCCTTTTATAAAACTAAAGCTGTTTTTAGACTATTATACAAGCTGTTCGACTTCTGCACAAAATGCTACCCTGATATAATGTGTTGATATTGCTTTTTTAAAACCGTCCATAAACTCATTAGATCAGGGTTGCATTTTCTACAGAAGTCGAACGGCTTGTGAGATAGTGTAAAACAGCTTTAAGCAACATTGGAAACTAGATATTTTATTTTAACCACGGTACGAAATAGAGAGCTGCAAAGTGTACACAATTGTATTCGTAGAATGTACTCGTATGAATTTCGTGTGTGCATATTGGTATATTATTATCTATATACCCAGCGGTAAATAGAAGGAGTAAAGAGGCCTTCTATAAGGCCTTATTTAGCAGTCTGTAGTACTTCCACTCCCATTACATACTCCTTTCTTTCTTACACGCGATGTCATTGCGGACCAAGGCCTTCCTTGACCCATTACTCAGCAGCCCTTCTATCAGGTAAGGTCTGTTAAAAATGAAATGGACGTACATTTTTTAATCTGGGTATTTTTATAGCGGCTTCTATATATTTGATTATCGTGATGTTTTATTTATTTCAAACTCCTTTTCATTCAAAGTAATTTTTTAAACATATGAGGGAGGATGAATTTCACGTATTCATTTGTAACGAATTGAACATGATGTAGTAGCTACAACATAAACGGCATAATAGCAGCATGTATGATGCATCTTGTACGTAAATTTCAGTGTTATATACAAATTATTTGCGAAAAAAAGAATACGAGAACGTCTGCTATTTCTAAAGAACATTTTTTATTAAACAAAACGAAAAATCTAAAACTAGAATACTCCTTCCAAAAGAAGCCAGTATAGAGGCCTTCTAGAAGGCCTGCCTGAGAAGGCAGAAAAAAATTACTTTTGGATCTTAAATTCAGGTCTTGAAAGGCCTGTAAAAAGGCCTGTTTAGTGAATGCCTCGTAAGTTTTACCGCTGGGTACTTATGTATACATGCATGTATATATACATACATATATACACACATATATACAAAAAACATACATGCATACAGACACAAACATACATACGAGTACTTTCGAGTATATTCGTGCAGCTCTCTAGTACGAAAGCAACTCCACACCAAACCCATACAGTGGATTTTGTCGTGATTCCTGTTCAGACAGAGGAATAGACAGACAGGCCGAAAGACGGACAACAAATTAAAAAAAATTGGTGTTTTGTATACCGCATAAAAGAGAATCTTTGCGTCTGGACGGCTTTCGTACTTGGAGTTCTTTTCGTTGATGCATACACTCAGGCAGAAAAATGCAATCGGCCCAACGTTAGCAAAGCATTTCCTAAGGTGTTAGAAATGTTGGCAAAATATTACAAGTTCTACTTTTCAAGTGTTTTGCCAACACACACATGATAACCTCATGCTGGGGTCGCCCGATTGTTGTAGATAAATAAATAAAAATAAATAAATAAATAAATAAAGCCCTTATGACACTACATTTTTTCTTCATTTTTCAAGTTTTGGAGAACAGTGCAAATAGAATATAATGGGAAATTTTACCAGGTGCAAAGAGTTCAGCTATATTAAGATAAATACCAAATTGTCAAAGCTTTTACTAATGTTATCGATAAAAATGGGGGGCTGTCAAAAAAAAATTTTAAAATATTCAACTTAAAATTGTCATTTCAAGCTTGAAACATTAAAGTGTTGCCAAGTTAGAGGTTTATTCACGAATTCAGCGACTAAGCGCCTCATATTTTCAACTTTTTTTCTTTAGTCGTTTTATTATAAATAAAAAGTAGGCAGCACTTAAAGAAGCCATTACGTTTTGTTTACATTTTGTATAGTTGTTTCTTTCTATCATTGGCTATTTCTTTCTTTCAATCCTATAGCAAAACAATGCAAGGAAAATGTAGTGTCATAAGGGCTTAAGTGCTGTCCCAATATAATTTTTTTTTGTTTAGTACAACCTTTTCCTATTACTTCGAACTCCAAAATTACAGAATAATATGATATTCTATTAGTTTATAGTCTTATTACAAGTATGACATATACACTTGAAAATATTATATGGAAAGCAGAATTGTAAGATTTGTTTTGTTATAATTTAAGAAGAGAACGTTTTATTCTGCAGCTTTTCATCTAAACAACAATTTTATAAAGTTAATTTTGGTTTAATGTAAAAATTTTGTATGGAAAACCGGTTTTAGTGCATAGATTACCTTTACTAATCGTTAGTGAATATGGGGGATAGAGTATAAATTTACTTCCATTCCCCCACATAATGCATATTTACTAAAGGCCGTTTCACACTATGATACAGAGTATTAAGACTTGTCAAAAACTCAAGTATTATCCAAATGTATGATAGTGTGAAAACAATGTCATGAAAATCTCAAATAATACCGAAAGAAATTTGACATCCCTCTTCATCCTATCAGTGTTGCATTTTTACAAAAGCAAGAGAAGAAAAAAATGGGTCAGAAAATAATGGGTCTTGCTACCAGAGCTGTCAGATATGGCGATTTCTCGCCAAACGTGGCGATTTTTCAACTTGTTTGGCGTCAAAAATTTTGACGCTTGGTGATTTTTATGGCTATTTTTCAACAAAATTGAACTTAGAAATGTTAATAATTCAGGAAAATTACTTTGTTGGAAGAGTGGTCTCAAAAATAAATTTCGCCGAAACTTGTCTGGAAGAAATTAATGTGATTTTGATGTTTTTTCTTTTATTAATTACAGTCATTAATGGAATTAAAATTTGGACGAGAAAAATTGACATGAAATATTTTTTGGCGATTTTATTTATACTTTTGGCGATTTTCTGCTAAATTTTTATATGATTTTTTATAAAAACTTATATTAAGAAAAACTACATAAAACCGATTTTGGTGACTTTTAAAATCAATTTGGCGAAATAGACCAGAAAAAATCTGACAACCCTGCTTGCTATGGTTATGGAATCAACTTCGTCTTTGTAATATATTAAAGAAAACCCTGCAGCTTAATGTACAACTAGTTACGTTTTGGGACAGTTATATTACTAGTTGTAACGTTACTAGTCACCAAAGGACTGTCATTTGACTAGTTGTAATCAGGCTAGTAACGATACTAGTCAAACAACAACGTTTTGGAACAGTCATACAACTAGTTGTAAATTTTAACGATTTAAGGTCAAAATGAAAGACACTAAGTTGAAAATAAATCAAATAAGCTGCTAGAAATTACCTTAAATTACTTTAAACTTGGCATTAAGAATATGTAAATATATTATTATATGTAGTACTCAAGTGTATTTCATAGAAATAAACGTATCTCTAAAAACAATATAAAAAATACCTATTCACAAATAAAATTTCTCTTTTTGCAACAATTAAAATTTTCCATGACCCCAAAAATATCATCATTATGATTATGATCGTCATCACAATACTATTTAAATCGATAAATATCATACAATTTTGAATGAAATTTGCTGTCTGAAACTGATGAATGAAGATGAAAATACATACATCAAACGAATAGAGAAAATTTACAATTCCAACAACAATGACAGCAACAAACAAAAATATATGCAAGTATAAAGATATTAATTAACCGCAAAAGTCTGCATGAAAATGTCTATAGCTGTGTGAGTTTTACTTAAAAAATAACAAAAAAAACGAAAAACATCAAACAGACATCAATAAATCAGGGCTGGCAGGAAATTTTACAAGCATTCCTAGTGAAAAATGGTGCTTCAAAAGTAGCAGGTTTGCACTATGTAAAGGCCAAATCGGTTTACGATGGTAGAAAGTTAATCCAATGGATGTACATAGCTCAAACATGTTAGAATGATTCAACGGAGAATTCTAAGCATATTTTTGCCAGAAAATGTAAAATGTGTGGTTAGTAACCAGTTCTTGGGCCTGACCACCTCCGAATCGAATAAAAATATTCTTGTACAGCAACATTAGACCAAGAATAACAGTACTAACCTCCGTGAACTATTTTTTAGACCTCTGGCTTCGCAGGCGCGGATACGGGGGAGGAAAATGGGACACCCCCCAACCAAAACCATTAAAATAAAATGTACCACATTTCTATTGAGTTTTTAAAATAAATTTTAAAAATAGTAGGTATGTTCAGCTGAAAATTCCCCCCTCAAAAGCTCAAGCTGGACCCGCGCCTGGATTTCAAGTGCAAAGCTGTTTAGAACTCTTCGTAGAACTATTTTTCCTCCACGATTTTTTTATAAAATAAAATCAAATATTTTTAAAATACATACAACAAAACTTATAATAAAAATATGGTGGGCGTTTATTTTAACGCTCGCGTTAGCTATGTACCTGCATCTACTAAAGCCCAAGATTTACTTAGAAATTCACGATATATTCATAAAGAAACTCTAGTAATAATATCATAATATGTACATATGTATCTCAACATTGTAGGTATTTTACACTAATAAAAAAGCAAGGTTATAAAAAAACACAATTATAGTAGATACATATGTAAATATAAAATACCTATGTAACATACTGATAAACAATTAGGTATATACAGAAACGCATAAATTTAAAAGAAAAAACATGGTAGGCAGGTACCTACATAAAACAAGCTTTGTAAAAATATGAAATTGCAAAAAAAAAGTTTTCAATAAATCATAAAACAACTATTCAACACATGAAAAAAATTAAACAAGAAATCAGATAAAAATCTTTTAACTGTAAACAAAAAAAGAAAAATACCAACTAACACGCCCCATTAACCATTTAAGTTGCTATCAACAAAAAAAAAAGCCTTCTTACCAACAACAATAGCAAACATGAAACACACCATCGCACACACAGTATTTATACCGCAAACAAAAGGAAAACGAACAGCCAATCAAAATTGAAAGAACGTTCAGTAACAAAAAAACACCTAAACAAACATGAAGTATTTGTTTAAATTTGTTTTTGTAATCGTTAAAACGAGCTCTGTGATTGGTCGCATTGCAGCAGAAGTGTGGGGTTACAGATGAGATTAACGGTGAATGTACGCGCCTCTTTTGTTGCTATGTTTGTGCTATTATTATTTAGTATATATATTAAGAGAGTTATGGTCTTAAGAGAATTTACTGCAATGAAATAGACAATTTTGCATTGGAAGTTATTATATATTTTAAAGAAAAACTAAATTTTTTACTTTTTCTGTGACTCCACAAAAAGATGTATTGAAATCTGAGAATGACAGATCGATTTCACACCTAGAATCAGCGTTGTCATATCGTACGCGTTTTTACGATATGACAAAACGGAAATAGTCATACAACGTCGTCATATCGTAAGTATTTTACGATGTAACAACACTGAGATATCCATACACCGTGTACTGATATCTCAGTGTTGTCATATCGTAAAAAAACTTACGATATGACGACACTGTATGGATATTTCCGTTTTGTCATATCGTAAAAGCGCGTACGATATGACAACGCTGCCTAGAATCATAAAAGTACGGCCGGCTATGGGGCGAATGAGTGATAAAATTGGGATAAAACTTATTACATTAATGGCGTTTTCTATTCTACAAAAAAATTTTACATATTTTTACTTTTTATTCAAAAAATTGCAATTTAACATTCCTTTAAAGGAAAAATTTCCCTTCGTAAGGGATGATACAATAATTTCTAATAAATTCACTTCTTCGAAACATGATTATATTGCAAATTTTCATTAAAAAGGGCAAATAGTGCAACACACTTTTGTAGAAAAGAAAACGCCATAAGTAAACATGCTCAAAAAGGTGTTTTATGTGCAAAGAAAAGATGCTTAACAAATTTCAAAATATGATCTTAATATATGAAAAAATCAAAATAAATTAGTCTTTAACGTTTTAACACAGATTATAATAATAAAATACTAAATCTAACATGTAAGGTATTCGCGATTCTTATAAAGTGGGGCGAGATATGATTTTTTTTAAATCTCGAAAAAGTTGTGTTTTTCGCAATTTACTCGAAATTTGAGAGGCAAAGAGCCAAGCAGATCCCGAAATACATGTAGGTAGGTGGGTCTGGTTAAATAAACAGCCCACTTTTTTGTGTGTTTTTGATTGAAAAGCGTGCTTCTTCTGCCATTTTTGTGTTCTCTGCAACTTACAGTACAACTTCAATATGGCGAGATCGGTAAAATGCATATTAATAGTTTTTCAACACGTAGTTAAATAATATATTTAGAGTTCACAGTACAAATTTCAGAAAGAAATAAAAAAATTTAGTTAATTATTTCTATAATATCGACCCCTTAGCGCGAAATGATCGTAAGCGACAAAAACTAAAATTTCCAGGGGAAGGGTTTTTTTATTGATTTATATTCATAAGTTGTCGCTTACGATCAAATCTTACAACCTGTATTTCAAAAGTTATGAACAATTTTGACATTTTCACGATTTTAAAGTGTGGGTAGGACAGGCCCATAAAATTTTGATTTCAATAAAAAATTAGTTTTTTACAAACTGTCGCTTACGATCATTTCGCGCAAAGGGTCGATATATATAAACTTTCTTCCCGATTTTTTTTTTTTACTAATTTCGAACTAGCGGCCACATATATGACCAGGATGTCTTAACTAGATGCACCATCCATGCCAACAATATACTAAATAAAACGTTTTTCGGGGATTTTTGACATACGCTGCACAGTGGGGCAGAATCAAAATATTTGGAACATAAATCAGGCATTTCAAAACGGATAGTTCAATCAGAATAAAATTTCACACGGCCATAGCAGAGGAATATGAAGTCTCAAAGTAGGGCACTTCGGCCATGTACAATTTGTTACTGCTAGGCATTTTTTTCTTTCTCATGCGATTTCTAGTCCTTAATAAGATCTAAAAGATACATGTTTGGTTGTATACTTTTCTGTATACTGAGTTATACTCATTTGAAAATTGAAATTTCTCCATTTTTCAAAACTTTGGTACTGTATTTTCCAGATATCATATCCAAAGATCATCCGATTTATAAAATTTTTTCTTCGTCTGCTAAACAACAAAATTTAAAAGAATTTAAAAGAACTTTCATGAAATTCTGCCGTCTGGGTTGAAAAATGCTGAATTTTCGAAAATTTTTGCTTAAAAAAAGCACCATCACTCTTTTACATAATACGTATATCTTATATATAAAGAAATTATTTTGGAACATATAGCAAATGTATACTTATCTGAAAGGTATATGTACAGACGTGAGTCGACGGCAAACCTATAATTGAATTTCTTAATATAGTTGGACCTAGGCACGTCCTAACACGACCTATTTTAGATCGAAATTTTGAATTTAGTCCACATGTTCTAAAGCCCCAAAGCTGGGATTCCAAAACTATTCCCATTTCTGAAATTTCTTATATCTGCGTAGCTATTTAGCAAAGTGCTAAATGGGCCTTGGATCAAATGTGGACGATATGGGCGAAATTGTACAGTATTTAGGGTACTGTTGGATGAGTAGTTAGCGCAATTGACTAAAAACTCTGAGGTCTTGAGTTCAAGACTAGTTCCAGGAAGCCAACAACATCATGCATTTTTCTCATGTGCATTGGTGTGGTATTCTGTTGGTTGTTGTTGGACTGTTAAAGTGATGAAGGCATAGCACTGGTAACTTTGGCAGTACCGGCAGCGATTAATGGTAACATATCTTAATGCACTTCACAGCACCCTCCTTCGTCGGTATTGTAGCAGAACCGTCGGCGAAGTAAAAGAACTAATAAAATGGTTACACACCTTAAAAAACTCAATGCCTCTACTTGACACCAGAAGAGCTTGCAACACTGCTTTACAATAAAACGCGCAATAGAAGGGTTGTAAATGAATTAAGTTTTCTATCTCTCTCCAATTTCAGCACCTGTTCTCTTTACACTATCCTTTCCCAAAGAAGGTAATTAATTAACTGGTAGGCATTAATTGCCTGATTGTGTTACTTCTCTTTATAAAATAAATTGAATATTTTTAATTTCTTGCAACTTTCTTAAGAATTCTGAGATTCTCAGATGAAAAAAATAGCGTTACATAATATGTTAATAATATGTGAACAGGCCCATATGAACAATCTATTAAAATCTATAACACTTTTGCGCCAGTATGACCTAATTTAATACTAAATATTAATTGTACGCCATGTTGTCCATTATCTCTCAGACCATGTAAAGTTTTTTCAGTACGATTTTTTACTTATAAGTCCATAAATTTTACACCTATAAAAGAGAAAGGTAGACACATTACATATCAAAATTTACAAAATTATGTTTAGTTTTCAATAATGTATTGAGATTTTAAAAATTTAAAGTTTTTTGAAAGATTTTTTTTAACACAAGGGGAAAAATTTTTTATGTGGTGTCGTCTGCATGTTAATTTTTTCTTAATGCTATAAAATCGTTGATTGTTTTGATCTTATAATTCGGATGACATTTGGATCCGATATCTGGAAAATACTGGACCAAAGTTTTGAAAAATTGAGAAATTTCAGTTTTTAAATGAGTATAACTCACTAACTATAAAAAATAAATATATAACCAAATACGTAGCATTTAGATCTTATTAAGATCTTATTAATACAGCAAAATTTTTTTGAATGGCAAGCAGTAAAAAATTTTACATGGCCGAAGTGCCCTACTTTGAGACTTCATGCAACATAAATAGAAATACTCCTCTGCTATGTCCATGTGAAATTCAATTTCGATAGAACTATCCGTTTAGAAATGTCTGATTTATGTTCCAAATATTTTGACTCTGCCCCACTGTGCTCTGTACAAAGTTTTTACAGGCCCATAAACCCAAAAACTTTTTTGAAAATTTATTAAAAATGATCAATATGAACAACGTTCCCAGCTTTGGGGATTTGTCGCCAAATGGGGATTTTTTTGGGATTGACGATAAAAATTTCGTGAAAATCCCTAGAGGATTTTTTGGGGAAGAGCATTTTTTTAGTTGGGAATTTCAAATCTATTTCTTCAGCACCAAAATCATTTCAAGATGCCAGTGAAGCAACAAATACGGTCTGGTGTGTGGCTTACTAGATCTCATAAAGAGGCATAGTGAATCAGTAGAACACAAAACTACCTTCGAATCGCTAGCTTAAAATAGTTCAGTTTCAAACGCAGAAACTTTTTAATACAAACAACATGACATACAACAAAATTGCATTAACTGATTATTTTTTACCCCGATGACAACATACACACATACAACAACAACAACAAAAATAACAACAATGAAAGCAAAAGGAATGCGATTGTACCACGTTTGTTTACTGAAGATTTTTGGACAAATCAATTCGTTAATGTTTCTTTAGAGTCTTTAGATAAACATTCAGACTTGAACACATTTAACAAAGTGAAATTTCATAAATGCTTAATGGATGATGATCATGATGACCCAGACAAAAATTATTTTTGATATATTACAAAAAATCCAGTAAATATTATTATTTGATTAAGTAAACTATTTTGTTTAATATTTCTTAGTATTTTTAGACTAATTGTTTTATGAATTCAGTGAAAAGTATTGTTTAATATTTTTCAGAAAATCCAGTAAATCTTTTTGTTTGATTCAGTAAATTATTTTGTTTAGAATTTGCAAATATTTTTAGAAAATTTGTTTTATATATATAGACGATTTGTTTACTAGAAAAATTTGACTTTTTTCAATGAAATTGTTGAGACATTTTTGTCTGTATTTACAACTTTGTTTGTAGGTCCCTGTCTAAACAAAATATTTACTAATTCTGAAAATTAAATTTAGTTTTTTCTGTGCGGCGGTAAGATTTCACAAATTGTTGCCTACGACGGATAGTTCGATGTTTTTGACCCAACACACTAACTAACGCTGAACTGCTCCGAAGCACGATCCAACAACCAATCTAGTACGACATCCTGAAATGGGAATTTTGTTCGATTGGTCATACACTGAGATCCAATAACGAGGTGGCCAATGCAGCGCTGCATTACAACCCCAAAGATCTCGGTGCCGCGAAAGTCTAAAAACAATTTGCTAAGTACTGACGGGTTTTAATGCAACGAAGCAAGAAGAACTGCCCCAAACGGTGTCCGTTGGAAGGCATTAATTAAGACCGCTTGCTCTCCAGCTGGAGAATAGCGGAACATCATCATCATAATATTTTCCGTACCCACACATGTACAGAGATTTAATTTTAAAAGGATATGAGCGCCTACTTACATATATGCGATATATTGGCAATTGCTAATTTTTTTTACACCAAAACATTAGAAATTCCTAAAGGGTTTCCCCATTTTACTTTGCATTTCATAAAAAAAACACGTCAATGGAGTAAATTAACCGTTATTTGAATATTATAACTAAGAGAATTACAAAGAAAAAACTTTTTAAGAGAACTGTAAGCTAAAATTTTTAAAGAGAACACAAATTGTTTTAATACAAATAATGTTGTTGGTGTACTTTTGTTTTATCAAAGTTCTTATCATGGTAAAGTTAAGCTATTTGTTGTTTTTGTAGGCAATAGCAACAATTGTTTTAAATAGGTATTTGTATCTGTGAGTATGTTTTATTTACTTGCTGCTGGTTAAATGCAATTCAATGGTTCTCGAAGTGTTGCCTTTTGTTTTTGCTGTAGATTTTGTGTGACGTACTTAATGATTTGTAGGTGTGCTTGTGTATTTTTATTGATATTTTTTTTGCACTCAGTGGCGGCTCAGTTCGTTTCAGAGTTTGTATCGAGTTTGTTGTTTAATGGTTAAACCGATGCTGGTGGCCAGGTTAAGTGCCAGTAATACTCCGATAAGGCGCGCGTGAGCACTTGTTTTGAAAACGAAGCGATATATTAAGTTAATTAAAACAATTTTTATAATAATAATAAAAAAATAGTTACAAATTAAAAGATTTTAATTACCTACAAAGAAATTTATTTATTTGAGAAAAGAAGGCAAAAGCTTAACAAGAATTTTTACCAAGCTTTTTTGTTAATTGTGAAAAATTTTTTAAAGTTTGTGTTTATAACGGAAGTGTGATATTTTGCATTTAAAAAAAATCAAAGAAAATGTTAACTTAACAAACAAGATTTGTTGTCTTACAAAAAATATCTCATTAAATGTTTTAAATATTAAACAAAAAGAAATGTTTTAAATTGAAATACATAGTTTGATATTTCAATAAAATTAAAATTATTTGCTCGCTAAAGAAGCAAATAAAATCATTTCAAAACAAAAGTTAATAAAAAAATATTATCAACAAAAATCACAACAACAAATTGTTGACACACAACAACGTGAGTGAATGAATTAATTCTGCCTAAAATTCAACCGGTCTCTGGTGTGTTTTAAAACAAAAATGTAAAAAGCAAAAAAAAAACGAAAGCCAAATTTAATATTCACCTAATTTCTGCGAACTCATTAAAATACGCGCTTAAGCTTCACACAAACCCACACAGTCAACCTCACACACGTTCTCAAAAAAGTTCGATTTTAACGCTTATTAAAAATAACAACAACAACAACAACAACAAACGAAAAGTTTTAATTATAAAAATCACAACAACAACAACAAAGTGTAATCGGAACTAAAAGAAGGCTTTTAACACTTAAATGAGTCACTAAAAAATTTAATTCATAATAAAGCAAAAACAAGCAAGAGCAAGAAGCAAAGATTTGTTTTTAACATAAAATTTCTACAAAAAAAATTAAGATAAATTTTCCCTCTTTCCACTGTTAAGATTTGTATTCAACCAGCCGTCAAAATAGCTCCCAAAACCTTTTTAACCCAGCGAATGCATTTAACCCCTACAACCGTTAATAATCTGCACTACACCGGCTCATCTTTAAATTCTACAGCGGATTTAATAAATTCTTCATTATTGGGTGGTAGCATCACATCTACTGCTGGTGCTACCACCACTTTTGCTGCAACTGCCTTAAATAACTGCAGTACAGCGGCAACTCCATCTCTTCTAACGCCGGCTTCTTTGCCATCATTAACAACAACTGCCTGCACCAATATGGTGATTTCTTCGTTACCTCCAGCTTCTACAGTGCACCACCATCATCATCATTTACATTCACATCCCCACCAGCACACTACACACTCCCACAACACGACATCGCATCATCAACACTGGAATACGGAGGGCGGTGTGAACATGGCTTCAGAGGCAATAGCGGCGGCCAGTAGTTCGGCAAGTATTGGTAGCAATTCGCCAAATGGTGGGGCTAGCAATGGTACAGGAAATAGTAATAGTAGTACAAATAACAACAACAACAATAATGGTAATGGAAACAACAACAATGTAATACACCAGGACTTAGCCTGGTTAGAACGTTCCATTTTGCAAGCCCAACAACAGTTTCCTAATGAATTGGGTAAGTGAAATAGTTTAAGAAAAAGAAGTTTAACTGAAAAGTTTAACTGGAACCCAAAAATCTCAAAACTTGTTTCAACATCTTTTTCAAAGTTTAAAATCACCAGGTTGCTCGAGCAACTAAAGGAACTAGAAATGTTATTCGAGTCCTACGAAATTCACTAAAAATGATTAACCTATACATGGTATTGAAATTTGTATAAATGTGTATAAAAACCAATGTATGTAAATATAAAATCAAGTTCGAAAATTTCCAAAATTTTTGCAGCTTTTGCGCTGAAATAAAATGAAGGTTCTTGAAATTGATGTGCTATTTTTTATCCGTTTGAACAAAAGAAAGGATTTAAAAAAATTAAATATGACGTTTCTGTTCAAGGCGCATCTAATTATGTTTATTACAACAAGACTCATGCAAAGTTGTTGTAAAATGACAACTTTTATTCTATTTTTATATGTTAAGACTTTGAAATTGACGTTCCACTACAATTGGAAATTATGTTCGAAACTTCGAAGTTGCTTAATTTTTTTCACTTTTTGTTCAGAAAAGGTTTTATGCAATTAAGGCTTTCGCTCTACTTCAATTTTGTATTATGTCCGAAATTTCGAACCTGCTTTAAGGACCATTTCTTCGCTCTTTTTTAAGGATTTTATAAAATCAAGCTCTTAAAATTTACGTTTTACAAATGTTCGAAATTTCGAACATGCTTTAAAACTTTATATTTTACACTTTTTAAGCAAAAATTGTTTTTTTTTTTTGTAAAATTCGAGCTTTGAAATTGACTTTCTACTTCTATTCGAAACTTTGTACTAGCTTTAAAAAAAAATGTTTTCACTTGTTGAGTAAACAAGGACTTTATACAACTAAGATCAAGAAATTGATGCTCTAGTTTAATTTTAAATAATGTTCGAATTTCGAACTTACTTCAAATATTAGTTGGTCTATTCATTGTAGAAAAACAGGATTTTATAATATGAAGGCTATAAAAATGATACTTTGCAAACCTTCGATACTATGCTAAAAATTTCGAACATGCTTTAAAAATTTAATTTTTCACTTTTTGGCAAACAGAATTTTTTGAAATTAATACATTCATTCATTGATCTATAGTATCAATTTAAAATTATATTCGAAATTTTGAAATTGCTTAAAAAATGTACCGATAAGTGTAAATGAGGAAAATTTCACTTCATCCAAAGTTATTGCTCCCATTTTTATAAAATTTGAAACACGAGCTCCTTACCTGATATATTTTTATCATGACAAATATCAAATAACATACATATATGAAAAACAGCTAACATAAAAAAAATTATTTTTCAATATAAATTTTGATTTTTGTCATGATAAAAATATATCAGGTATACACGTAGGGCAGTGATGCCAAAACGTAGGTAAAGATCCCTACATGTAGCTAATTTAGTCATTGAAATAGGAATGTAGGGAAAATCGGACATATACATTTTGTGCTGGTTAAAACGCAGTCACCTTTTAAAAACATCTACTGGCAACACTGACGTAGGGTTAAGGTGCTTATTTATAACAGGCCTTCTTTGAAAAGGCAAAATTTTGTGAAGGCTAATTATTTATCAGTGGTACTTTTTGGAAAATTGTGTTTAGGAAAGATACGTTCTTGAAGATCTTTTGGAAAGGCTACTATCACGAAAAGGTAAATTGTTAAAAAGATAATTTTTGAAAATGGCACTTTTTGGAAAAGGTAGTTTTAAAAAGTACTTCTTTAAAAAGTACTGCTTGGGAAAGCGTACAGATAGCACTCCTGTTTCATGCTGTAGATGACCTTCCGTTGTTTTGGAGTGGCACACCGTGACTACACGCAGTGCCGTCTCTTGAACGGTTTGAAGGTTCCTCCGCTGCGTGTCACTTAAGCTGGGGATCCACACCGGAGATGAATAGTCTAATAAAGGATGACCAATCGCTTAGGTGGTGAGGATTGTCTCTTTATCTTTCCCCCATGTGCTGCCGGCAAGTGCTTTGAGTATTTTGGTCCGGCTGCCAACCTTCTTCGCCACCCCTTCGGCTTGTTTTGAGAAGGTGAAGAGGTTATCAAACAAGACGCCGAGTATTTTGGGGTTTTTGACAGTAGAGATGCTTTGTCCATGGATGTGGACATTAAGCTCCCGGTTTACCTCTTTTGTCCTTGATATTAATAGGATGGCAGCTTACTTGTGGTACTCCTTGTTTGCTTTTACGGAATGGGGATTTTACGCCCCTAAGCTCGACGTATGATTGTCTTCCCGCAATGTAATTCGCCGTCCATCTTTTTAGAGTATTAGGTAGCGTGGACTCGCGTATGTCCTCTAGTAGGCTGGTATGACATACGGTGTCGAAAGCCTTAGAGAGCTCTAAGGCTACGAGAATAGTTATTTCGTGTGGGCGCACGGTCTTTAGTCCTTCTGCTACTTTCGTTGTACTTTCGCAGAGAGCTGTGGTAGTACTCATACCCGCGTGGAAACCGTGCAGGTGATCAGCAAGTTCGAGGTGTTCCGCAAACATGGGGAACAGCATTCTTTCTAATACCTTGACTACTGGTGATAGTAGCGTGATGGGGCGGTATAAGCTTCCTATGTGCTGTGGTTTCCTTGGCTTAGGCACAGAAATAATTTTCCTGAGTTTCCATAGGTCTGGGATCTCAAGGGTGTTTACACATAGGCTGAAGGTGTGTGCCAGGAATTTTGCACCATTTTCTCCAAGGTGCTTCAGCATTTTCATAGCCAGTCCATCAGGACTAATGGCGGTGGAGCTCTTTGTTCTAGAGATAGCACTTTGCACATTGTCCTGGGTGAAGCATATGTTTGTGGGTTCTGGCCGAAGTGCATGTAAACTGCGTTGGAGTTTCTTGTTCTTGTTGCCGTTGTTGTGGTTGTATGCGTGTCGGGGTTGTCTTTTTACGACACCGTTTTACTTGTTGTTTCTGGTGTTTGTGTCCTAAATAAGAGTCAAACAAACAATTCATTGATTATGTAAAGAAGATTTACTGAAAATTAAATTTTTTTTAAGACAAACTTTTGCTTGAAAATTTTTTGGTGATAATTTTTTCTGTGTAGTATCGAACTAAGCTCCTTCAGGTTTGAAATCCAACGCACCAACCACTCGGCCAAAACACTTTTGCAAAACGGCATCCAGAAGCTCAAATAAACATACTCTTCTTTCCCGCTTAAAGACCTACATTGGATCAGCACTATAAAATCAGCATTTTTGTATAACTTATTTTTCATATAGCTTTTCGTATAGCTTTTTGTGTAGCTTGTTTTGTATAGCTCCGAAATAAACTTTTATTTTAAAGTGTATTACTATGCGCTTTATTTTAAAAGTTTGCTTTAGTGCTTCAAAAAACATGAAATTTTTTTACTAAATTTGTTATGATCGATTTTGAAAAATTTTCCAAATATGAATCCTACACTTTCGTACATATTACGAAATATTTCGTGATTTCGCACCACGAAATTCTTTCGTAAAATATACGAAATGTACGAAAATAATCAAAAAATAACTATTAAAAAAAAGTATGGCTCAACCGGGGCACGAACTCGCAATCTTTATATTTCAAGTTATGTACTCTACCCACTAAGCCACTTTCTACTTATTATATTGCCTAAATGTTTTTTCGTCACTACGAAATTTTTTTTTCGTAAAATGTTGCATGGATTATTTTCAGTGTAGTGATGACGAAACGATATTGCATATTCGTGGAAATTTTCGCTTCTAGATACCTTACAATATTTACAGAGAAGTTTCGGGTGGATTGAGCAAGAGATTTTATTCCGAAATAGGTGCCACTGTATGAGCTAAATTAGTTTTGTGCCCCACCCCAGTTATTGGTTACCAAATGCTTAATATATCATTCTTGGTGTGGCAAGTAGGTCCTTATTATGCTAATAGGTAAAAAATTAAAACGAAACTTTTTAAAAGATTTGATCTTCTTCACCATAACTGCACTTATAAGTCGTTCGGAAACAGTTGTTCTAGAGAAACTCTTTTGTACTGGCAACAGGCTTGTTAAAATTTCTAAAACGGGCGAATATGCCTTGAAAACTTTTCTTCTGTTTTTTTTTTTATATTTTTACCACTAATAAAACAATTTTAATAAAAATACTTCTGCTTAAATGCATAATGAAGAAGTATCAATAACAATGATACTTACAAAAATGATACTTACAAAAACTTGTAGTCATATTATCCACTTGCTGGTCATCACGATCATAATTGTACACTCCAGTAAATTAAATGTCATACTTGTATTATTGAAACTCCAATTTCTGAATTTAATACATATTTATTAACATGAAACTTTTTCTTGAATGAAAGTTGTATCCTTTTCTTAGGCAGACAGAGTGTGTGAAAGGATTTTTTTTAATATGCAACGTGTCAGGTTATTTTTTTTAAAGAAACCTTATTTTAGTTTTTAGATTGACATTGATACAGATTTTTTGGCATGCGTTGGTTTTTAATTACATGTTTGTTACTTGCACAAGCATTCATATATATTTTATCCATATAATGAAAATATTTAAGGCAAATATCAATTGTGCTTTTTAAACAGGACTCTTTCGTTTTCATTATTAAGATTATTTAATAGCTATCTGGGATGAGATTAAAAAAGTGCAAATGATAATTAAAGAAAGTCAAGATATCTTACATTTTATAATATCAGAAGGTCCTTATAAATGTCTTCCAAATGTTTTGAAAAGCTTATTAAAATGGTTAAGGTGTATGGAACTTTAAAACTCTCCACATTTTTTTTTTCTTTAAAGGGGAACAATTTAAATTAATATCAAATTTTTCTTTGTCTACATGCTTCACATTTATCTCTAAATAAAAATATAATTTAATTTAAAAATTAAATTAAAACCGAACTCAAGCCAAAAGAACTAAAATTTCTTTGGATATTAAATTATTTCTTCAAAACTGCTTGTATAAAATGTTGTACTAAATTCTGTTGCTAAATTGAAACAAGTCATCAAGCTCGAATTTTATATCGAGCCTTTTCTGCAATAGAGTCATAAGTAAAGAAACTTATTTTACAGTGTAAAGTCTTGAATTTACTAACAACTTAATATCAGCTTGAGAGTGATTTAATTCTCGTATTCAATTTTCACGAAAAAGTTGTATATATAAGAATTAAAACCGCATTCAACAGAGCCACCTGACAAGTGCTGATAATCAAATACACGTGAGCACTGACGATGGAAGTGTAGCGGCTTCCGAAAGTGGCGCTACTCTGTTCTGCTGTGTACGTTGAAAAATTAAGATGATGTTAATTTTTCCCTTGTTCCTTGGAATATTAATCATACCCAATTCTTTCTGAATATAACGTTACGAACCTTGGCCTAGTAATCAATTTAGATTCACAAAGCAAATACGTTCGAAATAATCATATTAATTAATGGTACTGTTAATTTTTATTCTTCTCTCAAGAGTTGAGTATACATGAAATTTTTATGAAATGTTTGTACAATATGAAAACCAATATGGCGATTAATTCTACATTATTAAAACAAAAATCAAGTGGTTTTTTCAGGAGAAGTAACACTTAAGCAAGGCAGCTTTTAAGTCCCTCCCTTCTTGGGAATTCCATTCTAAGCTTGTTTTAGAGTGCTTTGACTCACTAGAGGAGCTATCGTTATGAAATAAGGTTTCCATTTACTGGATACCTGGCCACAGTGGTCATCCGGGTAACGAGGAAGCAGGTGAATCGGGCAGGAGGGTCTCTGCTACTCCTCTTATGGATCCAGAGCCCTTTTGTGACGTAAACTGATCGACTGTCAAGTCCCTAACCAAAGGAAATGACATATCGATCGCAAAGGAAGTGTGACTGGCTTCTTTTGGTTTAAGACAAGCCAAGGCATTGATACAGCCATTTTCATATAGTGGCATCCTAAGCTTCAACAGGAATGACTTACGGCTTGTTACTGGTATTCTCTCTGATCACTTTGAACTGAAGTATCCTCTGTGGAAAAGTAACCAAGCTCGTTCACCCTTGTGCCGTTTATGCTTGGAAGAGGATGAGAACACGACACACATTCTCTGTGAGTGTATGTATCGTCTTATGTAATAGTAGGAGGAGTATTTTTAATTCTGAGTTTCTGTGTTCGGATGATATTAAGGGCGCTTCTCCAAACTCTGTGCTGACTTTCATAATAAGAGTCATGCAGAGCTTGATTTAATTTATAGATCTATGGCACAAAAGATCCATTAGGAGTCGCAGTGCCTCTTAAGCAATTATGGCCTACAACTTTTTTTTTTAAAGAGAAGTAACACAATTAGGCAATTAATGCCTACCAGTTAATTAATAAATGCGTTACCTTCTTTGGGAAAGGAATAGTGTAGAGAGAACAGGTGGTGAAGTGGGAGAGAGATAGAAAGCTTAATTAATTTACGACCCTGCTATTGCGCGTTTTATGTAGAGCAGTGTTGCAAGCCATTCTGGTGTCAAGGAGAGGCATCGAGGTGCTTAAGCTGTGTAGCCATTTTATTAGTTCGTTTACTTCGCCGACGCTTTTGCTACAATACCGACGAAGGAGGGTGCTGTGGAGTGCATCAGGATATGTCAGTATTACTCGCCACCGGTACTGCCAAAGTGATCAGTGCTATGCCTTCATCACTTTAACAGTCCAACATAATAACACACCAATGCACATGAGAAAAATGCATGATGTTGTTGGCTTGCCTGAAACTAAGTCTCGAACTCAAGACCTCAGAGTCAAACGCGGTCAAACGCGGTAACTACTCAGCCAACAGCACCCTTAACTTTTTATGGCCATTATTACAACTTCGCAATAGGTAAAGCCAAGATCTTCTCGGACGGATAAACAGTTTATATACTTACATATATTACAACTTTACTTTAACTGAAAGTGATCGATAAGTTAAAGGCAAGTTCATCCTATCTGGTGGATTAAATTAAATTTGTAACAATGATAAACTGTTTATTCGTCCGACAAAATCCTGTCTTTAATATTGCCAAGTCATAATAATGGCCCGTAATGTGTTATCTTATTTGGGAAAGGGATATTGTAGAGAAGACAGGTGAACAAAATGGGAAAGGAAGCTCAATTCTTTTAAAACTCTGCTATTGCGCATCTTGCTAATTTTAGAGCAGTGTTGCAGCGGTCGTGATGTTAAGTAAGTGTTAACTTTCTTTCTTTCTTTCTTCATTTGTTATATCAACAATGGTGATTGTTTATTTTTTTCCCGATACATAACAAAAAATTTGGTTAGTTCAGTTTTTTGAAAAAACATTTCTGTGTTTGTCGTATCAACAACTCAATTTGTTATATTAACAAAATATATGTTTGAATTTAAATTATATATTAACAATTGAAATTGTTAGTTGCAGTTTGAAGATATTTTTTTCTGTGAAGGAGGCCGCTGTGATGTAAGAATGATATAATACAAGATTACGACATCCCGCGCATAAAATTAAAATTTTTTGCGCATGTATCGCCAATGACGTCACTAATTCTGTTCATATTGGTTAATAATTTTCAGCTGTTGCAGGGCTGCCACAAAATTGCATACCTTGTTTGCAGTAAAATTATACCGGCTTAGGGACACATTGACTTGGAAGCCACCAACATCAACTACGTCATCTAACGGGAAATCATGCGCATGTCGTAATCTTGTATTGTATCATTATTGGATGTGATGTACATTAGCATAGAACAGTATCAATCGCTGAAGGCACTGCTTAGTGAACAATGCTCTATGGCTTCATCACTTTAACAGTCTAAAAACAACTAACACAATGACATACCAATGCATATCAGAAAAATTCATAATGTTCATGAGTTGTCTGAAACTAGTCTCGAACCTAAGAGTTCAGGCATCATTATGTTTTGTAGTCAGAAGAATATGGGACCTCGTCTTCATATTGATGACACTTTGTCGTCACCAAAAAAGAATGATGATTATGACGACTTTGTGCTGGCAATATTTAAATGGTGAGGTAACTTAGGTGGTAAAGACCTCAGCTCGCCTTACAAACATGCGATGAATTGAGAAGCCTGAGATCAATACCAACATTAGAAAAAATAGATTAAAATAAAAGCAGTTAAAACGAAGAAAATTTAAATTAAATTAATTACAGAATTGTCATTATTGTCATTGATGACAGGATGACCAACCGATGCTAAAGATTAACATCGAAATGATGACAAGTGTCATGAGGTCGAAAACGAAGACACTTGTCATTGATGTAAAATAAAAGTGTTATGACAGTTTTTCTACCAGTGTAGTTTCAAAGACATCAATTTATTACCATTATTTTAGCGATCGGCCCCACTGTTGGAGGAGTACTTTCATAACCATTGACACAAGTTTACCGCTGAACTATAATACTTGTTTACTAGTTACAAACATTCACAACGTGCAATAAAAAAAACTTTGCTCCAGCTGGACTTTAAGTATTAATATTAGATTTAAGATTTAAATGATTATTGTTAATTAATGTAATAATGAAAATACATTAAATAAATTGGTTAAACAAATTTCTTTCACATCTAGTATAATGCTTTTAACAAAACATAACAGAGATAATTTTCCAACTTTCCTAACACATTCTTTATTTCCTTTTCTATTCTACAGTGCGTACCAGCAATCCTTATTTCCTGTGCTCAGCTTTACCCACCCATTGGCGTTCGAATAAAACGCTGCCGATTGCATTCAAAGTGGTGGCTTTGGTGGATGTGTGTGATGGTACAAATGTGTACATACGGGCGGGAAATGATGAAAACTACTGTGCTGAATTGCGTAATGAAAAGGCAACCATGAAAGATCAAGTGGCAAAATTTAATGATCTTCGATTTGTGGGACGTAGCGGTAGAGGTAAGTTGCAGCACACAAATAAAAAATTTGGGATTAATCAAAATGTTTTCTTTATGAATGAAATTTTTGTTTCCCATTAATACTGGGGCACGTAACTTGAATAAATTGTATTCATACTCGTATTGATCTCACGTCAGTTGTACGTTTTTCTTTGAATTTACTTACATGTTTTTTGTGAGTTTGTAGAAGTCTTGTTCACTTCAGAAGTTCACTCACAGAAGTCGTCACATTAACCCTGCCTGTTTATGGCCTTAGGTCAACATGCAATCTCCATGCCCATGTCCAATACTCAGGCTTCATTCATGCTTAAGTTCAATGCTTCCAAAAAATATGTTTGTGAATTTTTAATAAATGATCAATTCTCATTGTGAATTGTCTGTCTGTCCGCCTGTCTGTCCGTCTGTGTATTAAACACCAACTGCCATCTTTTAAGGGCATAAAAATTGTATATTTTACTCCTTTTTTTTGCTTAACATTTTAATATTGGCATGATCCATGATGGTATCAACTCATTAATTTTAAAGCGTGTAAAACAAAAAGGACTTTTACACATTGCTGGCACTTTGATCATACATTTTCGTACGCAAGAAGCTAAAGATCATGATCATTTGTTATACTTTTGATCATTCGCTTAAAGTATTTTCTCTTTGCATTTTCTTAAGCACGCAATACTATGGATTCTTTTATATTCGTTATAGAAATTGCATTTGTTGTATAATCGATTTGAAAGTACCTTTATATTTGTTGAGTTGACGGTACTAGTTATTTGTACCTTTTGATCTCTAACCCATGACGAAAAAGATCATGCCAATATTGTGTCATTATAGCTAAATTTAATTTCTTCTTTTTGCCAATTAACTATCAAGAATAAGGAGATTAGTATCCTTCGTTTGAGCCTTTTTTTGTTTTAGTTGCTGTGTGGAACTGTAATTTGAAAATATGTATTCAAAATATTTAGGAAACATGTGTGTCTTGGGTTAAGGTCAAATATATTAACTGACATTGCATGTCATATTTGGCTTACTTACAACATGTGTTGCAAGTTGCAATTTTTTTCTTTGCTTGTTTATTTAAGAGAATAAAATTTCATGTTGTAAAAAATTAACCAGCATGTTTGGTGTTCTTAAGCAAATAGAAATAGTTAAATAAATTTGAATGAGTGAGCTCATCATCTTCGAAATTTGTAAGACAAAATGGTTTGGGGTTTTTTTTAATTATTATACTGAGAAAGTGACAAAAACTCACAAATTGAAAGAAGTACGCTTTACAAAAACTATGTTTCGTTTCGATTGTAATTTCAACAATATTCATTTTTGATGCTTGTCTCTCCATATTTGGGTTGAAATCGATTTTTCATATCTCGGGCATACATTTTGTGGACCGCTAAGTGTACATTGACAGAAAACCCATCATAACGCTTCTGCAATATGACATAAATGCTATGACAAGTGTCTTCATTTTTGATCACCTCAATTCACCTCAGCTGCGACACCGTTTAAATATCGACATTTCAAAGTCATCATCATAATTTCTTTTATGTTGATGGGACATACACATGATGACTAAGTGTCATCAATATGAAGACCAGGTGTCATATTCTTGTTCGGTTATATGTTTTGCTGTTTGTGCATGTACGCTGTTCTATAGGCATGTAGATCTAGCTATTAGTTTTTTCATAAGTCGAAGAAAAAGTTGCACTAGTCACTCCATAGAATGAAAGGTATGCCAATGACGTTTCTAAAACAGTAAAAATATATTTTTTGCTACACCCCAAAATACAGCGCATTTAATTTTTTATGTATAGCCCCGCCATTTAAAGTCCGATCTCATAATATCGTTGCTTATGGCTTGACTGTGGCTTAATTTTTTTCTTAGGTGGCTTTTTAATCCGACATCAAGTTTTTTTGCGCCACTTATACCATCTAGGGTCCTTCTTTCCTAATGACCAATTTTTCGCACGTGACAAGAAAGTCCTACTAAAACTTTGTATATACTCACTTTTATGCCACGCCCCAAAATTAAGCCTCTTTTTTTTCTTTTTCACATGATGGATGGCCAAATTTGAGGTTAGGAAGTAAATAGGCTGTCAAATGATGAAATTTCAATAATTGAGCTGTCATAATTTGCTATTTATTTAGAGAAAACTTGGAAAATCTTAACCATGGAACGCTACACTCGTGAACAACGAATTTTAATTGTGAAAATTTACTATCAAAATTGTACAAATTTTACTGTGTTATTTCGTAAAATTCGAGCAGCTTTTCCTCGTACTCAGGCCACTTTAATTCCTGGATGAGTTGAACTTTATAAGCGTGAAGATGAAGATCTTTATGCAAAATGTTGCGCAAAGTACTTCTGGTGATATGCAATTGTTGCGAACGACAACGAGTTAGTGTTCAAGTCTCATTCGAACTGATAGATTGAAATTTTCACCCCGTAGAATGAAAGGTATAACTATTACGTTTATAGAACTGTATAATCTTTTTTTTTGCCACGCCCCAAAATACAGCACTTTTAAGTTTTTATATATAAAGTCCGATGTCATTAGTTATTCCCAAATTAGTATCGAAAAATATTGGTTTTCTATGAAAAACTAACAAAGAAATTGTAAAAGCTCTTAAAAAATTTAAAACTACAAAAACTTAAATTATTAAATAGCTTTCTTAAGGACAGAAGAGGTCTTGCGAAAAAAATAAGCTATAAATCATGAAAATCTATGGATAAATGTTGATTTTATTCACAATTAAGCGAAGAAACTCAATAGACAAAAATTGCGATTTTTCATACAACACACATACACACCCGCACAAATAAAATGTTTACTGTTGTATGGAAGTTGTTATTTTTAACAATTGAGTTCCTCCACTTAATTGAGAATAAAATAAACATTTGTCCATCGATTTTCATGATTTATGTCTTATTAAAAAAACTAAAATGTGATTCAATTAATTGCATTGTTAAAGTTCAACTTACCCGAAAATTTTTAACATTTGACTTTAGTTGTTTTGTCAAAAGTCCACATATATATTCAATTACTAAAATTATAAGTCTGAAATTGTTATTATTTCGGCTTTTTAGTTCAATATTTGAATTAATGTAAATTCAAATTAGTTCTACTAAGAGTGGAGTGTTGGAATATTCAAATCAGATTAGGAGAACGGATTAGTACTACTGATTTCAACAGGCCGCTACAGCGTCTCATCAGCGTTCTTGTTCACTTTTACCACTTATGTCGGAATCAGTAGGACTGATCCGTTCTGCTAATCTGATTTGAAAATTCCAACACTCCACTCTTAATAAAAATAATTTGAATTTACATTAATTCAAATATTGAAGTAAGAAGCCGAAATAATAACAATTTCAGACTTATACCTATTCAGTTCAAAATAAAAATTACTAATATTATAATTTTCAACTAACAAACATTTTTTTAAAACTTACAAAAATTTTTTTTTATCATGATGGGTAATTGATTCAGTTACTAAATTAATTAAAAGCTTTTTTAATTTATGAAATTTTTGAAGAATAATATTTTCACACAAAGTAAGTTTTATTTTTCAGGAACTACTCGTTAGATATTTCTTAAGAGCTTTTCTCAAACTTTTTTTGGAAATTAAACTTGTCAAAGAATTTTTCCCAGTTAGATTAAAAGCATTTCCTTTGGATACATTTTGCACTGCACTTATTATTATTTTAATAGCATTTAATTATAAATTTCTCATTTAGGTAAATAAAAAAAATGAAAAATTTCTAACTAGCCATGTGGTCAATTATCTTACAAAATTAACCCTTAAACCTACAGCACACGTACGTTTTTTATTTCATACTAATCCAAGAAAAAAATCCTTTATTATGTATCTTAAAAACATTTAAAACTACGAACAACTCTTTTAACTTCTCTCCCTTTCATTAAAACAAACATTTATTTTCATAATTTGATTTATTTCTACTTAAGATGATTTTCATTGTTTGCATCGGTTAATGATCTTTTAACTCTTTTTTTTTCATTTACGTTTCAAGTCTTTTCGGCTGTTATAAATTCCATTGTTTTGGCCTCTTTGGGTTCAATTTCTATTTTAAAGTACTTTTACGTGGAGGATTTTAATCTTTTTAAGTCTATTCTTAAGCATAGATTATAGAAAATAATGATCTAAATCTTTTATTTATGAAGCAGATACATGAAACTCGTGTGTTTTAAATGAAGTCATTAGAAAATCATATTTTTCAAAAAATCTTGTTAATAAAAGAAAATGTTTTGTTTTGTTTGTTGTTTTGAAAGTGATTACAAATTGTTTTGCTCCAGTTTCTTTATTCGAACTTTTGCTTTATTTCAATTCTTAACATCTTTTTCTCTAATGCTTTGATTAAGTTATTTTAATTTGATTAATTTTATTAACAATAATTTAAGCTCATTCTTAAAATTTTATATTTTAATTCAAAGAAATTTTTATTATTCAGGCTTAATGAGTTCGTTCAATTCAATTGTACAATTAATTTTAAAACATTTTTATTGAGAAAGGATTTTTCAAAGCATGTAATAATTGAAGAACAACAAAGACCAATTTCTTGACTTTTGTAAGGGTCGAACTGAACATCGATGTTTTTATATTTTAGTGGGTTATTGCTTAAAAACGTTCAATAATTATGTTCTAGAACTAAAGGTATGGTCACACTGGGCAAATACTTGCGGAAACAGACGTTACCCTGCGGGAAATGTTGCACAATTTGTCTGCAACTGTTGAAAATGAGAGTGGATCGATCCATCACTTAACTAGAATAAAAATGCTAACAAAAATTTCACTATGCAAACAGATTTTTTTCCCAATCGAAAATATTTCTTTAAGCTAATTTGATTAGTATTAAGAAACCACCACAGGATCTATAACTATTGCTGAGTATCTTAATTATGTCAACTGACCTCCTCCGATGACAACGCCATGTAAAAATGACGGGTCCCTCAAATGTAAAGTTCCAGAATTCGATTGCTAGGCCTTGGGAACTAGTCACGTGACTTTTCTCGCTAGGGTGGTTTCTGATGAGAAGAAATTCCTTTTGATTTTATATGCAAACAATGTATACGTTTAACTAAATTTTATTCTTTTAAATAATTCCATTTTTTAAATTATTAATACAAATAAATTTAGTAAAGTGGGACTTTAGCTCGCACTTGAAGGGTTCCGTACGAATACACATATATCTCTTTTCGATTTTGCCCTTTTTCATTTTGGCAATTTCTTTTATTTTGCTTTTTCGTTTAATTTTGGTTTTTTGTTTTTCAATTTTTTTTATTTTTATTTTTTGCGATTTTTTGGTTTTGGCGCTTTTTTCATTTAGGTGATTGTTTCTTTTTTTGCGATTTTTCGTTTTTGCATTTTTCCCCCATTTTTTTAGTGTTGGTGATTTTTTGTTTTAGCGTTTTTTTTTTTGTTTTAACGTTTTTTTCGCTTTTTGACGAAATTTTTAGTTTTAGCGATTTATTTTTGGCACATTTTTTCAGTTTGGTGCTTTTTCGGTTTTGGAGATTTTTTCGGTTTTGGTGGTTTTTTTAGTTTCAGCAATTTTTTTCTGATTTCCACACTTTTATCGTTTTGGTAATTTTTTTAGTTTTGGCTCTTTTGTTTTGGCGCTTTTTTTGGTTTTGGTGATTTTTATTTTTGTTTATACGCTTTTTTTTGGTTTTGATGATTTTGTTCGATTTTTTGCGATCTCTTTTTTTCGGTTTTTGATGATATTTTAGTTCTTAGCGATTTTTTTGTACTTAGTGCTTTTTTTTGCTTTGACGACTTTTTTTGGTTCTTAACTTTTTTTTTTGTTTTTAGTTTTGAAGATTATTGGCGTTTGAGCATTTTTTTAATTTTGGTGCTTTTTCCTTTAAGCGCTTTTTTCATATTGGCGATTCTTCGTTTTGACATATTTTTAATTTTGGGATTTTTTAGTTTTAGCGTTTTTTTGCGGGTTCCAAAATACAGCAAATTGTCTAAATTACATAGTCAAAATTACATTAACTGATAGAATACCCTTTAATTTTTATTGTTTTAAATATCAGTGTTAATTGGTATAGTCTATTATACAGACTACACCAATTAACACTAACTTTGAAAATTTAAATTGTCTATATAAAGTGCGCTCGGGATAACGTCAACACCCTATTTCGACAACATCCCAAAACGTCAACACTTTTTTATTGACATTGTCTACTCTAAAACGTCAATCAAACCACAAAGCTGTGAAACGTCAACTCTAAATAAAGCTAAATTTTAGCTTTAGTAACAACTAAACGCCAAGTGTATCACATATATGTGCAGAAAAAATAACAGATTCCTTTAAGATATGTAAAAGTATAGATATGCATATATGCCATGATCTCATGTAAAATATTTTTGTTGCTTTTACTTAGGTTGAAAGAAAACCTTTTTTTATATACTTTTTCTTTGGTTTTAATTTATGCACGATAAAAACGCTTTAAACTATTGTATCAATAATATTTTCATCTTAAATTTGCACATTCATAAACGTCAACAACCTGATAAACGTCAACACCCGCGCTTTTTATTAG
This sequence comes from Panzeria rudis, assembly GCA_956483635.1. Lineage (NCBI taxonomy): Eukaryota > Metazoa > Arthropoda > Insecta > Diptera > Tachinidae > Panzeria > Panzeria rudis. The sequence continues at coordinate 9,832,343 of OY101448.1, read as the reverse complement.
TTGACGTTATCCCGAGCGCACTGTATAAGTGTATGTACTTCGTACTTTATTTTTCTATTGCGAATAAAATCATTCATGCGTGTTTTTTTGTGTTTCTTATTTTGTTGGCTAATTTAAAAAACAATTACTCGCATACCCCTCACTTTTTCGCATGAAATTAAATACTCGTCGAGATGAACGGCCATTTGAACGAATCATTATGATGGAGACTGTTTTTGATAGCCGTGGACAATTTTAATAGGTTGTTATGAGCGAGATACAATAGCAAATGAAAAAGAAATCCTATAGCAGCAAAAATACAAAAGCAAAAATAATAACAAAACAAATTCAAAATTACACAAAATTATAATGGCAGTTCTCTAATAAGATAAAATAAAAAAAATGCCCAAGTTGATATTTGATTGAAATGACACTTAATCAAGCGTAGCGGAGCGGCAGGAGTTCCGAAAAAAAACACTAAAATTTAACATTATTAACGGACTTATTTTATATTTCGGTCGAGTTTTACAACTAGAGCAGGAGTGTTAAGTATGACGATTTTTTACGATATGACATACTGTGTAGTCATATCGTAAGTTTTTTACGATATGACAACACTGAGAAAGCCATGCACGATGTATGGGTCTCTCAGTGTTGTCATATCGTAAATAACTTGCGATATGACAACACAGTATGTTACATCGTATTTTGTCATATCGTAAAAAATCGTCATACTTAACACCCCTGAACTAGAGTGCGATATTCGGCTATGCCGAATCTTATACTCTCTTCACTAAACCAAAAATTATGTACACTCAAAATAAAAATGTTGTATTGTTAATCCAACAAATTTAAATTGTTAACTTACTGTTAATGTAAATTCTTGTTGCAATTTTTATGAATAAACCGTTTTTATCTTTTAAAGTTGTAAGTAATTTCATGTCTATTTTTAATCTGTACTGTCGTTATTTAACAAGATGAATTGGCTGAGAGGTTGCCTTTCCACAATGTGCACATTTGTCCGATTTTAATCGGTAATATTCCATAAAAAGCTCAAAACTCTTGTACCAGAGAATTGCCGACTAGTCTGCTAAATGTCTAAGGGGATTTCAGACAACTCGGTCAACTGTATAGTGAGATTTAAGATATTTTTCTGAAATTATACATGTTGGCAACTTTCTTACTTTCACGCCAAAAAAGAGAAAAACTAAAAATGTTTATTTCAAAAGGTATGACATATTCACAGAAAAAATTAAGTTTAATTAAGTTTAATTTTCAGTGGAGAAATTCAATGATTAGTAAAGATTTTGTCTAAAAGCGGACCATACAAACAAATTTGTAAATATTTACAAAAATGTCTCAACAATTTCATTGAAAAAAATTTTTTTTTTCAGTAAACAAATTTTCCAAATCTATAAAACAGTTTGTATAAAAATGTTTACGAATTCTAAACAAATTAATTTATTGAATCAAAAAAATATTTACTGGATTTTCTTTAATATATCAAACCAAATTTTTGTCTAACTTTATAAAAGAGTTTGGCTAAAAATACTTGAAAATTCTAAACAAAATAGTTTACTGAATCAAGCAAAAATATTTACTGGATTTTTTGTAATATATCAAACAAACTTTTTGTCTGAGTAAGTAAACGCTTTTCCAATACTTTTAAGTTATAATTAATAATCATCATCCATTAAGCATTTATGAAATTTCACTTCGAAATTATACTCTGTATGTTTATCTAAAGACTATTAAAAAAATGAATGAGAATTAACGCAACAACATTAACGAATTGGTTCACTCAGAAATCTTCAGTTTGCTATTATTGTTGTTGTTGTTATATATGTGTTGTTATATATGTGTATGTCGTGATGGATGTTATTTGCGACGTATAAAACAGGTTTTTGTTGTTCTTTTTGGTACTAAGCGAATGCCACACAGGTCAATATTCAGCTTCAATATATGTGTTTGTGTGCGTTGGTTTACAAAAAATATATACACATATATGGAGGGGAAATATTGAAGAATATCAAAATGCTTTTGATTTTCATAACAAACGCACACAAGTACATATATATATATTGAAGCTAAAATATTGATCCGTCTAGCACCCGCATTAGCGCCCTAAATAAAAGTCAAACAAAAAATTCACTGATTCAGTAAAGAGCATTTACTGAAAATCAAATTTTATTTTAGAAAAATTTTTGTTTGATAATTTTTTGATGATAATTTATTTGTCTGTGTTCAAAATGTCAATTTCGCCAAATTTACCGAATGTGTTGAGTTTAGTTTTTAAATGCCTCGAAAAGTACTTTATATTCAAGGATGATTTGTATGTCATTTTAAAGAAAATATTTGAGGGCTACAAAAAGTTATTTCTAGCAGTTCTTTAAAGATCCTCAAATTTTCAAGAAGGTGTTTTTTGTCTTTCTTAAAATATGATAAAAAAAATTAACTTTTTTAACATAAAATTTCAAACTTAAAATTTCACCAAATAAACAAAAGCACAGCTTTATCAATGTTATTACTTTTTTCCTTTCAACAATTTAAATTAAATTTAATTAGAAATTTTAATTTTTTTCAATACTATTTCGTTAAAGGTTGCGAACGATAAAAATCATATCACAAAAAGGAAAAAAGCATCTCCTCAAAAACTTTAGGATTTTGCAAGCACAGTTAGAGGTATTATATAAAAAAAATTCGGGTGAGAAAAATATAGGTTTTTGATTTAGCTAGTTTTGAAAATTTCAAAACCTTGCAGATAAGTAATTTGTTTGTTGTTTTTGCTGTGTTATTTGTTGCTTAAGGGTTTTCTCCTCCATGTATGTCGAATAGTGGCTTCGCTGAGTAAAGATTTTCTGACTAGCCGGCCTACGACCGGGATTAAACATTTTCTCCTTCATGTGTGTCAAATAGTGGCTTCAGTGAGTATAGATTTACCGTCTAGCCGTTCTTCGGCCGGGCTTAAGTATTTTCTCCTCCATGTATGTCGAGCAGCGGCTTCACTGTGTAAAGATTTTTCCTCTAGCCGGCCTTCGGCCTGGCTCAAGCGCTTTCTTCTCCATGTATGTATGCCGAATAGTGGCTTCGCTGAGTAAAGATTTTCGGCATATTTGGGACTATTTTTCAATATTTTCGGAAGCAATTTCATAAAAAATATTGGAGCTATATTGTATAATAAAATATATCCCCAAATTTGACACCATTTTTCATTTTCTGTTTTGGGGTCTTATTTCCTGGAGCCTTATTTCGCAGCGCCTAGTTTTTGATGTATTGAAATACTAACCTCAATACATTCAGTACATTTGGCGAAATTATGGCATTTTGAATATTCAATAAACATTGCATATAGGATGAAAGAAGAGATCTCACCAAAGCTCATAAAAATCGAAAAGGGTCGTGCGTAACTTTGGATCCATATTAAAAAATTTTCATAAACGTTTAACAAACTGAATTGAGTTCAAAGGATAATATACTGAAAATAATTACATATAATGTCTTGTTCATAATACTTATCAAAGGTTTATAAAATAAATTTGAAATTTACTTTATAGCATTTCCTAATTATTTATATTGTTATTTTTGGCGATTTTTTTATTTTTAGCATTTTTTTCAGTTTTGACGATTTTTTTTCGTTTTGGTTACTTTTTTCCGTATTTCGTTCCGTTTTTTGCAACTTTTACTATTTTAATGGCTTTTTCGCTTTAGCAATTTATTTTTATTTTACCGATTTTTTCCGTTTTTTCCAAATTGGGGTATTTTTTTCGTTAAAACGATTTTTTCGTTTTTGGTGCTTTTTCCGTTTCCTTTTACTTTTTGCCGTTTTGGTGATTTTTTCTGTTTTGGAAGATTTATTGAAAATAAAGAACTGTCAGGCGTAATATGCTATAAAAAACTACAAAAACATCAGATAACATGAGAAAAGGAGAAAAGGATTTTGGGTATATTTCAACAACTCATGAAACTTCGCACAGAATGATTCTGAGTCGTGACCGGTGAAAAGAGAAAAGAAGTAGAAAAATAATAACAAATGTGTTAAAAATATTTGCTTAAGTAAAATACAGTAATTCAATTAGTATTAAAGGAACCTCCACAGGACAAGTACCTTAAGTTTGGGTCTAGAACCTGTCACCCAGTATTTTTATGTCGATTGACACCCTCTAATGACAACGCCATTTAAACGTTACCTGTCCCTTTCATATACATTTGTGGAACTCGAACCGGCTGCTAGTCCTTGGGAACTCGAACCGGCTGCTAGTCTCACTAAAATATCATCCCAGATATGCAATAATTAATAATTACTTTGTATGGGAGATGCCCATCCTCCCGCTCCTACACTCACAGTTTTCTCTTTGATTACGCGCATTTACTGTAAAGGTATTCACACTTTTCCAATATTGAACATTAATTCAAATATTGAACTAAAAAGCTGAAATAATACATTTTAGACTTATACCTATTCCAAAATAAAATTACGTAAAAATAAGTATTCACACTAAGTTTGAAGACTTTAACTGAAATAGTATTCCAAATATGCGATAATTAATAATTGCTTTGCATGGGAGGTACCCATCCCCCGCTCCTATCGTATAGTATATACAATTGGGGGATTCACAAGGTAGTCATAAAGTCATATGTTTTAAAATAATAACACGAAAAAATATGACTGCTGTGAGCAACCCCTCATAAGTAATTGTGCTATTTCAAATTTGTATCAGCTGAAAAAAAAAGCAATTATAAATATTTGAAACAGAATGCCAAGCACAAGTGAAAAAATAGCCCTTTTGTTTTTATATTATTCAACCTGTTAATAAAGTAAATAAGCCCCAGCTGAATATCTTTTAAACTCTTCATTTTTAATTAAAGTAAAAACAAATTTCAACGCACACAGAAAGTGAAATTGTACAAATACATAAACATAAACGAGACCAGCTGTTGCCGGCGACTGAGCCAACTAATTTTCCACGCGGCTGCTAGTGGAAAAATGTTAGTTGGCTGCCAGCCAGCTAAAGTATACAAACAAAATTTTTTCACTTGCATATTTTTAAATGTCTCGATTTTTTATTTTTACTTGTTACACAGCTATAAAAATATAATCAAATGTGAAGTTGTAAAACTGTGAACAATTTTAGGACATACTTTACTGAATATTGCATACATTCATTTATATTAACGGCGGCGGATTGTAAATATTATCAGCGGCTCGACGCAAGAGTTTCGGCGTTCGGCTCAGATTTTTGCTGTGCATTTATGACAAAATAATAAACACAGCACAAAAAGTCTTATTATTTTAGGACTTTTTTGTTTGAAGCACATCAACAATGTTTTTAAACTTTCATAAAATATTACCACTTTATGACGTTATGACATGAGAAGACACCTTGTGAATACCCCAAATGTATATAATTGGACCACCTGTGGAGTGTACCATGTCATATATAAAAAAAAGAATTTTTAAATCGTTTCACAAATTACAGACAAATCGGTGAACATAGAAAAAATGCATAAAAAATGTATGACGAACATACCAAGGGCGCGCGGGCAAAAGGGGATATGTCAGAAGCACGAAGTTTTGAGAAATCAAAAAATTAAGTTTGATTTCACTTTCAAAATCTTCTATCATTCCTATTTTAATGAGTGATTACATTAAAAATGTCTTTGGTATCGTGGTAAGCTATTTATAAGCCATTTACAATGGTCCAAACAACCCTCAACTATCCAAAGATGAAAACAAAATTTTTTTGAGAAAAACGACTTATCCGCTTTTCCGCGCGCGCCCACGATATAACCTCCTACTTTTGAAAGTCGGTTAAAATATAATAAATATTAGAGTATTCGAGATAATTCAAATTGTTAACATATACCACAAAGAATTTCAACATGTTTTTGCGGTCTTTTGTAAAATTTCCAAAATGTGACTTGGTGTAGTTTACCTCCAACCTGCAGATATACAGAATGGCCATAAGAAGAATATACATAAGAACATACATTTATTCACACACGAAATTCATACGAGTACATTCTCCGAATACATTTGAGTACACTTTGCATTGCACCCTCTAGTTTGTAATGCGCCTTATGACAGAACTTTTAGTATTTCAGTTACATGCAGTAGTGAATACACTGATGATGGATATAGGAAATGTATAGAAATCGTTCAGATACTTTCCTCGAGCTTTTCTAAATATAACAGATTATTATCTGCAGAATAATAAAACAAGAATATTTGTGTAATTTTCCATGATGTGGATGAAAAGTATTTAATACTCTCATATTGTATGTAAATATATTGTAAATATAATTGGGTACTTTACGGCTGTCATTGTAAAAGGTGGTTGGTGTGAGTGTAAGTATGTGTCAATATTGTTCTTGTTCCTTTTTTTGCAAGTATTTTTTCTGTGGCTAAGGTTTTTGTGGTTAACTTGGTCGATATCAGTGGGTTTGCTTGTTTCATACAAAACCAGAATGTATTTACTACGCTTGCTCTCAATTTACTTCATACAAACTCACCCACCCTCGTTCTCTTAAAACTTTATTTAGCAGAATTTTAATTTTTTTTGTCTTTTGCCACAAATGAAGTGGGTGTAGTTAATTTTGTATTTTTTTTTCATTATTTTATACAAATGCAGTCAGTAAATGTAACATATTTGTTTTGCGGGTGTGACGGTTTTACCAACCATTTATAATATAAATATTTGTGCGCACACAAACTCACACATTCATACTTGATTTTAAGCCAAAAATAACAAGAATTTGCAAAATGAAACCCAACCCACAAAATAAAAATAAAACTGTTTCTTTTTTTCTTATTTGTTTGAATTAAGTGCAAAAAAAAAATAAAAATAAAAAAGTAAGCAAAAAGAACAATCAACAACAAGTTTGACGGTTGCTGCAAAAAGTTGTCTCAAAGGAATAAAACAATATGTCGCATGTTTTTGCACAATCCAGTCAGTGAATGGAAATCGTGAATTTTAAATGGGTTTGTCTTTAGGAATAATTAACTTTTTAATGCTAATAAAAACTCTGTTTGAGGATTCTCACAAACATCTAAAGATATTTGCAGTAAGCTCATTAGGGTGGCATTAAGATGTAGAAGGAAACTAAACTTTCGATTTTCATATGGTGAAAATTTGAGCTGAGTCTTAACCGTACCTCTTTGAGGCCAAAGCTATAATTTTATTATTTATTTGCATACTTACCAGCAGTTGATTCTATTGGGTCCGCGTTGAGGTCTGGAAAGCGTTGTTTAGAAAATTATTACATACACATTGGGGCATATTCATAGCCACACTTTTCATTCAAAACTATTTAAGATGCAACTTAAATTTAGGTACCAACTTAAAACTCATTTCTATTCATATGTAGTCTATTTTTGGACAAAATTCTTAAGTAGTTTCGACTTAGTTTACGATATAAGAAAAAAAAACTAATGGTTGACTAGATATCATTGGCGAATCTTTTGGAAAAATAGCTTTTTTTAATTACTCCAAAAATCTATGAATTTTCTAGAACTTTGAGCTTGAATTTAGCGGAAGTTCCAGGGCTAGGTAAACCGTATTCCATAGTTTTTTTAAATAAAATTTTATCAAACAATAAACTTTTTTAGAGTCGTTTAAAAATGAGTTTTTATGGCCCTTTTCACAATGTACGATTAAAAGTTAACGTGGACCTTAACGGGAAGTTTTGTATTTCGAACTTGCCGTTAAACTACACGTTAACTTTTAATCATACATTGTGAAAAGGGCCGATAAAAAGCTTTGTTTGATTTTTTTTTCTTTGTACAAGTATGTGTGACATTGACAATATCGCTGAAAAATGTTTTGTCGACATGTCTAATGTCAGAAAAATTCTGAGACTTTACCAACAGAAAAAACTAAATTTAATTTTCAATGAAATAGTAAATATTTTGTCTAGCAACGGACCTATAAACAAATTTGTAAATATAGACAAAAATATCTCGCCAATTTCATGAAAAAAAGTGTTTTGTTTTTCAGTAAACAAATTGTTTAAATCTATAAAACCATTTGTCTAAAAATATTTACAAATTGTAAACAAAACAATTTACTAAATCAAACAAAAAGATATACTGGATTTTCTGAAAAATATCAAACAATATTTTTGTCTGTATTTATAAAACAATTAGTCTAAAAATACTAACACATATTAAACGAAATAGTTTACTTGATCACACAAAAATATTTACTGGATTTTTTGTAATAGATCAAACAAAATTTTTGTCTGGGTCATCATCATCCATTAGGCATTTATGAAATTTCACTTTGTTAAATGTGTTCAAGTCTGACTGTTTATCTAAACACTCTAAAAAAATTAATGAGAATTCACGCATCGACATTAACGAATTGATTCACTCAAAAATCTTCAGTAAACAAACTTGGTACAATTGCATTCCTTTTGCTATTATTGTTGTTGTTGTTATTTGTGTGTATGTCGTCATCGCGGTTGTTTTTTTACAGCACAGTTTTTCTTGTTGTTTTTGGTGTTTCCGTTTTAAATAAAAGTCAAACAAACAATTCATAGATTATGGACAGAACATTTACTGAAAACTAAATTGATTTTTAGACAAACTTTAGTTTGAAAAATTTTTGGTGATAATTTTTTCTGTGCATGTCCAAAATTCATTTAGAATTTCCCTAGAAACTTCGTCCGAATTCGTACAGAGTTCCCTTAGACATATCATTTTCTGACCGATTTCGGATACGAATTCCGCATCTTGTGCAGACTTTCTGACTGACCTCTGACCGAAAACGGCAAAAAATGTTTGCTGGGATACTATAATTTTGTTTCTTCCAAAAAGTATGATGTAAATATATAGCATATACATGTGCGTGCTTTCCTATAATTCTTGTTTATATTTATTTCCTGTTCTTTTTCAATTTATGTTTATTTAATAGGATTTGCATTAAAAAAGAGAGAGATTTTTCATTTGTAGAGATGTGTGTGTTTGACAGTAAATATGAAATGTAAAAGCATTTGTTTGGTGGTCAATTTATTTCTAAATACTTATTTGTAACAATTTAAATGTCATTTAATAAATATTTTTATGAACATTAATAATGAATGGTTAGCAGTTTATTAAATTTTATTGTACATATTTTGCACATTTTTAAATGAACCGGCAAAGTAGCTTTTGACCATAATCATTTGTTATCAGTTTATTTTTAAATTGTTTCGGGGGTTATTTTTGACCACAAAATATTGGGCTTTCAAAGAAGTTTATGTTCATTTAGTTCTTGATTTGGAAAAACTATAAAGCTATTTGTTTTTGTATTATAGACTAACGGCCTTATTCACAAAAAAAAATATTTTTGATTTTCTAAAAGCCGTCTTTGCCCTGCCTGACTTTTTTAGTCTGATTTCAATACCTAACTTTAAGAATGTGACATTTAAAAACTCATATTGTATTTTGAATGAAAATAGAATAGATTCTATTTTCAACCGAGCCCAGACGATATTTCATTTTTACATATTGAAACCAGACGAAAACTCAAACAGTGTAATGACAGCTTAAGAACTTATGAATTCTTAACAAAATTTGTTTTATAAACCTTTTATAAACCAAAAATATTTCTTATGAATAAGGCAATAAATCTAAAGTTTTTGTTTAAGTATTTATAAAATACTGCTTTGAAATTATTTGAAACAAAAATTAAGTGCTTCTTAATTAGTTTTGATAAATTAAACTAAGTGGTTTAAAAAATTACTTTTTAAGAATTACACACAAAAATTTTCAAACTAAACTCTCTGACCCACTTTTTTAACAGCAAAAAAAATATATATGTATATCGAAAACAGAATTTCCTATTTTCAACCAAATTGTCAAGTTCAAAAACAGCTCATAAATAAAATTATCGCCTTTGAGCAAAGAAAAAAAGTGTCTTAAAAGTGATTAAAAGCGTTGCTGTTAATGTCCTAAGACTACTACTGTCTTAACAAATTAGTATTCTGTTAAAGACTGTTTTCCAGGGAGAACATCAAAAGACCGCCTACTGTTTATGGCGCGTGTTACGATCATCTAAAATTAATTTGAACTCTCGTAAAAGCAACCAAAAATAATATAAAGTTTTATTTCTTCAAAGACAGATTGCCATATTTTAAGTAATTTACTGCCAAAACTGTTCAAAAATATTTTAATATAAAAGAAATACAGTAAAATTACTTTAAATGAGAGGAATTCTTTTTTTTTCTTTTTTTTTGAGAAAAAGAAACTAAAAAATTGTTCAGTGGAGAAGATGAACTAATTGACCAATTCGAGAAATATCAGGCATGGCGACTTTTATTACCGTTTGAAATTGAATTTTAGTGGAGAAATTTTAAATACCCGAAGTGAAAACAGCCAGTATTAGAATTCGGATTAGAAACTACACAGAGAACACTAAATTTCATTTCATCAGTAAATAAATTCTATGAATTAGTAAATATTTTATCTAGAAACGGACCTACATAGTAGGGATGGGCAAGTGAAAAAAATATATCGATAAATATCGATATCGATATATTTTTAAATATCGATCTGCATCGATATATATCGAATAAAAAATATCGATATATAAAAATATCGATATTTTTCCCAAATTTTTTTTTAAATAATACAAACAAATTACTTTTCTTATAAATAATTAAGCTGGAAAGAGTTAATTCCCAAGATCCTCACTGTTCCACCAATATTTAATGGAACATACATCAACAAAATTACACTCAAAGAATAATAATTATATTATAAATAAAACAAATATTATAAATAAAACAAAAAATTTTGTTAGTAATATTCTATTTGATAAAGACTGTGCCGAAATGTTTGTAAAAATTGCACGAAAAAAACCAAAGCTAAAACACATCGAATTTGATACTGTCGATATATTTGGAAAAAATATCGATATATGGATATATCGAAATTAAAAATACTTTTAAGAAAATATCGATATATCAAAATTTTTCGCCCAACCTTACTACATAGAAATTTGTAAATTAAAACAAAAATGCTTCAACAATTGAAGAGCTTAAGGATCGTTTCCGCATACACGAAAATGAGCCTTTAGTCCAGTAACCATGCAAGCCACAAAATAAAGATATTGAATAAATCGATTTTCAAGTTTGAAACATTTTATGATTTTTGGAATTTTCTACTTTAAAAACGTCACACAAATTTTTGCGATTATGAATTTAAGAGAAAAAAAATCTCAAAATAAAATCGTATGCCATGAATTGAAAAGAATCTTTCAATAAGAGCTTTCACTGTTTTCAAACTTTTATAGAATCCTATAAAACTTTAATTTATGTTTAACAGATTTTTTTTCTTTTTTGTCTTTATTTTAAGGTAAAAGTTTCACTTTAACCATCACTGTGGATACATTTCCCCGACAGGTGGCTACCTATTCGAAGGCTATTAAAGTAACAGTCGATGGACCTCGTGAACCGCGCTCAAAAACAAGTAAGTCGAAGTTGTTTATACCACGTCGCACATTTAGAACAATATTGCCGTCACCACAAACAGTTGCTGCAACAAATATAACAGCAACCGATCAAAAGTTCAAAAAATTAAGTTTGAAACAAGAAAATGATGATGATTTCAATTTAACTTTGCCAGCAACCATTCAAGCCATCTCTTCCACATCGTCCCATTCGGAATATTTATTTAGTTCGTATAACGAGACAACTGCCATTGCTGGTGAGGGTGGAGGTGGTGGTGGTGTCGATGGATGTGGTAGTGGTGGTGGGTTAAGTGTCGTTGGCATTGAGTTGGACATTGGCAACGGTGACATTAAGTCGTGTGCCTCGTCATCGGGTATTGATTGCGATTTTAATAAACAAACAGAATGTGAGGAGAGTAGTTTGATAAGTAAACTGCATGTTGGCCATGATGGTGGTGTAGTTGTTGATGAGGAGAAGTTAAAAGTTGATTATTTAAATGGTGAGAATTGTCCTTTAATTTATTGCATAACTCATTCAATTGAAAATTTTAATAATTTTAATCTGTTCATGTGAGAAAAGATGTTTGTTTGTATATAAAAATCCATTTTACATATAATTTTATAATTTATTGTACATAAATATCGGTATCAGTAATCAAAAACTTTAGTTGAGTTTACAAAAGTTTTGTTTTTACAAACAACCGATCAAAAGTTTAACAAATTAAGTTTGAAACAAAAAATGATGCTGATTTCAATTTAACTTTGGCAACAACCATTCAAGCCATCTCTTTCACATCGTCGCAATCGGAATATTTATTTAGTTCTGGTGGTGGTTTTGATGGAGGTGGTGGTGGGTTAAGTGTCGTTGGTATTGAGTTGGACGTTGGCAACGGTGGCATTAGGACGAGCGCCTCGTCATCGGGTATTGTGGTGATTTTAAACAAGCTTAAACAAGATTGCGACTTTAAACAGCATGTGAGGATAATAGTTTGATAAGTAAACTGCATGTTGACTATGATGGTGTAGTTGTTGATGAGGAGAATTTAAAAGCTGATTATTTAAATGGTGAGAATTTTCCTTTAAGTTATTGCGTAAGTCAATAAATAAATTGAAAATTTGAATAATTTTAAGCTGTTAATTTGAAGAAAATATTTTTATAAATTTGTATTTTTTTATAGTTAAAAATCGGTATCAGCAATCTAAAATTTTTGTTGAGTTTACAAAACAATTTTTTTACAAATAAATTTGTTGTTGTTGTACAAATAAATCTCCTCTGTTACTTATTTTTATAAAAATTGGTCATTTTCCAATTAATTAGGTGTGTTGGAAGCCAGGTCTAGTAAAATATTAAAATTTGTTGAATAATATTATCAGCTTAATAAGAGTTGAAATTGATTTTAGAAGACAGTTGCATGTATCATTTTATGAAAACAAAAAAAAATAATTAAAAATTCTCTTTATCACTTTCAATGAGTTAAAAAAGAGGCGCTAAATAAATAATATGGCCAGTTTTCTTTATTATTTTTAAATCTCTTTTAACTAACAATATTATCATATAATTTTTTTGTGTGTGGTTGGGAAAAAAGATAAATAAAAGAAAAATAAAACATTTAGATAAAAACTTACTTTGGCAAGTAACCTCCCTCCCTTTGTGCTCGAAGTACTTAAAAAGTTAATCCGATTAGAAAACAAAGAACAAAAAGGCTGGACAGAATTACACGTTGCAACATGTGTTTCACAGAATGTAAAAAGAAAATGCCCTTTTTTTATCTAAATGAACAATGAATGAAAATAATGGGATTAAATGAGAATAATCTCATGTTTAAAATATGTTTGTGATCTAAATATTATGAAGTTTTGCTTGCATGCAGAGTTAATTAGATCGTTTCATTTTGTTTCTAAATATTCATTGAGAAAATTCTTCAACTAGAAAAAGGATAAAAGGCAAACAAATGTTGCAATACAACAAGTGGATAAACAGTTTAAGGAAATGTGAGCATAATTGAAGTATAAATAAAATTTTCAAGGCGATGAAGTAATAAATTTTTAAAAGTATCGCAATAGAAATATACGATGTTTTAAAAATGTATTTCTTTTTTGTGCGATATCCTTTTTTGGTCGCTTGGATCAGCGCCTGATATTTAATATGGCGGTGTTATAATTTCTATTTATTATCTTCAAAATAGGGATGGCCAATTAAAATAATATACCGATTCGTTATTTAAAGGGTTGTACTTTCAGGTTGGCAGTGTATCCATTTTATTAGTTAATTTACTTCGCTGACGGTTCTGTTACAATACCGACGAAGGAGGGTGCTATGAAGTGCATTAGGATATGGTAGCATTAATCGCTGCCGGTACGGCCAAAGTGATCAATGATCAGCTTTCATCACTTTAACAGTCCAACAGCAACCGACACAAGAACACAGCAATGCACATGAGAAAAATGCATGGTGTTGTTGGCTTGCCTAAAACAAGTATTGAACTCAAGACCCCAGAGTTTGTAGTCAAACGCGTTAACTACTCAGCCAACAGCACCCTCAATTATTTAAAACACAAGATAATTTTCATTAACTAATGCTTTAAATTGCTCCAAGCATTATCATTATAAAACATCATTCGTACTATATTGTTATATAAAATGCAAAAGGGTCTAACTACCTTTTTAAAATTTTTTCAAGAGGCACTCAAAACTTGTTAAAAAGCAAACTACTGTTATAAAAACTATTTTTTCTATGTAGTATCATTAATAAAGTCTTAAGTATCATTAATAAAGTCTGAAAAAGCAATTGTTATAATCACAATAGTTTGCTTTTTATTAGGTTTTTTATCTCTCCTGAACATTTTTTAAAAATTTAGATAGGCCCTTTTCCATTTATGTGAGGAAATGTATTTCATTTTACATATAAAAAAGTGGTCAATGTATTGGCCCGCTGAAAATGATACGTGTGATTTTGTAAATTAAACATGGTCTCATTTGGAGTGATTCTGAAAATGGAAAATAAAACCGAAAGAAAAAAGCTAACAAATGAACTGGCGCACAGTGGCTCCAATTCGAAAAAGGGGTAATAAATCTGTATCTTTGAAACTTGCAATCCGATGACAAAACGAAGAGGAGGATCTAAGCTTTAAGAGCAATGAAATTTGGACTACCCTGCTCAAACACACGGTGGGATACAGGATTTCAAAGTTGACTACCTCGGGCATGAAAAACCTTTTACAAATACAATATTCAAAATTAGTTTCTTAGATTCGTTTCAAAATGCTGAAATTCCTATAGAGGATTGATAACTTAATACGAAATATTTAAAATCTGGCCCTGGAATGCGATGAGTTCCGATTCCCAATTAACGGGTCTTTGCGCTCTTCTGAAAAGTACAAATTCGAACATTGGATAGTTAAATTTAAAGTTTAAAGTTTATAAATAGATAACGACAACACACTTTATTTCATTAGGATATCTTAAATATTTTCAAAAATTTTGGTTTATGGCCTCGACTTTTTCCATATTTCATAAATTCATGTACATTAAACCGTTTTACCGAAAAAAAATTTTTGGTACCCCTCTCATATTAAAGATCCGTATTTTTAATGAGGTTTCCCAAAACATTTGCGGGGTCTAACGATGACCGCCTGTGAGCTAGACCGTGTCTAAAAGAGATCTATTTTTGTAGTTTTTTGCATCTTTTGGTATTTTCTCCCAAAACAACATATGAAAAAATTACATCGCTTGAAAGATCTAATGGTGCATTAAACTTTATCATTCATACCATCACCAATGCGTTTTTTCCATAAAAAACACGATTTTTTAAGCGTTTTTATTACAGGTGCTCTTATATTAAAATAAATTTAAAATTTTTTTAGCATTATATAATTTGAGGCATTGTTTATTTATTTGTGTTTCTAGTTATTGCAAAAGTTAGCAAGTTTCTAAGCACAGAAACAAATAACCAATGCCTCAAATTTATTTTAATACAAGTAGCACCTGCAATAAAAACGGAATGGCTGATGGTATGAATGGTAAAGTTTAATGCTCCATTGGATGCAGGTTGAAAAGATCTTTCAAACGATGTAATTTTTTTATATGTTGTCTTGGGAGCAAATACTAAAATATACAAAAACTACAAAAATTTACCTTTCTTAGACACGGTCCAGCTCACAGGCGGTCATCGCTAGACCCCTCAAATTCTCATTAAAAAGACCGGTCTTTAATTTCGGTCGGTTTAATTTACATGCATTTTTTTTATGAATTTTTAATAAAAAAAGTGCAGAAAATGCGAACTTTAAATTTTTTTAGAGCAAAATTGTATACGTATGAGTAATATGATACATACTATATCGTCGTTGCTCTGACGTAATCATCTACATATGGGTAATTTCATTTAGCCGGGTGTGACCATTTTACACACATTTTTTGTTATAAATCAAGAATATAAAATTTTTTACTACATTAAGCTTAAAGTCGTTGAATAACGGATAGACACGATAGAACACGATTTCTGCTCAGAATGGTAGTCAGAAAGATGCGACGGGGGTGACCTTACAAATCTTAGTCTAAAGAATTATGACTTTCAGTATAAAGTCTGTAAAATTTTGATTATAAGGTACACAATAATTTGGTATAGATATATATATATATATATATATATATATATATATATATATATATATATATATATATATATATATATATATATATATATATATATATATATATATATATATATATATATATATATATATATATATATATATATATATATATATATATATATATATATATATATATATATATATATATATATATATATATATATATATATATATATATATGTTCAAAGTGTTTTTAATTCTATTATGTATTTACTGTTTGACAAAAAAATTTTTTTCTTATAAAAAACTATTTTTAAAATGAGACAGGTGTGACCGACGGGTGTGACCTAGTACGAAAATTTAACAAATTCGAAGAAATAAAACTTTTTATTGATTTAATTAATATAAATAATATAAAGATAAACTAATAAAAAATTAATAAGCCATTAAATTATTTGCTATCCGTTCTATTATAGACAGCAGGATACTCTAGCTGAATATATTTTTAAATGCAATAAAAAGCAAAAATAGTATATTATTTTCAGAGATAACGGTTTTTATTAATAATGAGAAAGGGAATAAAAGAAAATCTGAAATAAATATTAAACATACAAAGAGGAAGAGCAAAATGTTTCTTGCATGATCATTTAAAAGTGCTTCAAATTGATTAAAAAATATTAAATAGTGTATTTGTTTTATTTTTTCTATAATTGTCATTCTCTAAAAAAATATCAATTGAGAGATTTTTATTAAAAATGAGAAAATTATATTTTTTCTTGCATAGGGCCATTTTACGTGGAATCACTCATATGTGACGTTATTCGAAATTTTTTTATTGCTCTATTCTTAACATTTTTTGGACATAGAATGATGTGTATAAATTCAAACAAAAAAAGACTTATTTCTGATGAAATTTAAATTATTTATTTGTATGTTCTATAAACCAAAACAGCTATGTGTTAAGAAATATTCTAAATCAAAAAATAATTTTATTAAAAATACCTTAGGAGAAATTAGTTGTATAGTTTTTCGAATAATTTTATTATAGCTCACCAACGTGCAATTCTTCCTATTGTTTTTTACAAAATACTTGTAACTAGTAGTGCGAAAATTACTTCAATATCGCTAGACCGCCATATAAATCGGTTTTCTCGCTCTCCTGGAAACATAGTAAAAAACACATAGCTGATTTTTTCATATGGTTGATTCGCATTTGAAATGCTTTTTTCATGTCCGTGGAAAGTATAGTAAAATATTTCATAAAACAAACGCATAAATTTTAAAATGAAAACTGCTTTAGCATGATATAATAGATTAAAAATAAATGTACATAAGCTTTTTTGTGCAAGACTGTCCATTATGTGTTAAAAACTAAGAACGAAAATACTGTTTATACTCTCTTCATACAAATTGGAATTTCTTTTTTAAATTGTTGTTGTTTGCACTCTTGTGTATTGACCGTTACGCTTTTTTAGTACGCTTTATTACCCACTCTAATTATTAACATTTAGTGTCCGACCGACTATTCGGCTTCGGCTCCGGTATCTGCCAAAAATTGTCAATCGGCCAATAATCCATATTCGGCATTAATTTCGCCGAATTTTGCCGAAGGCTGAATTTTTTCAAATATACAGAAATTATCGGGCGAAAAAATTAATTATAAATTTTTAACAATATATGTTATTAACATTTTTATTACATTTGTGTTTATACTGTAAATATTTTGAATTTTAGTAATATCATTCAATTTAAAAAACATCGCGTCTTCCATAACGCCTTCCTGAGAAGGCGAGCGAGCATGAGTACTGGATCTAAAAGAGGTCTAAGAAGATCTTACAGCAGGCCTTATAAATGAGGGCCTACGAAAGTTTGCCGCCGGGAATATTGTGCACAGGATATTGAATGTTGTTTATGTACTTGTAAAACTCAACTGTTCACTGGTTGGTTGGTTGGCTGGTTGGGTTAGTGTGTCAGCTGAAGGGACATTAACGGAAATAGAGAACAAATACAAAAGTTCAATTTGTGTTTCGTACCCTCAATTTGGTAATAATAGTGTACATTGGTTTTGCTTTTTGTTCACTTTTGCTTTACGTAATAAGAGCGTCAAGTGTTTCAAAAGTAGAGTAAAAATGGTTGATTTTGTGTTAAATACAATCATGTTTAACAAAAGAATACTTGGGTTTATTGTTAACACTTCTTTTTTGTCGTTTTTAGTATAAATTTATTTTTACACAGTACTCGTTTTTTGTGCCCCAATATAAATATACATACTCGTATGTACATATTTACAAACATACTTTATAAATATTTCAATTTTAAAAAAAGGAAAAAAATTTTGCGGTTTTTGAAATACAAAAAAAAAAGAAACAACAAACAAACAACAACAACATTGTTGGTATGGCTGTTTTATGTTGTTTTTTATTAAAGCTGTTGTTTTTTATAAGTATAAACTTTTATACCTATTTTCATTATTTTTTTTTTTTAAGTTATGCAGCATTTTTAAGTCTTCATTTTTATTGAAATGTTGAAAAAAAGCTACAAAAATTTAACTCAAAACTGTACCTCTTTTAAAATTTATTTTCATATTAAAAATCGTTACATTTCTTTACCGTTTCTGTTTTAGGTCCCCCTAATGGCACTCATTTTCGTGCTTTTGGTATATCACAACGTCCCTATCCTGATGCCGGCTTTAGCAGTCATTTTCGTGAGTTGGGCACATTACATCGTGTTACACGATCATCAGCAGGTACAGCTGCATCTATTGTTAATTCAGCGACTACACCAACATCGGTTGCCAGTACGAGCAGTAATTTGCCGCAATTAGGAGGCAGCGGTAATCATTCACCCACCAGCAGTATCATCAATTCCGACTGTCAGGGTTATAAACCGAATGCAGCCCATATACAAGGTAAGTTAATTAATGATTTTTTTTTCTTAATGTTGTTAACAGATTTATGAAGATTTCTTTGTTAATGTTTCAGTAAATAGTAGTTTAACATTAGCTTGAATAGTTCGAAAAATAGTTTAATTATTTGTTATTTATGACCGAACCAACATACGAGTACATCCATCCATATATATTTCATTTACGAATATTTAAGTATTTGGAGGCAAAACCACAATCACCTACTTCAGTTTTATAAATCAAATTATAATTTTTAACAACGCAATCAGTTATTTTTAAAATCATAAGTAAGAAATGTTGACTCTATCACGGATTTACTAATTTATTAAAAATATTTTTGGCTTTTCCGACTTTAGCAATTTTTCAAATTTGGTACTTTTATGATCACAACAAGTGAATGAAATTCACATAAATTTGCTTATAAATCGCACATTTCGATATATTATAGAAACTTTTAGGTATTGAAATAGGGCACAGTGGGGACTTTTGCAAAATAATTGATAATAAATCTGGAATTTTTAAACTGCTGATTAGATTTATCTGAAACTTCAGACATCTTTAGAGGAGGAGTCAGGTTTTATAACGCGCGCCTTGGTGGCCTTTTGGTTTAAGCACGAGAGGAGTTACAGTGGGCCAAAGTTTAGCACATGGAACTCAACAAAAAAATTCTGAAGCTTGTAACTTTTTTAAATCTTATCCGGTCTTAAAAATTTAAAGCGCTTTGAGCTAAACTAAAACAAACAAACAAATAATGTCGGAACATGTGTTTCCGTATCTCTTATAGCTTAAAAGATATTAAGTTGACTTTGAAGAGAAAAAAATCTTTTTTTGTCTTGACTTTTTTTAGTATTTCGCCTACACAGAAAAAAATATCATAAAACTGCAACTAACAATTTCAATTGTTAATATGTAATTTAAATTCAAACATATATTTTGTTAATACAACAAATTTAGTTGTTGATACGACAAACACAGAAATATTTTCAACAAACTGAACTAACCAAATTGTTTGTTATGAATTGTGAAAAAATGAACAATCATCATTGTTGATATAACAAATGAATGCACGAATTCTCTGTAGCTGAGAGGTAAGAACGTTAGTCTATTAGTCCAGAGGTCGCCGGTTCGATTCTGCCCAAAGCAGACAAGCAAAAACTCGAGGATTGTGATTAAATAAAAAAAATATTGTTAATACAACAAACTATGATAGTTAAAATTTGTTCGGAAAATCCACAATTCACATTGTTGATATAACAATAATCTTAATTGAAATAAACAAAAAAAATTTTAAAAATTGTTTTCTGAGTTTCCTTTAACTTACAATATCGTAATTGTATTTAAAAAAATCGTTGTAGGTTCAAAATCAATTAATTATTTAATTGATATAAAAAAAAATTAATTGTATTTACAATTTTTTTTCTGTGTATAAGTTTAAAGTTTACAGTTGGATTTTAAATTAAAATTAGGATTGGATTCTTGACAAAACTTTAAGTAAAATTGGAGAAAACTTTTTTATTATCTGCATTCTTGAATTTCAAAATTTTGAAATTTATCTGCAAAAAAAAAAGCATGTTTTTTTCAAGAAAAAGTATTTTCATTATTTTCAATTTTGTAAAAAACTTCGTTTAACACATTCACTGTTTAATGACATATCGCAAAAGGGAATCAATCCATCGACTATATGTTTAGCGCCCATAATTTTATATTTTGGACATGTACCCTACATTCAGCAATGGCCGAAAATCGTCAATATTAAAAATATTTTTTGTGTGTAAAGGCCTATAAAAAATTGTGACGGTAGATCTTGAAAATTCCAACAGCAACGTTTTATAATACAGATAGTTTTTAGAGTTTAGGCAAAAATTGAGGAGAGCCTTTTCATAAATGTGGATATACACGCAGATTTTCTGAAAAAAAAGTAAAAATTTAGGAAAAATAAAGTTTTGTACCATAAAAACTATATAGTAAAATAATTTTATATTCTAAAATTTAAATTTTTGAGCTCTATATAAATCTCTCTACTACTCCTGAAAAACTTATTCGAATATATTTTACTAATATCGAGATATGCCGATTGTAGGATATGCAATTCAAAGAATATAAATAATTCTCTTAACTTCTTTACTCTTAATCCCACTTTTATTGCATACGAGTAGTTTAGAGGATATTCATGCAGCCCTCTAGTATAAAGAACCATTTGTCTTAAACTAACCGCTCTATAATAAAAATTTTAATAATAGAGTCAATAGTCTAATAAAATTAAAAAAGAAGAACTTAATGGCAAACAAAAAACAAAAAAAGTTTAATGTGAATCATAACCAATAGAGCCGCTTAAAATACTGATTCATTTAAGATTTAATTAATAGTTGAGCTTGAAGGATCGTTTATATGTTAATTAATTGGCCACAAATGCCCACACAAACGTTTAATAAAAATAAAATTTCAAAGAAAAGCTATCAAGATATACTTCGTCATACTCTACAAGATTTAAACAGTTTGGAAAAGTTCGGATTGAACAAAAAAAATTTTTGTTTGCTTATCCTGCTGGTGTTGCGAAGCCTCAAAATCAGCTTTCTACAATGAAATGGCTTGGTAATTGTTTCGAACTGTAATAGTTTCAATCCAAAGAATTGTTTAATCCAGGCTCAAGCTGGTGAATTGACATTCTATTCAGTTAAATTTATTATTTTATTTGGAAATAAGAAAAGAAATTACTAAGAAACATGTAACAATAGTTTTTAATATGACCTTTTTTGGAGACCATCACACATTCTCATCAGAGTTCATATGCTCCTTATGCTTTCCACTCTTTGAGAATTGTGTCTTATTGTATCTAAATCTTCTTTAAACCTAATTGTTGCAGATGCTTTACACTATTGAGGGAGTATTTTTCAATATGCTGTAGGGTATCAAAACTAACACAAAGGAGCTACAATCAAAGGAGCTACAATATTTACTATGTTAAAGTTTTAATAACAGACCGAAAATTCCTTAAACTGTTAACAAACATCATCTCAGCTCTTAATTTAAAATTAAGAATTACCAAAAATTTTATAAAATTATAGCACAAAAGCATATGTTGCGAGTAATATTATTATGAATTGCTGAAAAAAAAACAGCCATAAGTTAAAATAGGTCAAGTTACTTAAAAACTATTATATAACAAAAAACAAAGATTTAAATCACTTTTTTTTTGTAATATAGGGACAAGAATAAGATTCAAATTATTGTTACAACAAAAATAAAATAAAAAAACAAAAACAGAATAAATTTTATAAACAGTAGGAAAAGCCACAAATCAATCGAAATGTGGTTACCAAACTGGGCAGCTGTTGGAAAGGGGCAAATAAAACTTTTTTCTTAACTCAAAAAGTAAATGAGTAAAAGTGTTTGATCAACAGGTAAACACAAAATTGCAGTTCTTTAAAACAAATGCTTTTCAAAACCTCAATATCATTAACATGTCAATGTTTTATTTGTCTTCAATACCAGCAAATAATGTTCCAAAATTCTTTTAATCATTTACGTTGAAGAATTTTTTTGATTTTTCTTTTCTTTTCGTTTACCAACAAAAACACGCACATGCTTAAACTTTTCCCACATCGTGCATTCTGATTTCACTTGTTCTTGAAATCACTCTCCGAAAATAATCTTCGATATCTTTGACAACCTAGACAGTTCTTTCCAACACTTTTGCTAAAAATCATAAACGAAAAGTCACTGTTTGGTTGTTTCCCTGGGCCAAAATGAAAATGTATTTAACAATTTATAGAGATTTAGGAGTCCAAAAATAAAGAGAAAAGAAATACTTAAAGGATGCATTTGTAAAAAGAAATTTACAAAACAGGGTACAACAAAACTTTTTTGGAGAAAAAAAGTTTATCTTTTAACTATAATTCCAAACGAGTAATTTTTAGAAAAGGTATTTTAATAAAAAATTAACCTGAAAAAAAAGAAACCGCCTACAGAAGAGGGCGATGAAGCTCATCGGTAACAGTAGGGTAGCCAGCTCTATTGACTCGCTGGAGCATCGACGCAATGTCGGGTGTATTTCGTTGTTTTATCGTTACTACAATGAAATTTACTCTGATTAAATCAGGGAGCTTATTCCCGAAAACCGCTCTTATATGCGAACAACGCGTTCTTCATTAAAAGCTCATCCCTTTCTGGTCAATGCGCCAGTGAATCGCACTCACTACGTATTACAGAGAGAATTCGTTCTTTGGCCGAACAGCTCGTATGTGGAATAAGCTTTCCTCTCACTTTCAATGTTGGGAAGCTCAAATCAAATGTCCATAAATACTACTCCCTCTTTCCTCCTTCCTATAACTAATTTTGCTAATTCCGGCACAATGCATTGCATGAGTAGGGGCCATTCCTTGAGTGCTGGTCTTATATAAAAAATTTAAATAAAGAAAACAACAGGACAAAAAATACTAACGGAAGTAACTGTAGCAGGATTAGAAACAGCAACAATAGTTGATGCAGCAGCACCTCCACAAGCAGCGAAATTTGCACCAACAACATCATCGGCAGCAGCTCACTTTTGTCAACCTTGCTCTACGTGTCAATATGCCTGCCTCACTTTCTTAATGGCACCAGGCGGCCTCAAGGCTCGCCATGTCCGGCGACTCGTCGTTCTAATTTCCGTTCGGAATTTTCCGCTTTGACAGTGGACCCGAAAGAGCCATGACTCCCACCTACCTTAATAACACCATTCAGTAGAAAGGTATTATGTTATTTGAACTTCTAGGTGATAAAAAGGAGACGCTTTCAAAAGTCGTCAGCAGCTTTCACTTGGAAGATACTAAGACGATAGCTATCGGCAATATCTAACAGAAACGCCTTCAGCTAGCACGCTCACAACCCACTTAGCCAAGTCACAAACCATTTAGCAAGGATACCAACCAAGTTAGATACTCCAAGAATGTCCAAAATCCAAGGAGCTCCCCGAAAAATCCGCAGGGGCAACATTGATAATCAGCCGGAATTTGACCTTCCTGCAGGAGTTTCACCATAAAGTTAGACATCTTGCCTGTGGAGTCTCAAAATAAAAACACGTTCACATATCGTTTTGTATTTTCGTTACCAGTATTCTTACCAGTATTCGTTAAACGTATTTTTTCCAAATTAATTTTGAATTGCAGGGGGTAAGCATTCAAACATTGATATGCACACAAGCTATACATGTAATTGATTTGACATACATATGATGACTAAGTGTCATCAATATTATGACCAATTGTCATACTCTCGTTTGCTTCAATATTTTGCCTGTGCATTGTCTGTGAATGTGTGCTGTGTACTGTGTACTGGCTTAGTTTTTAAAATGACTTGTAGATTTTATTATTAGCTCTGTCATAGCAATGTTTTCAACTTTTTAAAAATTCGTTTAAAAACAAAAATAAAACAATAAAATTTTTATTAAAAGACAAATTACAAATGTTATAGCATTGTTTAATTTTTTTCTATTATATGTATATATTTTACACTTTAATAATACATAATAAGTGGTAACGTATTGATGTCATTACAGCCATGCCATATATGACACTTAAACTATGTCAAAATTCTATGATGACATTTGTCATCAGATTGATACCTGTTTTCGTTTTATTGATGACATTTGTCATAGCAGTGATGTCAAAATTCTGATGACAGGACGTCATCAATGCGAAGATACATTTTTCAATAAATAGATTAAACAACTATTTTGAAAAAAATTAATTTTTTGAAAAAAATTAAAAAAAAATTTATAAATTCTTAACGATCGATCTCACAATTCTCGTTGTTATGATAACAACTTTAACCAACACACCCTGTTAACAATATAAAAGGATTGATTCAACTCAGCTAAAGCCAATTCATTCAGAAGCATCTTTTTGCCTTAAATCTTTGCCAAAATTAGAAAAGTATGGCTTATAATCTTTGTAATACTAACATCATTATAAAGACTTGTCTTGATCATGAGATTGGTGATAATGACGATGATGATGAGATTAAACAAGGTTTACAAAAGAATGAATATCATTATTATTTTATCATTATTTTTGCAAAACCGCAATACAACTTCCGTTCTTGGATATTAAGTTTTTTTTTTGGTTTTTTGGTGAAGTTCTGCGCTTGTATTCAAATTTACAACATAATGTTGCAAATACGTACACACACACACACTGAATTACAAGCACAAGCAATTGTATCCTACTACAGAAACTTTTCGAATAAGTATTTTAATAAGCCAGGCCAGTGAGAAGTTTGGTTACACAAAATAATCACCATTAAATCTTGTGGGGATGCAAAGTGTCCATAATGCGATGGTGAGAACTGTTTATGGTTTTTTTTTTGTTGTTTGTGATTTTTTCTTCATGTTATTTCATCTTGAAATTTTCATTCATTAAATTATACTTTGGTCAAAAAAAAAAATAAAAAACAAACAAAAAAATGGACGCGAGTGTAAGATGATGGATCGAGATGATCTTGTTTAACATGAATGATGAGAAGAATTTTCAAATAATTTTATAAGGTGCTAAATTGTTAATATCCGGTATTGGATTATTTAAAAGTTATTTAATAAAGATTTTTTAGTTAAAAAGATAACCATATGAGCTTAAATAAATTATTAAATTTGCATGATAATAGCCAGCATAAAAGCTTGCAAATGGGACTACTGATTTTTCGAATTATTAGCGAATTTTTGATTTCCTCACTGAATCTATGTGTTCCTGATTGCGAATAATTTTGATACACTTTCTAACTTGTATTAAAATATGAAATTTTCGGAGATTTTTTTATTTTTTCGGAGCTACTTCGATTTTTGCCAATATGTATTTTATTTCCTTACATACTAATATTACTTTCTTCTTTTGAATTTGAAGCACTTTGGGTGCATTTTTGACAATAATCTGTTATATGTCGAACCTTCGCAAAAAATTTAGTTTTTTCGGAGTAACCTTGATTTTTGCAAATTTAGCTAAAATTAGATATTTCTAGTAAACTTAAACTGATTCTAATGCCTTTGCTCATGTTCGGAAATTTTTTGATTTTTTCGGATTGACTTCAATTTTTGCGAACTTTACAGTTGGTACATTTAGGTCTCTTCTGTACACTTTCTAATGTATATTACATTACGAATTTTCGGAAAACTTTTGATTTTTCGGAGTAACTCCGATAATTTTGTGATTATGTGATATCATAAATTTTTTGTGAATGTAAAGCAGAGTGAATGCATTTTCGAAAATATGTATCTAACCGAACTTTCGATATTTTCGGAGAAATTTATTTTTATTTTGCTGAAGTATTAGGTTCCTGGTAGATATAAAGTTGCTATGGTGCTTTTTCGAACTTGAACCTAAACCCCAATTTAGGGAAAATTTTTGATTTTTTCGGAGTAGTTTGAATTTTCGGGGGGGTTTTTCAGTTCATTGAGAAACGTTATGGGTTTCTGAACTTAGATTTTTGCAAGTTTTCATATTATCAAAAAAAAATATGTGTTTCTGGTGGATGTAAGACTATTACATAGGATTTTCAAAAATGTATTACATTCCAAAGTTTCGGAGATTTTCGATTTTTTTCAGAGTAGCTTTCATTTTATGAGAATTTTAGACTTCTTTAGTGAAATTATGGGTTACTGATAGATTTAATGCGTTTTTCAATAAAAAATTTTTAGAATATATGTGATTTTTCGGAATAACTTTATTTTTGTCAGTTTTAGTTTTTCAGCGAAGTTATCGGTTCCTGGTAGGTTCAGATTACTTTTCGATGATTTTTGGCTTTTTGGGAGTAACTTAACTTGTTTAACAACGAAATTTAGATTTTTAACAAGTTTCTGATTTTTTAGTGAAGTTATAGCTGTTTGGTAGATTTGAAGCGGTATTGATGCATTTTCAAATACATTCTAAGATTGTAATTTTCGGAA
Organism: Panzeria rudis; assembly: GCA_956483635.1. Taxonomy (NCBI): domain Eukaryota; kingdom Metazoa; phylum Arthropoda; class Insecta; order Diptera; family Tachinidae; genus Panzeria; species Panzeria rudis. The sequence goes on along the minus strand of OY101448.1, from coordinate 9,805,523 downwards.
AATTTTAGATTTTTTCGAAATAACTTCGGTTTGTGGAGTGTTCGATTTTTTGGGCGAACTTATGAGTTGCCATGTTTATTTAATATCGAATTTTAAAAGAGTTTTCCATTATTCGGAGTTACTTTAATTATTTGCCGATTTTCGAAAATTTTTCTATTCTTTCGGAATAGCTTCGTTTTCGTCAAGCTTTTGATTTTTTTTTAGAAATTATGGGTTTCTGGTAGACATCGATCAAGCACCTTTGATGCATTTTTAATAAGTGTTAAATTTTCACGAAAATTTTCCAAGTGTTCGGAGTAACTGTAATTTTTGCTATTGGGGATTTTGGATTTTTTCGGAGTGACTATGGTTTTTGCGAGTTTTTAATTTTTAGACTATAGTTGTTGGTGTCGTGGTACTTCGAAGGTTTTTCGAAATTGTATTACATATTGAAATTTCAAAGAATTTAATTTCTTTTCCGTTTAAATTGCCTTTTTGTGCGTTTTTGATTTTATTAGTAAAATTATGGCTTTTACTAGATTTAAGAAGCTGTTGATGCATTTTCGGCTAAGTTCTAAAATTCGAATTTTCGCAAATTTTTTAGTATTTTTTTCGAAATACATATCTGCGGTTTTTCGAGCTTTCGATTTCTTTTGTGATAGTGTACTTAAAGCGTTTTACTGCATTTGCAAAAAAGCTCTACATATCGAATTTTCAACAAAATTTTCGAGTTTTTCGAAGTAACTTCGTTTTCTTGCAATTTCTTTATTGAAATTGTGTGTTTCTGATAGATTTGATGCTTCTTGTGTATTTTCGAATATAGAATTCATTTCGAGCAATTATATAACTTGACTTTGGGTAAAGTCATCTATTAGAAACCGAGGGGAACAAAGTTGAAAATCTTTAGGAAAAATGTTTAACCCTGTTCTTATATGTTCCATTTTTATTTCTAGATACACTAAGTACTGACTAATTTTTATATTTCTCCTTCCTCACAAAGCACCACTCAATTTCTAAATAAGACACCCACACAGCAGGACAAACAGTCCAGTCCCTCTTCTTAAACGTATCGATAAAAGGATATCAAACTAATTACAATTATGATTAATTGAAGGATCCCCTTCATCGATCAAAAACAATAGACATTTGTTGAAAAAAAAAAAACACTCAAACCAACAGCAACGGATTGACAACATAATCATTAAAAAAACGGCGTACAAATATTATAATGGAAAAAATAAGGAGTCCTTTGCAATTATCAAATGTCAATTGAAGGTTAAATTAATGACAAAAAGAGAAAATGAAAAATAAAAAACAGGACACAGGCATAAAAAATACACTCGCACATATACAAGTAAATTCCTTATGCAGCACAAAGCTGAATAAGACAAAAAAGCAATCTAAGCGGTAAATGGCTTTGAAAATTTTTAATTTGTTTGGAAAAAAAGGCAAACACTCAACATGTTGGCCGCGAATGCTTGCAACAACAACAGTATGATATAAAAATGAAAATTATATGTTGCCTCTTGCATATATTTTTCTGTTTTTTTTTTCTTTGTTTCTGCAATCCTTGATAGTTGTTACACACAGCGACAGGAAGCAAAGAGCCAAATGTTTATGGGGAAAAACTTGAAAGGACAGACATTCAACTGGACGTTGAGTCTTGGTTGTTGTAAATAAAGAGTTGGTGGCACTCCAGTAGCCAAAACAATTCCAACATACAACATTATAATTTATTTAGACGTTTATGCTACAACAACATGTATAAAACATTATATTTTGTAATGACTTGGAAAAAGTACACTGTGAAAAAGATGTAACAAATTTGAAAATTATAAAAATAATGATTTGATTAAATTGAATTTTTTTTTAAAAACAATAATTGAGTTTTACTGAAAATATTGACATAATTTTTTTAAATTGTGTTTTGAGTTTCCCGCTATCAAAAAAATCATGACAAAATTTAGTATCAAACCTGTATTATTTAAAGCAGCGAATAGAAATAGTGGAGTTATTGAGATTTTTGCAAGTGGGGGGAATATCCATTCTCCTTACCATTGAATTAATGCCAGAGTCTAACTGGCCGATGTCTTAATCTTAAACAGTACATCAATATTTTTCTAGCGGTGTATCAAGCAAACAATTACTGTTGATGTAGCTGACGTAAATAATGATGATTACGATGATGGGTGTACTCGTATAAGACCAACAAATAATAAAACGTGCATATCTTCGATACGAGTAGAGGTCTAGCAAACATTTCGCTCTTTTTTACTTTTATTTCAAATTTTATTCAACCTGTTAAAAGGGGTTAAAATAATCAAGAGTAGTAGAAGGAAACTTCACTGTGGCATGGTTGGTTGTTAGTTAATATTATTAGCAGAAATTTTCATGGTAATTGAAACATTAAAATGTGATAAATGCTAGTTTTAGTTTCAACAGTGATTATTGTATTAAATTACTTTAAATGCATGTAGGACGTCATTATTCATGGACAACCGGCAATCAAGAACGTTGTTTGTTGTCTTCATCACCAAAAGAGAGCAAAACTCAAGCAGAAAAAAATATAAGGGGTTGAAAGTGAAAACATTTTTCAATTATGGGTTAAATTGACGGTGTGCACGTACGTTGAAAGACGCTTAAAAGTTATAAAGAGTTCGTTTCTTTGCTTTCGGATGAGTTTATTAAAATCTTTGTTGTTATTGTTGTTAATTAAATTAATTAGTTTCCATAATTAGTTTAATTAATAATCTTGAAGAATTTTTGATAAATAATAAATCAAAGTAATATTTATTTTAGCAGGCAAAGAATTTCTATTGCTTATTTTCTATTTATTTTGTTTTTAAGAATGTTTAAACTTTATTTCAAATCTCATCTACTGCGTAACCCTTTTTTTTCTTAGGGAAAATATTAATTTTCTATTCTATTTTATATTAGCTGATATGTCGCATATGACACAGCAGGTAACATTTTGTTCATATGTTACGGTTGTTATCCTGTCTGTCATCAGTTTCATTAAAATCCTTAGAATCGCAGTTCATAGCAAATTATTTTTCAATTAATTTTATTTTTGTTACAAAAAAGTATATTATGGCTTATATTGTTTATGACATGTTTATTATTTAAAATATTTTTTTTAATATTTTACCATCGTTCTTCTTTTCTCGCTTCTTGCTACCATGATTTGCTGTACTTTTAATACAAAAAAAAAGTTATTTGTGCTCAGTTAGAAAATTTAATATGAAATTTAATAATTTAGTGGATTAGCTTTATGGTCTCATCTTGAAATAAGCCAAAAAATTTAATTAATTTACGGAATTTTTTTAAGCTACATATCGACTGCTTTTTTCGTTTAGTTCAAGGTTATCAATTCTTTTCCATTTTTCTTAGTTTGTTCCCTCAGACCTTGCCGATTTATAGAGCGATTTGAAAGAATTTTGCTTCATATCAACGAGTATACTGCCAGATAAGTCTTGTTGCGAAATACTTTTTATTTTTACTTATTATGCTTTCCTAGGACTATCCATCATCTTTCTGTTTTGGAGACTTTTTTCGCAAGAACTATTTTAAACTTACTGAAAAGCTACTTTATCCAAAAAGTACAAATTCAAAAAGTACCTTTTCCGAAAATTGGCTTTCACAGAAGAATCTTTATGAAAAAGTACCTTTTACAGAAAGTATCTCTCACAAGTTGTACATCATCCAAAAAGAACATATTCCAAAAAGTACATTCTCCAAAACGTACCTTGTCCAAAACGAACCTTTTTAAAAGTACCAGCTTCAAAATGTGCCTTTTTGAAAAACTACATTTCCACAAAAGCTCTGTACCTTTTTTAGAACATATATTTTCTAAACAGTTAACTTTCCAAAAAGTGTCCATTTCAAAAAGGAACTTTTTGAAAAAATTCCTTTCCGAAAAATACATTTTGCAAAGTGAATTTTTCAACAAGTACCTTTTAAAAGAGTACCTGGCTGTACGAATAATCGCCCAAGTGAAAATCGCCCGAAAAACAAAAATGTAGAATCGCCCAAAAATTGTTGTAAAAAAATTGGGTGATTGTTCATCGACTTTGGGCGACTTAACATTTTGAAATATTTGGGTATTTGTTCATAATGAATAAATGCCACATTTTTGTAAAATGTTAAAAAACCCCAAAAATTTTTTTGGGCGATTATTTATTTCAAATTCGGGTGGTTTTACATAAGGAACACCCAAAAACTTCGGGCGATTCTTCATTTCACACTTTTGGGTTACTCTTCACTTTTTTTGGGCGATCGGGCTCTGTTTTTTGGGTGTTTCTTCACTATGACGAATCACCCAACAATTTTGGGCGTTTCTTCATTTAGCTGTTTCGGGCGATTTTCACTTGGGCGATTATTCGTACAGCCAAAGTACCTCTTGTAAAAAGAATATATTTTGCAAAAATGTACTTTTTCAAAAAAGTACCTTTTTCAAAAAGTACCTTTTTCAAAAGAACCTTTTTCAAAAAGTACCTTTTTCAAAAGTACCTTTTTCAAAAAGTACCATTTTCAAAAGTACCTTTTTCAGTAAGTAGATTTTCTTAGAAGTACCGTTTCCAAAAGTATCTTTTCTTATAATCTTTTCCTTGTCCAAAATGGAGCACTTCCAAAAAGTACCTTTTCCAACAATGCACATTTTTGGAAAAAACCCTTTTAAAAAAATTGTCTCAAAAAAGTACCTTTTCAAAAAATTTTTTATTGTTCCCTTTCTGGGACTAACAAATCCAAACTTTTTTTAAATTAAATTTTAATAAAATTACTGTGAGGGCAACGACTGCACAAGACTTGATATGCCGCGTAAAATCGGGCTCGGCTTTTACTGCTGCCCTTGGCTTTGGTATGTGTTCGATATTTAACGGACTTGGCTTAAAGTTACTGATATACATTGGCTTTCGATTTAAATTTATAACATTTTATTTATTGGAGATACCTGTACTGATTACTATCGGCTGCTGTATTCGGATTCGGGCGATAGAGGTTTTTCTCGAACTCTAATTTATATTGGCCTTGCTTTTTGTGACAAGTTCGGTAAATATATAAAAGTAATAATTCTTGCAAAAAATCCGCCTAGAGAACAGGCGTGGGTGGCACTGCACACTTTTCTAATCATAATGGCGCATACTCATAGTGAAAACAAAGTATGCTTTAAGAGTTTAAATCCAGTATTTTGTATGACAATACTGGCTTTAAACTCTTAAAGTATACTTTGCTTATGCCGATGAGTATGCACCAATGTGTGCATACTCATCTTAAGAAACTTAAGAATAAGATAAATAGAAGTATGTAGTCGAAGTGGGAGTGGCAATGTCTACTTTTCTGAAAATAATGTTGTATTTTAACGAGAACTAAATGTTTGTGCGAAGTTTCACAAGAATCGGATTAGTAGAAGTAGTTGAAAAATAATATTTACTTTGTATGGGCATGACACTGCACACTTTTCTAATCATAATGTTGTTTTGTCCCGGGAACTTAATGTATGTGCGAAATTACCTAAGAATCGGTTCACTAGAACTAGTTGAAAAAGAATATGTATTTACTGTGCGCAGGCGTGGCACTGCCTACTGTTTTAATCATAATGTTGTATTGTCCCGACAACTACATGTGTGTGCAAAGTTTTATAAGAACATGGTTTAGTAGAAGTTGCAAAAAAATATTTACTTTGAATGGGCGTGGCTCTGTCCACTCTTTTAATCATAATGTAATATTGTAACGGGAACTTAGTGTATGTGCAAGGTTTCATAAGAATCGGTTAGCTAAAAGTAGTTGTAAAAGAATATGTGTTTACTTTGTGTGGGTGTTACGCTGCGCACTTTACAACGGGACCGATCTGGAAATACAGCCTTTCAAATATAGAAAAAAAATCTGAAATCTGAGGGAACACAAATAAAAAAATACATGACGAACTGATAGCTTTCTCCTCTTTTTGCAACTAGTTAAAAGGTACCAAAAATGGGTGCAATGTTTACGGTTTATGTATTCGAATTTCCAAAAAGTTTGAGTATTTCTTAAGAAGCGAAAAATACAATTTAAATATCATCTCTAAGTTTATTACTTTAGAAGATAAATGGGGCACAAAAAAAGTACAAAAAATACTTCTTACCCCTTTTCACTCCCCAATTGTAGCCATGCCAAAAAAGTACTAGACAATAGTGCGCTTATTTGTTTTTCCTAAATTATGGTGTATTGTGGATATCGCGTCTACCTTACTTAGATCCGGAGATATAAAACTAACGAACTTATCCCTTTTTAAACCTTTTAATACTCTCAGCATTCCTATTGGATATCCGCATTGAGAGCAGAACCTGCATATGAAATCTCATGCCTCTAGCTTTAGTCCTTAAGATGGGCGATTATGTATCACTGTTTAATTTATATCGAAGATATTACCGGAGGAAAATATTATTAGTGGAGTTCAGTGTTTGATGCAAATAGCCTTGCGAAAGTGCAAATGCAAAATATCGTAGCTTTTTACGAAATTTTGTGTATTTTGTTGTTGGATTTCATAAGAAAGCGATACGATATTTTTCATTTGCAAGACCAGTTGCATCAAGCACTGAACTTCGCTATTATGAAACCCCAACAAAGAAAATGTTCTCAACGTGGCTTAAAATTCGATCAATAGGGATGAACCTATATTAAAATCATTGGAAATGTTTTAAAGGTCTTCTTTGGAAGATAGTTTTCTTAATGGAAATAAAAAAGGTAGAAATCGGGTACTCTGTGGCTGATTGGTAGCGATGCTAGCCTGTCAGTCCAGAGGTTGTGGGTTCGATTCTCGCCATAAACCCTGGGTGTTTTATGTTTGTGCTTATGTTGGTGTGTTGTTGTGATGTTACAAATGTGTTATTGTCGTGCTAAAAATATCGTATAATCACGTAATATCACAGAATATATTTAAGGTGAACTATTACGGCTTTAAGTTCATTCAATAAGCTAGAAATCAAATAAAACTACGGCTTAAAGCAAAATGTACCGAAAAGGAATTTCTTTATATTTATAGTTTTAAAACAAATTAAGATAATTTTAAGCTTTAGATCAACACTATATTTAATTAAGCGTTTTATTCCATAACATATCTAACAAACAATTTAATTTATTTTTCCTTTTAGATAACAATCTTATGGGCGCTGCCGAATGGACCGGCTACTCCAGCAGCATGACTAGCGCTTCCGCCTATTCTAGTTTTCATCATCCTCATCATTTGCCCCCACCACCTCCACCGCCATCAGCTGCTACTGCAGCAGCCACAAACTCCGCCTATACCGGCTATGATAGCCTCACAACTGATCCCGCCAATTTACACTTGCCCACAGTACTCACCGACATGCAACCGTATTGTGCAACCAGTGATTATCATCCCAGTGCCATAGTGCCGCATGTTCAGCCACCGCTTTGTAGTCCCAACTATAGTACGGCTCCGAAAAATGAATATGATTCCTATAATGCAGCAGCGGCCGGCTATTCCTCCTACAGCAATTGGTCAAATGGATATAACAATTATCAATATGGCAGTTGTGCCGGTCAACCGCAATACTCTGCCCATGCAGCACATACAATGGTGCTGTATCCTCAACTAATATCTACCTACAATCAAAATGAAATTCATTTACATCTACATGGCACCGATAAAATCGAACAATATCTAGGAGGAGAAAATGCCCTGACCATAAGTTCTTTGTCGGGCAATCGTTCGAGTATAGAAATTGGTATTGGTACATCGGATCATGAAGATCACATGCAAAATGCCAGTAGTGTGGGTGTATTGAGTAATGATCCTCACAATCATGTAGTTGTAACGGATCCAGCGAATCTGGATGCTGACCAAAGACAAACCCAAACGCATTTAACAGATCAAAGTGCAGATGTTAATGTCGTTACGGGTGTGGCAACGGGGGTAACAAATGATCAACATACTCATGCCACACGAGAGGGAGAAGAAGTGTGGCGACCGTATGTGCCAACATCATGGCCTCAGTGACAAAATTGTAAGACTTATGTACATATTAATTTAAATTAAGTGACATTTCAGTTGGAGGAATATAATGAAAATGTTAAGAGAAGTAATAATAAATGAAATGGAATGAATGAATGAATGTGAAGAAATATTACAAACAAATCAGTTACACTGTACACTACAATAAAATATAACAAGGCACTAAAGCGGTCTATACAATTGCATTATAATTGTGCAATTTTTCATATTGTACAATATTCGATGGTTGCACAATATATTGCAAAAAATCAAAAGGCTTTAGATTTTTATTGCACAACCACGAAAACTGTATAATTTGTTGGCAACATTGTTCAATATTGTTTTCGTTTTGCTTATAGGTTATGTTTACTATTTAATGTGCGATAAATTGTGCCATACTTAATTTGAAAGTACTGTGCAACTTATTGAGTATTGTGTGTAGTTCAAGTCGGCAAAAATATGACCAATAACATATTCAGTAATATTGTATAATGTATGGAGTGTTTAACAACTGATTCTGGTAGAGGGGTCTATTCTTTGGCTCATTGTTATAGTGAATCGTTGTAGGAAATCGTATAATCCTTACATTTTAAGTGTTAGGTTATGTAGAACACTGCGAGGAAAATTTGTATGGAACATTTAAAAGAAAGATAAAAGCTCCCCTTAAATATGGATATATGGGCATTTCCACAGGAAAATCCACTTTTTAGTCACGTGCGACATCAAGTACTTAAGCTTGTATTTTAGAACAATATAGTTCGATTTTTCCTAAACTTTTACTTAATGGAGAGCTACTTACGGCCTTCACAAATATATAAAGAAGTAAAAAAAACTAGAGTTTTCTTGATGTCACACGTGACAAAAGGTGGCCTTTCCTATAGAAAGACTTAGAGGCTTAAAATGTTCCTGATAGTGTTTTACATAATAGAGCTAAACTCACCTTATACTTAAAATGTAAGGATTACCAAATTTTCTATGCCGATTCAGTATAACAATGTACAAAAGGAGGAAAATTCAGCTCCCCATAAAATACGCGTAGACATTTTTTGGCCCCATCTAGCGGCGTACGTTCTCAGAACCTTATTATTTTTATTTGTGTTGTATAGTGTTACAATTTCTAAGAAAATACCTAACTTTCCAGTATATCTTGCTGATTAAATTAAACAAGTAGAATTTAAGTTAAATAAAAAAGAAATCTTATTATATATAGTTAGTGATAAATTGAATTTATTAAATTCTATATAATTTCATAAATTTTAAAAATATCAAATCATAAATGAATAAAATTAAAATGATTAATGCTTCTTTATATAAAAAACAAAACGTTAATATGATTTTAAATTTACAACTACAACAAAGTAAAAAAAATTGGATCAGATTAATAATAAAGAAGAAAATTGTTATAAATACAATTTACGTGAATGTGTAATATATTTAAAATTAACAAAAACTTTCCTGCGGTTTTATTTCTTATACTTATTAAAGACTCAATAAATTATTTGCAAATAAAATGAAACAATTTCAATAATTGCATTAAATTCTTTGAATCTGAAGTTTTTATAACTCTTTCGAATTTATTTTTCATGATTATTTTTACGTTAAAGAATGGACTGTGTAATAGACTCTAGGATTAGATCTATCTAAACTATAAAATATTTGTTGATGCCTAGTTTATATTTGTAAATAGTTAAATTTAATTTCTTTTTTAATTTTCAATATGTATTGAATTTTTAAATAAATGGATTTTTAAAATATGTATAAAAATCATATCGAAAGATGTTTTATTTAAAGAAATTGCAAAACCAAATTTGTATTTGAAAATACTAATCAGAATTGGCTCGCAGAAAGAACGAGGGCTATCGTCGAAGAACACTGTTTCAAAATCACTACTGATATTCCATCTGGCATCGGAGAGTTATTATGTTCAGATCTACTGCACTCGTAAACAAATTCACCTGCGGATTGATGATGCTCACTCATCAGTAGTGTTACATCAACTAGATGACAAATGTCATCAATATAGCTAAGATAAACGTCAGCATAGAATTTTGTCATATTATAAGTGTAATCTATGCAATGAAAGCAGTTACATTAATTTTATGATTTTTATATAAAAAAAAATAATGTGAGTCCGATAACAGGGGAGATGTGTAAACATCTAGTAATGAAACATTTCACCTTCTACCGAAACATTCTTCTCATCATTCACCCGTTTCAACTTCGGCGAACCGGGCTTCATCCGCTTCTTTTTCACCCTCGTACCTTCCTCAACACCCGACAAATCGCTCAAACCGATAAGCTTCGCATCAGACACCTCTGACTCACTCCCACCAGGCATATCATCCTTCCGCTTCCCCGCAGACATAAATAATAGTAGTATTTATCCACCAGCAAAAAATAATATACCCGTACAAAATAGTTGGAATTTCCGCAGTTAAACAGCAAAATAACCAACAGTCAAAGACAAACGCAGTCAATAAACCGTCAGCCAAATATCGCACCAAGTTCAGCAACAAATTCGGTAAAACCGAAAACCCGGTTTTTTTTTCAAAAAACCCGGGTTCAAAAACCGAGACGAACCGGATCTGAATCCTGAAAAATTGGACACACAATCCCCTAAATCGCAGAAGTTCCCGGCAAAAATCAAAAACGGCAACGCCGAAATACTCACTCAATTCAAAAACACGGCAACACAGCACCAACCAACAAACTTACGACCTTACTGCAGGAGTTTGACCTTGAAACTCCCTTTGCCAGTGTTAGTATATTTCTATGCAGCTGTTAAGTTTCTCTGTACTTCTTGTTGTCCGTATGATTACACTAATACACTCATACACAGCTCACACCGCGTTATTACAATCTTACTCAACTAAGATTAATCTTACTCAAAATTTGTGATTGTATTGTGAAAAAGATTTTTACCCCCTAGCGTATAGATGTTTACACATCAAAAGAGTGAATCTCTAACTTGGAGAAATTAGACTGCATAAAATAAAGAGATCGAAGAAATTATAAATAAGAACATCTATAAAAGGAAAAATTAAATATTATTCTTATGTTTGCAATTTGTATTTGAAAACAAATTATATTTTTTTATATTTTATAAGCGCTTCCATGTCCCCTTCGGCTTCTTCTGTACTTAAAACCATGCAGTGTATTAACCTCAGTGTTGCCGAAACGGCGGATTTCTCGCTAGATCTGGTGGTTTCTTATCATCAAAAGTGGAAAGTTGTGAAAAAAACCGCTAGGTGGTTTTTTAACAGTAATTTTTTTAGTTCGCGGTATCTAGCGTTTTTTACAAAACTGCCAAAAATTTTTGTTTAATACAAAAACTTTGATGTCGTTCTTTCCCAGAAAAAATAAATTTGATACAAGGAAGCAGCAGTAAGATTAATTTCAAGGGCTTCGGAGATGCTCAAAAGCACACAGTGCATCCCCTCTGCCTTACGAGGATGCAATAACGTAAGCAAGTGAAGAAATTTACCACACACACGATGCAATTGGTCGGCTATTTATGTTTTTTGAAACCGAAGTTTTTTATTCACCTCACACTTTTTTTATAGTCCATCCTCTCTCGATTACGTGGATACAAATAGGGATGCGAGTGTTATTTTTACTTCGTAATTTGATTTTGTATTCTTCCATTGAATTATGTATAAAAACAAATGTGCCTCGGTAGCTCAGTGGTTAGTGTTCTAGAATACCATGCGGAGATCTTGGGATCGATTCCTGATTCAATACGCGAGCAAAAAGTGTTTAATAAAAGTAAATTGTAGTGTAATATAATTATCAATTGTATTTGTGCCATTTAATACATAAATAAGTATAAAAAAACATAAAATAATGGCAAATGAAAAATTAATCCAAGCGTAGGGAAAATTGTGATATAAAGGGCAAACAATTTTTTTAATTATATATGTACATATCAAAAAGATGTGAGATTAATGCATCTAGGATGCGCAGAAAGAAGCTCATACCTCGAAATCTATCAAGACATCCCATACGAAAATCATGCGGAGGCAGGTTGGTAAGGGAGAGTACCGATCTCTCTCCCTTAAAACCCTGCTTCCGGTAGACGGATATTTTTGCTGGGAATTTTTGCGTGGTAGTGTAATTAGGGGCCCCTATGGCTGAGTGGTAGCGATGCTAGCCTGTCAGTCCAGAGGTCGTGGGTTCGATTCCCGCCGTAGACCCTGGGTGTTTTGCGCAGACAAGCTAATTTAAAAAATAATAATAAAAATATGTGGAATACAAACTTTATTCCACAAATCCGTGTTCAGCTATTTCCTATCACGTACAGACTTAAAAAAAAAAAGTTTCGCATTCTCTTTGTTTAGTATTTAATTTTGGATAGCTTATGATTTGCACACATCTAGAAGAAAAACTAACGTTTAATATTAGTAAAATCCAAGTTTAATATCAGTAAAATGTGTTTGTCACCCCAAACCAACTTTCGATAAGACATGCGTGTGCCATTCTTTCCAGAAACATTAAGCTTTTAGTGCAAAAAATTAAAAGCTCTTCTAATTTGAGCTTCTTGTAAATATGAGATGTTAAGCCAGTACTTCCGATCTAAACAAAAAGCGGCTTAATGATTTCAACATGGCAATAAATTTATTAAAAGTCTAGTTAGTAAAAACGTTCCATTTAATATTATAACTTTCAGTACCGCTCAACTTTAGGTGTTAGTTAGTGTTTTTTGTAACACCCCCATTTTCACGATTAAGAGGATTCCGTCGCCATGACAAATGCTGTTTCCATTACGAAGTTCCGAAAAAAGCTTTAAAGTTTAATTGGAACTGCTGAAATTTACTCTAGTTGTCAGAGCGGTTCAGATCCCATCAAAAACTTTTGTCATTGGTAGTACTTTATTAATGGGTTACAAAGTAATGATTGGTACTTATTTATCTAATTACTATGCTTCAAATTAGAACTACTACTTAGTTTTTAATAAAATTAGAACGTATTTTTCTCATTATCTGAAGATAGCTAAAACTTGTTGTTATGTATTAATAAAATAAGTAGACAGCCACTGTTTGAGTAGTGTTTGTATATGAAAACTAATTTTTGTCGCTTAAACTTATAAGTTAACAATAGCTGAGTGGGTAAAGTTCTTGTCTTCATATCTGAACGAGCACATGTTCGTATCCTAGCTGGGTCAAAAAAATAAAATTAAATTGAAAAAATATAAATACAACATAATGCGTATAATTTTTTTTTTTTAATTTGACTACTTATTTTTTAGCTTCAAGAAAGCAAAATAATAACTAGTTAATTGGTTGTGACAATGTAAATACTTTTTTAAGGGGTACCCCTTATTTTTTGGTCTTCTCCAAAAAAATAAGTAGTTATAAAGTCAAACTGTACGTAGTTACGAATTAAATCCTCATCTACTTTTTTGCCTACCAGTAAGCAAAGTTTTTACTGGGAATTGTTTTTCAGGCAAAATTTCGGTAAACTCATTGTACGAGTACAAAGTGGTTGTTGTGGCTGTTGTTATTGGGCACTAAGAGTAGATACTGGTTGCGTCATTGTAAATGACCTTAAATGGCCAGATGTGGTTACACCGAGCGGGGACGTCGGTTCGAAACACCAAACATGATTTTCAATAGCAGATTTTCGTTGTTGTCTGTTTGCTAAAACCATTTGCAATTAACGTTGCTCGCTAGACTAGTCCGAAGAGAACCTTCGTTGGAGAGCTGTGTATTCGATTCCAGGCCATAGGTCCTTCGGCAGACCAGCTAAAAGGCTGTAAATTTATTAAAATAAATTATTTACCTTGTAAAGCTAATGCTACAAATTTAAACTGTTTGATGAATTTATCATACCAACTGCCACTAATGGAGCGTATATAAAGTAGAGAAAATGCACCATATTAACTAAGAAAGTTATTACGGGTATGAGTGTTTTTATCGCAATTTTTTTCTTTAAATGCGGTTCAGATATGCGATAAGAAATTATTAAAAATTATATTTATTTCTTGTTCTTTTCAAAGATTTATAATAATAATTGAGTCATATCGAAGACACGTGTAAATACATATGTATGTAGGGAAATTGTTTTTCATGATTTCAAGTTTATAAATGAATATCTTCATAGTTCATTTTAATAAAAAGTTTAATGGCGATTTATAAAATATTTAAAGTTTTAAGAATTGTCTCAGCGCCAAAAAAATACTTATGGCCAATAAATCACTGAACGTTTAAACGCTAGTTTTGTTAGACTAAACTAAAATTTTAATGTAGCTTAAACTCAACAGCAGTAAATCACTTTCGCATGTATTATCCTAAGTTTAAATAATAATAATAATAATAATAATAATAATAATAATAATGTGGCAGCACCACGATAAGTGTCAAAAATATCTGGTTTTGTGGTGGGATATCGATCAAAAACATATGATTTGTATTAGTAGTTTAAACGCCCAATTTTATGCGGTTAACATATGGTTTATATATTTACTGATTTATAGATTTGCTGGTTTAAACACATTTTAAACCAAAAAGAGAGATTTACTTGCACTGATTTATTAGCCCTTAGTAAAATTTTAAAAATTCTTGAGATGGCAGAAGTTATTCAAGTGGTGAGAAGAAAGTCCACATACAAAATAGTATATATGCGCACGCCTATAATAGGCGCATATATGACCTCGATCTAACAAACGTTGTGCTTAAAGACTGCAAATAAAAGTGGGATCTTTAGAATTTAATCTGTCCTAATCAGTGCCCCTGTTCTGTAACTCGTGAGAAGTTTTCGCATCGAAAAATATTTTTTAATTATATTAGTCATAATTAAACTGGATACATTAAAATAAACATGGAAAATTTAAGTTGTTTTGATACTCACCCTGTGTTCTACAGGATAATAACAATTTACTCGCATTTAAAAGTTCTCACATTAGTTACAGAACATGGGTACAGAACTTTAGTTCTATTATGCATCACTTACAAATATAGCGATATTTTACTTACATATATACATACATATGGACATTTTACTTTGATCTTTATCACTCTTTTGTCAATATTCGCATAAAAATATATTTTGTTAATAAAAATAATTTCATAGACCACCATAATGGAATTACAGAAGTTCATTCAGCTATCAAAATTAACAATCTTGGCCACCCAGTCGATGCTTTTGAAACACTTACTACAACTGCTCGTTAATTGCATGAATTTAAAATTGCATCGAATTTACTGGAGTATATCTTTCAAAGAGTTTATTAGAGAGTTTAATGTTACATTAGAAGAACTTTATTACGAGCATGATTACGAACGCATGCAGCTCGCACACATGTAATTCTCCTACAAAATACAATATAAGCAAATGTTAGAAAGTTTATTGAAGCTGTTCTTTTTTTGTTGTTGTCAATTTTACCGCAAGGTGATCAAATGTACGCACAGTGACTTTTTCAACTTCTCTACTTCATATTTTCTTATTTATCTCTCCTTTATTTGCTCTTCTTTATGGCAAAATTCATTAACGAAGCAAAATTGTCAACATTGCGTAGGATCAGTTACAGGCTGGCTTGAATGAAAGATGACTATGATGTTCCCCTTTTTTACGTTTCGCCTTGGGTTTACAAAGCGCGTGTTGCTTGTTTGTGTTCTAAAGAAGAAGCCATTCTTTTGCTGGACTTTTTTTCATATTTTTTTCGAATGCTTACCCATGCATGCTTAAATATTCTCTAGTTACACACTGTTTCTTTTTTCCTTTTTTGCCTTGCTTGTGGATCAAGTTAGAAATGGCCTTAACCCTTAAGCGGAAATATGTATGCTCTTTGCCATGCCAAGGCATTTATGCCATTAGCAATGTAATCTTGGGTAATGAAGGAGAATATACTCAATACTTTCTGGCTCCTCCTCATACTCATATGACCTACTAAAAACGGGAGTTTCAACCTTCGAAATATTTTTTTTATAGTTTCGGCCAGATGGCTCTGGGAACTCTATACCATCCTCTCTTCAGATCCGGTTAGTTCCGCCAATATCGCTGGTCCTGAGCTTCATATAGCAGTACCCGCTCGATGGCTTTGTCGACCTGTGCCTCACTATGTCGGCTACTGCCATAGCTAATCTTGCCAAATAGTTCATCGCTTAATTGCCAACAACCTTGCAATGACTTCGAGCCAAGTATAACCAGACATTGTAATTGTCCATTTGCATATTGAGGGCTCTTCTACAACCGCTAACAAGTTTTATTTTGATACTATATCTTTCCAAAGCATTTAGCACCGGCTGCCTGTCGACGTATAGATCTACATTTCCGGCAATTCTCATCCACCAATTGCGTGGTTTTAAGAACAGACGTGTCTAAGGTCAACACCAGTACTTACCATTCGGTCTAACCTGATAGTGGTATTAACACGGTGTGTAAATAAGCACTCACCACCGCCCCTGGGTGAACCTTAAAAGAACCTGTGTGAATTGCAAGAAACCTTGCTAAAGCGTTTAATCTCATACCACATCAGCAGCCTACGCAATGCAGTCGAGTGTTGCCAAGGAATAACCAGCCACCTAGGCTATACTGGCCTTGCACAGCACCCGGCCACAAAACACTAGTTGACTCAGCTTGTGTTGCGTTACGAAATCCAAAGAGTCACTAGCACTGGCTTATACTAACATACACCCACTTTACTAACATCCTCTCCCAGCAATATTGATTTAAACCATGTGTATTCCCGAAGGACACCTCAACCAATAACCGGTCATAGAATCATCCTTCACTTTGGGGATAAGACGAAGTCTGTCAACACATTCATTCCGTGCAGGATTAGAGTATATCTCAGCGGTGACCGTCATCGCTTTAGTCCTCCGTGAGGGCATATCATCTGTGAGGCTACTGGCTCCTGAAGTACCAGGTACTGGTAAGGCTTGAAATGAAACCAAAGTACTTAACTTTCTATCGACTGGGCGACGACCAAGCCTCCACTTTATCTATAACCAGGCGAGCGTAGGATATCTAACTTATTTTGGATATTTTTATGTACGTACGCTCGTTTCTCTGATATCTTGGGATTGAGTAGTAACTTGATGTTTTTGCGGGCAATCGGTAAAAAGTCAAGATTTGGAAAACACCCAGAAAAAAGCATCACCAAGGTGTGCAGAATTGTGTTCCGTGCGAAGAGATTTTAAGAACACTAAGATTTCAAGGTGGAACATAAAAGCTAGCTATAATTATATAGACAGCAGCCTCCATGCTTATGTCTATCTTCGCACCGTTTATAAAGATTTAACAACTCTCGTGCAGCCTATCCGATCCTGAACAAAGGTCTTTATCCGGAGCTACCAATGAGATCGTTATTTCAAAATCAATTTTTGTAAATTTATTTTCTATAAACCCGTAGTCTGTGGAGATATATCTGCCCATTGAAACCGGTTCATTGAAGATTTTTGTATGATCCGTCGATCTTGGCCTTGGGAAGTAGTTTCCGAATGATCTCTAGCAGTGCCTCAGGTGGGGCCCCCATGATACCGAGTGAGGCACTGCTCTGGAACTCGTCTAAATGTCTTGCATGATTTCTGCTCTACATCCCTGTTATATAGCGATTGCTTTTTAGGTTTAAAGTTTAAAGGTTCGACAAACACATGCGATATTGGTTTCAACCACAGCCAACACGTGTACTCCCGAAGAAGACCAGTCCAAGAAAAGGGGTTCTACTTCTTCCCATGACAGCAGATAGGATTCTGGTCAACCGCAGATATCAAAACGTCTCCGAGTCTATGTAGCTGAGGTATCGGTAGCACCTCTACAAAGAATAGCGTAGCTAAGCCTACTTTCTCCGGATACTTCTTTGAATGCCCGTTGCGCAGCTATATCAGAAATTGAGTATAAGTTTTAAGCGGTAATCGGCAAAATCACAAGGTCTGGAAAGTCAGAATTGCTCTTTTGATCAAGATGCCCAATACCAAATTGTGTGAAAAATCCTAGAGGTCCCGCTGCGCCAAAGGAGTACCACGAAGGTGATAAAGGCATAATACACAATCAATCAGCTTGATGTCAGATTCGTGTACGTGTGCTTGACGAAAAATCAAAACCAAGTAGATTTTCCATCAAGCGTCGTCGGTGTCACTAATACTAACGAAATTTCACACATACTATTACCACGCTCAAGCATGTCAAGCATGTTGACTGTGTATATTGCCCTTTAAGGGTCACAAACGTTTGCTCTTGATCATTTGGTCTCTGCTAAGTAAACTCGAAGCCTTAAACCACAAGGAACTCATCCAGAGTATAAGGAAGTACAAGTAAAGTATAGAAGATATAAGTAAATTGATTACTGAAAACGTTTTTTTAGTCACAAAGAGCAGAAAACATAGGGTATAATGGATAAACTTAAATCTGAAGCAATGCCAAAGCTTGTATATAAAATTTCACTCAAACTCCTGCCATCTAAACATCAATTTCATATATTCTCAACTGCAACAAAGGACGCTTTGTTCTCCAAACAACATTTAATGGTTAATCTTGTGCCAAACGACATGCAAAATACCAGTTGTAAAGTTGAGACTTTTCAAGTCTCTGCAATTTTACACATGACTGATGACATGTTTGATGATCGATCGTGTTCTACACGTACAAATACGTTCGTTCACAAGTACCTTCATAAACATTTTGATGTAAGTATTCATATTGGCTCAGCAATACTTGCACTTTAGTTAAGCTTGTGATCAACCGATGTTAAAATGATGGCCATGTATCCTACTGTACGTTTCGCATCAAGTTGCTGTTAAGAAAAATAAACTAAAAAAAATACAGGCGAATGTTGTTTGTTATTGATGTCTCGTTTGCTTTTTTATGAAACATTTTTTTAAAAATACTTTGTCCGCATCTGTAAGACAGCTTTGAAGTGTTTTATAAAATTTGGTTGAAAATTGCAACAAAAAAACCTCTTGTAAACAAGCTGAAGTTTTTGGTCCTGTAGCTTAAGATAATCCATTTTTGATTAAAAAGCTTAAAATATTGTTAGTTTGAAGGACTTCGAGGAATGTGTAATTTCTTTATTAAATACATGAAAAACTAAATAAGTTGTAACGTCGTGAATGCCATATCGTTTATTGCTCTTGGTGCATCTTTCTTGCTGAACTAGGGCGCGTATTGCACAGAAAAAAATAGACAAGAATTATATTCAATAAAACCATGTTATTAAAAAAAATATGAATTTCAATAACATTTATCTTTAACATAATAAAATATTTCGTTGTAGGATTTTCTTTTCCATGCCGGTTATTTCTTTTCTTTTTATTCATAAGTACTTAAAACAAGTTGTATCCCATAAAAAAATAAATGGGATATGGCTCAGCTAGAGAGTGTATGCTTTACGTCCGGAAAGCCCGGGTTCGTATTCCAGCCATGTCAACATTTTTTTAATTTATAGTTATATATTTTTATTTTGAAATAATTTTGTTATCAATATAGGGGAATTCTTTATCACAGGAAATTTGAAAAAAAAATTATTGAATACCGGGATTTTTGTTATCAAAAGCGAAACTTATTTTTTTCTGTGTGTGGACTACAAACAAGCGCAATGGATATTGTACTTCATATTCCTCTATACTCTCTGTCAACATTTCTGGTGCCTTTTCTTCTTGGTGCTCTTTAAAAAACTAAACATGATTCCTGATTTGCACTAGCAAAATTTGGCCGAGGATAATTTGTAACACTAAACATTTCGGGTAAGTGAGAGAACCCAATATAGTCAACACTGAGGTTTCAGTTTCGATATCCCCGTTAAAAGGGAAATACTATGTTTGGAAAGCGAATTCAACCGAAGAACCAATTTTTTTTTTCAAGTCTGGGTAAATAAGCTTGGACTAACGATGTTACATTATACGAGCTGCCTTTGTGAGAGATTAATGGAAAAATCTTAAAGTAATTTAAGTATATTTTCAAAACTAAACAACAGATTTTAATATCTTTATACCTTTTAACTGGTTCTTGGCCATAAAAACTGAACATAAAACTGAAAGAATGTTGTCAACAACATTTTCTTCTACTTCTTTTTCATATTGTTGTTGATCTTAATCAACGTCTCCATTTCCTTTTTCGAAGGCATAAAGTTACCATCAACAAACAATCACTGTTCATTATTGTAGGGCTTCTTAAGATCTTAAAATAAATTGAAGCTTGTGCAAGTAAGCAGTTGAAGTGAAATAAAAATCTACGTTTTTAATTAAATCAACACTATACATATATATTTATGACTTTAAAAACACCATCTTCTTTTTGGGTCTAAACAGTTTTCTGAGGCAGAATTTTCCACCAACAAAGATTCAATTGCATTTCAGACTAGTTCATGAATGCGTTCAGTGAATTGTAAAATATTTCGTGCTACTTTGGACACGTTATTTAAGGGGTGTATAAAATGCCTTAATAAGAGGGTAGTATTAAGAGTAGTTAAGAGTAGTAAATATTTTAATGTGATTACTTCAAACGAATTTGCTTTTGAGTTCAAGTGTTTTATTAGGCTAAAGATTGTAACATGATATTCGACATGATCAATATTCTAAGGATCAAGGGAAAATTAACATCAATTTAGTTTTCAGCCCACAAGGCGAAACAAAGCAACTGTTTTTCCTCGGAATATTAATCATGGCCCGATTGTTTCTGAATATAACGTTACGAACCTTAGCCTAATAATCAATTTGGATTCAAACGCAACTTCGTTTTCCTATGTGGAGACGAAGGTAGTGTCTCTCCACTCAGTGTTTATGGTCTCTCCGTTTATCACCACTTGAGATCACATTTAAGCGCCATCTAACAAGTGGTGGTAAACGGAGACTCGCATGAGCGCTGTTAGTAGGAGTCTAGCTACTTTCGAAAACAATTGATACTAATTTTTACTCGTTCCTTGGAATATTGAATGCGTTGCGAACGTTAGCCTGATAAAATCAAATGGATGCAGATAAGTTTGTTGCTGCTGAGGAAAAGGGGAGAAAGAAAAAAAAAGTCGGAAATAACAGAGCAACGAGTGTGCATAAAAGTATCCAGAGGGAGTAGGATTTCCTACGCTAGTTTGGATATAGGTGAAGCGCCGCCTGAGATCAGCCCCTTGACCTAAAGTCAATAGCAAATTAACTTCACAGAAGGTTAAAGGAACGATTTTCGCAACCAAGGCATACTGCATTCCAATACGAAATGGGTTTGCTGGCAAACTTTGTCTTAACCCAAAGTGGCGGATGAGTTTGTGATCGGTTATTGCTTGAGGTATCCTTCCAGAGTATACGTGGCGGCTGTGGTTGAAATCAAAATCGCTGGGAGAGAATGACGGTTAAATGGCTGATGCTCAGCCAGGTCTAGTGACTAGTTGGACTTCGTGCCAAAAAGTATGTCCCGTTGTGCTGTTTCTAGTGCAATATGAGCTGCATTAAGTATTGATATGTGTTCGGGTTCTGGAGAAAGCAATTCATCTGCCTTTGTGGTAGACTTCTAGCTTGCTGGTAATTCTTTGATATTTTGCAGATACATTGCTTAAGGCGCTGATTTGGGGATTTACCTCAAGCTTCTCAACAAAGTGTTCGTATATGTGTAGGCGGATCTTGTACAAGAATTTACAACTTGTGTGTACGTTTCAAGTCACACAGGTGGTTGGATTGAAGTTGCACATAGGAGCGGCTGTGAATGCTTAGGTACTGACGTTAAACTTAGACATATCTGTACCACCCCGAGGTAACAATTGGAAGTATAATCCTGTTTATTGTATATGACTGGTTAAAATTGTTGACTAAGCAGATCATGAGAAAAATTACTGGAGCTAATAAAACGCGATGGACAGAGACGTACCGCAAAAGTTGAAGAGGTCCATCTTTGAGATAACTGCAGTTAGTGATATACGTGGAGGTCACGATTACCAAGAAAAGCAGAAGTTTTATGCTTCGTATGCCGTGCAATCTGTCATAGGTTATTAGCTAAAGCATTACGGTAAATTCTGCAACGAAGACACGGAGTCAATACAGATTCTGCAAAAGTTTGAGGAACCAGGGGTAGGAATGTTTTTTAACTGAAAGAAGAGAGTTTGACAACAACATCTGGTATAGCATTGGGGCGGAGATTTTAGTTGTTTAACTTCAGTCAGGAATGACTCTGACACTAATGAATGTGTGCACGTGGATACATAAGGCTCTAAGATGAAAAAGGAACCGACGTTAGGATTGTACCTGAAAGGACACAGATGAGAAAGAGATGAAAGTCTAAGAAGACGATGTTTTCAAACTGTGCATGGAGGAAGCTGAGACCTATGCACACTAAGTATCTGAAGTCGATTACTACGGAATAAGTGATGAGAACGGAAGTCGGCAGTCACCACTACAGTCTGAATAAAAAGCTTGGGATGGTGTGTATGTCAGAGATTTAGTTGTTGGTTGAACTAATAGTTGAATGAGCACGTAAAGGGAAAGGATCGGTTGTGGCTACTTCCATAATCCCCACCTGCATTCTTATATGTATATGTTACAAAATTAGTAAACTAAAAAGTCGGAGAGCCTATTAAAACACCTTCTGCTTAAAATACGAAGGGATTGGTCCTCTAGAGAATCTAAGCAGGCAACTTTGTCGGTGATGAACTCGCTAGAAAGGCGTCAGCACCACTGGCGTCAGACATTATGGTCTTCTGCGATAATCCTCCATTTCCGTCTAAACAGCATGAGCCTACAACCAGGACTTCTAGTCTAATTCGGTCCACACTGAACTCAATCTGCTCTGGGAACGTTGTACATCACCAGAAGATGCACCTAAAGGGTATCGTCGAAACCATTATTGGAGGAGACTATTTTCCATATCTTGTGCATCTACCCTTCACTGGAGACCCAAATACTGATGCACCAAACCTTTATCAGACTTTCTAAGCTGGCGGGCTCAACTCCTTCATCAGGAATAATAGATGATTCCAGGCCTGAACCGTTTTATGGATCCAAATTTTTTCTTCTCTACTACTAATTCTTCTTCCACTTACACATCTGCACATTTTTTCACTTCTGTTCTTTAAAATTCTATAATAAAATCCCTAATTCTCTCTTTCCCCTTCTACATCTCTTCCTTGCTTTTTTCGTTCTTGCTTTTACAGGTGACACAAAGGGACTTTCTAACCAACATAACCTTCCTCTACCTCGTCTTGACAACTAATAGAATAGTCTTCTGGCATGAGTAACAAATTTGTAGCGACTTTTTACAAAATGTTCAGTATAAATTATATAATATGTAACAAATCCTGCTGGAGCGTTACGTAATATATAAATATGAGAATTAGTGAGATCAGAACTTTCTCGCTGTTGAGTAGGTTGACTCGGTGTTCCACCCAGTCTAAGTTAACAGATGAAGAGATTAGTTTATACGTTTGCTGTGGAATAAAAGTGTGGAGCCGCAGAAATTGTTTATGTCCCCGCTGTAAGCACCCATTTGAGGTTCGAACGAACTATCGTCCTGTTTGGAGATTTTTAACGTTCTAGGAAAAGGTTTAATGTGATGTACACACCTATAGGGGATCTGACTGCAGTCCAACTATGGCTTATAATTCAGATATCTCTGTTTAATATGCCATGAAAATGAGGTCCGATTTTTGCCCTATTGCAGACAACTATTCCTCCTGAAGGAACGGTACTTTCGATCTGCCTCAAATGGTCATATTACGTCTCCGAGGGACTTTCCATTTCTGATATTCAAGCAGAGACTTTAAAGTAAAACTAAGAAATGTGTTTAGAAATGGGACATTTTTCATAACTAGAATGTATGTCTCAGCAATGGGCCAGACGACATAACTAGGTGGGCTCAACAATGCCTCGAGCTTGTCTGGTGCTTAAAGTTCGAAGATACCCATAATCGCGGCAGAATAAACTCCGATCTGGCACCATGAAAATCAGCAGCATCGAAACTTAGCTTATGTACTCTTTGTTAGTGAGGTCCCGCTGTAGACCGTGTGCTAATGGGGTCATTTGAGCTTATATACATATGTAATACCGAATGCCCAGCAAAGGGTATGTTTATGGTCCAGAAACCAATGGACTGAAATCGCTAACTCTCTGTGTCGTTATGCATACCGGAGCGCTGCTGAATGCATTATTATTATTTTATTCAGTATCCATACCATCGTAAGATTCAGACTTTATGGCAGGTACTGATGACAGTCTGTATGGTAGTTATCTTACGTTGCAGTTATGGAATTGGATTGTCCCATGAACTATTTGCAAAATACGGTTCGTTCAAACTCAAAGGCTTTTCCTAATGATAAAAACTTTTTCGATTACTCTCGTAAATATATTCTTACAGTTGAGTGTAGGCTTTTACTTGCCTGTACTCAGCTGAACATGTTGTATGTGCCTTCCCGCTTGAGTGTTTGTTAACTGTTTATATTTGGGGTGTTCAAAATGAAATGCAAAAATATTGTATATTTTTTCTATTTATTTATTAATGCCAGAGTAAAAAACCGCAGAAAATGTTCATACATGATCCTCCGCCTCTTTTGCACATTTTACGAGTGCTTTTATATTTGTGGTTGTTGTTCATGTCTATTGTTGTTGTTGTGTAAATAGTTTCAATCTTAAATTTATTTATTATCTATTCTATTTATGTATGTACATACTTACATATGTATGTATGTATGAGCAGTAACAATTGTTTGTAATAATTTTATTGTATTTTTCTTTTTTGTTTGTCTTTAATTTCCATATTTTTTTATTGCAACACATTTACATAAATAAAATTTTGTAAGGTTTCATTTTGAATTTTGCAATTATAATTCTTGTTAATAATGCCTTATTTTATTCTATTGCAAGGCAATTCTGCAATAAAGCTTTTGTTTAAAAGTGATTTTTATTAACTGAGTTAAACATGAAATGTTATAATTATACATATGTATCTTTAAAACTGATGTAAGGGTAAAGGTGTTATATTGTACACCGTTGAAGAGGTAATTACTACATTACACTGATAGAAAAACCATCAATACTAAGACATGTGCCTTCATTTGGGACTGCATGGCACTTGTCATCATTGCGATGTTAAACGGTAACATCAGTCGCTTATCTTGTCATCAACGTTAATGATGACCAGGGCTCGGACTTTCATGCAATTAAAAATTGATTTTAAGCGCTTAACAATGCACCTAAAAATGAAAAATATGCGCAAAAATATGCATTTACCTACGAACAAAGTACCAAAACTAAAATAATATGAAAATATTTTTTTTTATTTATTATTATTATTATTTTTTTTTTTGACGGGTGAGGTAGGGTTTAAAATGCCTTCGCACTTACAGTGACCGTCGTCAGCTGCGTGGAGTGGTGTTTCCACTAAAACAATCCCTCCTCTTTTTCTGGGTAGAGTGCCTTCCTGGAACTGCTGTCTATATTACTTCGGGAAGGCCCAGAAACAACGTCCGATAAAAAGGACCGTTCTCTATTCGCCCACGTCTGGGTCCGTCATATGTACCCAGCTTGTTCCTGCTGGTTCTTCTTCTCTTGCTGGGAGCTCACTTTGCCGTGATGCATCGTGGTCTCTCTTTTTCCTCCGTAGATGTAGTTCGCCACAGCGCTCCATTTGCTCTCACATTCGAGCATTTTGCTGACTATGCTGTCAGGGTTAAACTCGCCGATCTGATCCCTCGACGTGTTTCTCTCCGCGTGCCATTTGATGCAGCTGAAAAACGTATGTTCAGCGTCGTCGTGCGTCTCACTGCAGTAGATGCAACCGGGGTCGCCTGTCTTACCCATGCGGTACAGATACTTCTGGACGTATCCATGGCTTGAGATAAACTGGGTGAGAAAGTAGTTTACTTCTCCAAAATCCCTTTGCGTCCACCTTTCTATATTGGCGATGAGCTTCGCCGTCCATCTACCGGTCGTCTCTTCGCTCCAACTCTCTTGCCATCGCTGTATGGCTCGGGACCTCCGCTCTGCAGGGCTAATACCGGGATGCTCGCCCCTAGAGTCCCATGTTTCGCTCACGCGCCAATAGGTCAATAGGTATCTCTCCACTTATCACGAGGACTGCTGCGGCCGAGACCGTGCGATAGGCTGAAGCGACCCTAAGTGCCGCTGTTCGCTGTACCGCCTGCAGGACTTTGCGCTTGGTTTTTGCCTTTAGCGCATCTACCCAAATTTCACTGCCATATAGCAGTATAGAGTTGGTTGTTGCCATAATCAGTTTCCTCTTGCTCTGTGTTGGTCCACCGATGTTCGCCATTAGCCTGCTTAGCATGGCTGTTACCTTTGCTGCCTTGGTGGCCGCGTCTTGTATTTGTGTCCAATAAGTAAGCCTGCAGTCCAGCTTGATGCCCAAATATTTTACCGCCTTTTTCGTGACTAGGGGAATATCACCTACATATATGCATGCTAACTTCGAGTGGAATCTGTCCTCGTGTCATCAGGATAACCTCGGTCTTGTTTCTAGCGAGTTCAAGTCCGTGGTCATCAAGCCATATTTGCGTTCTTATCATGACTTGGTTCAGCTTTCTTTTTGCGTCATCCATATCGCGTGCTGAGATGACAGCCGCTATATCGTCTGTGTATCCTACAAGATGTGTGTCTTCTGGCATCTCTATCTTCAGGATGTCGTCGTAGCTCATGTTCCAAAGGGTGGGACCCAGGACTGATCCCTGGGCTGCGCCGGCTGTAATCATTTTGACTCTCTGGCCTTCTAGCGTGTCGTAGAGGAGCTTACGATCTCTCACGTAGCTCTGCAGTATTCGCGTTAGGTATTCCGTGACGCAGAATCTCTCCCGCAGCGCCTTCATAATATCCGCCCATCGCAGGCTGTTGAAAGCATTCCGTACATCAAGTGTAGCCAAGACGATAGTTCGTTTCGGGTAGTAGCGTCTGCACTGGGCACATTCAAAGCTTCTCACCACATCTTCGATTGCGCCAAAAGTCGATTTATTATTATTATTATTATTATTATCATTATTATTATATTATTATTATTATTATTATTATTATTATTATTATTATTATTATTATTATTAGAGAGAAAAAAACATAAAACAACCATAATTGGGTCTATTATTTAATGCAACCAAACTTTAGTTGAGTTGCCAGTCGGCAACTGAAAATTAATGGTTGCCAGAAAGGCAGTAAATAGCAACTGAAATTGACAGCTCTCAGGTGCCAGTTGCCATCAGTAGTATAATTTTCAGCAACTAACAACCAAACTGAGGCTGGGTTGCCATGCATAATCAGCCTATTAATATTTTTTTTTTCAAAAATTAAAAAATATGCATTTAAAAAATTTTTATGGCTCTAAAAATATACATTTATGGCAAAAATATGCAAAAATATGCACCTACCACCAAAATATGCAAACATATATAAATCGATACCAAACTGCTTAAAATTTGATAACTCGCAAAGATAATTAGTCAATACGTCTTTATATATCACCACAAAATACATTCATTTGCATCAAAGTCCGAGCCCTGATGATGACAATTCTGTCATAATGGAATGATTAAACAAGTTTTTTTGAACATTTTTGCAAGGCTATTACCGGAAATATTTACGAAATACAAAATAAAGTCAAGTCCAAAAACAGAAATTTCCACATCAAATATCTTTGATATCTTACTGAATTAAACCGTGTTTTCTTCATATACTTTTCAGAAAATTTAAATTCATTATAATCGGTTAATATTTCTAAGAGTTATGAGACCAACAAAGTTTTTGGTGCTGGAGGTAGTCAATGTTGACATCTTTCAACACGGTGGTCAAAAGTTCTATTTTCTTAAAGACTACGTTCTCCTCTATGAATTCTAGATACATACATCGTTTTGTAATCGGATCGGGACCACTGTGTGTCGAGTAGCTATGTCTAAAAATGTACAAAAAGGTGCGAACTTTAACTCTCCCTAAAATAAAAGTCAGGAGTATACTTTAAAAACGCCGATGCACATATATTTTATTTTGGTTCTCTTTTCCGAAATCCGTAGTCAGAACGTTGTAATTTGTTTGTGTTGCACAGTGTTATTAGTCTATATGTTAATTTACATAAATTTATTTAATTAAAATTTAACATTATGATGTGGACTAGAGGTTGAAAACTGTCGATAGTGTCACCATCGAAAATTTGGGGAAAAAATATCGATATATCGCTTCTAAACTATCAAAAGTTACAAAAACTATCGATATATCAACGATACTATCGTGATACTATCTAAGTTTTATAGTTCTCAGAGAACGAACTAAATATATATTTTGCTAACAACGCAAAATAAATCATATGTTTTTAAACAAAATAGAACTTTATTTCTAAGTTCAATA
Source organism: Panzeria rudis (assembly GCA_956483635.1). Lineage (NCBI taxonomy): Eukaryota > Metazoa > Arthropoda > Insecta > Diptera > Tachinidae > Panzeria > Panzeria rudis. Next base: position 9,777,305 of record OY101448.1, on the reverse strand, counting down.
AATATCAAAACTAAATTCATTCTAACAATACAATATAAGAAAAATGTGTGAGGTCAATGATTTTTAAAACCAATTTAACTGACTGACTATTGTTGAAAATAGCAGTGGATCATTTATTATCGATAGGGGCAAAAAAACATCGATTCTTTTCAAATAATAATCGATTGCAGAATAAAAACATCGATAGTCACAAAAATTTTAAGTATAGATACTATCGATAGTACCATCTATAGTTTTCCACCTCTAATGTGGACCACAAGTTTCTTTTATATGAAATCAAACCTCTATTTCACATTTTATACACTCGTAATATTCCTAACTTGCAGTCTACACCTAGCATAAATTGGCTAATTACAACATTAACTTCAAGTTAATGTTAAGTGTAGACCGCTCAAGTTAATGCTTTTTTCAAGTTATAACATAATTGTTAGTGCATTTGTTTTAACAACGCAGTCATAACTTCAAGTTGCAACAGCATTTCAAGGTAGGTGGAGACGTAGAGCAATAGAAATGTTTGTTCACACCCCCAAAAGAGTTCTAACCTTTAAACTTAAGAATGTATCTCTTAATTCCTTTTTAAAATAATCTTATTTATAAAATTTTATTACCTGTTTCATATTGACAAATATTAAACTCTCTATATTGATTCTCTTTAAAAAAAACATTGTATCCAAATAGAAAGCTCTCAATGAGACAATCAAAACCACAGCAAACTTTTGAAGCGGGGATTTTGCCAGCCGTTGATGATAATACGTTCACATTAAAACGGTCAAAGGGGTGAATCATACAGGTAATAAAGTGACGTAGCAGAAATTGTTTATTATATGTATTTACGTTTGCTTCCGTACCTAATGGTGCGTCCCTTCCGTTGCTCGTTTGTTCAAAAAACAAAAACAGCTGTCTGTTTATCTGTCTAGCCGGCTTTGATTTAAATTTAGCTCTAAAAGCAACAACATTCATAATTTAATCACAAATCAAAAGTTTTCTGTGTTTGAATTAGAAAATCCAAACTTTGAAAAAAAGCTTTTTTTATTAATACAAACGTTGCTGTTGGAGCAAGAAAAAAAAGACAAAAAAGTAGAGCTAAATCAACATTTCAATATAACATGTTAATTTGATCAAAAGATTTAAGTAGAATTGATTGTGACCAACTTGTTATAATATCAAAGAAGCTACTGTTAAAGTAAATCTATAGATATTAGATCGTTATTTGTAAAGCTTCAAATGTTTTCCATAAATGCCTTAAATTTTCTACAAATCATATCATTACAAACTTTTGAATATGGGCAGACGAAGCAAATGCTTTGCAAAATAAGCGTAACCACTAAATAGTGTATGTATCAGTTCCATTATGATGTATACGTAACTATATGAAAACAAAATGATGAAATATTTCATGAAATTTGTGGAATGAAACTTCTTTTATTTGCTAATAGAATGGACAGGGAAGCAAGTTAGCTTGAAAAAGTGGTAGAAAATAAAATTTCAGTTGGTTTTTGTCAACTTTCTTTGCCAAATTTGATTTTCTGTGCTTGCAGTAAGCAAATAAAAAATATTTAATGAAGAAAATTTCATGAAATATTTCATCATGTAAATGTAGTGGCATACAAAATATTTATCGATAACATTTCAATTAATAATTTATCGATAACAAAGTTTATCGCTATATACATCCCAGCAAAAGCTTTTGTGATTTTTGTAATCGGTAGTACTTTATTAATGGGTCACAAAGTAATGAGTGGTACTTATTTATCTTATTACTATGCTACAAATTAGAACTATTACGTATTATTACGTATTTTTCTTATTATCTGAAAGTAGTTACAATTTGTTGATATGTATTAATAAAATAAGTAGACAACCACCTTTTTAAGTCAACATGTGTTTGCATATGAAAACTAATTTTTGTCGCTTAAACTTATAAGTCAACAATAGCTGAGTGGGTAAAGTTCTTGTCTTCAAATCTGAACGAGGTTCGTATCGCAGATGGGTCAAAAAATAAAAATATAATGTGTGTAAAATTTTTTTTTAATTTTAAACTATTTATTTGACCACTTATTTTTTAGCTTCAAGTAAGCCAAATAATAACTAGTTAATTGCTGTGAGAATGTAAATATATTTGTAAGGGGTACCCATTATTTTTTGGACTTCTCGAACAAAAATAAGTAGTTATCGAGTCAAATTGTAAGTAGTTACTACTTAAATCATCATATACTTTTTTGCCTACCAGTAAGCAAAGTTTTTGCTGGGATAAGTCTTCATAGAACATTAAGCAATTGCAAAGAATTTTCAAAGAAAGTATTTTACAACAAAAGTTTTATATATAAAACTAATCGATAACAACAATTTCTGTATAAAATTCCTAAATAATAATCATTTCATTAAATATATATATATATATATATATATATATATATATATATATATATATATATATATATATATATATATATATATATATATATATATATATATATATATATATATATATATATATATATATATATATATATATATATATATATATATATATATATATATATATATATATAAGTAAATATATGATTTTTGTTGTTCAATGCTTTCATTTATTTTTTATTTTTTGCAAATTAACTTTTTTGAGTTTTCTTTGTTTATAATTTTTTTTTTGCAGCTAGTTCAGATTAACCAGCGATAATTTGTGTTATCAAAATTGGAGATAATAGTAAATTTATCGTGTTCGCAGCAAGATTCAAAATGAACCAAGATGGTTCGCTCTCCAAATTTTGTACGCTGAAACATGTAGATTCAATCATGATTTGGGCGCGAACCATGAATGAGAGAGCGAACCTCGAATATTGCTGTCCATGTTATATCTTATTCATATACACGTTTTTCAAATTTCCAATTGTTACGGAGTTATTCAGAAATAAGCGGCGAAAAACTATTTATTTTATGCAAATTACACATATTTTCGTTTAAGAGGAAAAAGATTTTACATTTTTACATTTATCAGAAAGCTATTATTTATATTAGGAATAAAATAATAATATGATTGGAGAATCATTAAAATCTAAAACAAATTTTTCGCCGCTTATTTCTGAATAACTCCGAAATAGTTGCTAATATAAAAAAATTGTATATGAGTGACTTAAAGATAATTTTATTCCGCATCTTTTGTTGCTTGATTTATATCAATCGGCTTAACCGTTTTCGAGTTATTATATAACTTGGTTCGACCAAAAACGGTGACCATGAGAGATGAAATTTTTTCAGTAAAATATTAATTAATATTTTATTAAAACTTGAACTAAAATTGTCTTACGGAAGGTTATCTATAACCAAAGGCCAAAGGCATAGGATGTGAGAATTTGTATACTGGAAATTTGCTAAGAAATGTTACGGAGAAGGTGTTAAAAACAGCGATAATGGCGTTTCGCAATATGTAAAAAGCTCCTAATCCAAAATTAACATATGCATAGCAGTTGGTCACGTTGAGCTCCATTTAAATGTGTAAAGATTTAAAATGCAAATTCAAACACGACTCATTAAATACGAGGAACTTTGTCTCACTCTCTTACAATATAGGAAGATTTTCGACTGAAAGCTTCTGGTAAAATAAATCATTTCACGTAAAAAATTATTTCCACTAGAAACCGGCTAAATAAAACGCATAAAAAGTTGAGTGAGTAAACTTAACTTAAACATAAAAGTATGAAGGAACTAACTAAGAAGGTTTTTAACTCGAAAAAAAAACAAATAAATAAATAAAATTTAGGAATAAATTACCAACTACTTTAATGCAACCGAACACTAAAAAAATCAGTCAACAGGTCAATGATTTGCCAGACACAAAAAAATAACAAATCTGTTCCAAAACTGTTTTATGGCACACGCACGTTTGACTTTGGCAAATTTATCTAAAATGGTCTGCCGCTAATCAAACTGTCAGAAAACTTCAATCATTTTAAGTATGAATTTCTATAAAGCTGTGAAAAAATCACCCAAAAAATCTTATTTGAATGTTGTTGGGGGGAAAAAAAGAAGAAGTGTTTGAGGCACCTGCCATTTAACTAAACAACACACATCTGTTTGAAAAAATTCAGTCACAAAGACGATCAAAAAATAATTTGCTGTGAAAAAATATGCAAATTTTGCGGTATCACAAGACAATTATCTTTTATATTTTTTAAACGTTTATTTTTGTTGATTTTTGCCAAAATTGATTTTGTCTAATTGTTTTTGAAGAAAATCATTTTTATAAACAACACAAAAAATATAACAAGGCTCTGGAAACGTTTCTGGTATAGGCATTAAGAAAGTTTGCGTCTGGCCTTTATTTTAGGAAGATTTAAAACTCCCCTTTTTGCACATTGCTATAGTGAATTGGCATAGAAAATAATGCAATCCTTATATTTTAGCTATAAAGTATGTCCAGCACTTTTATGTAAAACTCTACGAGAAACATTTCTGTAAAACATTTTAACCCACTAGCTCTTCGTTGTATGGTTCTTTTTTGTCCCTTTCTTGAAAATGGAGCAAAAACTGCTCTTAAACAGCGATATTTTTTTTGCAAATTTTTCGATAACTTTATTATAAGATGAAATATTTTTCATTCATAAAATTATTCGATAACTAAAATTTTGTATAGAAAAAAATTCCGATAACTTTATTTCTCTACACAAATCCGTTCTAATTTCCTAACAGCTTATAATTTTCCAAACAAAGTTTAACGATAACTAAATTTTGCGAAAGAAAATATAAGGATAAATTGAATTGCCTTTTTACACCATCTAAAAGATCGAATCGTCTAGAAACTTGTTTGAGGTTATTCTATATAAATTTTCAAGATGATTCGATCGTCTAGGCTTTGGAAACTGCACTAAAGTCTTTTTTTTTTGGCAATTTACCGATAACTTATTGATTTTATACGAAATAAAAGATGAAATGTTCAAAAATTTATTAAAAATAAAATGCAACATTTATTAAATCTCTTAAAAATCTATCCAAGTTTTAACATGACTAACATTTGAAAATAAAAATTTTCTATTAAATTATTAAACAGTTTTTTTTTTTTTGTTGCTACTTGATATTTTGCATGGCAGTTAACATAAAATTTATGTCACCGTTTCCGTTTAACTGGTAAATCAAAGCCATTATTGCCACCACCAGCATCAGGTATTGCCATCATTTTACCACCAACATCATCATCAGCAGCAATCAAGGCTAAAACTAAACTGCGTGATTAAATGTTTCTAAATACATGGTATGTATGTATATACATATCTGGCGGTGTTGAATATTTGTGTGTGTGTTGGCCTCATATGTTTATTGTTGGTTTAACTGCCGACTGACTGACTGACTGCAATTTACACCATATTTTGCAATGTTGCGGCCAAACATGACCTGTGAACTTGATTAGCGGTTATTTTGGCTAAAGTTTTTGACATGTTTTCCGCTGCGTTTTACATTTTTTTCTTCTTCAAATGCCCTTGCATTTGTATTTATTTGATTTTCTATTTTAGTTTTAGTTGCATTAAATTTTATTTTGTAATTGAATAAAAGGAAAGTTCGTAAGGATAGAGAAATATGTAATCATAAATGGTTGAAAGAGAAACTATAAATTTGTGGAAATTTTTGCTAAAAACGATAAGAGAATCGGAGAAAATATTAAACTTGTTGTGCATTTGGAAATCGATAACTTTGACTTATTTTGTTGATGATCCGAAAAGGATTCATTTATGAAAAATCACAAACACTTAACTAAATATACTGTTCAACACAAAAAAAACTGTAGGACTCTAACGACTGAGCCCGGTAGATAGAACCAAAAGGAAATATACGTGCTTCGAAATTTTTCTTTTTAGGGCGTGTTAAAATGTCATCTTTTTGCACCTTGTTGAAATCTTGTAATCCTTGTATTTTATGTCAAACACTACGACGAAACATTTTGTTTGATCATTTTAGCCCTCTACATTATTGCAGTATGGGTCTTTCTGTTCTCTTAAAAAATACACCATATTTAAAAATTAAAGTTGAATGTCAGAAATAGGTCAAATAGGCACAATTAGTGCTAAATAAATATATGTCCTACAAAATTTGACTATAAGTCACCATACAAACAAAGCATGTAAAGAAATGCATATGTAATGTGAAAAATGTAATCGGTTGATATTCTAATGTTGTCATCTTTAAATAAGTTAAGTAAAGTGCGACTTTGGCTCGCACACGAAGGGTTCCGTACGAGTACACATATGTATATCCCTTTTTGTTTTTGCCCCGTTTGTCATTTTGGTAGTTTTTTCGTTTTGCTTTCTTGTTTAATTTTAGTTATTTATTTTTTTAAAGTATTTTTCGTTGTTTTTTGGTTTTTTTTTTGTTTTGGCGCTTTTCGAGATTTTTTTTAATTTTTTTCGGGCGATTTTTCGTTTTTTGCAATTTTCTTTTGTTTTTTGCCGATTTGTTTAGTTTTGGCGATTTTTTGGTTATTGCATTTATTTAACGTTTTCACTTTCTGGCGATATTTTTAGTTTTAGCGATTTATTTTAGTTGTGGCGATTTTTTAAGTTTTGGCGCTTTTTTTGTTTTTGGGATTTTTTTTCCTTTTTTTGTGGTTTTTTAGTTTTAGCAATTTTTTTTTTGTTTTGACACTTCTTTCGTTTTGGCGATTTTTTTTTTGTTTTTGGCGTTTTTCTAGTTTTGGCGCTTTTTTTCTTAGCTTTTGCTTTTTTTTTCGTTTTTTGTGATTTTTTTCACTTTTTGGCGATTTTTTCATTTATGATTTATTTAGTTTTAGCGATTTTTCGTTTTGAAGACTTTCTCGATTTTCGACGTTTTTTTAGTTTTTTTTGCGATCTTTTTAATTTTGGTGATATATTGCGTTTTGCGATTTTTTTAATTTTGGCGCTTTTTTCCTTTAAGAGCTTTTTTCATTTTAGCGTTTTTTTCGTTTTGAAATTTTTTTAATTTTGGATTTTTTTAGTTTTAGCGTGTTTTAAAATTTCAAGATTTTATATCTTACGGTTTCCAAGATACAGCATATTGTCTCAATTACATAGTCAAAATTACAATAACTAATAGAATACCCTTTAATTTTTATTGTTTTAAATATCGGTGTTAATTTGTGTAGTCTATTCTACAGACTAAAATTTAAAGTGTCTATATATAAGTGTCTGTATATTACATTAGTATTTCAGCATGTTGCGTTGCTCGCTTTAGAACACCCTTTAATTTTTAACTGTCTTGTAGCGGCCGAAGTTTTACATATTCTGTGAAAATTTCAGCTCCGTAGCTCTTACGGTTCCGAAGATAGAGCAGATTGTCTAAATTACATAGTAAAATTATATTGACTGATAGAACACCCTTTAATTTTTATTGTTTAAAATATCGGTGTTAATTGGTGTAGTCTATTCTACAGACTACACTAATTAACACGAACTTTGCAAATTTAAAGTGTCTATATATAAGTGTATTTCAACATTTTTCGTTCCTCGCCTTAGAACACCCTTTAATTTTTAGCTGTCATATATTTATTGTTGTAGCGGTCAAAGCTCTACACATCCTGTGAAAATTTCAGGTCCGCAGCTCTTACGGTTCCCGAGAAAACAGCCTGTGACAGATAGACGGACAGACGGACGGACAGCGTAGCGAAAACAATAGGGTTCCTTTACACTTTTGGTGTATCGGAACCCTAAAAAGAACAAAATTCACATTTAAAACTTTTATTTATTTAACTTTTCGAGTACCTCTGAGTCAATGTGATCGATAATTTTGTCTCTTATCTACTCGCTTCTCTAGAAAGAGGTCAATGAAATATGTTTTATCTGATGAAAATTATCCCAAAATAAAAAGGCGAAGTAAAGTATTTTTTTTAAATAAGCAAACGCTCATTATACTCACCATCTTTCCAATACTAACTAATCAATTTATGCGCTTAAATAGAAAAATTAGATTTTTTACACAAGCACGTGTGCTGTGTTTGCTTGCGATTATTTGAAAAGTGTGAAAAAAGGATGTTAGCGGTTGAATTGATCAAACAAACAAACGAAACCTTTGAAAAAGAATAGAGGAAAATACTAATTTTATAAAATTAGCGACAAACTAGTGGTTTTATTGATATAAAGTAAAGCTTTAGAAAAAACAGTAAATAAATACATAAATTAAATTCAATTAAAATTTCTTTCTTTTTTTCAAGTGTGCCGTCGCTTGTTTTAATGAGTCAATGGAATATTTAAACAAAAAAGTAATAAGTTTAATTATTTAAGGTTTTTCGTGAATTTTAATATCAAAAAAAGGTATTTCCAAAAGCATTTCTCTTTCACTCGTAGTTTTTCAAAATAAATAATAAAGCACTTAATACAAAAACTACATAAAATAAATTTGGCTCTCAAAAAACTGCTTAAACCTGCTGTCTTAAAATACTTGTATCACACATGCATTTATCAAAACGTACTATACTTCTATTTAGCCATCGCTGAGATTATTTTATTAAAAATGAATCATACTCATAGTAAATAGCAGATATTTTATTAACAATGTTAATACAAAAATAAAAAAACACGTACATATTCGCATTTAAAGTGTACTGAAACTATGAGATATTCAAAAATGTTGAATGTATGTATTGAAATTCATTCTCTACACGCAAAGAAAAAATATGGTTGAGACAAACATAATATAAGAGCAACATACATGCTATGATTGAGTCGTTACAGGCGACATTTTCATTGACGATATCTCCCAGATAATCAATAATTTGTGGCTTTTAAAATACATTTGGAAATATGTAAACATATCGACAAGGTGGTCAGACAGACGTTCGATTCCCACCTAAGGCTCTGGTCTGAATATCTTATATATAATATTATTATATATTCATGGACGACAATTTTAGTAACATTGTCGTCCATATCATCATCAACAACAATATACATAGCAGTACCCTTTGTTCGAAAAGTTCGTCAATAGTTGGTTTGAAGTGTCGTTTATGTTTCGCCGGTGATAGACACTTGCCTCGTACATCTCATCGACTAAGTCTCCAAGACTTTGCCTACGGCTTCACTAAATATTTTCAAAATAAAGCCCCAAAATATTAAAAGTTTTCTTCAAAACACATTGGGCGCGTTCATAAGACGTAACAGTTGCGCGACTGTTGTGTTAGAAACGCACCGTTGAGCAGTTTCGCTACACACAACAGTTGAGTATTTGCTGCCATTTTTCCATCATACATTTTTTTGCTACTTATAGTCAACATGTTGTGCTTAGCCTCCACAGCTGATCAAAGAGAGTTATGCCGTTTATATTATAATAAAACAGGTCAACTTGAGGAGTGGAGCAAGCGACTAACAGTCGGTTTATTTAAAAAATTAAGCACTTGGACGACAAATTCTAACATAAGTGTAGAACGGTTTGCCCTATCCAATTAAAAACAAAAACCAAAACTCGACAATAATATTTTCTTCAAGCCATACCAACAATATTTTGTTATCAGGTCAGTAGTTTCAGAGATATTGTGAAACTAGTGCCACAAAAAACTATAAAAGTTTTTGCTTTTAAAAGATTCGTAAAAAATGCAAAAACGTCCATTATTTTTTTCTATAAACAAACATATGGGCATTTTTATGAAAATGACAACCACGACTGAAAAAATTAAAACCCTTTAAACTTTTTTTAAGAATAGAAAAAGTTAACACTGTTAAATATCTGGGTTTTATAATTGACAATGACTTAAAATTTAAAGAACACATATGTAAAAAAATCGGGGAAAAAAATCGGATTTTTTAAATGAATACGAAACAGCTTATCTAAAATTACGGCAATAAACATATATAATACAATTATTAAACCACATTTCGAGTATGGATCAACAGTTTTATACACATGCTGTACAGATACACAAATAACTAGACTACAGAATTTATAAAATAAGGCAATGCGTGCAATATTAAAACTAAACAGATTTGCTTCAATAACATTTATGCTGAGTGATTTAAAATGGCTTAAAATACACAAAAGACTAGCACTAAATACAATAAACTTTATTCAAAAAATAAAAATTGGAGATGCACCTGAATACTTGATCGAGCAAATAAGATATGTTGGGAGGTTCAACCATATAACCTGAGGAACGCTTTAGATTTCAGGATACAACGAGCAGATACCAGCGCGATGCAAAGATCGCTATTTTATAAAGGACTAAGCATTTACAACAAGATGCTAATTGATGTGAAAAACGAAACTAATAACAATATATTTAGAAAAAAAATTATCATCTTTTATTAAAAATTTTAATATATAGCAGAGCTAAATTTCTGTAAAGTTATTAAATGATATGTAATTTTCAAAAGTATTAATAAAATAATACTTTAAAAAAAATATGGTAAAGAGAAAAAAATAACCAAATTTTACTATACAGAGGTATATATACATTAGTACAATTTTTAAGTATCAAAAATAACAGTTTAAACTGAATATCTCTTTGACTAATTTTAAAGCATTGCAATAAACTATTTTCGCTTTTCTAGCGACTAGATTCAGTTATTTGTAACATTGCAATTATATTTGGAACGATTTTCCGTCATCCCATATCAAATTTGGTTTGTAAACAGGCCGATTTCGGCTATGTGCCATCTTTAGTGTTCAGTAGAACACGTATTCATTTGCCTACTACTCTGTAGTAGGCTAAGGTGGTGCCGTAAACTCAGCGCACAAGTACATGGTATGCAGAATGAAATGAACTTCAATTATAAAAATATTGCGCAAAGTTCAAATATTGAACTTCAATTAAAAAATGTTGGAAAGGCAAAGCGCATAAATTTCTATGCGTTTGTTTGGTGAAGAGTTCGTATGCAAAACAAAAACCAATTTTTAAAACTTTTTTAAATTTCTGTTTGCTTTTCATATAAATTTCACTTCGGTGATATGATTTACACAATTAAGGTCTTAGTTTTTTCTATTTTTTTATGAATCTTCTAAAACAAAAAATTTTTATAAACAATTATTATTGGCACAAGTTCCACGATATCTCTAAAACTACTGAGCAAATGAAAAACCATCGTGGTAGGTACGGCTTAAAAATAATATCGTTGTCAAGTTTTGATATTTCTTTGTAATTAAATAGGACAAAGCGTTCTCCAGTTATGATAACATTTGTTGTGAAAATACACTATTTTTGAAATAGTGTATATCTCTTAAACTATAACCAAAAAAGTAAATAAAAATTGGAAAATAAAATAATAATTTTTTTTTGTTTTAAATAATGTAAATAATATTCGTCGGCAAATAAAAGTTATAGCCAACGGAAAAATATATTACTCAACTTTAACCATTATTGGAAGACAAAAACATATACATACATTTGTTAATAGCTATATACTTTATATTAAAAAAATTGTTTCTAATCAATTTGATGCACTTAAAAATACTGTGTCCGCAGATGTTTTTATGCGCCTGTCTAATATTTGCACCAAGTACATCGGTGTATTTCATCCTAACTCGAGAACAGTATGTCCGATTTCGATCAACAAAACCCCAAAAAAAATCTACTACTAAATTACCTTCAAACTATCTTAAAATGTTTTTTTATTTAATGGACATTTCCAGAGATATTCACACCCGAATTTGTTTTCATCGTTTTATTAACAAATATGATATCTGTTGATTTATTTTTTGTATGGTGACTTATAGTAAAATTTTACATAAGAAATATTTTAAACACAAGCTACATATGTATCTTCATAAAACCTGGTTTTGTGGGATATTTTAGCAACAATTGTAAATAGGTACGAAATTAACCCTTAAACACATTTCGAAAATTTAGACTTATTTCTGGCGTCCAGCTTGAATTTTGAGCTTTGTTGTCTTTGAAGACTTAAGGGCCCTATACACTACACCAGTATGCACGCGCAATCACGTGTTGGCGCCAGTGGTTGGGTCGTGTATGGGCATTTGGTGTGATTGTACACGCTTTATGTTGCGATGTCAAACAGAGTTTGATATTTTGCTGATGGTACCAGTTTGTGGTATTGTGTATGGTGAATTTAGCTCAGTTGAGAGAAGTATAAAACACATTTACTTGAATAAATTACTCATAAATTAAGAAAAAAAAAGAACATAATATATACTGTAAAGTCTTTCTGAAATAAAAAAAGTCATTTCTAAAAATTTTTTTAATAAAAAGACATGAATTTTAAAAAAATATCAGTAATGAATGCGGTGCGCACTAGGTACAACAACTCATCAGTACAGAATTTTTAAGAAAATGAATATTGCACCAGTATGCTTGTATGGTATGTGTTTCGAGCACGATTCTACATCACTTGTTTGTGCCAGTATACTGGAGTAATGTATGCCTTGCTTTAACTATAGTAGAATTCAATGACAAATATTTTTGTAAGACATTTTAGCCCGCTATATCTCTGTTTAAGAGGAGTTGCACCCTTTTTTTTGGAAAGGGACAAAAAGGCTCATACAGCGAAGAGTTATGTTCATAAATTTATTTTGAACGCTCAGTGTAAAGAAAACGATTCGCAGAAATTGGCAACATTAATAACTAAGAAAATTGTTCCGCTGCTTCTCTTTATGCTATAAAAAATATATATTTTTAAAACACACAGATTATCCCAAGATCTTTAATAAGGAGTATTACATACTACGATTTAAAATGCACGTACACCAAAGCTTACACATAATAATAAAAAAAAAGTTTCATACAAACAAAACTCCAAATCACAAATTTTAGACAGTTGGACTTTTTACAATAATTAAAATGCAAAGCACATAACAGATAATTTCTTATTAAAGCATATCAATTTTAAAAGCAAAAAACATTTTGCATAAGAAAAAAAACATGAATTTAGTTTGCTTTGTTAGAACTAAAAATAAATTAAAAATATACGGAAAATGGGATTTCATAGTTTTTATTTCGCACTTAAAAAGTCTAAACTTTTTTAATCATTCACATCCTGCAATTGTTTTGATGTATTGTCGGCTCATCCTACACACGTGATTTTTTATTTCTCTCTAAAATGTTATAAGAGTATTTCATGTTTAGAAATCTGTCTCAAATACTCGTTCATCATTATTATTATTATTATTACATATTTTCAAAAATATGTGTTAACAAACAAAAAATATTTTGCAAAAAAAGCCACAAAGTGCCAATCTGTCTGCTCTGAATGTGGTCACACTTATAACTTCCATTTTTACTTTAAAATACATCACTGTCATTACATATACTCACACACACACACCCATACACACCTTTTGCTCTGATTTGGGGCTATTCACATATTATTATTTTCGGAGTATTTATACCCCCCCAATTCCTAACCCTTTTTCCTAAATTTTCAGTATAAATCATCTAATCCGTAACAAATCTTTAGCCCCCCGCGGATCGTTACGAAATATGTGAATAGCCCCTTTGGTGAAATTGTTACTTTTTGTCCTGCCTCCCACTCTTTGTAGTTGTGTATGTTTGCTGTTGTTCGGATATCGATAATTTATGACCGTATTTTAACACATAAACACACACTCATGTATAAAGACATGCATTTTTTATTCAAAAAGGAAATTAAAATATGCAAGTGTGCCGCGTTTTATAGTCTCATTGTAGTTTTTGTGAGTGAATTTTCATATTTTATGTTTTAGTGCAACACTGCAACAATAACAAAATTGCTAAAACCACTACAGTAACTTTTTTTAATTTTATTGCTTCAAGGGAGTGGATACTTACGTTTACAATTGTTAGAGCAACTTTTAATTTGAAAAAAAAAGTTCTTTAAATAGAAAAGGTTTGGGGAAGAAATTATAAAAAATACAAGGCCTAATGTTCTAAAATTCCCCATAAGTAGTGTGACACATTTAAAATGCACTTCGTTAAATGTTCTATGGGCAAATATCAAGTCTCAGGAACAAAATAATGGAAATTCCCATAAATATATGTATAAATTTATTAATAACAAATTACACAGTACAACACAATCAAAATTGACGAGGTTCTATCGACTGATTCTGGTACACAGAAAAAAACTATCATCAAAAAATTTTCAAACAAAAGTTTGTCAATAAATTTTTTATTTGATTTTTATTTAGGATGCAAACAATGAAAACAACAAGAAAAGCTGTGTCCTAAAAAAACAACCCCGATGGCGGCATACACACAAACAAAATCAACAACAATGATATCAAAAGGAATGCGATTGTACCAAGTTTGTTTACTAAAGATTTTTTAGTGAATGAATTCGTCAATATCGTTGTGTTAATTCTCATTATTTTTTTAGTCTTTAGATAAACATTCAGACTTGAACACATTTATCAAAGTGAAATTTCATAAATCCAGTAAATATTTTTGTTTGATTAAGTAAACTATTTTGATTAATATTTGTTAGTATTTTTATAATAATTGTTTAATAAATTCAGACAAAAATATTGTTTGATATTTTTAAAAAATCCAGTAAATCTTTTTGTTTGATTTAGTAAACTGTTTTTTTCTCAGTTTCTAAATAATTTTCGACGAATTGTTTTATAGATTTAAACAATTTGTAAAACATGTTTTTTTCAATGACATTTTTGAGATATTTTTGTCTACATTTACAAATTTGTTTGTAGGTCTATTTCTACACTAAAAAAATTCCATGCAACATATGCACCACGAAACTCTTTCGTAAAATATACGAAATGTACGAAAATAATCAAAAAATAAAAGTAAAAAAAGTATGGCTCAACCGGGGCACGAACTCGCAATCTTCATATGTCAAGTCATGTACTCTACCCACTGAGCTACTTTCTACTTATTTTATAAGAGCTAAAAATTAGTTTTATTTGCTTAAATCTGAAAAATACGTCAATTTGTAAAAAAAATTATTTTAATGTATTTTTTTTAAATATATTTTTAAACCAGGAAAACTGTTTACGAAAGATATTCGTTACTTTCGTAAATTCAAAAATATATTTCCTAAATGTTTTTTCGCAATATATACGAAAGTTTCGTATATTTTATGAAAAAAGTCACTACGAAACTTTTTTTTCGTAAAATGTTGCATGGATTATTTTCAGTGTACACAAAATATTTACTATTTCATTGAATTCCTTTACAGAAAATAAAATTTAGTTTTTTCTGTGAAGAGGGCACCAAAGAAATATATACGTATATCGGCGTTTTGAAAGTATACATCTGGGACTCATTTTAGGGGGAGTTAAAGTTTCCCCCTTTTGCACATTGTTGTAGTAAATCGGCGTAGAAAGAGGTATAAGATATATTTAACACTTTGTTTTACACCACTTGAACTATTTTTGTGGAATATTTTAAAGCTGCATGATCCTTATTGACGCTTTTGTAAAAAAGAGCTAAAAAAAACTCCCCTTCAACGGCGATATAGGGTACTGAAATATCCGGTAAAAATATATATCACAAAATTTTACTAAAAGTCTTCCCAGTCAGCAAAGCTCTAAGCTCAACTGGAACGCCAGGGTTCATATACAGCTTAAAATGTGTTTGTGGGTTTGTACTTATTCAGAATTAGTACTAAAATAATCCATGGAACCGAATTTTGTGAGACTAGTTTGTATTAAAAGTATGTATTAGAAAAGAGAATGCGCATTTATTTTGAATGATTTCTGGCGATCCGGTTGAGTTTGGAGCTTTGGTGTCTTTGAAGATATATGTGTAGTGATATTTTATGACAAATATTTTTGTGCGTCATTATAGCCCGTTAGAACGCTGTTGAAGAAATGTATTTTTCCCCCTTTTAAGAAAGTATCAAAAAAGACCTACACTCTAAAACACTTTTGTTGAAAATTAGGTCGATAATAGTCGGCAACACTTTACAGATTATTATCGACCTAAAATTACACACGCTCTATCTTTCAACAAAATATTTTTACTAAAAAAAGCGATTGGCTGCGTACAGGTTTGAACCGCGACCTCCTGACTGATAGTCTGACGTGTCTACCATTCAGCCATAGCCGTATTATACTTTATGTTACATTTTTTCCACTTGGACTAAATATATTTCATTTGAAAGGTTTTTTCTTTAATAAAGTAACTACAAAATCGCTGTAATTTTAAACAAGGAGAAATTTTCAACACAAATTTAGACATTATATGATCGTAAATTTGAAGTAATATTTTAGAGTGTATATAGCGAAGCGTTGTACAAAATTTTTCATCGTTTTGTTTTACATAAAAGTGCTGAGCACATCTTACGCCTTAAGCGTAAGGATCACAGGATTTCCTATGCCGATTTGCAAAGCAAGGCGGGGTAATTTAAATGAATCCCAGATGTAAGCTTCCAAAAAGCCGATACACGTATATTTTTTCGACCCTTCTACCATCAACAGTCGTTACAACCTTGTCATTTTGAAAATAAATTCGCTTTTGTTGTACAGTGTAATTTAAGCTACCTACACTTAGTGTCACTTATCATCAACTTGTTCTAATGACGAAACACAAAAACACCTACAAACTAAACAGATGAAATGGAAAATTTATATCACATTAATTAGCAAGCATTCAAGAGTTATGCAAAATTAAACAAATTTAACAAAACAAACAAAAAACGATTTACTTTGAATAAATATACATTTGATAACGGAAATTCCAATACACATTACGCATTCATTCAATCAAACACAGAAACATTTATACAAAAACAAACACACACAAACAATAAAATATATTTTTATTTATATATTTAAATTTAAAAGAAGAGCAAAAAACACCATTTAAGCCAAAAAAAATCAAAAGTTTAAAACGAGATACAGGAAAAAAGCTAAACTCCCATGAATAACAATGTTTCATATGTAAACTGTTTGGCATGCAGGCAGGCATGTCACAGATTGAGCAGATTAAAATAAAATACTGGTGTGAAAAAAAACTATTCCTTCAATATTTTTAGTTACAAAATTCATATCACTGTACATTTTCAGTTAATTTCATATACCTACATACAAGATATTTTAAATGTGTAGTCAAAAACAGAATTTTTACAAATTTTAAGTACTAACTGAAAATTTTAATGTTAGTAATACATACATTAATTAACCCTCTGCGACTGACGTCGTAGTCTAGCAGACACCAGTAAACAGAAAACATTGTTTTACTCCATAATTACACAAATATCGATTCTGGTATTTTCAGTTAGTTCTTATTACGTACTCATGCGCACATTAGTGCGAAGAAAGCAATTGAAACGAGCGCATGCGTTGATGTTAGCATACAAGTGTCTACAAGTCTACCACGTCAGTATTGAGGTAGACATGACAAAATACATTGTAACTTTTATTAAACCATTGATATTATCTCTTTTCTTTATCTTGTTAAACTTTTTACCAAAAAAATAATATATGAAGTTTTTTTTTGTTTTTGCATGTTTAAGGGTAATTTATGGAATGGCAACAATTTTGATTTTAATAAGATTTGTCGTTTTGTTTTCAACAAAAAATCACAATAAATAAGAAACTACTACATTAAACTAAAATCAAAAATAGTTTCAGTGGGTTTACAAACGGAACTTGGAAAATATAAGAAGTCGAAATAGTGTCTAGTGTACTACCACGTCAGCGGAATTGTGATAATGAAGTCACGTCAGTCGCAAAGGGTTAAAGTGGTTTAAACACATTTCTTATTTTCTCGCAGAAAAGCTAATCGCTTCGCGGTTTGTGTTTGTTTAAAATATAAAAAATATATAAAATCTGTGAGAAATAAAAAGCTATAAACTGTTAACACCCTTAATAAAACACTTCTCAAAATCAAAACAACAGCTAAAAAGGAAAGCAAAACTTATTGACTTGCTATCGCAACTGATTGCCTGTTATTTATTTGTTGACTTGGTCAACAAAATAAAGTCAATCAATTGCAAGAAATTATTTATTTATTTAATGATTGTCGTGGATACAAATAAATAAACAACAAGTGCGAGTATAAATATTATTTAAATAAATATTTGTTATCTATAAATAATTGACAAATCAAACATATAAGGTGTAAATTTTGTATTGTAAATCATTATGATGTTTGAATGTCATCTTTTAGAGAATTTTGTCGTGCAATTTGTTTTTGACAACATACAACAGTTTTTCAATATAAAACAAAAAATTTATGGGATAGGAGCGGGGTACCTCACATACGATTGCTTTAATGTTTTAATATTAATTTGCAAATTAGTATTGTAGAAATTGTAAACTTGTATGATAAACTTATACGAGTATATTATAATAATGTAAAAATAACCGACTACAAAGCTACGTACATAGTTATTGGTATACTTACATATATTGCACCTTTGCTACATTAATTGATTCTTCATACAATTTATTTTTGCTTCATGAATTAATAACAAAATAACAATCTATAAATATTTTACATAAAGAGTTTTAAATGAAAAAAAACAACAATTGAGTAAATGAGAGATAGTTGGGTGAAGAACAATAACGAGGGACTTTTTTTTAAACAATTCAAAAGCCCAAACATCAGGCAATATGAATGCAAATTAATTAAGTAAATTTATCAAGGTTGGCAACCGAAACAAATAACAGTACCGGCATTGGTATTAAAATTTTATTTCTGCATCGGTATTTGCGTTGTAGCGGTTTCGGTATTGGTATTACCGATAAAACTCAAATACCGACTGCGAAATAAAAATTTGGTATCAATACCGATATGTTATTCGTTTCGGTTGCCAACTTGAAATTTATTAATATAACTTACGGTAAAATGTAGTATGTATTATAAAAGCACACTCTGTTGTAAGTTAATTTAATCAGTGTTTAAACAAAAATCTTCTAGACGAGTGGATAATTATTATTTGAAAACTCTATAGCGGTATTCAGTGTTTAGTGCGAATGGTATTGCAAAGGAGCAAGTGCAAAATATCGTAGCTTTTTGTTTGCAATCTAACAACAAAATGCATTACTTTGCACTTATAACGCTTTTGCAACTACGCTATACCAAATCGGTATAGCTTTTTTGTATTGCAATCTCGCAACTCACATTTTAACAACTGAAATAAAATTAAATAAAAAATACCCAGCAAAAACTTGGTAATGAGTTTTCATTACCGAACAACGTAATATTCAACCACCAACTATATACCGTCTGAATTACTTAACAGTAGTTGAATAATTACTTACTAATAATTAAACAAGCCATCTATTCTCTTATTGGCAGAGTACTAGTGTATCTGCTTATCATACAGAGGATAAACAGTTCAACCTCTGGGGAAGCAAAATAGATTTTTTTGTTCAGTTGTGTTCATGTTTGTGAAAATAAGTTTTTAACACGTAACAAAATAGTTGTGCAGTAGCCTAGTGAGTAAAACACGTGGCATAAAATAATACAATAACTGACAACGGCATGTGTTCAATGCTTAGCAGAGCCATTTAATTTTTATTGTGTTTTGTGTATTCAATGCCTTCCAAATATTGAAATTTATAAATTGTTATTTGTAATCAAATGTGGTAAATACTTGCTTCCAATGACATCGCCATGTTAAGGCAATTGGTTAAAATGCCAAAGTAGAAGCAGTGAAGGTTATGTTTTTAGCATACTAACTCATTACTTTGCCATCAAAACTTTTCCTGGGTATCTACAAAACTTAAAGAATTTATTAAAAAAAAATATTAATGAAAATTAAAAAAACATAAGCATTGGATACACGGGACAATAAAGTTTCCTTAGAATCTGGGTGTAGCCACAGAAGTGCATGTGTATCTGGGTATTTAAGTGTATGTGTAAATTTTTATTTACTGTTTCAAAGTGAGTAAAAGTGCTCACGAATAGTGATAAAAGCGTTGCAATTGCAAACAGTTGCTATACAAAACGCACCAAACATCGAATACCGCTTAAATGTATAGCAATTTGGAGCATGTTTAACAAATCCTAAATAAATTAAAGCAAAAAATTATCTGTAGTGATTTTTATTAGGCTAAAGTTAATAAGATTTCACTCAGAAAGAATTTAACATGAAACAATATTCCAAGGAATAAGGAACAAATTCACGTTAATTAATTCCAACCTTCGCAACGGAACAGAACAACGTGGCTTACGGAGGCGAGAATACCCCTTCATTAACAAAAATAAAAGAAGGAAAAAAGGCGCATGAGGTGCGACCAATGCGTAGCAATGTTTCTAAGAGGTGGGAGCACTAGATCAAACACCATATACAGACTTCCTTCTGCAAAGTGTTTGACATTTACTTCAAGAGATATGTGCGCTGATAATACCACCCGTGGTAAAAGCGTTGTTATGTTCATATCCAATTGTTTCTTAATAAAATGTTATGCGCTTTACAGCAATTTTCCCAATGTACGCTTAAGAGTTAACGTAGACTTTAACGACAAGTTCGGCATACAAAACTTGTTGTTAATGTCCACGTTAACTCTTAATCGTACATTCTCCTCAAAAACTTTTGTCATTTTTGTAATCGGTAGCTCTTTATTAATGGCCTACAAAGTAATGAGTTGTACTTATTTATCTTATTACTATGATTCAAATGAGAACTAGTACCTAGTTTTTAATAAAATTAGTACGTGTTTTTCACATTATGTGAAGATAGTAAAATAAGTAGACAACTACTTTTTAAGTCATCATGTGTTTGTATATGAAAACTAATTTTTGCCGCTTAAACTTATAAGTCAACAATAGCTGAGCGTGTAAAGCACTTATCTTTAAATCTGAACGAGCACAGGTTCGTATCCCAGCTGGGTCAAAAAAAAAATTTTTTTTTTTAATATAAACAAAATAAAATGTGTATAAAAATTGTTTTTTAATTTTAATTTGTTTATTTGACTACTTATTTTTTAGCTTCAAGTAAGCCAAATAATAGCTATATAGTTAATTGCTGTAACAATATAAATACATTTGTAAGGGGTACTCCTTATTTTTCGAACTTATCAAACAAAAATAAGTAGTTATCGAGTCAAATTGTAAGCAGTTACGACTTCAATCCTCTTATACTTTTTTGCCTACCAGTAAGCAAAGTTTTTTCTGGGTTATGAAAATGGCTGTTAGTCTAATAAAAATCAGTTTGGATAAAGGGTTAACACATTTCCTTAAGACCTCGTCATTTCATTTTTTTCCTCATTTTCCCTCAAGTTGAGTAACAAAGCCACTTCAGTGTGCCAAAGGAAGTCTAACACATTATTTCTTAGGGATTTTTTCCCGTATTGAAAACTAAACGCAAAAAACCACAAAATTCTTTTAACGACTTTCAATTTGTGGAACGTTTAAGTGGATGTGTGTGTAAACGCTTATACACAGATCTGTAAAGCAATAACGTTTTACTAAAGTCACAAGTAACTAATAGACCTCGTAATACACAAATGTGTATGGTTACAATATCAATAGACTCTAAAATAAATATCCATTGTCCTAAGGCCACTCTTTTCGTAAGGATAACAACCCGTTCATGTATTCATATGTAAATGAAGCCAATTACACCTTACGCACAATTACCCTGGAACATATTACAAAGACATTTTTTTCTTTCTATACAAATGCCTAGATATGATAAAGGATTTTTACACATTTGTACCCAAGTGGCTGAATAGTAAAAATAAGTTAACAGCATTTAAACACAAACAAACATACCCGTACTTTTTGGTACAAAGTCTGAATATTTCAACGTTGACTTTAGATTGTGGTGCAACTGAAACCTACAATTTTCTAATACTCATGTGAAAAATGTCATATGAATACACTATAAAACATTACTTTAAATTTAGGATCATATATTGTCTAAATCGGTGTTGAAAATTTCTCTTTGTCTAAAATTGCATCGATTTTGTAGTTATTTTATTAAATAAAAAACGTTTCAAATTAAACATATTTAGTATAAGTAGAAAAAATTTAACATAAAGTATAATACGGCTATGGCTCAATGGTAGATACGTCAGACTATCTGTCAGGAGGTCGCTGTTCAAACCTGCATGCAGCCAATCGCCTTTTTAGTAAAAACATTTTGTTCAAAAATAATGCGTGTGTAATTTTAGGTCGATAATAATCGGTAAAGTGCTGCCGACTATTATCGACCTAATTTTCAACAAAAGTGTTTTAGGGTGTAGACATTAAGGAATATCAGTCGTACGTTTGTGGCAAATCTACTCGTTAAAAGAACTGAGCGTTTGTGATACAAGTCAAATGCGTTTTTTAATGGTTTTAAAAAGAATTTATTCTTTTTGTTGGTTAAAACTAATCTTTTTAGAAATTTAAGTCGAGTTTATCAGCCTCGTCATCGCTGAATCGACCTCCGCTAAAAATTCTGCTGCTTTGGATTTTTATTTCTTAAAAGGAAAATAAAACTCCAATATCCTAGTTTGTTGCTTGTTTAGAAGAAAAATTGTTGCCTATTAACGGTTTTGAACCTTAAAGGCTCTAACGATCATTATTTCTTAGCTGGCGCCTTTTTTACAACAACACCTACACACTCATAGGAAAATTCATCTTCGGATTGATGACACTCTGTCATCAAGATTGTGACATTCATGTTAGGACAAATGTTATCAAGGAGGCGAAAACATTGTCAGAGACATTTTCTGATATGATGTCATCTATGCTATGACATCCTATTTTGTATATTGTTTTATAAATCTTTATAAATCTTTGATAATTATATTGTGAGTTTTACCGACTTTTTTTTGTTTCAACGATTTTTTCCAATTTGACGTTTTTTTCTCCTTGGCGATCTTATTCAAACCGTGCTATTTTTTGTTTTTTGTTTTAGCGATTTTTTCTGTTGAAGCAATTTTTCTGCTCTCGCAATTTTTTTCCGTTTTGGTGGCTTATTTTTTGTTTCACCGACTTTTTCCCATTCTTGCAACATTTTTCATTTTGGCAATACATACATTCCTTTTAGTGATTATTTCAGTTTTTTCTTTATTATTTTTTTTTTCTTCTGGGTGGAGTTTTCCGTTTTAGCGCTTTCTTACCCTTTTTGACGATTTTTTCCGTTCTAGCGTTTTATTCAGTTTGGCGACTATTTTCTAATTAGTGATTTTTTTCGTTATGGTGATTTTTTTCTTGTTTAAAGGCCAGGCCATACGGACGTTTTTAAAACGCGCGTTTCTGTTTTTTATTAAATTTGAAAGTTTAAAATTTTTTAGCTTTAAAATTCAATACAAAAAATCATAAACGCGCGTTTTAAAAAGCCAGTGTGGCCTGACTCTAAGTGCTTACTTACCATTCCAGCGGCTTTTTCTAGTTTTGGCGATGTTTTATTTATCCAACGCTTTTTCGTGTCATATATTCGGTTCATGTTTTCTTTTCATCTTTTTGTTTTATATGATCGGTTTGCCTTTGGAATTTATAATATTTTTTAATACATTCTTTTAAGCTATTGTTCTCATGCTCCTGTCGTTATAAACACTATTATGCCCAGTGCATTTTTGTTTCTATCTTGCAGTTTAGAAATAGAATCCTTTAGATTGCAAAAACTGTTCACAAGTCTGTTAATACGTACGAATATTTCGATTTAAATGGCCAATTTCTCACACTAAATTATGGCTAAAATCTAGTACAACATACGTACGATTTTTCTACCACATCTAAGCACTTAACATTTGTGAAATATATGTTAACATTGTAACCCCTCCTTGTAAGCACAAGACAAATGTCAGTTAGAAAACTTTTTTTTTTAATTTTTCTTCCACTTTTTTTTCTTTCTCTTCTTCATGTTGCATAAATTTACTTGTTGGAAAAATTTGCGTTACCCATAACTTTTAGTGAAAATGTGTAAATAATCTATTATTCCGGAAGAGTCACATACACCCAACCACTCAGCAGAGATTAGACTTTTGATATCCTCACAATTGGAGATACAATTTTCCTGACACGAAGCTTGGAGTTGGAATTTGGTATTTTTGTATTTTAGCAACAGTTGTAACAAATGTTTAAGCAAATCATTTACATTTGTAATAGATGTTGCAACAACAAGAGCAATAAAAGAATCATCATGTTAGAAAAAAAAATTGACTTGTTACACAAACGCATAATTTAACTTGAACTTTTTTCATTGCAATCTGCTACTGTTGCATTTCATTGCAAATATGTATAAAAGAAAGTGTAAGTATATGTTTGTTTTTGGAAAAGGAAATGTATTTTCATTTCAAAGCGGAAGTTGTAGACAAATGAGACTTTTAGTTTTTCACTGCAACCCTTATGAGATTGGCGGCACACAGCTGAAGCTCAACAGAGACTGTGTCCAAAGTCTATAATTCAAAAATGAGGAGCAAAAAAAGTACAAGACAAACATTGAACAGTTTTCATTTAGTTTGAGAAGTTGTGTATTTGTCACAAATGAATGAAATACATTTCCGTTTAAAATGATTTGCAACATTTAAACAGCACGCATGTTGCACCTACACAAATATTTTTACGTACACTGAAAGTTTAAGGAATTCTTGTTTAAATTCAAGTCTCGGCTTAACAAAGTAAAATTAAATAATCACTTTTAACCACATAACTTGAGAAAGACACCACTCAAGTGATTGGTGTCAATCACGCGATATCACACGATCGATGCACAATGGCTCCAATCGGAAAAAATGGTAATAAATCTGGATCTTTGAAATTTGCGATCCGATTACAAAATGATGCATGCAAAAATCATAGAGGATGATCTAACCTTTAAGAATAATGAAACTTAGATATCCTTGTTGAAACACACGGTGAGCTATAGGGTGTCGAAATTGACTATCTCTCATAACTTTGACAAATATTATCCGATTTTAATATATTTAAACTTTTTGTAAAGCGAGGTTCCCATTTTTAGTACAAAGATGTAGGCGTATGAGTAATATTATATGAGTACATACCATAATATTACTCATACGTCTCATGAGTTGGCAAAAAAATGGGAAACTCGAATTTCCCTCAGGTTTTTTTTATTAAAAATTCGTAAGAGAAAATGCCTTTTCAATATACCGTTGAAATTTTTTATATATAAGAGTATTGGCATGTTTTTATAAATAGTAAAGAAATAAAACATTAAGTTTGGTACTATTTTCATGCAGGTAATAAAATGCTTCTGAAAATTTTACTATTTTTAGAAAATCTGCTCTGCTGGCCACATTTTTGACAATTAAAAGCCAGATTAATTATATCAAATGTATCTAATAGAATTTATAACAAGCTTAAATTTATTAAAATCGGATGATGTTTGTAAAAGTTATGACGCCAACAAAGTTTATCGTGCCCAAGATATTAAACTTTGACACCCTAAAGCTCACCGTGTGTTTCAGCAGGGTAATATAAGTTTCATTATTCTTAAAGGCTAGGTCCTCCTCTATGATTTTCACATACATCGTTTTGTAATAGGATCGCAAATTTCAAAGATACAGATTTAATACCCTTTTTTTAATTGGAACCACTGTGCGATGGTGCAAATTTTTGAAAAAAAAAATTATTCGTCAACATGTAAAAAGTTCAACTAGTTAGTCCATTTGATTATTTCACCCTTCAATATAAAATTACCGCAAATATTATTTTACTTCATTAAATTCAAATTTTTCTTTCAGTGTTTCATTGCGTAGGAGTGCTTTACGCAGACGACAACACTGCGTTGCAAATGTTATTTTGTCGCAAATGACAGACATTTTTGTTGGTAGTGTTGATTCGTATTGAGTTGTGTTGCTTTTTAAACTTAGTTATGAAGTCAATTATCTAAAATTGAAATTTCTTATCGAATTTACATAAAATTTATTTGTTGGAAAATTATATTTTCCAATAAATACTTATCACACACACACACACACACATATATACCATATACGCACACACATGTAAGGTCAGTTCGGTAAACGGAAATTTCTGTCTGTTACTTGTTAATTGATTTGCAATATAAATTTAGTTTTAAATTGTTATAAATTTTAATTGCAACAAATTAAGGAATCAATCAAATAAAATGTGTGTTTCTTAAAATGTGTCTTAAATATATTTACTGACTTTAAAATAAAGTTTGTGCATAAAGACAGTTATTATAAAATTAACACAGACACACAGCACAATGAAAAAAAAACCGTATTCCATACTTATCTCCATACTTATTAATTCAGAAAATACAAAAGGTAATGAAAGTGTCAGTACCCCATAAGCATAAGAGTTCCGAAAAATTTCGAAAATTATATTAGTATTCAAGAAGCGGAAAATATACATAATATATATTACATATCGCAACAGAAAATGCAAAAAGCCTTATCTAACATTTTAAAAGTTTTACAGGAGAAGCATAAAACTTGTTTAAATAAAAACTATATTGACAATTGGTGCAAAATCTTACAATACAAGTAAAAAAGGACCTACAAATTTATATATTTATTGTAAAATTTTGCAATAATTGTTAATATATTTTTTCATGTAAACAAGTTTTATGGTTCCCCTGTTAAACTTTTAAAATATTATATACGGCTTTTTGCATTTCCTTTGACGATATGTATGTATTTTTAATTAAATTACTGTTAAAATACGCTTGGACTTTTGAGCATGGTGAATTCTTGATTTTAGGGAAATATTAGATTTTTTCGTAAAATCAAGAAGTGTAATGAATTCCACCTTGTTGGGAACTATTCGAGTTTTGCTTCAGGATTTTATGTACATACAAATATGGGACACTTTTATAAATTTTTGGAGGGTATGCTGAGCTTTGACTTTTATAAAAATGCTGGATTTTTTTTTAAGAACTTCAACTTATTCGAAAATACACGATTTTTTTAAAGCATGTTTATTCGTTGTATTTAGGAAAGTTCTATTGCATTTTTGAAAGTGTGGTGAGTTTCAGTTTATTTTAATATGCTAAATATTTTCTTTAAGACTGTTTTATTGCATTTTTTAGTGTTTTTTTTTAACTTTAGAAAACGTGGTGAATTTCGAAATCAATAACTTTTTTTAATTATGATTTTTCAGTGTACCCAAACTTTTGATAATAATATTTTAATATGGTAATATTTAACTTGTTAGCAAGTTTTCGATTTCTTCTCAAAATCCTGAACTCCAACTTGTTCCAAAATGTAAGATGTGTTTCTTTAGTGATATTTGATATACATCAAATTAAATTTTAGAGTGGTGAATAGTGAACCTTTTTCGAAAATGTTTGATTTTCTTTTAAAGTCCTGATATTTCTACAGTTTTATTGATCTTTTGTAAGTGTGGTCAATTTATACTTTTTTGTTAGAATTTTTATAAAATTACAATTTTTCAATAATTTTAAGGAACTTTTTAAGAGTGAGGTGAACTTTAACTTTTTCGGATATGCTAGATTTTTTTTAAAGCGTAGTTTTTCGTGGTATTTAAGAAACGTTCGGAAACGGAATTCAACCTACGTCATTTTTGTAGCAGCTGGTGTCTAAAAAAGAAAATTAAAATCGCAAATTTGTCAGGTATGCTCCAGCTAGGGCTTGACATATTAGGATGGATTGAGTTCCGTTTAAGAACGGAATTGAACTCTATGGCATGGCCGAGTGTCTAACAAATTTTTATTTAATTTATGTGGCGGATTTCAATTTATTTTCTAGAAATTATGATTTTTCATTGCATGAAGAACGATATGACGATTACTTCTACATTTTTAACTCAAAAATCACTTTTCTGAGTTAAGACTTTATTGTAGCAAAGGCTTGATATGTACTTGAAAAAGTTTTATCAAATGTTTGACTATAGTGAATTTTCGAACATTTTCGACTTTTCAACTTTTTGGACTTTCAACTTTTATTGAATTTTTTAGTGTGGTGAATTTTTTTCCAAAATTTCAATTTTTTTTTAAATCGTTACATTTCGATGAACTTAAAACAATTTTATTGTATTTTAGGACGTGTTGAGTTTAATGACTTTTAATGAATTTAAGACAGTTTATTGAATTTGTGAGTGTGGTAAGTTTAACTTTTTTCGAAAATTTTCGATTTTTTGCCAATATTGTAATTCTTCGATGCATTTAGTTTTATACAACTTTTTAGAGTGTGGTGAGATTAAATTTTTCGAAGATGGTAGATTTTTGTTATGAAATCAATACTTTTCGATGCATTTAAAACGCCTTTATATGGAGAGACTGTGGTGAGTTCAGACTTTTTCGACAATTATCGATTGTTTCAGAAAATCATGATTTTTTTCTTGTGTTTCCAAATTTGTCTCTTCATATATTCATTCTGAAAGCACTAAAAGCTCCGTTACACCCATCCATATTCCCCCAAAACTTCGCAATTGCAAAATATCTACTCTTTAGTTTCAAAATGTGCTGCGATACACAAACGCTCAAAGTCGTTGTAATACTTCAATTGAAGGATTTTTTACAAGATTTGTTCCATATTATTCGAAGCATTTCTTCATTTAAAGTTAAAAAAAACATTAAATTGGAAGTTAATTTAATATAAAACTTCCAATACTGCAGCTATAAATTCAATATTTAAATTGTATATATGAACTCTCAATACTGGCATTTTTATTGTGGCCAAAAGTGACAAATCACTACTTTTACTATACAAACCAATTGCAACAAGCGAAAAAAACAGCAAAAAGCATTCAACCACCAAAAAATTTACCACGAACACATGTTTTAGCTGGGAAATGCAAAAACAAAATATTTATGAACATGTTCACAACACAAACCATGCAAAAAACCGAAAATACAATAAATAGACTTGGCCAGGACAAGTTAAAAACAAACAAAAAATGGGAAAAGTGTATTTAGTGAAGAACGTTTTATAAACTTTACATACAACTTTTATGTATTGAATTTAATATTGTATACAAATAAAATGCCGACGACCTTCAGCACTCTAGGGATGGACTGTGTCTCCTCAAACAGAGTCAGAGTAAACTGCATAATTTAGTTAACCATGCCGATGCATGCCGATGCATGCACAGGACAAATTTGCAGGAAATAAAGCAGCAAGCAAGCAAACTGCCATTTAACAACACCAACAAACAAATATGCACTCTAGAAGTAAAAAGTTCTATAGGACCATTTTTGTTTTGGCTGGGGCTAATTTTCATGTTGTTGATACTTTAAGCACTTGTTTTACATGAATGTATCAGTCTGTCTGCACCAACCCCAGTCCCTTAAAGGTTTTACAATGTGGCCGGAAATGCATTATAACGTTTAATTTTTTTTAAGTTTTACAAAAACTGCATGTTGCAATATGCCAACAATATAAATTCGTCCTGGAGTGGGAGGAAGTCGTTAGGAAAAACTTTTTTTAATGAATTTTGTCTGCCAACCAAAGCGTCACGCCTGTATTTGACATATTTACTCGTTCTGGGTGCAGCATTTTGTAAATTGTCTCGTTATTTTATGATGCCAGTAAATGCTTTTACAAAACTAAAGGGAAATACTATGGGTTTCCGGTTTGACCGAATGGCATATTTTATAACTTTAAAAATAAAGAAAAAACCATTAAATTTAAACAAATTATTAGTAAAGCAAAGAAGTTTGATGGTTTTTTTAACTTCCCTAATAAAGTTTGAAATCCCCTTCAACTGAACACTTAAATAACTTTCCTTTTTGAAAATCTTAATAGACTTTTCCTCAATATGTCATGCAATATATTTCATCAAAAAGTGAAAAAAAGCACTTGAAATGTTGTTGTAATTGTAACTCAATATGTTTGTTCTTCCGATGGTTGCTTAGTTAGATGGTTGTATGTTTTGTTGGTTGGTTGGTTGGTTGGTTGGTTGGATAGTTGACAACTAAATACTCTTGTAATTTGTTTAGAAAGGAGGCTTAGTCGTTTAACAGTTAATGTTTAGTTTTACTAGACAATTAACTTCAGCTGGCCACAGCTACTGTATTATTCACTTTTAACTGACCATTAAAGCCAATTTTGCTTTTTAAACTCTTTTGTCTTTCTTTTTGTTCTTTGCACATTCCACTCGCACGAATGTCGTCTGTGCATTGTTTGTGTCTATTGTGCATTTTACATGTTTTATAGAAGGTGTTTGGATATTTGTGTCTAGGATGTAACGGATTTTTCTTTAACCGGTTGAGAATATATTTGAATAGTTTATGAGATATTTGAGATAGTGTAGTTTAGATTAGTGTCACAGCTCGCTCACTCCGAGCTACCAGGCCCAATGTGATAAGCAGAAGGCTATCTACAACCTACAAAGTTCTGGAACTCCAGCTCCTGAGAACCACCCAGAACATTTCACCAATTCTAAGAGGCCAGTCAGTGGCACATATCTGAAATAATTCATTTGCTGGACTAAATTTTTTTCTTTTTTTTCGAAGCAGATCTTGCAGTGTCTACCATGGGAAAATCTTAGAAGTTGCGATATACGTCCGATTGAAGAGTATAATAATGTCAACCAGGAGTGTAAACGAATTTCTTTCAAAGTATAGCTAATGTTTATTCCAGCCTCTTCTTAGTGACGGCCAAAGAGTGCCGGGATCAAACGGGTTGATTCGATCGAGTCTTCTTAGCTTAAGATTATGGCATTTGCCGTAATCAATCTCATCAAGTGGTTATCAAAAGCTACGATATCCTACAACTGCATGGCTATCGCTTCTTCAGCTCCCTTAATCCATAATCTCATTCGGCAACACAACCAAAATAGTATAATTATCCTTTTGTGGCTCTTGCTGATCGATCAGGAATTTCGTGCACCTGGATGCTTTCATTGTCCTGGAACCCAACTTAGCTAACGTGATGTCGTTTAAGCCAGGTTACAGATAGAATGTATGTCAGCATGTCACACTTCGACTTCATCAACCGATTACCATCATACTATCCTCAAAAATGTCAAGGCTTCTGATCTCTGAGATGGCCCATCTCGATTCCTTTCGCAGTTTCGGGTTTGGAAAGATCTTTCAAAGAAGAATAGAATAGGCTACGGCTCCCATTTTGGAGTCACCCGTAAATACGAAAAATGCTCTATCTTGAATTACAGAGTTTTCCTCCCAGTCGTCCCTAATCGATACCCCAACTGAGAATGTTACCATTTCGTGCCAACCTAGCACTCAATCATTGACACATGCCATCACTAGCTTTTTTTCTCGACTTTTGTGAATTTTCGCAGATGACTAGTAATTAACAACTTCTATTCACATTAATGAGTCCGTAGTACTTTCCTGTACTTACTTAACCGGAGGAGTCCACATTTTAATATGTAACAGAGGATAACACAAAGTGCGCTGCCGTCTCAGCTTCCTCCAGTGTGCAAAAATCATTATTGTCGATTTCAATCGCTGTCAGTTAATATTTCAAATTACTGTATCCTTTCACTTATGATCCTTAAGTGGGTTCCCTCTTCGTCTTAGCTACTAATTAGACTTGTGTCCAACAGTTCTTTGGAATTAAAATGAGCAGTTGGGCATAAGTCAAGGCAAAAATGTCAATGTAAATTAAAGAGATTGGCAGCAATGTTCGATTCGAGTAGAACGGAACTAGTTCAAGTTTGACATATGTAAGTCTACTCTTAAAGTATCGGCAACTCTCGACTAGTCGGCGCCAGGGTCATTTCTGACTGAAGTTATGTGACTAATATGTCCGCCCCGATACTACACTAGACGACGTTGTCCATATCTCTATTTGAAGTTAAATTGATTCCTAACCCCAGTCATTTTTTTTCAATTCCTAACGTTTATGCATGATCTAATGCAATACTAGAAGCCATTGTCCACTTCTCTCATTTCCATTAAAAATTATTCCTACGAAGGTTCCTTTTTTTCGTTTCAGTTCCTAATGTTTATGCATGATCTGCTCCAACTACATCATCAATGCCGGTCTTAACGTTATGTCTTGGCTAACAGCCCAGAAAGGTTGACAGTACAAATGCACGGCATATGAACCAGGAAGCTCCACCTTTCCTCAATGTTCTTGACCCCAAGCCGATCTAACTACACTGGTCGAGACAGTCATCAAACCTACAATATTTTACGGTATATCAGTCTGGTGGAAAGCACTGGACTCCAAGAACAATCAATCTCGCATAAAAAAAGATTTTTCGAACAATGACAATCTTTGGAGGATCTACGCCAGCGAAAGCACTTTTTGCCATGTTCTGTTGGCTTCCACTGGATCTACTGTCTAGAAAGTTAGCACTACGCAGCCGATTCCCCATCTCATAGATTACTGCACACCAAAGTCCTCCTTCAAAAGAAAGTTTCGATACTCTTTCACAGAGGACTTTTCGCCACTAAGCGGGCCCCTACATCTTTACACTCTTTATACTATTGCCTATTATTTTTCTTATTTCGCCCACAGGTGTCACAAAGGGATCATTATCTTGTTTTTAATTTTTTGTTTTAAAGTTAATTAATTAATAAATGTGTTACCTTCTTTGGGAAATGGATAGTGTAGAGAGAACAAGCGGAGAAGTGGGAGAGAGATAGAAAGCATAATTCATTTACAATATTGCTTTTGCGCGCTTTTTGTTAAATTTTTGTGGAGCAGTGTTGCAGCCCTCTGGTGTCAAGTAGAGGCACTAATTTGTTTAAAGTGTGTAGCCATTTATTAGTTCTTTTACTTCGCCGACGATTCTGCCAGACTACCGGCGAAGGACCCAACTCGGGTGTGGTATTTTCCTTCCACTACCAGCAACCTCCTAACCTAACGTAGGACAACCAGTGTCTCCTCAGACTATCCTCAAGAGTTTGCCCTATTGCACCAGTAACTACGAGAATTTGCTCCTGTCCACTACCCGCCATCAAATATGTAATCCATAGGTGAGAGTAGGCCTTGTCATTGTACATCTAATCTTAAATTGTACGCCTCAAACCACCACCTTTTCCCAAAGGCTCTTCTCTCATTATGTCCTCATTCATGATAACACGATTATCGCAAAAAACCCGGGTTTTATTTTAATAACTCTAAATATCCAATCCAGCCAAATTAGTGGCAACATATTGCAAACATATTTTGACACTTAATTGTTCATAAATTCTTATTGGAAAACTATGAAAAAGAATTCACAGGCGTTGCAGTGTAAACAACACTTAATGTGTTGTAAATATACAAAGATAATAAAACAAAGAATTGTGGGCAAATATTTACAGAAGTTTCAGCCGAATATGGTCAACAAACAAACGTACTACCACGTAGTGATTAAATATTTAAAAAGGGATTTATAAATTTGTTACACATTTACTAGCGCATAAATTGAAATGCAACATGTGACACAAATACCCATAAAAATTTTAAAATATTGACTTAAGACAGTGATGATGAAGAGCTGAGCTACGTTAAAGTTAAATAAGTTATTTAAAATCATTGATATATCACTGTTTTACCCTTGAAATTTTAATTGAAATGAAAGGGTTAATAAATCTGGATGGAGGAGAACTAAAGTCATTAAAAAATGTTATACATTTTATATGGTTAGCTGCTTTTTTAGAGAAAAAAAGCGTGGAGCAATTTAAGCACAAATTGTGGCAAGGTTGATACAACTTTTTTTTGTTTTTCAAAAATGGAAAAAATAAATTAATTTCGTGTTGTATTCCGTCTAGTTACTGAAATGATGAGTTAGAGGTATAAAATGAATAAAAGTGGACATACATCCACAAGTGATGATCCTTATTCAGTATGTCCAGCCAGTTCAAGTATTTACTTCAGTTATTATCGACAAAGTCCACGATATACATAGTAGCATTAAATGCACGACCAACTCAAGAGCGTATGGTTTAGTAATTTAAGTTCTGCACGAAAATTTGGTGTGAAACCCCTTTTCTTGAAATCAGTGCTTAAAAAACCCGCAATGATTTTCATTTCATTCACATTTTGTTTCTTCTTATGCTTTTGAAAAATGCGGGAATTACTTTCAACAGTCGACGATTTAAAAACTTTGAATTTGTTTATCTTTCGCTTTTTGTTGTTATCGCAAGTAAAAGCAGGAGCACTCTATACGCTTTTGCCAGTCGCAAACTGTCACAGCCGAAGAAGCAAAAAAAACTGTTGCTCTTAGAAGTTGTAAGCAATTGCAGTCAAGTGCTTTTTGTTTTTGCTGCTTCTCTCATGTACAAAAACAACAACAAAAACGTGACAAAAGCCAATAAATATTTGACTGAACCTGAAGAAAACTTCTAAAAGGAAGAGTTTTTGCTTCTTCTACTGTGACTGTTTGCGACTGCTGACAACTTCTAAAAGCAAAGACATTGCTTGTGCTTTTACTTGCAATACTAACCTAAATCAAAAGAAAAACAAATTCAAATTTTTCAAATCGTCAACTGCGCAATTGTTCATAAATCATTTTCTGCTTCAGCTTCGACTGCGACTGCTGTTTTTTTTTTCTCATATTCATAAGCAAAATCATTGTCTCATTTCAAACAGTTGGAAAAAGTCATAGCAATGAAAAGTAAAAATTTTACGACTTTTGCTATTTCGACTCAGTTATTTAAACACTGCTTGCAATCACTTTTCATTGCAGTCTATATTCTACGGTGATTTCTAATGTCAAATTTTATGGAAAAAGTCGTTAAGATCCATTTCAATTTTGCTACTTATACATACATATTAACTTCTTGGTAAGTTTTTGTTATGCGTTTGGTCCTAAACATCCAAAGAATAAAATATTTTTCGTAAATTTTACATATGCTTTTTTTCTATAAAAACATTATAATGTTTCCAGAGCTGACCCCCAAGCATATTGCTACGGAGAAATTTTGCTATAGAGGAAGGTTATTCCGAAGGATCCCAAATAGATATCTGGAATAATTTGAGAAATTTAAACAATTAATTTTGAAAAAAGTATCCTTTAATTAAATTTTTTAGAAGACTGTTGACCTTGGTTAATTATGGTACTGCACACGTATACACTACAAGAGAAAGGTAGTCAAAAAAAATGTTTAATGGGAGACTTTTGGAAACTCACATAATTAGTTTTGAAAATATAACTATTTTATTGAAATTTCTTGAAAAGACTGGATCGCCCAGCATATATTTGCCTAGAAATTTGAGTTTCTTAGAGACCTTAAAATTACTCAGCTTACATCATCTCTATTCAGCTCTATTAACATAGTGCTTGAGAACCCTGTTCCCATTAATATGTGACAAATACTGTATTGGAGATAAGCAGAGCATATCCATCCCAGGAACGCCGATGAAAATAATGGCAGTCTGATGATCTAGCCCAGATACCACAATCTTACATTGGCCAACTAGAATTGAAAAAATGGGCTGGGACATATTTCTGTGACAGAAGTGCTGACTATCGGCAAAAACTCCCAACTTCCTTAAACCTAATATTTCAGCCTGGAAAACAGTTTCTTACATCGAGAAGATGATAAATAAACTGAAATCGGTAATTGAAATTCTTGTCCCTGTTTAGCGGCGGTACACTTCGTCAGCAGTAAGGTATCTTGACTTTTGTTGAAACCTAAACAAACTGTACGAGTGGGATAGATATTTTGCGCTATTCGGCAGGGATAGCTAGATACGTTAGCCGTGCTCTGAACCTTGATCTTTTTACTAAGTTATATTAGTTTCGTTTTGTTTGGATTTACTACAAGACCATAGTCTGTTGCCAAGGTGTTGAGTATACCCAAAGCATTTGTCATAACATCGCTTATCACACACATAAACATTCGCGATACCACTGATACCAGATCATCCGAGTATTTCACGGCCCAGACTCCTACTATATCTAATCTGAGAAGGATCGAGCTAACAACGAGAGATCACAGCAGAGGACAAGAGATCACCCCGCCTTCCGATGTATTCCGTACTGTCCAATTTTACTTTTCCATATTATCCAGTCTTGTGGTGATATTTCTTTCTTCTAACATGCTTATTGTCCAGTTGCTGATATATTCCATAACACCAGCACCATGGTGAAATAAGTATACAGGTGGCAGCATAACGTCAGCTGATTATTTTTTGCTCTGCTAGTTTTGTGTATAATCCACGTCCAGCACGTATATACTTTTGACAAGCATCATCTATTTTTTTGTTGTATTTGTTTCCCTTATGCGGTCACCTGTATACTTATTTCACCATGACCAGCACTCGCCGAACATGCGCTCTCTCTCTATCTCTCGCTCTCTCTCTCTCTCTATATATATAAATTTTATCACTTCATACTGGGCTGTTTCATTCCTTCAGTTAGGCATACTGAATATAGGATAATTGAAGATCCTACAACTCGTTGCCTAATGTCTTAGAGTATTTCTGGAGTTTTAATCAAGAAGCATGAAATACTAATTGGAGGGGTTTCTTGCGTTCTCATGATTTCTCTCTCCCACCAAGTTTTGGAAATAAAAACTTAGGTGAGGTGCAAAATTTAAAAAACCAAAGAATGATATATTTTCGTACTCTGCAACATCTCTGGGCATGGTGATTTATACGAGAAAAAACTCTCAATTGTCCATAAGATTTGCTTTTGTTAAACGTTGTTCTCATTCGAGCCATGTGGTCTATTGACAAAAGTTGGGGTCACATGAGTTTTAGCGATAACTCTAATAGCTCTTACGTAGTTCCTAGTGATATCTATCGTTCGCCATGAATATCTTTTGACGACTTTTATGCTTTCTTGTAACCCTTTAACTTGTCGCAGTAAGGTTGCCACACTTTATCCCCGTAGCTGGTGTTGAAGAATAATAAGAGTTCCAATCTCTAGCAAGAAGGGCTGGCAACCTATTTTAGCTTTCATTAAAATATTAGGAATCTCAAAAGCTCCAATAATGCTTTTATTAAAGATTTTCCCGTTGTTCTCAAGTACTTATATTTCAGAATCTCGTTGAACTTATTTTATTCAATTCTCTTTGTATTTCTGAAACGTTTTATAAACAACTCGAGTG
Source organism: Panzeria rudis (assembly GCA_956483635.1). Taxonomy (NCBI): domain Eukaryota; kingdom Metazoa; phylum Arthropoda; class Insecta; order Diptera; family Tachinidae; genus Panzeria; species Panzeria rudis. The sequence continues at coordinate 9,740,616 of OY101448.1, read as the reverse complement.
AACTGGCTTAATGGGTAATCAGCCTAGAGCAGAAAAATGCAATATCTATGTATATGAAATATCGGTAATGTTCGTGAGAGTTTGAAAGAGAATCCGAGGTGAAGGGGGAATTGATCGAAAACTAGATATGTATGTATGGTATTCCACCAGGATCTTAAGTGTTGAGTCCGTTAGACTTTTTCTTGTAGGAATTCTTTAAGTCGCAAGTCTGTGCCAATAAGTCACAAAAGATTGATAATTTTAACCTCTGGACTGAGTGTCATAAAGTGCTTGGCGACTCCTTGCTGGCAGAAGTATTGTTGCTTTTCTTTTTGGCCGTCTTCAAGGAAAGTAGTAGGCTATCTTTGTTGACGCAACTCCGCCATCTATAGACCGATTGGGAAAATCTTTATTGTATATGAAAGGTTATACTGCCAGATTGGCGCCAATTTCTTAATTTTTTATTTTGGATATGTCCGTTTTTTAGGAACTTCATATTTGTTATCTCTTTTATTTTTCTTCCCAAGTCGGATAATTCTGAGTTTGCCCCCGCTTAATACGTACAAAGTATCAAAATGAGATGTACTCCAAACTTTATTTGAAATGCCCATATTAACAAACTTCTGGTAAGGCACAATGTTTGCACGCGTAATTACAGAATCGTTAGCAAATTATTGTTATTATATTTTTATTTATTTAAGGCAAACAACCCAAATCATAACTGATTACTTTAACCTTTCCCGTGCGATTATCCATGTTTTGTTTCTTGCCATTTTAACACGATCCTAATACGGAAAGAAAGATGATATAAAGGTGGAAACAAATGACGTTGAAACGATTTAACTGCTGTGTTAACACATCCTTTTTAAATTGATTTTCTGGCTGCATTCGTTGCGTCTTTAAGACTCCATGAAAATTACTTATGGACATGACTGAACTTTGTGTGTTCTTATGTGCATCTTATACATGCTGCATTTGGCTGTTGCTTACGTTGACTTTTTGTGTGTTTCTTTGAACTTTCTTACTTTTAGTGTGTGTGTGTGTGTGTGTGTGTGTGTGTATTTTATTTCGCTGTGGTTCATTGTTTGCGCAGGCGTATAAATTCTTAACCAAAGTGTGAAACCGCAGAAAAACATCGGTAGCAAATACAGAAGAGATGAAAGAAACCAAAGGAAAAAACTGATCAAATTAGTTATTGGCGCATCAAATTTTTGTGTAAACTCAACAACAACAAAAACACGATTAAAATTAAGAAGAAAAAAAAAGAGCTAAGAAGTCAAAATAAATTATCTACTTTAGATGGATGGATGGCTGGATGATCATTCGCAACTGGTTTTTCTGCTGCACTTAGAAATATCAAAATCAAGCATAAATTTCATTCACTACTGCTGACTCTTCATCTTTCTACATTTTATACTTGATATTTTCAACATTAATAATCATCAATCATAACCGATTTCATAAGGTATTTTAAGTGTAGAAAACTCAATTTTATCGCAACAACAAAATGGTTCAATTTTATGCTAATCAAAGATCAGAAAATGTAAATCAAACAAATACAAAATGCTTAATGCGAGCAACCACTTCTTGTGATGTTTTGATTATTTTGCAAGTTCATTTTAGTTCAGTGCTGCACTGCCTTTCTTGTTCTTCCCTGTAGTTGAAGACATTATTATGGTAAAAAAATATGTAATAAGATCATGATCTTTTGTTGATTCGTGAAACTTTATTTTCATTTTGTTGCTGAAAAACTGCTGTTTGATTTGAAAATCACTTGTTTTTTAAGTTCAGAAATCTTGAACCGCTATTTAGCAAATAAAAGACAATTAAGAAATGTTCTCTTTCTCCCGGTCCACACGTGCAATTTTTGCTGCAGCAATTCTTCATTTTTCAGTGCGAAAGAGCGAGAGAGGAATAGATAAGGTATATATGTATTTATATTTGAACACTCTCCCACAAATTCAGAAATTGTTGCAACAAAAATTGCATGTATGGACTGGGAATTTGCAACTCAATTCATATGCACTCACCAGTGTAGCCAGATTTTCTTAGTAACAACAACTTGCGAAGCGATTAGCTTGTCTGCAGAAAACACCCAGGGTCTGTGGCGGAAATCGAACCAACGACCTCTGGATTGACAGGCTAGCATCGGTACCACTCAGCCACAGGTGCAAAACTTAAAGGGCTTCAAATTAATTTAAGGTATAAAAACAATCGCCCCTGCTCTGTAAACCGAATCCGAGTAAATTTCTCGTTTTCCAAAAATAAATAATGCCCCCATTGATGTATTTTAAATCGTATATAGCATGATACAATAATATAAAGGTAGAACCACTCTCTCTTTTCGTCGCCATATTAACCTTCTGACATTTTTGCCGATTATTTTTTACTCTCAAAAATAATGCTACCGTACCCATTTACAAAATCCCAGTCATATGTTTGCTTTCCAACTTTATTTTGTTTTGTTAAACTAACATTTTTTTCTATTATTTAATTGTTAAACTTGTTATTTGTGTTTTGTTTTTTCAAGGAAAGGATATGCACATATATGTATTAGCCAAGAACTGGCTAAAGAAATCACTTTTATTGCGAAAATTTGCGAAAATGTGCAAAATTGCAAACAAGGCTTAAAATTCTTAAAAATATCTAAAATTGTAAGGAAAGCAAAAAAGTCGGAAAAATCGCGGAAATGAAGAAAATTCGCAAAAACTTGGTAAGATTAAAAAGATATCAATGTCTGATATTGATTAAAAAATTGGTAAAACTGTTAAAAACCAAAAACTGACAAAAAAAATTACTTTTATCGCGAATATTGCGGATTTGCGTAATTTTCGCGATTTTTTCGAATTTTTTGCACTCCTTACAGTTTTAGATATTTTTAAGAAATTTTAAGGCTTGTTTGCAATTTTGAAAATTTTCGCACATTTCCGCTATTTTCGCCAAAAAAAAATGCTTTTTACCAGTTCTCTGATTTTTGGTAATTCTACCGATTGTTAATCACTATCACGCTTTTCTATTCTTTCTATTTTTTCTTTTCTATTCTTTTTCTATTCTTTTAACGCTAGCAAGTTTTTGTCATTTTCACTTTGGGTTTTTATTGCCGAATTTCTGTATTTTAATCGCTCTTTCATGAGTATAATAATACATCTATAATAATCTAATACAATAATTTTCAGCAAAGAAAGACACAAATTATATTACACATTTCAGAAAACATTCCTAAATACAAAGTTGCCCTTATATATGTGTGGCAACGTTTCCCTCTCTGTTTATAAAAAATCAGTAAACAAATAATCGGGACTAAAGTCAAAATTTATTGTTTACGTCAAATGTGGTTCTACCTTTATATTATTGTATCATGGTATATTGTAAACAAATTTCAGATATGATACTTTAAGCTTTAAAAAATATGAAACTGAAAAAAGTCTGAAAAAATCTTTAATGAACTTAATTTCTCTGAATCGAGCGTTTTCAAATCGACTCGATTTACAGAACACACAGGAATATCTGAAGAAAATCATACGCTAATAAACCAGTCTCATTTTGAATCGATCAAGCCAAAATATACTGGAGTCCAAAATTCTTAAGGGATTTTACTAGAGATGAGCGATCCCGTGATTTTAAAGGAACGTAGTGAACGTGATTGTTTATAAGCTTTCCGTTCGTTTATATATATTTAATAAACAGGGTAATAAATTAAAAGAACAACTTCGCAAATAGCATTTACTTCACAAATTAGGTCACAACTGCTACACCTGATTTTCCTATACAGTAATTAAATGACAGTTACTGAAATATCGATCATTTCTATTTCTTACCATATTTTGTTCCTTCTATAAAAGAGCAATAAATTAATCGATGGAAAAACTATAAGAAAAGTATTTTCAAATAAGTCCTCTCAAGCCAAAATGGGGAAATCAACCCAAGTAAACTTTTCCCCATTGTGTTACTGACATACTCGATCTGGCAGCTCTTTACTAAATCTTCCTTTGTGCGCCATATTACAAAAATTGATTGAATTTTTTATCTTCCTTCTTTATTTGATCGCATTTCGTGCTCTTATTGTTTATTGTACGTGAGCGTTCATTGAAATCACTCCTGTGTATGGTTTACTGCGTGTGGAATACAGCGTATATTTTACAGCGTGTTTGAAGTTATTGCCACTGTGGCCGGACTAGTTAGCATTTGGTCTGTCATTTGTATTCAGCTCAATTATTACTATTATTTTACTTGTATTTTCGTAAGTTAATAATGTGATACAAAAATATATATGTACGTAAATAAAAATAAATAATAAGTAAATTGAAAAAAATTCGAGTTGCTAATGTGAATTTAATTTTGGATACTTGTTTATTTAAATTGGCTATATTTTGGCAAAGGTAGTAAACTAAAGGAACATTTACGGAATTATTTAAAGGAAAATTAGTCAGCTTCACTTATGTTCATATCAACTTACACTTTTCTTAATATTTGACATTATGAAGGACACGTTTTAGCAGAACATCTGCCTAATGCTAGTTATTTGTTTCATAATAAAGTACGATTCAAATTCGAGCTCGTTATTGTTCAACAGGATGTATACTTTAACGGTACGTTAATAAAATTTGCTGAGGCGCCCTGTTTACAACACAGCAAGTTATTTGGTTATGTTGCACACCTTGTTAAATTTATTGTTTTCGAACACTTCCAATAAGGGAACAGCTGTCAAGTAATAAAAAACAAGCAAACAACAAAAACGTTTTATCTTGTGAATAATTTTGGAAAACTTTTAATACAACTTTCCATATCATAATCTAATATATTTGCAAAAGTTTAGCAGAAATGACAACTGCAGCTAGACCCACATTCGATCCAGCCAGAGGAGGCACTGGTAAAGGAGAAAAAGATTTGAGTGCTTTAAGTAAACAATATTCCAGCAGAGATTTGCCAGGCCACACCAGATTGAAATACAGGTAAGCCCAAATCTTATAATGAAAAAAACAATGATTAACCTATTTACAGAGAGGCAGGCCAAGGTACCTCTGATGAATTGCGTGCCCGTGATTTTCGCAAGGAATTAGAAGAACGTGAAGTCAGACCTAACAAAAATCTACCCTCCATTGTTCGTAAAGCCATAGAAGCCAACAACACTACCAGTAGTACAGCTGGATCAAGCAGTAAAAGACCAAAATTAGATCAAGCAGCTGCTCCAGCCAATTTAGATGCCGATGATCCTATTGATAATGATAGTTCTGAAAGCGATTCCGAGTCGGAAGATGAAGACGATACTGCAGCTTTATTAGCGGAACTCAATAAAATTAAACAGGAGCGCATGCAAGAAAACGCACGCAAGGAACAGGAAAAAAAGCAAGAAGAGGAACGTATACGTATGGAAAATATCTTGTCGGGAAATCCTCTAATAAACTATGCTGCAGGCTCTGCAGCCACAGCCGCTAATACTAAACCAGCTGATTTGAAGGTTAAGCGTCGTTGGGACGATGATGTTGTGTTTAAGAACTGTGCTCGTACGGAACCGGAAAAGAAAGCGCATTTTATCAATGACTCCTTGCGTAGTGAATTTCATAAGAAATTTATGGAGAAATATATTAAATAGAATGGAATGTTGTTTTTTTTTTATTGTAAAAATTATTAATTAAAGCAAAGTACAATATTCACTTTATAAGCTAGAATAAATAGATTTGATTTTTTATTTACCCATATTCCAAAGTTCGGTTATGTTCCGAATGGTTATATTAATGAAAGTTTATATTAAGCTAATTTAATGTTGAATAGAAAATAACAAATCTATCACTCACCTATTGATGCAATAGTTGATATTTATTTTGCATGATCAGAATGAAGTATTTAGTTGATGAAGTATTTAGTCGATAAGAAAAAAATTATTGCAGCATAGCTCTCAAACACTTAGACAGATTTTAATTTAGTTTGCTTTATTTGAAAGGTGACTTCATCTAGAACGATTGAAGAAAAAAGAAAATTAGTCCACCCGTTTAGAAGCTTTTAGCTGCTTTCTAGTTGATGAATGGATGATACCACTTCTAATCGAGTTGAAATTTGGGACTCTACTATTTTCATGACATTAAAAAGACATTTTACCATTGAACTGAAGCTGCAGCAGCACCTGTATCGGGGTTTTTTTAATTTAAGAAGACAATACATGATAATGTTTAGTTTGAAGCCTACATGTAAGTAGATAGTAATTGTGCTAAAAGGCAATGGACGTTTTTTTTTTGTTTATGTTCTCTAAAAATAAGACATATAATCCGGACTTATTTACATATTTGCTCAGTAACGGCGAGGAAACTAAATAACACTAATTTACAATATTTTATTTTAATTTTTTTAAGTAAGTTTGGTTTTATTTGAGCTTTTTCATTTCATCACTTTTTTTCTATTGTTATTTACGCGCGCTTATTACCACTTTACTTTTGACAAATCATTATTTTATTTAAAGGTTCCAAAATATCAACCAAAGCGGTAAATTCATTAATTTTTAATATATTTTTATATTTGTGTACTATTTTTTATATATTTTACTTTCATTTTAGCGCGACAATGCTATTTCATACATTATTACTAATATTCAATAAATATGTGTTTATGTATTTTCATATTGCGCTATACCTGAAAGTCGGCTATAAAAAAACTCACTTCCTTGTTGTAATTACTTAGTTTATTGTTGCAGCTCCACTACTTTTTACAACTCTGTGGCAATATTATACCCGACCTTTTATAGTAGTCGGTTTTTGCAAAACTATCTGGCCTTACACTTCTAGTACACCCTGTCTTTTCCAGAGTACATTTTCTTCAAACTTGGGCACACAAGAGCGAACGAAACCGATCGGCTGTGTGTCGGCTAATGGCCGCCGCCAGTGATTTTTGAAGAGTCGCTGGCGCCGCAGACCTATACGGATAATTTTCGGCTTCGGCTGAGCCGATTTAAAAGAAGCCCCTTTAAAAATCCGCTTTTTTTAATTGAACGGCAAAATATGTGCCTGATGCTTCCATCAATGGTAACATCAGAGATATTGTTGACATAAGCCAACTTTGAGCCGAAATATACTAGCCGCCGACGAATTTATTTGTCGGCAAATCGACTTTAAGCCGCCGCCGATGATATATGTGATCAGCCGCTGCCGCGGACAAATCAGTGTCGGCTTCGTTGCTTGGCACATCAATATTTTCTTCAAGTGTTTAGTTTTGTCAAATATGTGGAAATATTTAGTTTTAATTTTTGCCATTGCAAATTGTAGTAATGCTGTAGTTGAGCCAGATGCCGACACTTTGGTTTTGTTGGATAATTTGGCCATACGCGAGACACATTCTATCTTCTTTAAATCTTTACAGGGTAAGTTCAATTTGTTCGTATGACGTGGGCGTGTGTCCATTTGCCACATGCACTAATTTTAAAAATAATTGGTTACGAGTAGCAAGCAAGAATCGAAATTAAATTGGTGGAGACCATTAAACTTTGTAGCGCAAAGCATGGACTCCTCTTTCCTATATGATGGTATAGGCCGTGTGGCGGTACATGAAGGAACCGCTCCTATAGTTCTGTGATTGTATTATTGGTTATTTATAATTACTTGTATTGTTAAGTCTGAGCGTTTGTGGAAATTAGAAATAAGAACTCAGGATTTCTATTACTATGTAATACATATTTATATTTTTGGTCTAAAAAGCTTTGTATTACTTTATTGAATAAATAAATATAGTAGATCCTGGCATTTTGTGAGACTAAAGTCTGCGCCAACCACATTTTATAGTAAAAAACAGAATTGCTTAAAATTTTTGATTGTGTTGTCTTTGAAATAGGTCCCCTAATAGATTTGACTTGTCTTAACTTAATTTTGGTCTTTTTTAGAACGTGGCTTTAAATTAACCTACAAATTAGCTGATGATGCTAGCCTCCTGTTGTCTCGTTACGGTGAATATTTATACAAAAATTTAATTATTTTTGCCCCAAGTGTCGAAGAATTTGGTGGAGAACTGAGTGTAGAGAAACTGGCTCAGTTTGTCGATGATGGAGGTAATGTTTTGGTTGCTGGTAGTGAACAATCTGGTGATGCTTTAAGAGAATTCGCCTCAGAATGTGGCTTTGAAATCGATGAAGAAGGAGCTTCCGTTATCGATCATTTACACTATGATATTTCGGATAAGGGTGATCATACCACAATCCTAACAGCTGCCCGCAATTTGATTAATGCTCACACTATTGTTGGAGACAGTCGTAAGAATAACGCAAAACCTTTATTATATCGCGGTACTGGCTTGTTGGCTGACAAGGAAAACTCCTTGGTTTTGCAGTTATTGACAGCCGAAAGTACTGCCTATAGCTATAATCCCGATCAAGCTATTAAAGATTATCCCCATGCTGTAGGCAAAAACACTTTGCTGATTGCTGCTCTACAGGCTCGCAATAACGCCCGTGTTGTATTCTCCGGCTCTTTGCATTTTTTCTCCGATGAAGCATTTACTAACTCCATTGCATATGGTCAAAGTGGTGAGCACTTTGAAAAGTCCGGCAATCGTGATGCTGCCGTCGCCATTAGCAAATGGCTATTTGGTGAATCCGGACGTTTGCGTGTTGCTGAAGTCAAACATCACAAGGAGGGGGAAACTCAGCCACCAGAGGAAGCCTACACTATAACTGAACCTGTTGTCTACTCTATCACCATTGAGGAATTGGTGCAGGACAAATGGCAGCCTTTCAACGCGAATGATGTGCAATTAGAATTTGTTCGTATTGATCCGTTTGTACGCACTACATTTAAAGATGTTTCTCGTGGCCGCTACCAAGCCAAATTCAAAATACCCGATGTCTATGGTGTTTATCAGTTTAAGGTCAATTATGATCGTATTGGCTACACCCGGCTGTACAACACTACTCAGGTCTCGGTGAGACCTTTAGAACATACTCAATATGAACGCTTCATACCAAGCGCATTCCCTTATTACAGCAGCGCCTTCTCTATGATGGCGGGTGTATTTATATTCTCTTTAGTATTTTTACATTTCAAAGAAGAGACTCCTGGTACTGGTGCCGTTAGGAAGGGAGATAGTAAGAAATCCCAGTAAACTGAGAGAAAGCTAGATATGTAAATGAAAGTTTGCACTTAAGTAATGAGTTTATTAATAACATTTTTTAATAAAGACTGTAAACTTGTGAAATATACAACTTGTTCTATATAACTTTTTTTTTTAACAGGGATACCGAAAAATGCATTTAAATGTAGGGGGTCAAAAACACAATGGGTATTACTGAATGGTAAATCGATTTAGACTATTACAGAAAAGAAACTAATATTTTGTGGTCACTGACATTTTAACATAAAATCACAAATTCAAAATACCGAAGCTCAAAATCCCCAATTACATGCGTCACATTTACCTCTAAATAAAAAATATAATTTAGTTGAAAAATTAAATTAAGTCCGAACTCAAGCCAACATAATTCCTTTGGGTTTAAACCCATACAGTTCGACTAAAATTCATAACTTACGGGCATGTTCTGCAAATCACGTGATTTGAAAAGTAAACTGTTCATAGCTGATTTGTTAGCGGGTTTTTATTGTATTTTAAGTTTTTGTCATTTACAATAGAACATTTTATTGGAACTTCCAACGCTATAAATCGCCCAATTTACGAAAGCAATAATTTAGCTCTTATTACTTTTTTAAATCGCCGTGATGTGGCACCTCGTAATTTACAGAACAGGCACGTTAATTTCTTAAAGACCGAATTTTAATATTCGTGCGATTTTTAAAACCAAAACTGCATATTCCTTGGAATCGAATTACAGAGCAAACTTTTCTCTCTCTCTCTCTCTCTCTGATCAACAATTTTCAAGGTAATATTTTAAATAAATAAAAAAGCTTTAAACATATATATATATATATATATATATATATATATATATATATATATATATATATATATATATATATATATATATATATATATATATATATATATATATATATATATATATATATATATATATATATATATATATATATATATATATATATATATATATATATATATATATATATATATATATATATATATATATATATATATATATATATATATATATATATATATATATATATATATATATATATATATATATATATATATATATATATATATATATATATATATATATATATATATATATATATATATATATATATATATATATATATATATATATATATATATATATATATATATATATATATATATATATATATATATATATATATATATATATATATATATATATATATATATATATATATATATATAAATATATATATATATATATATATATATATATATATATATATATATATATATATATATATATATATATATATATATATATATATATATATATATATATATATATATATATATATATATATATATATATATATATATATATATATATATATATATATATATATATATATATATATATATATATAATAAAAAAAAGATTTGCACAAAGTTCGGTGCTCGGTGAAAATTGTACCTAACGCCGAACATAGGATTTTGCTAAACTGCGACACCGAACTCGAACGTTCGGTCGGACACAAAATTTTTTAGAACATAATCGTGCAAAATTAAATCGGTTTACCGATTAACGGTTAGCCGATTTAATGATCTAGTATATTTGTGGCGGAAGAGTCGTCAAAACTAGTGATATTACGAATATCAAGTTTTAATTTTCGAGAATACGAATGCCTGAGACAATATTCGCCGAATTCGAATATTCTACCTAATAGTTAGTGCCACTTGATATTTCAAATTTAATTTTAAAAAATCCACCCTTTGCGTCAATAGCAATAAATTGAGAAAAGCTGTCACAAGACTATAGGTATTTAACACTATAATGACATTCCGATGACTGAATCTGAAATTAGGTGCTACCTGAATGCCACTTTTTTAAATTTTTGGTGAAAAGTAAATAAGAAAAAATACGAGCTTATTTTACCTATAGCCAGGCAATATTTAGTGACACCATCAGCGAGTGTTCCGAGCGAGCGAATGTTTAGTGGTGAGGGGCTTATTTACACACCGCGTAACTTTTATTTTTGAAGTTCAACATTCCTCTACTGAGCTTTGATTATTACTTTAACATGATTAATTAATTAATTTAACAGGACTTTACTTACTTTGTCGTTGTGAATGAAATAAAAAATCAGTGGGTGGGGATATCCTGTATTTATGTAAGTATTTTCGTTGTAAGTACGTTGAAATTAGATTGTTGATCAAAACACCTGAAATAAGATAACTCAAATAAAATGTGTATGCTATTTTAATTTTTTCCCAGTTATTTTTATTTGCGCACACAATTTGACGTCTCTTTTTTTTTGTTTTTCCATTTTTTTTATATTAAATTAACAAAAACTTTATATATGCATATGTATTATTTTTCATTCCTTCTCATTTATCGTCTTATATAAAAAGCATTTTCTTTTGTTTTTAACTAAAAAAGTAATAATAAAACTTGTTATATAAATTATGCATGTATCTTAATTTAATTAATTAATTTATGTACGTTGAGGGGGAATTAGCGTTAAGTATGTATACACACATTTAGTACATAGCATATCATGACGTATGTTTTTTTATATGTTTATTAATGTGTCATATGTGTATTGTTTATGTGCTAATGTGTGGTTTGTAGCAGTGAATATTATTTAAATTTTTAGTTTTAAACCCTTTTGTTTTTTAAAAGTTTTTTCTTCGTTATTGGTGACCATGGCAGGTCGAAATTTGCTGATTTTTTTTCTAATAGAATGTTCATGACTACTGCTATTTGATGTTTTACATGATGATGTGTATTTTGGAATTCAGCAAACATTAAAAACTTAAAAAAAATCTTTTTAGTTTTTATTGTATAAAATTGTTCTTTTTTTTTGTCCTTTTTTTAAGTTTTTGTGTTTTAAGAACAGCAATTCTTGTAGGCAGGAGGTTTTTCATTATTTCGGCGATCGACAACAACACGCTCAGGATTTTCGGCAGATTCTCGGCCAGCTGTTTTATCTAAAATAGCCTCGGCAAGTTCGCAGAAAGCACGCTCGATATTAATATTCGATTTAGCTGAGGTCTCCATAAAACGTATACCGTGCTCGCGAGCAATCTACGCAGAAAAGATAAATATGTGTTATATAATATATTTAAAAAAACAACTTTCTTTTAAGCTTACTGCTTCGCCGCGCTCTTTACTGACAATGCGCTTCTCTGACATATCGCACTTATTGCCCAATATCATTTTCTCCACATCCTCATTGGCATGCTGTTTTATATTTGAGAAGTATTTTTTTAATTAGATAGATATTTGTTTTTCTTTGACATGTAAAATAATACTTACTTCATCTATATTCCTTAGCCATTTAACGATATTTTCAAAACTTTTTTCGTTTGTTATATCGTAAACCAGCATTATCCCCATCGCCCCACGATAATATGAAGTTGTTATAGTGTGGAAACGTTCTTGGCCAGCGGTATCCCAGATTTGTAGTTTTATTTTTTTACCCCTGAGTTCGACAGTTTTGATTTTAAAATCGATACCTTAAATGAAAATTAATATCAATTAAATCTATATATATATATATAATGAGACTAGTGTTTCGTTCCAGGGAAGCTTCGGGAAAAAAATTCCCCCCGGGAAATAGAGCAATTTTGATCTTCCTGATTCGCCTGTAGGATGTACTATTCTACTGTCAAATAACTCTCGCAAACAATATGTTGGAGTTCTTCCTTTTAAATTTAAATTTCTGGTTGTTATTATGCTGTTCAACCACTACTACTGATATTAAATTTCTTTTACTTCTTTCTAAACAAAAATTTAATAAAATTAAAAAAGAACATTGAATATATGGCGGGAGTTCCCCGGTTACCGAGAACGCAATTTCGGTCAATATGTGTGAGTACGTACACGTCACCTGTTTGGCCCAACACTGCTTTAAACCAAGAGCTAGAGTTGTAAAATTTCGATACTTTTGAATACTCGATACTTATTAAGTATTGACTCAATACTACTCAATACTTTAATTGTTTCCCTGAATTGATGAATAACATTAATGTGTTGTTTCCACAATGCAAACAAGCATTACAGTGCGAGCTCGATGATCGCAACCACCTATTATCGCAACTGCTCGTTGTTTGCAACCACCAAAATTTTTGCATTGAAGTCTCTATAAGCGCAACTATCATTCTCGGTTATCGCAACTTTAATACAGAAATGTGATTGTTCGATTGTTTGCTTTTCTACGTCGCCTTTGGACATAGAAAAGATGCAAAAACTACAAAGTACATACATACATACGTTTGTTTACTATTTTTTTTCGTGTGTACAGCGGCCAGTAATAAACTGTTTCTTTTCATGAATTTTATTTTTAAGTTTTTTTAAGGCGAATTTTTGAAGTTTCTATTTAATTTTCATATCAATAAATAATTACATACATTATGTATTAAAAATTGAAAATTTTGAGCTTTTACTTTATATGTAAAATTGGGGGTCGGTTATCGCAACTTTTGCGATTATCGCAACCGGCTGTGGCAGAATTAGTTGCGATCATCGAGCTCGCACTGTACTTTTCTAAAATTTATATGAAAAGCACTCAGTTTTTTGAGTGGTTTCCATACAAATTTTTTACTCAAGTCGCTTGTTTGCATTGTGGAAACAGCACATAAATAAAAATTTTAAAAATGCAATCTTATTTGTCAGAATTATAGTTTATTAACTTTCTTTTTTACGAGGTTTTAATTAAATAAAACTTATATTTTTAATTCAGTAATTTTTTGTACCATAAATTAAATTTTTTTATCAGTTTCATTTATACTTTACAATCTATTTTGCTGGAAAATACAACACTGAAAGTATTAAGTAACTGCTTTTGAATATCGCGTACTCAAAAAACCACTAAATACCCAAATACTCAATACTTTTACAACTCTACCAAGGGTCCAAAATAATAATTTAAAATTGGTTTTAATTATTATTATGTAATGAAAATAAATATATGTTGGACATAACTATCATATATGCACTAAAAACTTAAAAATTATGTTCCCAAAATTTAAAAAATATGCTCTTAAAACTTTATCATTTCGTTTATTATTTATATAAATTTCAGACACCGCGAATTATTTACATATATTGGTGGCATGCAATAATGTACAAAAAACAACGTCCACGGACATTATTTCCACTTCAAAAAAGGAATAATGTCCATGGATATGTCGAATACTGGGTACGCAGAGTAAAAATTTTCTGTCTAGCCAAAAAGCTAAGCTTCGAAGCCACTACTCAACAAAGCCCGGATTCCTTTCGAGAGTCAGTCTTTACTCTGCAATACCATTTGCATTTTTTATGGCCACTATTTCAAATAAAAGAGCAATCTTCAGTTTGCAACTTTCTTTTCTTACATTAAATTTGCAACCCAAGTTTTTGAAAGTTTAGTGACAGCATGTTTACATGTAGCTTTTTCTTTATTGCTGTTTCAAATTTTGCACTAATTGAAAAAAATGACACTTACACTAAATTCCGCTAGTACTAGTAAATAAATGGTTTTCATCAGTAAGCTGATGAAAAATAGTCCAACATAATTTTTTTTCAATTTTATTTAGTGCTACTGCAATGCTTATTTCAATCAACATTTGGTGCACTACCCTCAACTATACTCTTCGGTTGTCACACTGGCTCATCAAACCATACAGTAGATAACGAAATGAGCGTAACCACTATTCTTGTTTATTAATTTTAATTCAACTTCGAATAACAATTAATCCGATATGAAGGCAACTAATACACATTAGCAACTACACTACTGAGGCACCCATAAAACTGAATAAACAGAAGAGCCCCTCTTATTTAAATTTTAATATAACGCAAACATTGAACCTGCAAAATATTTTAAGTATGATATAAAAAAATATCAATTGAAAAGAAGAACATGTTATCAGTGACATGTAAAATATATTTAATCTCAAAGACTTTTCTTTTTATTTGCTTGATACCGTTCTGTTTTAATTTATTTGCAATTTTTGTTTCATCTTTTGCAAGGCGCTAAAAAAATTATCAACAACTCGGCAACCCTCCCCGATTTCTACGTTCAATTCTTCAAAACAATGCGTCACAGTTATTTTATGTAATTATTTAATTACGATTTACTTCCATTCCATAAATAAATATCCAATATCAAATATTCTCCAAGCAACTATGCCAATTATAGAACAAGAAAAAAATGTAAAACAACTAATAAATAAATGATGATATAGACAAAAATTAAAAAACCTGCAAATGAAAGTACACAGAGCGATACCACCATTAGTAGAAACAACAAATGCAGATTACGGAAAAAGTCCGCTACCCTTTTCTGGGCTAGAAATCTGCCCCTACCGTCCAGTTCCAAATTCCAATTAACACTTAGAAGTAATTGTATACCACGCCCTTGCAAAAAATAAAGGTGATGGATGGATACATTTTTAAACCCCCCACCTTTTGTTCACACTTATTATAAACTGCTTAAAAAAGCGAATGATTGCAAATATGTTACACTTACCAATAGTAGATATAAAGGTGGATGTGAAAGCATCGTCCGAGAAACGGAAAAGTATGCATGTTTTTCCAACACCTGAATCGCCGATTAGCAACAGTTTGAACAGAAGATCATACGTTTTCTTGGCCATTTTCGTTTGTCAAGTAGATAGGAATTTTTCTTTAGATTGAGTTATTTATTTCCGAATCTTCTACAACGCCAATAAGTATATGTTTAATTATACTTTTACACAAATCAATTCCCTTTTACAATTAATCTTATTCCTACTTTTTTTATTTTAATTTATTGAAAATTTTTAATTTTTATGTTTTTTTGCTGAAACTTTTTTGATATCCTATATTTTTCTTTGGTCTCTCTTCTTCTTTCCGATTGAAAAAAAAACTAAGTAGAAAAACTGTGCTGCCAACATTATTTTATTTAATAGATTAATTTTCATACTTGGTACAAAAGTTTTCTGACGCTTATATAGTAACTTAAACTATGTATGGACTTATTTAGCAGCCACACGATCAAGTTTTGCCTTTCAAGTTTTACCAATACACTTATACTTTTAAAAATTTAAACGAACTTGCTTTCAATTTCTCTTTCAAGTTGAGTGATTCAATTTACGTTCAAGAAAACAGCTGATTACAATTTTCTTGTACAAATATTCTGCCGCCATAGCTTTTTTTTTTGTTTTTTACAACATTGCTTTAAACTTGCTTTCAAGTTGCGTGCAGCCTACGTCACAGCTATCAATAAAAACGAATTTTGGCAAGCAGTGTGTCAAAAGCTTGAAAGGAAAACTTGATCGTGTGGCTGCAGAGCTAATCAGTATGAATTCGCCTTGGACCAAATGAGCATATTTACACGTGAATAATTATGCTGGTATAACATGGCAGCTTGTGGGTAAATTCGGTGAAGACAATGATTTTTCGTTGGCATAATTTTTCATCCACGCACAACCCCGCATTAGCAGCACAAAACTAATACTTGCACACTTTGAAAAAACAAATAAATGCAAGACACTAATATACACAAATCTGTGTATACGTATACAATTTTATGGCAAACGAATTAGTCTCGTGTGTTTTGGAAAGAACAAAAGCTGTGCGGCTTATATATTATACCCGTCTTTTATTTGATGTTAAAATATGAGAAGTATAAATAAAAAGCTTTCAATTGGTACAGAAAAGTAGATTCACTTCTTATCAAAGAAGAATTTTTACATTGGAGAGCAAAAATCTTTTAATATAAGCTGCCAAATTCAATTGCCATTGCTTCTTTTAGTAAATTTTTCGATTGTGACTATAACGCAAATTTTATGTATGAATTTCTGTCTTTGTGAACCAAAGATAAATGGCATATATGCCCAATGTGCTTATACCGCTAATTGGACTATTACGTTAATACTTTCTATGAAATTTGGTAATGGAAGCAATAAATACAGATAAAATCGATAATGTGACTATAAACGTTAATACACAATGGAAATAGTGCACAGCCTTCTTCAGCAAAAGGTTGACTACATATTGAATATCAGCATACATACTTCAATATCAGCAATTTAATGCCACAATTCTGCCGTCTTTATTTTTTGTACTACGACACAAAATTGCTCGTCTGGTCGTGGGGTTATATGTCCAAATATATAGCTATTTTTCGAGCGATTTTATATTTTATTTAATGGGCAAGTAACCAGCTCTGAGTGCCTACAATGTGCTACTCCTTTTATCAACCTGTCAATTGTTTAAGTGCAAGTGGCAACCCCCGGTAATAAGATTTTTCTACCTCGCTAGTATGTGTGCCAGAGCAGTGAATTTGTGAAAAAAGGAGAATTAAAAAATAATTGAATACAATAATAATAAGAAAATTTTGAACTAATCAACCTAATTATTCAAATTATTTCCAGACCTTCTATAAATGGCTATTTCAACAATGTTTTAACTGTTTCAGTTAGAAAATATGGGAGAGAACAGTGCTCCAATAAAATACCCATCTGAAGTGTAATGAATTTTTTTGTTCCCATTCGAAGTAAAAAGGTGTTAAATAAAACATTAGAATAAAGAAATATTGAAGAAATTTTAAAAATCAATTGGAATTATGAAAAATTTAAGTTTGTTAAAATTTATAAAGTCCACTATTAAAAAGGAGTGAACGAAAGAAAGAAAAAAGCGAAGGTGTTAATTTCGGCATAGCTTTAGCTTAGCCGAGCTGCCAACAGCGAAGCGACCGCAATAATCGATCAATTGAACCCACCCTTGCAAAAGTGCATCAAAAACATACAAAGTACATGAAACAAAATTTTAACGACTGACCAAACATCTATTAAGTCAATGACAATTTTATTTAATTTAATAATAAAAACGAACTCCTTCAGGCCATATTTGTTAAAATATTTTTAAGTTGTAGCATCGAACACTCGTGAGTAAAAAAAACCATAAGTCCAAATAAGGTTTTAATGGTTTTGACAGTAATAAAATTCAAAAGTAGAAAATCGTGTGCAAAGTGTCTCCTATATGGAATAGTCTCCTATACATACATATGTACATTGATTTTACTTACCGCATAATGAATGTTTAAGTAGAAAAAGATGAAAAAAATTTCTAAACATACTCTAAAAACTAAAATAATGAAAACAATCTTCACCTAGTTTGCTCGTTCTTTCGTTCATTCATCATAAAAAACAGCAGCCAAAAAAAAAAACTTGTAACAACAAAAAATAGTTTTGTTCGTTTTCAAAGTTGTTGCAAACAACAACAAAAAAAGAGCTTTGAAAATTTGTTACTGTTTCCCTGTTGTCTATAGTGCGTACGTGAGTTTGTGACTAGTTTTTCTTAATTTATGTTTTACAGAAATTCAACTGTGATGATAGATTTTATTTAAAAACGTAAAAATAATCTCGCATTTATAGCTCATCGTAAAAAACTATTAACATCAGCTAAAAAACCTCAACCACACGAATACATATTGTATAATATGGATACTTCAAGTGCCGTAGGTCGACGTCGTGTAAATTCGCGTGTCAATGCTGAGGATCAAGCTTTGGATCAAATTGCAAAAGAGGTAATTTTTAAGATACAATAAACACCTTATAAATTTGTACACAAATATTTATCTACATACATACATAGTTCTGCATCTACCCACCAAAACAAATGCTCCGATTCCGGCTATGTGTAGAAATTTGCTCCCTAGCCGCCCTTTGGGCAGGTTTAAGAGCTTTTTCCTCTATGTATGTCGAATAGTGGCTTCGCTGAGTAAATATTTCCTGCTTAGACGCTCTTCGGCCGGGTTTAAAGGTTTTCTTCTTTATATATGTCGAATAGTGGCTTTGCCGCGTAAAGATTTTCTGCATAGACTCGTCCATGAAAATTTAGACTCAAAACTGTAATTAGCGAATGAATATTGCTTTTAAAATTTCTTCTTTATTTATTATATTTCTTTAACACCCCGTCTTCACGAGACATAAGTTTGGAAATTTGTGTGTTAGCTATTGTCAAAATTCTGTTCTAACACAAGAAATTTACGTGTGGACCGAATGTGTCTGTGTCCTAACACATGTTTGGAAATCAATGTTAAAACACGATCCCGAGGAAATATATAAGAACACAAGCTGTCAAATTTAATATGTATGTGTGTTTTTGTTTACAATTTGTTTGATTTTATTGAAAAAAGAATAAATAAAGTTAATAAATAAATGAAATTTATTTGTTGATGGTTATTAAGCAATTGTCCATATGCATTTCATTGGCGCTTTTACCAAATCGTCAGTAGACTTCAACCACAACTTTGAACAGTTACAAACCTCTTATTTTATGCACAAACTTTCAAAAACCATTTGAGAAGTTACAAACGATAATATTTTTGAAAATCACAAAAGAATAAAATAAGTGTAGTAGGCTTAGAAACTTATACAAAACCCAACAAATATTTCATATTCGATATGAATCTATTTTATTTTTCTACACCTGTATACAATTAGAAATCCATTGGATAACAATAAAAGTATTATAAGGCAAAATGAAAAATAAAAACCAAATTAAACCTTTAAGAAATTTATTATTTGTAATATTGTCATAATTATATTTTAAATGAAATTTATTTGTTGATGGTTATTAAGCAATTGTCCATATGCATTTCATTGGCGCTTTTACCAAATCGTCAGTAGACTTCAACCACAACTTTGAACAGTTACAAACCTCTTATCGAAAATATTATCGTTTGTAACTTCTCAAATGGTTTTTGAAAGTCTGTGCATAAAATAAGAGGTTTGTAACTGTTCCAAGTTGTGGTTGAAGTCTACTGACGATTTGGTAAAATTTGGTATATTAATGCATTAAGAATTTTTAAATAAATAAATTTATTTGTTTTGTTGTTATATAGAATATTGACTTAAGTCAGAAATACCAACATTATTGAAAATTAAAAAAATCACAGAGTAATAGCCCTTTTTAAACTAAAACTTTTAGTGTAATTTTTTTCGGCGCTCTCTTGATTCCGGAGTTCCGGGTTCGAAACTTTAATATATTATTGATTATAAGTCCTACAATAGAGAACGGATATAAACGATATATACTACGTTTATACGCACGTGTTATTTGCAAATAAAACTATAAATTGTTGCCATATAAATGTTTTATTGCGACTTATTAACTCACGAAAACTATTCACGATTTGCACTATTTGCAAATGAAATGTTTGGTGTTGCCACGCTTTGTTAATAAAAAACAATAAATAGAAAAACATTAATAGAAGAAAATTATGACAATTAAAACAAATAAATAATTGTTCTTTTATACATTTCAACCTTTTTTTTTAAATACAAAAGTCTTCTATAGAAGTGCTACCAAGTTTTTGTATTTTGCTATGCCATATAAACAATGAATCAACTTATTTGCGAATAGTCCTCGTGTAAACGTAGTAATAGGTATCATTTCAAAATGCTCTAAAATACCTTTGTACTGGTATATACAATTTTGAAATCCATTAACCTTTGCGAGCAAAATGGAATTTAAATCATTTTTTATATGACTTCTCTCGTAAAACCACCGTTATCTTAAAAATTGCCGTTGCTATGGTACTTAAACATGTATTTAGTTTAATAGAGAACATTTCAAGCTTTCATTTGATGTATACTTGAAAGCTATCATCGATGAAATTCGTAAGTTATGGCACTTTGAAAATGAGATTTCGTAATTAAACTAATTCATTTACCTCTTAAACTCATCTTTAAAGTACCATAACTTTCGTATTTCATAGGTGACAGCTTTCAAGTATACACCAAATAAAAGCATGGCAAGTTCTCTATAAAACTATACACCTGCATATGTACCGTTGTATCGACCAGTTTTTAAGATAACGGAGTTTCTGCGTGAAAAGTCAGATAAAAAAAATTTTAAAATTGCATTTCACTCGGAATGGGTTAATTGTTATAAAAAAATGTGTATACTAGTAGAAAGGTATTTTAGAGCAGTTTGAAGTGATATCCATATCGTTATATCCGTTCTATATTCTAGGAGTTATGGCTAATAAAAAATAAAAGTTTTGAACCAACTCAAAACCAACTCCGGAGCCAAAAGAGATAAAAAAAATTACACTAAAATTATAAGGTTAAAAAAAGCTACTGCCTCATGAGTTTTTTTTTAATTTTCAACGATGCTGGTATTATTGACTTACATAAGTTAATATTCTATTTTATTAAACAGAAAAAACATCAAAAAATTTAAGTATTAAAAGTGCCATAACAATCAATAGGTTTTAAAGAAATAAATTGACTTGTTTTTACATTTTGCGAGATGTAAAAACATTTTGAATAATCGATTTTTTATACAAGTAAAACTTTTGAAAGTGGCACCACTGAAATATATACTGCAACAACCATTTATAGTCGTGTAGCCAACAGCATTTGTAGCCGTGTAGCCTGCTGTGGCGAATGTGTTTATAGCATTACGGTTCGCGAGAAAATAGCCTGTGACATACAGACAGCGTAGCGAAAACAACAGGGCTTCTTCACACTTTTGGTGTACGGAACCCTAAAAAATCAGAAATTTGGGCAGAAAAAAAAGCTACCAACGGCAACGTTGGAAGTTGCTGTGATAAAACAGGAAGCTAACATAGCGTCTTCACGAGCCATTGATTTGTCTTAACAAAAGTCAAAGTCGATATGAAAAAATAGCACTAACATATTTCTGATGTTTTTATGTATGAAGTTTGACAAATATTAGAACAAAATTATGTCTCGTGAAGACGGGGTGTAAAGGCCACCTGGCATCAATTTGCCTTGACTGGAAATTAACTTCAATTTAATAGTGATCAGTGCTGCCATATATTTTTTCTCTCGAAAATCTAAATACAAAACAAAAATCTCATTTTCCCTCAAAAAAAATTTTTTTATCATAATATTTTAAGACTATGAATCGTGTTTAAAAATACATATTAACGATTTGTTGTAAAATATTTTAAGTTGGAAAGTTAAAAAATAAACCGTGATAACTTTTTCGGCAACTTCAGTATTTGAAAACGGTTTGAGCCAAAATGTGGATTGTAAGAAGACGAACTACAATATGACCTTAACTCGATTTTGACTTAACTCGACTTAAGATGCTATAAAACGACGCAGATATGAACATGAAAATAACAAGCATGAAGTATATAGTTGGTCTTCAAATTGTTCTTTCTAGTTCAGATTCAACGAAGCTTATTTGTAAGAATCTGCTGAAATCTCATCAAAAATTTCTAATGGGCAACAAATCACCCGAGGCTAGATTTATGGCATAATGTCTTTAGCACAGGCTACACAGACATAACAGTTTTGTTTGGATAAAATGATACACAAACATAATTGTTGTTTCTTTCTCAAACGGGGACCTTCAAAAACAGATTTGTGCAATTCTCAACTGTTAAAGTTTATTATGTATGTTTAGTTTGTGTCAAAATGAAACATTCGAAACAATCTAAGGTAATGCCAGACGGATAAAAAAATGAGCTCATCACAAATTGCCGGGGATTGATATAAAGTCTTTCATAGAAAAAGGTCCGAACTTAATTGTACTCCTAACGTATATCGATTTATAAGAACACTTGCATTTATATCGAGATAATATACAAATTCATAGACTTGTATACCGTGAAAATTGAGGAATGGATGTATTAGCACAGTCTTCTTCTAAAAGTAACTCCAATTAAGGCAGAAAAAGTAAAAACTTTAAATGTCTAAACATCTTTTTCTAAGAGTAAAAATCTTGTTATCTTTTCTACCCAGCAAAAAACTTCAAGAATAAGATAAATCTTCACATATGGTAACACTGGTAGTGATTAAATTCTAAATTTTCACGAAAAAGTTGTATATACCCGTCACCTCATTATTGGTTTGACCCACCGACATTATAAAAAAAAATTGAGTTAGGTATGGAGTATATACATTTTTAATATCCTCTTTCAGAATCCGAAACCTGTTTCGCGAAATTATTTCTGAGATATCGAGCATTCATTGTGCTCAATATCAACAATTTTAATAAATTTTTTTGTAAAAAAAAATTTAACAATAAACAAAATAAAAAACAGAAATCAACTAAAATACCAAGTTTCATCAATATTGACCTTTTATTCCATGTAAATATCTTTTCTCATAACATTTATACGCTTATTTAAAAAAATAGGAAATTTCATCTCAGAGTAATTCCATTTAGCCGGGTGTGACCACTTTACATACACATACATATATTTTGTTATAAATAAAGAATATAAAAATTTTTACTTAAAAAAAGGTTGCGACTTGCAAGGCCATTAAGCTTAAAGTCGTTGTATTACGTATTTACTGTTTGACAAAAGATCAGTTTTCTTAACAAATAACTATATTTAAAATGTGACGGGTGTGACCTAATACGAAAATTTAAAAAATTCGAAGAAATAAAACTTTTTATTGATTTCATTAATATAAATAATATAAAAATAAATCATAAGAAAATAATAGCACATTAAATTATTTGCTATCCGTTCTATTATAGACAGCAGAATACTCTAGCTGAGTATTTTTTTTATTCAATAAAAAGCGAAAAAAGTATATTCTTTTCAGAGATAAGGGATTTTATTAATAATGAGAAAGGGAACAAAAGAAAATCTGAAATAAATATTAAACATACAAAGAGGGAGAGCAAAATGTTTCATGAATGATCATTTAAAAGTGCCTCAAATTGCTTTAAAAATATTAAGTAATGTATTTTTTTATTTTTTCTATAATTGTCACACCATTTGAGAGATTTTTATTGAAAATAAGAAAATTATTTCTTTCTTGCATAGGGCCGTTTTACGTGGAATCACTTACAAGTTACTCAATACACAGCAGTTAGGGGCCATTCACATATTGGGGGGTTAAAGATTTGTTACGGATTAGATAATTTATACTGAAAATTTCGTAAAAAGTGTTACAAAGGGGGGGGGGGGGGTATAAAACCTTCAAAAAAAGCGTTACGTAATATGTGAATAGGCCCTTAGGCCCTTAGTATACACAGGCACAAAAAGGTAATTTTCAAAAATAATTAAAAAGGCGGCATGTCACAATGTATAGTGACATAATGTCCATTGACATTATGAAAAAGCCCGCCCATGCAAAAATCATTACTCACCGAAGCCGCTTTTCGATATACTGAGAGGAGAAAATCCTTAATCCCGGCCGAAGGCCGGCTATACAAAAATCTTTACTCAGTGAAGCCGCTTTTTGATATACCGAGAGGATGGAATCCTTAAGCCCGAATCTTAAGTAATTAAATTAAAATTTCTTAAAATTTTTTATTTATTTCCAAATATTTCTTCAATTGTTGACGTCAATTGACTTTATTTCCCACCATGGTAACCGGACTCAAGAATATAAAAACATATATGCATATAAATATGATGTTTTAATTTGTATTCATTTTTAAAAGTATGGACATTATGACACATTTAAAAGTGCTCATAATGTCCATAGTAGTAATAATGTCATGAAGTCCATAGACATTATTTTTTTCAATTTTAATTTTTCTTAAAAATATATGGCGGAAGTAGTGGTAAAAATACACAAAATTCTATCGGCTATATTTTTAAAAACTTCATGTAAATCTTCTTTGTCGTTTTTCTCCATTTCGACTTTTTGGTATATTTTTTTGATAAGACCAGCACTCAGGGCATGGCCCCTACACAAGCAATGCACTGTGCCGGAATCAGGAAAATTAGTTATGGGAAGGAGGATAGAGGGAGTAGTGTTTATGGACATTCGATTTGAACCTTCCAACATTGAAAGTGGCGGGAAATACCTCTGCAGCATGCTCATTCCACATGCGAACTGATCGACCAAAGAACGAATTTTCTCTGTAATGCGTCGTGCGATTTATTGGTGTATCGACCACAAAGGAATTTGCTCTTAATGAAGAATGCTTAAACTACTCTTACATTCCATTATGCTGGTGTAGGTGTAGGGTTATCTTCATCACTAAAGGTGGCAAGACTTCCCACACTAAACCTAAGGACTTCAGACCAAACAGTCTGGCATCCTTTCTGCTCAAAACCCTAGAAAGAGCTATTGATATATATCTGAGAATGTCTATACCCGCGACACTTCTCTCTCCCTCACAACATGCCTATACCAAAGGCAAGTCTGTGGAAACTGCCCTACACTCTATGGTCAGCCACATAGAGAAATCTCTGGAACGCAAAGAGTTCACTATGGCGGCCTTTTTGGACATAGAGGGTGCCTTTACCTACGTCAAAGCCGATTCCATTATCTTAAATATGATAGAACTAGGGATTGATTCTAATATCTGCAGTTTCGTTAATAACCTGCTAACAAATAGGGTCATAAGTGCCTCGATTGGCACTCCACAAGGGGGGTTCTATCACCACTCCTGTGGAATCTGACTATTAACTCTCTACTGCTAAGTCTGGAGCGTAAGATGGTTAAGACTGTCGCATACGCTGACGACGTGGCGGTAGCCATCTCTGGCAAGCACCTGAGTACAATCTCTCAGTGTATGGAGTCCGCACTGGCACTCGTTAGTGAATGGAGTGTCAATTGTAGGCTGGGCGTCAATCCAGCTAAGACAGAATTGGTGCTTTTTACTAGAAAGTACAAAGTCGAAGACTTTACGCCAAATACTTGAGCGTAATCCTAGATAGCAAACTATCTTGGAATCTAAACACCCAGTGTAGAGCGGATAAGGCCCTCGTGGCTATCTATACGTGTAAAAGAGCCATTGGTCGCAGCTGGGGCATAGAGCTCAGAGGGGTCAACTGGATCTTTGAAGCGGTAGTCAAGAATCTCATCGCATAACACTTAATAAAATATTTCGGCTGGCAGCGACCCTGATAACAGGTGCGCTTAGGTCGACTCCAACGAAAGCACTCTTAACGATGATGAATTGGCTTCCGGTGGAGGGTACGGCCAAGCAGCTAGCTTTATTCTTGGCGATCAGGCTGAATGCTACATGCCCATGGTCACGAACTAATTATGGGCACTCCAGGATTCTGCGACAGCATCAAGGAATTCACTACAATATTGATTATTGCGCACCGAAGCCTTACTTTGGTGGGCTATTCCTCTCACTTGTTCCCAGCAGGGAACAGTACTTCTCATCCCTCAACCCTGATGGAGCGATCAAAGTCTTTACGGATGGCTCCAAAAGGGGAAACAGAACTGGCGGAGGTTTCTATGTGGAAAACTTCAACGTAAGAGTCCCATTTAGGCTGCAGGACGGTTGTAGCATCTTGCAAGCTGAAATCTCCGCTATCACTAGGGCGGCAAGATGGCTTAGGTACTATAGGATATCGGAAGATATCTATATATTTACTGACAGCAAAGCGGCCATCGCCGCTATTAATGGTGTATACACCACTTCCTTGGCGGTTGTCGAATGCCGGGTATCTCTAAACGAGATAGCGAGACATTCGAGAGTAACACTGGGTTGGGTTCCGGGACACTCAGATTGCCCCGGGAACGATATTGCGTACGGAATTGCCAAACAGGTCGTGAAATTGAGCAACTCAATGATATGCTACTTCGTTGGCATCCCCCTATCACATTGTAAACTACTGATACAGCTTGAATCATTCATACTGGCACAATATAGGTAGGAACGCGAAGGCACCTGCCGCGTGGCTAGGTTCACGTGGCCCCACTACGACCTCAGAAGGACACGGGATCTGCTCAGGCTCGGTAAAGGTCGAATGAAACTATTAGTAACAGTGCTCACAGGACACTGTAATATTGGGACCCAATCGAGGAGGATGGGTCTAAATCATAACGACTACTGCAGAAGTTGTAATGATGAGGAAGAGGAGGAGACAGTTCTCCATCTTTTATATCAGTGTCTGGCTCTAGCTTAAGGACGAGAATCTTGGGCGTTAGCATATTCCCAGACTTAGATAGTCTGGCTAATGTAGGGCTAGTCAGGCTATCCTCGTACTTAGTTCAATCGGGATGGTTTGACACGGCGGCAGGGGAGTCGTAATTTCTATGCCCTGTCTGCTCTAGGGTATCACAAAGGGACCGAATCAACGGACCCAAGTGAGTCACTTCTTCAGTCGTGACTGCCCTCCTAACCTAACCTAACCTAAGAACGCGTTGTTCTCAGAAAAGAGTGGGAACAAGTTCCCTGATTTCATCAGAACACATTCCATTGTAGTAGCGATAAAACAACGAAATACATACGAAATACATTGCGTCGATGCTCCAGCGAGTCAATAGAGCTGGCTACCCTACTGTCGCCGATGAGCTTCTTCCCCTCTCCTGTACGCGGTCGAGCAACTTCGAAGCATCGGCCCATACACAGGCGCGGATCCAGCTTGAGCTTTTAAGGGGCTGGGGGAATTCGTAAGTAAAACATAATATTTTTCTAAACTTCTTTTAGAAACTATAGAAATTTACTCGTTTTTGGGGGGGAAATATCGTGTAAAGGAATCAGCCGAACTTCCTTGTAAAGAACTTCGCTATGGCGTTTTCTCTGTAAATAACCTATTATTAAAATACTCAGGTATGTGATGGAAATAGGTTTTGAAAGCAAAGCGATTTTAAAAGCCCTATTTAATACACTTTTCGTCCAATTTTTATAATTGTTTTGATAAAACTCCTTTTAATAAAATAATATTTTTATAATCATTGTGACAAAACTCTTTTTACTAAAGAAATATTATTAAAACCACGTATGTATATATTTTTGACAAGCATCATCTATTTTTTTGTTGTATTGTTTTATTTGTTTCCCTTATGCGGTCACCTGTATACTTATTTCACCATGCAAGTAACCAATCATAACTAGCGCTTGAAAGTATGCTGCAATTGTGTACGTTTAAAATAAACCTAATGTTTTTGTTGCAAATTCCACACGAAAAAAGTGGTGCTCATATTATTTCGCATGAAGACTCATAATGTTGTAGATACATTTCATATGTTTTTCACAAAATAAACTTCTGCAGCAATTTTTCGTAAGCAAATCGTTTAAATTTTTTTTATATGGACTTTTGACAGCACTTAGCACGAAATGGTGAACAGAATACTATGCTGAAAATAGTAATCAGAAGCAAAAAGGTAAAAAAATGTATGTATATATTTATTAATCATGAAAACAGAAGAAGACGGTTATTCGAACCGGTTTTAGAATAAAAAGACCGAAACCCGGTTTCTGGAAAAGTGCGGTTTTTTTAACTATTCGAAAATCGGTTTTTGGAAAATGTCGAATAGTTGACAAGTCTAATTGAAAATGCTTTAAAATGTACAAATTTTCATAAAATGCAAATAAACCTAAAAATTATAAAGGTTCCCTGTTGATTTGCATTAGCCCCAATGAAATGCGCATAGGAACTAGCTAATACCCCTCCATAATCAATTTCAATGTATTTCAATGAATCTTTAATATTTTACTTAAAAAGAAAAATATTAATTTGGGAAAAAGCACGTTACAAAATTAAAACTAAAAATGTTTATTGCAAACTATACATAAACTGTTTTTTATAGTAGGGTCCTATTCATGTGACGCAAATTTTGAAGGGATTTTTATTTACTTGGCTTACAAAATTTTTTATAAAAACAAAACCAGTGTATATATTGAACCAATTTTTGTAGTGTTCAATAACAACTAAATTAACTTGAAGTAGAAATAAAAATTAAGCTCGTAAAATTTTTTTTTGTATAAGCTATAAACTTTTGAAGAAATTGTCCTATTCATGTATGTATTTACAGATGTATGCCAACAAAAATAAGCACTTAGTTGTATAATATATCATTAATAAATTAAAAATTTATTCATGCGTTATCAAAATATGTATGTTTTGTTCGGCGTCTCTAAAAATATAGAAAAAAAAACGCTAAATTAAATTTTTCATGCATGTCAACCCTGTCTACTTAAATTTATTAGCTACTTTTTACGATAAAGAGAGTTAGATCGTCAGTTGTCGACAAAGTGAGTAAGCGTTTACAAGTTAAGATCGGAATAATCCGCGCATTGTAAAAAAATACACATAATTTTAAGAAAAAAAAATCGAGTTTTGATGATTTACTTAATATTTTTTTTTTTCTTTTCAATAAATATGTTTTTGTTTTAATGTAATACAAAATCATATTTAAAGCTGTGATTACGTAGTCAAACGCAAATAACTAAAAAGAGAAAAAAAACACATACATTTCAAGGAAAAAAGCTTAAAAATTTAAGAAACAAAAACGTTGAGTAAATAAAAAATTTATAAATATAGTCAGTTAAAATGTCAGTGGAACAGAAATTAATTGATAAAAATGTTGTGACTACAGAAACAACCACAAATTCGAATTCAACAAAATCTAATAAAAAGAACAAAAACAACAACAACAACAACAACAACAACAACAATAGTAGTAGTAGTAAGAAATTCATTAAAAAAGCATTGAAAATATCAAAAAATAATAAAAGGCATGCAAACATTACTAATGTCAACAACAACAATATGAATAACAAAAACAACAATAACAACAACAACAGCAGCAGCAACATTAGTAGCAGCAGCAACTGCGGCAACAACAATATTGAAGTGGCAAACGATGAAATCATCGAGGAGTTATTTGATTTTAGCGATACTGATTTAAAAGAACTCGACGTTATAAAAAACGAAGAAGAAATTAGCAACAGCAACAGCAACAACAACTCTACTACCAGCTCAGAGCTTTTAACTGAAGGCAGCCATAAATTAAAGGAAAATCAGGAAGTTGATAGAGATTCAGAGGTGCAATTGCAAAATATGACAAGTGATAACAATAATCACAATAATGAAGTAGGACAACAGGTGGAAGTGGTATTGTTATCGTCGCCAATTGATAGCATTGATAAACAAAACGAAGACATACCAAAAAACAATGAATTAGTCACGACTATAGAACCAATAACAAGCAAAATAATTAGCTCAGAAGGAAATGTAGATAAACATGAAATTGATAAAAGCCAGCAAAAAATGGAGACACTGAAATCTGAAGAAAGCGAAGAAAAAGAAATTAATAAAGAATCTAGTAATACTATAGTACAAATCTCCAATAGTTCTATTGTTACCGAACATTCCCCGAGCTCTGATGCTGACAACAATGACAAAATGTCAACATCTTCAGACGTAAAGTGTATGAAAACAAATGATACTTCAGAGTCATTGCCTTTGATTGGAATTAAAGAAGGTAGTGGCTGCAACCAAAATGATAACAATGATCCAGATAATGATGATGACGATGATGATCATGACAATGATGAGTATGCCGAACCATATGATGAACTCTTAGTGCAATTCCTTGATGAATCCAATCATATTGTAAGCTTAATTAAAATAAGAAGACATGCTATGATAAGAAATTGTATTGTATTTTCGTGGGAATTGGAGTTTTCTTATTAATACTAAAACGAATTTTTAACGCTTTCTCTAAAAAGTACTTATTCGAATAATGTATTATACAATTACATACATACGTACATAGAGTTTTTTTCCGGTCTTTTTTTCATTTCCCGGGAAATTGGGAATTGTTTTGAAATTTTCCGGGCTCCAGGGAATTTCCGCGGAGAACAAATTATGTATTGAAAAATAAGTCCAATTTAGGGTAATATAGATGGCATGTTATAATGTCCAGTGACATAATGTCTATGGACATTATGTCACTCCAAAAAGTGTCATAACGTCCATGGACATTATGACACTTTCAAAAATTTCATAATGTGCATGAGTGTAGTGTCGTAAGGTCCATGAGCATTATACCACTTTTTAAGGATTAAGGGTTTCCCCTCGTGGTATATCGAATAGCGGTTTCGCTGAGCGAATATTTTGTGCTTAGTCACGAGAAAATCTCTTCGCACTGCCAATGGCTTGCTATGCAAAATTTTAGTAATAAAAGCAAAAAGTCCCAAAACTTTCAATCAATTTCCAAATTTTTCTTTGAATCGGCATACTTTAAGCATTGTTGACGCTATTTCCAAATTTTTATTGACTTTATTTCACATTTAATAAAGCAATAACGTCCATTGAATTTATCTCTCCCACCATGGTGACCGGGCTCAAGGATATACATATATTTATAAAGCATGTAAATATGTATATATGAATTTGTTTTCATTTTTAGAACTATGGACATTATGTTATGGATTTAGTATTCAATAGAACACTGAAGATGGCACATAGCCGAAACCAGTCTGTTTATCAACCAAATTTGACGTGGGATGACGGAAAATCGTTCCAAATTTAAAAGTGTTAATGTCCATAATAATAATGTCTTAAAGTCCGTGGACATTATAACACTTTCAAAAGTGTCATAATGTCCATGGACGTTATGACACTTTTCGGAGTGACATAATGTCTATCGACATTATGTCACTGGACATTATGATAATATATTTTTTTTTGTGCTTTAGTATATTGATTTTTAAAAAAGCTTTGCACTAATAATAACATTAAAAAAAAAATTTTACAAAACCCCGAAAAAGATGGATGATAACTTCCAAATGGCTAGAACGATTTTCTTCAAGCATAGGCTAAAAGATTTTAGATCAAGTCACTTTTCAAACAAAAAAAAAACTAAATTAAAATCGGTCTAGGCGTTTGGGAGCCACGGTGCCACAGTCACACGGATTCAAGAAGATACAGCTAGAAAAGAGACAACTTCTAAAAGACTGGACCAATTTTCTGCAAACATAGCTAAGAACACTCGATCAAGTCAAACAAAACAGACACACAGATACACAGACACACAGACACACACCACAAACTTATAACACTCTTCTTTTTTGGTCGGAGGTAAAAAAAGAAAGTATAAAAAAATAAAGACAACAGAAATAAATTTGGCTTCTATTAATTCGATATAAAAATCGATTTTAAAAACGAAACGATCTAAACCGGAATATATTTCCTACGTGCTCATAATTTTCGCTTTGGATATATGTAATATCGGGTGTCCCAACAAGAGCGCTGGAGTTTTAATTACCACCATTTTGTTAATACGAATTGGACGGTGATTCTTTTTGACAGTCGTCACGTACAGAACACGCGATTTAAGAATGTGGAGAAGTATTCAAACGAAGAACAATTAATTATTGTAAAAACACATTACAAAAGTGGTAAAAGTTTCGCAGATATTTCTGAGAAAATCATTTCTTCAGATGAGGCACATTTTCAACTCGATGGATACGTAAATTGGCAAAATTGTGGGAATTGGGGTGCTAAATCCTCATGTGATACTCGAACAATCAACGCACCTACCGCGAGTAATTGTTTGGTGTGTATTTTGGGATGTCAAAGTGATTAGGACGTATTTCTTTGAAAATGCGGCTGTAAATGCGGTAACTGTTAATAGTGTGGGGTATCGCGAAATGTTAACAGAGTTTTTGTTGTCCCAAGTGGATGTTTTTGATGTGGAGAACATGTTTTTCCAACAGGACGGTGCGATCTGCCACACATCACGTAAAACAATGATGTTACTACAGACCAAGTTCCCAGGCCGTGTCATTTCTCGACTTGACGATCAACATTGAACACCAAGATCGAGCGATATAATCCCACTGTACTTTTTTTCTTTGGCGCTAAGTGAAGGAAAAGATGTATGCGAATAAGCCTGAAGCAGTTGAACATCTTAAAGATAAAATACGACACGTTATTGGTGAAATACAGCCATAATTATGAGAAAATCTTATTTAAAATTTCAATAAAAGAATAAACCTGTGCCAGAGGTTTCGCGGTGGCCATTTGTCTGATGTTGTATTTCACGTTTAATCGGGACTATTTTTCTTTATGTTGAAATAAAAATGTTTGCTTATTTCAAAAAATAAATGTGTTTTTCTTTAAAATTATATCCGGTGCTCTTGTTGGACACCCTTTACTTTCTCCAATATGTTTTATGAGTTTCTTTATATATAAAAATTTTTAGCAAAGCCTCCAACAGTTTGTTAATAAATACTCTTATTTTTCCGGTTGCTCAGAAAAGCATAAATTATTTTTGCATTAAACTCGATGTTGCCGTTGCGAGCTTCACTAACATTATATTGTGTATCATATGAAATCGTCCCAATATTTTGTCTTGTAAAATATCAGTCATTCACGTTTTCATTTTCGTCTAATGCATTTCTTTTATAAATAAAAAGTTGTCATAAAAGTGTTTTTCAAACAAAACTGCAGAAACTGTCCAAGCATTTGGGAATAGATTCTAGATTTTATTAAAAAAGTCAAGACTATTATTAAGCTATTTTATCGGATTGTATAACATGTTAAGGCAAAAAATTCCCTTGAATTCTCGCACCAATTTCCCGGGATTCGGGATTAAACATTTAGCGAAATTTCCGGGGCTTCCCGTCACAGGAAATCCCATGAAAAACTCTAACTGCATATTTCACGATGTCGAAAGAATTTTTTTCCGTATAATTACATTTAAAACACGATAAAGTAAACGCAAAGATTTTCATTTAAATTTTATCACAAGAAATTATGTTGGTCGTAAAAATGTATAATAACGAGGTTCACACTGAATTTACTATTTCTTTACTTGGTAAAATACAGAAATTTTCAATACATTTTGCCACAATCGCCTTTGTTTTTTTTCCAAAAGTATCTTCTTATTTCTAATAAAAAGCACTTACTTTTCCATCATCATTTATTTTACACACTGTATATGGCAAAATACCAACGCAGCTGCTATACATGTACACTCATCGCTCTCGCATTAACGACTAAATAGAGAGCAAGGTGGATTTATACAGGTGATTATTATAAGCACAGCTGTTCTACTTTTTTCCCGCAAATTAGATGCTGGTATGTCAAAATTTGTATACGTTGACCTAGGAGCTGAGATGTCAAATGTTATTGTAATGTTGTAGTTGTTTTAGAATCAACACCACCTGATAAAATTAGTTCACCTTGATAGAGAGTATAAAAAGAAATGAAATAGAGAGTATAAACAATTGTTTGGTGAAATGAACAACTTTGGTTTAAGATTTACAATGATAACACCGGCACGAAAAAGAAAAAGCGGCGTGTACATTTGACTAGACCCAACTACTGACATGTATTTCGACATGCTGAATCCTAATCCGAGGTCCGTTTGGCCAGTACACCTCCAAAATCTCGAGTTAATTGTGAAAAACCGCTAAAAATCTGGAAAAACTCCCGTTTCTTTTCGTAATTTACTCGAATTTTTATTTTTAAAGAGAAGTAACACAATTAATGCCTATCAGTTAAATAATTAATGTGTGACCTTCTTTGGGATAGGGGTAGTGTAGAGAGAACAGGTGGTGAAGTGGAAGAGAGATAGAAAGCTTAATTAATTTACAGCTCTGCTATTGCGGGTTTTTCTTAGAGCGGTATTACAAGCCCCTCTGGTGTCAAATAAAGGCATTGAGTTGTATAAGCTGTGTAGCCATTTTATTAGTTCTTTTTACTTCGCCGACGATTCTGCTACAATACCGACGAAGGAGGGTGCGTAAAGTGCATTAGGATATGTTAGTATTAATCGCTGCCGGTACTGCCAAAGTGATCAGTGATATGCCTTCATCATTTTAACAGTCCAACAACAACCAACAAAATAAAATTTACAAATTCTATTATTGAAAAAAATCATGAAAATTTATTGTTGTATTCTATAATGTAAAGAACCAAACAAAATTATTTACGGAATCAGATAAAATAATTGTCTAATTAGTAAAATCGGTCTCACGTTATGGCTTGGCTCTTCTTTGTATATATTTTTTACAAACATTTTAAAACCCCATGCATGACAAATCGTTTTTGCTGGGATACATTTCAAAATGATAAAATATGCACTTAGAATTCCGAAAATATTCATTTACCACCAAATTATACAGACATAA
This sequence comes from Panzeria rudis, assembly GCA_956483635.1. Classification (NCBI taxonomy): domain Eukaryota; kingdom Metazoa; phylum Arthropoda; class Insecta; order Diptera; family Tachinidae; genus Panzeria; species Panzeria rudis. The sequence continues at coordinate 9,705,755 of OY101448.1, read as the reverse complement.
GCATTTGCCAACAAGAATGTGCATTAACCATTAAAATATGAAATTGCCACCAAAATTTGCAAAGATATGCAACTACAAATTGATGGCGTATCATTTTGAATTTGACGACTCGAATGGATAAATATTCAAACAAATTTTATCTTTCACCAGAAAAATATGCTTTTGCATGAAAATCCAAGCTCTGGTTATAACTAATTTGAATTGTTATTTCCTTTGATTTACAATTTTCAATGCCAGTAAAAATTAAATATCGTGAATGAGACACTCACATTCATAAATAGGTTGATAATTATCGCACAATCTTACGAAACTCAGCCGAAACACTGCGGAAAATAAATTATAATAAAAGGTGATTCATTAAGTGATATGTTTTTAATACATATCGATTATTCCTGCTATTTTGTTTAAATATTATTAGCAGTTTATTATAGAAATATTCATCACAGCGCAGCGTCAACAAATTATGAAGCTGTATTATGAAAATTCACACTGTCTTAATGGCAACGCTCACAGTATTTTATCTTTCATGTTCTTCCTTTCCTTTGTATGATATTCCCCCTTATTGTGGTTGGCGTTTTCCGACTTCAACTTCGGCATTTTGAACTAGATTAAAGAAAAATTTTGCGTTTACTCTTTATTCTATTACAAAATGTCGAAGTTGAAGTAGAAAAACGCCAAACACATTAAGGCTAATTATTATTGTTAAGGTCATTCCACAGAGTATAGATTCACGTTTTGTCTAGCATCTGTACAATCCTATGTTGATGTAAAACTAATTAATCTGTAGAACTATGTACCTCAAAAGTAATCACCCTTTTCTGAGTACTATACTTGCAAATTGCATGTATGTATGTGCTTGTGCCCTTAAGCGCTGAAATACAAACTTTCAACATATAATTTGATGCATCTTAAGAAATCAATAAATTAAAATATTATTGTTAAAATATCAATTTTATTTATTACAATACTCAAAAAGGCTTCTTCATTTAGTAATAAAATACTGCAAAGAAAAAGTAAAATAAAGTCAATATAGAAATTTTAGGTTTTATTTTTCACATATTTGCGGAGAAAGTATTTATAAACCTGCTAATTAAGAAGTGTTCATCACATTGTTATTTAAAATGAAACTATTATATTACAGCTGTTGTCTTTGTAATCTTAATTTCAGTCATTTGTTATATAAACAATTATTATCTTCATTGACGTTTTAAACTTTGCGGCCAGCTCTCAAAGAAACATGATACCCGAGTAAAACTAGAATTTCAAATTTTTTGTTTCGCTATCTGCTTTTTAATGTTTAGATACAAACTTTTCTACAAATGTTATTTTTTACAGTAACACAAGTTAAAGTTAATACTCGTTATAAGATTGATACATTAAGTGGTTCAAATATTTAATTTAAATAATTTGCATTGAAAGAAGCACAGGAAAAGCAAATTAATTAGTGAAAGCATAAAGCATATTCAGGGCTCCCAATTTTATTTCATACCTTATCCTCAATTTTCAAATTTTCGTTCCCCAAAATCTCTAAAATAGCTATTTTCTCATCCCCAAAAATCCCCACAGTACATTAAAAAGAAAATTATATTACATATTTCAAAGGAAATAAAAGGTGGGCAAATTTGAGGTTAGCAAGTAAATAGGCTGTCAAATTATTTTTTTTATTTATTTATTTTATTTAATTCAACTGGTAACACAAAAAGCCTTCACGGCCAAAAATAAAGTATTACAAAGTAAATACATTTAACACTGTCATATATAACAATCTTATAACTAAAAACTCATTTATATATTTAAATGTATGGCTCCCAACCCAAACAACACAAATTCCCTTAACATATTGAAAATTACAAAGTGTAGTCCCTACTAGAGATTCATGGATTCATGTGTTCTAACAACATTCTCTTGTAAATACTTAGGGAATTTGAAAAAGATCTTAGGATAAGGGACAGATGATTCCAATATCTCGCAACTCTAACTAAAAATGAATGTGAGAAAACATCATAATGGATAAGAGGGATTAAGATTTGAGGACTTCGAGTCGAACGCAAAAAAATAAAGTTATTAGATAAATCTATTGGAACACCACATTTAAGTGTTTTAAAAAAACAAAGCAAAGTAAGCAATAGAACATAATTTTTAAATGTGCACCCTAAAAATTCTATAGCACAAGTAGTAACATGATCACGAATTCTAAGATTATAAATAAAGCGCAATATTCGGTTAAAGATACGTTCAAGTTTGTTTAGAATAGAGACCGATGATCCAGAAAAAACCTCTATACCATAATTTAAGCTGGACATAAGGATAGCATCGCCACACGACGTTTGATATGCTTTGGCATATATGAATTAAGAGAGTACAGCCTTCTTAGAACTAAAAATGTTTTGCTAGAAAGATGGTTAACGTGGCGTTCAAACGAAAGATATTGGTCTATATAAACTCCGAGACATTTTAAATTATCCACAAATTGAATAATTTCACCATTGATAGAAATTGATGGATGTTGACAGGCATGATAAGCAAGAGCAAACTGAATGGCTTTAGTTTTAGTAGGATTTCTTGAAAGATTATTTTCTGACATCCAGTTTAAAATTGATATCAAATGACTATTAACAGACGATTCGAAAAGTTGTACATCGTCAGCAAAAACAAACGATTGACAAAAGTTGTTACACATAATCTCAATGCATTCGTTAAAGTACATTATAAAAAGCAAAGGACCCAGGACTGAGCCCTGGGGGACCCCAGATGTAGCAGCACCAATGTTGGACACAGCATCATTTAACGAAATATATTGAAAGCGCTCAATAAGATACGAAAAAATTAATTTACAAGCCGTTCTGGAAAAATTGTACTTCTCTCTTAATTTACACAACAAACTATAGTGATCAATGCAATCAAAGGCTTTACTCAGATCCAATGAAACCATTATACAGCGTTTGCGTTCATTCAAGTTCTTTCTAATTGAGTCAGTTAGAGAAAGTAGCAATGAGGTAGTATTATAATTATTACGAAAAGCAAATTGATTTGGATGCAACAAGTTAAATTCATTGATACAGCATAAGATTTGACCTTTAATTAGATTTTCAACAATTTTGGATATTGACGGTAGTATACTAATTATGAAATGTCAAGAATTGAGCTCTCATCCTTTGCCATTTATTTAGTGAAGACTTGGGAAATTTTAACCATGGCACGCTACACTCTGGAACAACAAATTTTAATTGTGAAAATTGACTATCAGAATGGTAAACATTTTACTGTATCATTTCGAATGAGCCTGGTACAACAAATCGTCGACGTTCGCAACTAGTTCGCAACAATTGCCTATTACCAGAGACACTTTGGGCAACATTTTGCATGAAGATATTTATCTTCGCGCTTATAAAGTTCAACTCATCCAAGAACTAAAGGAGTGTGATTACGAGGAAAAGCTGCTCGAATTTGACGTTGTGATACCGTAAAATTTTCACCATATTGATAGTAAATTTTCATAATTAAAATTCGTTGCTCAATACTGTAGCATTCCATGGTTAAAATTTCCCAAGCTTTCTCTAAATAAATGCCAAAGGATGACAGATCAGCTTTTGACATTTCATCATTTGACAGCCTATTTACTTCCTAACCTCAAATTAGCACACCCTTTATATTCGAAATTTTTTTTATTTAATTAAATCCAATATTATTTCTACATATACCCAGCAGTAAATGAAAGGAGTAAAGAGGGCTTCTATAAGGCCTTATTTAGCAGGCTCTAGTACTTCCGCTACCATTCCTTCCTCGACCCACTACTCAGCAGGCCTGATTGAATCATTCTCGGACAAAAGTCTGGCAAAAAATATCATTTCGCTTTTGCTTTTGATCAGGTAAAATTTATTTAAATTTTAGGAATGCTAAAAATACATGTCTCTATGTAGAAAATCTTAAAAAATTAACGAGAGTTTCTGTAAACAAAAATTTTCACTGGGTATGTAGAAAAATATGTTTAAAACTCCCTACTTATGAGTATGTTTGCACTTCTCTTACTTTGAGTATGATAACAGTGTATGCTGAGTGAGTACTAATTCAAATTTGTAGCGTTGTGAGTCAATTCTGTTGCACCATAATAGTAGGAGTAGAGGTATTCACTTTTATCGGTGTATGTATTTGCAAAACGTAAGTGTGCTTTAAATGTGCATTACTAATTTATTTGAATACCTGATTTTTCTTTGTTTTCTCTTCAAACGAATCACTTATATTTGTTATAAATTGAAGGTTAATATACTTTGGCTCGCAAAATCTATTCTATCTTTTGTGCTTTCATAATCGTTTTACATATTTTAAGCATCTCCAAATTTTTGATTTAATTAAAAAATACTAATATTTGAATTATTAGTTTAAATCAAATACTTTATAATTGTTTACTCTTTCTATCTCTTGTCTACTTTAAGGCTGAAGCTAGGTTAGCTGCCAGAAGGCATGCCCGAGCGGAAGCTCGGGAAATACGCATGCGAGAACTAGAACGTCAACAAAAGGAACAAGAATCTAATGCAGATCGTGTTTTCGATATGCATTCAACGGTAACTGGGATTACACCATTGTCACACATGCGTATAGGGTTGGGAAGTTCACCAGTTACAGGTTTACTCAATTCAACAAGAGGCAACTCTATGTCTTCGAGACGCAGCAGTGAAGACTCTCTAGAAGAGGAAGGCCGCAGTTTAAGGGATATACGTCATGAGCTAAAAGTGCAGAATTTCGCAAATATTTTTTGTATTGAATAACTCTAACATTTTCTATAAACTATTACAGGATGTCGAAGAACGGTTTCGCAAGGCTATGATAGCGAATGCTCAGTTGGATAATGATCGTGCCTCACAAACGTATCAAATACAGTTGTTGAAAGACAAACTGGAAGATATGGAAGAATCATATTCACAATTACAGCGTGAATGTAAGGAAAAGACACGCGATTGTAATGCCTTGAAACGATCGTTGGATAAACTAAGCGAAGAGCTTAAACTGGTACAGGGTCAGCTAAATGAGCGTGACACGCTGATAGCGGAACAAGGTTTAGTTATTGTGGCAGTTGAAAATGAGGATGGCACTGATGCCAAACGTGCTCTAGTCAGTGTGGAAAATGCACAATTATTGGGTTCGGTACAAGGATCATTAGGTACGACATTTTAATAAATAAACAAAAAGTTGAAAATATTTATTAGTTCTTTGTTTTTAGATGTTCGACTTAAGAAATTCAGTGAAGAGAAACAACAACTGCAGGCTGAAGTTCAACAATTGCAGGAACAATTAGATTCGTATAAAAGTCAGGGGAAAGGCCGAGGTAAAGGCAGTTCGTCGAATGGTCCCATAGGTTCAGATGATGATGATTATGAAGCTCAAAGTAGGTCTATTTTATATCCTAATTAATATGAATTTTAAACTAATTTTATATATTTCTTAGGAGAAGCTAATAAAATCATAATGGATTATAAATATAAGTTACAAAAAGCTGAACAGGAAATTGCTAGTCTTCAATCCAGTTTAGCACGTTCTGAAACACAAGTTATACGCTATAAAAGTACAGCTGAAGCTGCCGAAAAAGCTGAGGCCGAACTTAAAATCGAAAGAAGAAAATTGCAAAGAGAGGTAAATTTAAAATTTTTAAATACAAATTTTACTAAAGTGTGTTTTTATTAGAGGTATGGAACTTTAAATTAAAATAAAGCAAAGAAAAACATGCCAAAGAAAATAATCCAATGGGGATTAAATCACACGATCTTGGTGGCCAATTAACAGGAAAATTACTTAAAATCATATTTTTTCAACAAACTTTTTTCAAGTTTTTCATATAAATTGTTTAAATTTCAACGATTTGCAAGCATTGCTCTGCGGTGAGTCTATTCATTATAACATGTTAAGCCGTGCAAGCCACAATGCAATTGTCAGCTGGCAAATCGGTTGTTAAGCAAATCAGTGCTGCCGACTCAAAGATGTATACATCTAAAAAAAACACGCTTTATTTGTCATACTAGACATTGCAATTTCCGCAATGTTAGAAATTTTTTGCGAATTGTGTTATTCTAACAGGTTTAGCGATTTCTGTAATACACTTAGCAATTATCAGCGAACTAGCGATTTTTCAGTTTGACAGTTTTGGCGAATTGTTTCCGATTTTTAAACTTTTCGCGAGTTTTTGAAATGTTCGCTATAAAAGCGACTTTTCGCAAGTCTTCAGACTGCCGTTGTTAGCAAGTTTTTGTAGATTTTCGCTATTTTTACCGAATTTTTTGCATTTCATTTTTAGAGATTTTTAATTAAAAGTATGGCTTGTTTAAAATTTCGCAACTTTTCGCGAATTTTAGCGACAGACAAAGTTTTCGGCATTCTTACATTTTTAGCGACTTTTAATTAATATTGCACTTTGTAATCTTTAAAATTTTAGCAAGTTTTGGCAAATTTTTATAATTTTCGCGATTTTTTCCGAGTGGTTGACTTTTCTTACAGTTTTATCGAGTTTTAATAAATTTTAGAGCTTGTTTCCAATATTGCGTTTTTGCGAAATTTCGCAATAGGCGTGATTTATGACAAGTTTTTGTCCTTATTCCCTTTCAAGCCTTGGTTGACATCGATTTTTGCATTTATTTAATTTTTTTTTTTTTTCAACTGGAATAATGGCGATTCGATTAACATTAAACTAGCCTGCGCATTATCGGAAGACAATTTGTTTTTCTTGAAAATACTTAGCAGAATAATCTCTAACCTACTAACGACTTTTGTCCGTCACTTCTGCACTTTGCTGATTTTAGCTTACGTAATAATTCTCATTTATTTCTTGAGAGTGTTTAAGATTTTAAATTTGGGTAAATGTTTTCTTATGAGCTGCCACTAGCAGCAGGAAGATGCATGGAAGTCTAACAGCTTATTAATTCTATGTGCGAATTTTATACAATATTTCTGATAAATTTCTAATTTTAACTCCGACTTTTTTGCAACATTTTCTGATGTTTTGTCAGCCAATTTGCCGATATTGGTCAGAGATGTAGAAAATTGCTCTGGAATTTCCCCAGAAAACTCCTTCAGAATTCGTACAAAACTCTATGAGACGTTTCGTTAAAGTTTTCAGAATTTTCTTAGACAATTTTCAGGCAATTCACATGGAGATTTTTAGTCATGACTAAAAATCATGAAATTTTTTTTGTGGTCGAGCGGGGTAGAAATGAAAGAGCGGTAGAAAACACATCACGATTTCTGTTTTCCATGTTTTTTATATTATTCTTTAGTTCGATTTGAATTTTCTCTCTCTTATGTGATTCTGGTATGGTTTTTATTGTTATGAATGAGTAAATAAAGCAATTTGGAGAGTAATTTATAAAAAAACATGAAAATTAAAATCATCGTATTATAAGATGTTTTCAAAGATAAATTTAAAAAATTCATGGTTTTTAACAGCCGTATGAATCGGGTGTTTCTCTTGTCATCCACCCACTTACTTTCTTGTTTTCTGACCGACTTCAGATACGAATTCGGCAACTTGTGCAGATTATCCGGCCGAATTCCACAAAAAATGTTAGCTGAGTATATACAGGCGCCCGGAAATTATTATAAAAATAGTAGAAATATCTATCAGGGTGAAATCATTAGCTTCCTAATTTTGGGTGGTGGGAAATAGATTGTTACGGAGTAGATAATTTATATTGAAAATTTTGTAAAAAACGTTACGAAGGGGCCTGGGGGGATATAAAAACTCGCAAATCAGCGTTACGTAATATGTGTATAGCCCCCTAGCCGCCTTTTTAAATTAACTTATAAATTCTTTAATTACAGAATCGCGAAGCAATGGAAAAGCTTGAAGAGTTAGAAACATCAAATAATCATCTACTTAAACGTTTGGACAAATTAAAGAATGCCAAAAGTGCTTTGCTAAAGGATCTCTGACCATTATATGGATATCAACAACAGCCGCATCAGCGTATGTCTCAAAATAACACTACAGCTGATATTGAGGATACAATGGCAACCAGTAAGAAATATACTACATCACCAATCAATCAAAAACAGCTACAACAACAACCGCCATATAACTTCAATAATAAAACGACAACGACGAGTACTAAAGTCTCTGCCGCCGCCAATGATGTCGCCTGCGCCTCCACGAAAAAAACGATTACAAATTATACAAGTAGTAGTAATAGTAGTAGCAAGGTGAATTAATTTTATCAGGTGGTGTTGATTCTAAAACAACTACAACATTACAATAACTTTTGACATCTCAGCCCCTATGTCAACGCATAAAAATTTTGACATACGAGCATCTAATTTGCGGAAAAAAGTAGAGCAGCTGTGCTTATAATATCACCTGTATAAATCCACCTTGAGTAGTAGTAATGGGCATTGAGAAAAAAAACTTTAATTGGGCATCAAGTAGAACAACAAAAAGATTTGCAATTTTTATGTTTGCAACAATTAGGAAAAAAAGAACGAAATATTAATTATTATGTTTGCAACATGATATAAAATGTTGCCATAAAAGAAACACAAAATCTTATAAAGCTTTTACCAACAACAAGAAAAAACATTTATGTATGTCAAACACAACATCTTCCAAAAAAACAACACACTTTAAATAGATTTTTACTCACAACTTAAGTTAAAATTGAGAAAAAATAACACAAATATTCACGTGCATAATTATGTATATTAATTTATATAAACGATGTATGCATGTAAGTCAGTGCTGGCCATCGAGAGAAATGAGTTTTTAATTTAGTAGTAGTGTTTATGAGCATGTGTTAGTAGTATTCTACTGTGAGCCTATTAAAAAGAAAAACAACAACGTAAAAACACAACAAGCTTTCATACAACTGAATAAAGTTGTTGTTTATTTTTTACCCTTTGGTAAAGTGCTTTCATTCGGCTGTATACATATACGAGCCGATTCATGTTCGGCACACTGGTGCCAGTATGCGCGACTATGATGTACCGATAAAACGAAGATTTCTAAAAGCGTTTGGAGAATATGGTGGTTTTAGATTTTAGTATTTAGAATTTGGTATTTAGTAGAACTAAATGTATCGTTTAAATAAATATTAAACTTGTAGTATTTATTTTGGGCTTTAAAAAGAAAGTATAATTGATAACTATCATTAGTTCAATGTGTGGAAGACTGTAAATAATATACCCCGATTTGGTGAATTGATATGGCAATGATATTTATGTGTGTATGTATTTTAATTAAAATGAGAATTCGTATTATATTACTTGATAAGTTTAAAAGTTGTTCACTTTGTTTGTGAAAGCTAAAACTAAAATGGAATGAAAATAGTCCAGTTAATATATTGATAGTCAGTTGCTCTTAAGAGGGCTGTTGTTCAAAACATATTTGTGATCAGCACTTGAAAATTTAGTATGATAATTATTGAAAAATCTAAAAATAGAATTTCGTAAGTTTAACATCAGTAGTGCTCCTTTTTTAAATTTATATATGAAATATTTAAGATGCCAATTTGATCGTTAATTTAGTAATTTTTAAAATAAGCAAATAGCTTAAACATGGAGAAATTCAAAATTTGTCCATGTTTTTTGGCAATATTACAGTGAAACTTCGATATAGCGAATTCCAAGGGGATCCGAAAATACTTAGTTATAGCTATTGCTTCGCTATAAATATAATCAGCAAAGCCTTGATATAACCATATTTGAAGAAAATTGAAAAACATTCGTTATAACTATAGTTTTCTTTGCTTTAAATTTCATTCTTACTGCGTTGAATAGAGGCTTTTGTACGAGTTCTTCGTTGTATAGAGGTTTTACAAATACCCTTGTAAATACATTTAGACTTCGCTGTTTTTATAACGGGACTTTACCATTTAGGGCTCATTCTGATTTCGTTATATTGAGGCATTTGAATGAATATTTCGCTATATAGAGGCTTTTTTGCTCAGAATTTGTTCATTATAGTTATAGTGTATTTTTGTATGAAAAACTTTGCAATAAAGAGGTTTTCTCAAGAGACTCAATAAAACATACGTTATATTGAGTTTTTCGTTATAACGAAGTTCGTTATATCGAAGTTTCACTGTAATTGAAATTACCACCATATTCTTAAAAAAACTTCCAAAACTCTGCAATTGAAAAGAAAATCGTCAGGATAACTATGCAGCAATGTGGAATAAGTAGTTAAATCAACATAAACGAAGTTTAGACTCAATAATCGCCGGTATCGCAAACAACTATTGCCATGAAAAAATCCCAAATGTTTTTATTTTCTATTATGAATGTTCCCCATAACAATTTTTGGCAGCGAATTCACTAACTTTAAAAATGTGGCATCACCAATGTTTACTCCGACGAACTATTTCACAAAATAAACTCGCAACAAGTGTCAATGGAAACGAGAAGGCAACATGTAGGGCTCTATTGAATAACTTTTTTCTTTTATTGAAGGAGCGCAAATGTTAATAGAGAGTAAATCAATTGTCTGATATACAAGCTACGACACTGGGTATTCGGTATTTTGTGTAGAACCATTTCGCAATCTCCTTTCATCAATCCGCTCAAGACATAGACCCCTTTGCTGTTGTTAAAACTTTTGTTAGCACTAACACTAAATGTGGATTATGCCAAACCGACGTCGATTTTTCTGTCCACTTCCTTTTGGTAGTTGCCTTCCGAAAAAACTCTCCTCAAAGTGCCACCCATTTTCACTACGGGAGGCACCGCGAGGCAAGTTTTTCTCCAACACGCTCAAAAGGTATCGGAATCAATCTTTATTTAACCTATTATATCCCTCGAATCTGTAAAGAACATTTATATATCCCAAACTTTCGCAATAACCAGTTTGTTTAAGTCGACTTAAGCCGTTATTCCATATTGCCACAGAAATAGAAAATTTTTAAATTATGATCAGCACTGCTCGCTCTCTCTCTCTCTCTATTTCTCTATTATTCTATTTTATCTACAATTTTAAAATCTACATTTAGTAAATGTATTAGAATTGTATAAAAAAATTTGTTTAACACACACACACAATCATTTAAACAATTTTTTTTGTAGTTTAAACTTTTTTATAACTTTTTGTTGAAAATATATTTAAATTGTAGCGCGTTTTGTAATGTTGAAATACAAATGGAAAATTTTAGCTATTATTAAAGAAAGAAATTTTTATTTATAAAAAATAACGCATAATTAATAACAAAACTTAAAAAAAACACAACCAGCAAATTAAAGTATATTTTAATTATGTACTAACAAAAGTCTTTTTTTAAGTTATAATACAATTTCGTTTAATGATGATTTTTATGCATGAAACAAAAATGTAATTTAAATTTTAGTTTGTTTCAGAAATGGCCATAAGTAAGAAGAAACCCCTTTTTTCTAATTAATAAAGTATAAACTATAGATTAGAAACAAATCATAAATAAATTATTTTATGGTTAAATTAAAAAAATAATAAAAAATAAACACTTTCTTTGGCTTGTAATTTTATGATTATTATTTTTACTTTTTTCTTTTAATATTCCTATAATCTTTTAAACATAATTGTTTGGTTTTAAAAATCGTTAAGTATGTACTTAAAAACAAAAACAACAACAACATTTGTAAAATAACTATAATTATCATATAATCATCATTTAAATACTTGAATTATAGAAGTGTGTAGCTCTTGAACTATAACGTTCTACAGAAACGCCGATAGGAGAAGTTCTACAACAAATGCTCCTGCCTAACTTTTTTCAAATAACGTTATAGCTCACGAGCTTCCCATCTCCAGTGTATTGTGTATTGAGCCAAGTTATAATTCTTTTTTTTAATAAATATAAACGTATTAAAATAACATCTTGCCAAGAATTTTAGCATTTAATTGTGCTACTACAGTTGTACAGGACATTGGTATCTTTATAATTATGTAATGTTTATAAACAACAACAAAAATATATATTTAATTAGTATTGGAAATAATTAATATCCTTTTTTACGTAAGATCCATCAACCAAAATCTTTTTTTTTTTGCTTCGCTCAATATTCTAAAAACTAATGAAATAAATCACATTATTTAATAAAACAAATAAAAATATTAATAAACGAAATTATCACAACACAAAAATAATAATAAAAAAAAGATAAAATATAATTACAAAAGTTTGTTAATTTCTTTGGATAGTTGGAAATTTACCTTAAACATTTTTCAGATAAAAAAATTTTATAAAAAACAAACTTATGATTATAAAAGCGATTTTTTCTTGGTAGTATCTTTAATAACGCCCGAATTAATGATATTATCCAGAAACCCCAGTTTTTTGCAATTACAATACTTTGATTTTTATTAAGTTTTTTATCCTCATGCAAAATGTTTAAAAATGATAATAGACTCTTTTGCATTTTATATGGCGATATCTAAGCATATAAATCGACTTTATATCAACGTAGAGGTAGTAGACAACTGGTTTTTAAAACATTGGAATCAAGTTTCTTCAAAAATATTTAGAGATGCTAAGTCATCATCGCTAACATACTTATACATGTTATCAGAATTGAAAAGTTTGGGCATAAAATGGAAAAGGAACATATCATCAACAACATAACATCAAAAAGCTTTCCTGTAAATCTTGTACTTGAATTAAAAGAAAAAAAATTTAGTTTGACTTTACTTTAGCAAATACGAAAACGAAATTGATCAGTTGTAAAATACAGAATACAGGAAATCTCCTAGCTATCATATTAAACAATGACACTGAACTATCTACTTCGAAAGAGATGTTGACCAGTTGTAAAATATAGTAAAACTTAGCTCTTGCATAGGCATGCAAATAGGAAAATCCCCTAGAAATACCATAAATATAAATTTATACCCCCCAAATTCCCACTAAGAACTTTAGCCCCCTAAATTTGCCACTAAATGAAATAAAACCCCCTAAATCGAAGGGTTAGGGAGTTTTCCCTTGCCGCTCTGATATGTACTAATACGGAAGAAGAGAGAACAAAATTGCAACATTACTCATTTATTGTTATAATACGCAAAAAAAACAGGTTATTACCCACACAAACAGTGAAATATCCTAATTTTGTGTATGTAGCAAATAGAAAAGGACGACTTTGCAAGTAGCAGTTAATTGAAAAATTTTTTCACAACTGCGATTCGTGATTTTTCAGTAACAGTGATTAAATCACAGGTACCGAAATATCGCTCATCTCTAGTTTATACACATGTACGCGTTGGAATAATGAATAATTCCCACGTCAAATTTCATTTTAGACTTGAATTTACATGCCGAGCAACCAAAAAAGCAGTGAAATACACCGATTATGGGGTATTTCGGTCATCGACTAATATGTTTATATGCTCTACAGTGTAGGTTAGAATCAATAAACGTAAAACTTTAGAATATTGCCTCATGTCCCATTCTTTCTGAATAATCACACTCTGGCTCAAAGTATTTACATTAGATCACATTTTTGCCAAGCTTAAGTTTTTTAAGACGTAGCTATTTTGTAATAAAGGAGCTATACTGTTACTGTTTAAATCATGTTCACTTAACGTAGCTCATTAAGGCTGAAGCCACATGGGCGTTTTTAGAACGCGGCGTTTCTGCTTTTTATATTAAATTTGAAAGATCTCAATTTTTTAAAGTTTCAAATTACTGATGAGTAGGTAAAGCACCAACGAAATGCTGCATATAGACAATTGCTTCAACTCCAGCAAATAAATTTCATTCAAGCTTCAAATTTAATATAAAAAGCAGAAACGCGCGTTGTAAAAACGCCCGTGTGGCCTTAGCCTAAGAATCACCCCGATCGCTTATCTCTAATTCACTAATCACCTTGTCACAACATCTGCCGAAGGGAGTGTTTTTTCCGGTCAAGGAAGCGGGGTGTTAAGGGGGCTTACTTTAGTTGTTGGGCAGAATATTATAGCGGGCAAATTAAAACAAAATGATGGTGGAAGTCTTGTCGTTCCGACATTGTTACAAAAAAACAGATTGATTGACAGGGTACTAAAAGCTCACTACAGTCCGATTGCCGTATACCATTATCGTGGCTTACATGTCTTGGAGTTGCTTCTAGAAATATAGAATATATTTGTTTCATGGGAAGTGTTATTCACAGGGACCGATAATAACAGTTATTTATGAATTTTTAAACAAAAAAGCACACAGAAACAAATGTCGGAAATAAGATTCACGCACACCATTTTCATCGTCGTCGTCAATATATTCCAGATACGTTGGCTTTTTATTTTTCTGATTTTTTTGAGCAAAAATAACAGTTATTTTTACTTATATTTTTTTCGAGCAAGAATAACAGTTATTTTTAACTTGTATTTTTTTTCGAGCAGAAATAAAAGTTATTTCTAACTTATATTTTTTTGGGCAAAAATAAAAGTTATTTTTAACTTTTATACATATTAAGCAAAAATAAAAGTTATTTTACAACTTATATTTTTTGAGCAAAAATAAAAGTCATAGGCATACAAGCGCAAACACCCAGATATTAGAAAATTATGCAAAAATCGAAAAACGTGTCAAAATTAAGACATAAATGGTAAAGTTGTGAAAGAGTGAAGATAAAATCTGGAGAAATATCACGCCTGTCGCGGAAATGACAATAATTTGCTAAAATTGCTAATATCTGAAATAGCATATGTGTACATATGTATGTATATTGGTTCAGAATCATTAAAGACATAAAAGGTGGTAGGTAGGTAATATGTGGCGAAATCCTCATATTTCGCTTTCGCGAATATGTGCAAAAAATTTAAAAATCTGAAAAACATTTAAAATTAGTTCTTAATTATTTAAAATATAAAAGGGTGTTAATTGGTGAATATTGTTTGCATGTATCGCAAAAGTGACGAATATTTGCCAAAAAAAATTACAAAATTTTAGCAAATTATTGTCATTTCCGCGACAGGCGTGATATTTCTCCAGCTTTTATCTTCTCTCTTTCACAACACCATTTATGACTTAATTTTGATACGTTTTTCGATTTTTGCATAATTTTCTAATATCTGGGTGTTTGCGCTTGTATGCCTATGACTTTATTTTTGCTCAAAAAAATATAAGTTGTAAAATAACTTATATTTTTGCTTAATATGTATAAAAGTTAAAAATAACTTTTATTTTTGCCCAAAAAAAATATAAGTTAGAAATAACTTTTATTTCTGCTCGAAAAAAATATAAGCTAAAAATAACTGTTATTCTTGCTCGAAAAAAATATAAGTTAAACATAACTGTTATTTTTGCTAAAAAAAAATAAAAATCAGAAAATAGTTTATCATATAACTTTTACGATAAAAGTTATAACTGTTACTTATTCAGTTAAATTTTAAAATTTCAAATAATAACGAATGAATTTTATTAATACTTCCTATTCACCCTGTGTGCAGATTTCCTAAAATTGCCCACTTACCAACTTTCCTTTAAGCGATTTTACTACAGTAGAAATAACTGCAACAACTTAACAACTCTGTGATAATTTATTGTCGTCAGTAAACGCAAAAAACCGTGCAAATAATTTTTATATAAAAAATAAAAATAAACAAGTTAATACGTATTTTTTATTATACTAAAAAATTAAGAAAAATTTTACTGCAATTGTAATTAGTTAACACTATAAAATAAGTACCCCCTATTCCAGACACTAGTTTAGTAATTGCCAACGAAATAATTCATTGATTTTGTTATTTTACACATTTGCGTTGTGCAGAACGAAAATATTGCAATAAAAGCAAAGAAGGAAGAGTTGAAATTGATATGGATTCAGCAGAGAATAAACCACCAATATTGCATATTTTGGTAGTGGGCTTTCATCATAAGTTAGGATGTCAGGTGAGATTAAAGGTATATGTATATTGATTTATTGTTTTATCAATCATTTTGCTTTCTCTCAGGTGGAGTTTTCCTATCCCCCCTTGGTAAAGGGGTCAACTGGCCAGAATGAATGTCCTTCTGGTTGGAAATATCTATCAACTTTAGCCTTGCCGGATGGATCACATAATTTTACCGAAGATACAGTATTTTTCAATTTACCCAGTCTTACAGATCCCACAGAGAGTGTGTACGGTGTATCTTGCTACCGTCAAATACCCGTAGAAAGATTGAAAATTCGCACGGCCGATGTAACGCGCAGCACGGTACAAAAATCTGTTTGTTGTTTGGCCCGTTTACCCATATACGGCTACATTGAGGTGAAATTGGCATTAATTGCCGATGCTTTCTTTGAAACGGGTGATTTTTCGTCTACTGATCTTTTGGTAAAGGCTTATCAACAATTGAACGCTTGCTTATTAAACGATGAATCACATCGACCGCTGCGCCATTTCTATGTGGGCTTATCTTTGCGTGAAATTGTTCTACAGTGGCGTCACAAAACATTGCAATTGTTTAAATTGTTTCTTCTACAAAGGCGTGTAGTTTGCTTTGGGTCGCCTGTACGCACTATGTGTGCCTTGATATTAGGTATTTCTTCGTTAATACCTAGGCTTTTGGAAAAAGGTTTTCAAGAAGTGGCTTGCGTGAGAACTTCTCGTCCTCTATCGCCTATGCCAGACTATACCGAAGCTCTAATCAAATCTGACGAGAGCAGGGCCGACAGCAATGTGGTTAAAGAAAAACAATTTGATGGCACCGAAAAAGACGAGGAGGAAACTAATATTCTAAAAGTTAATGATGATTGCGGCAGGGACTGTTTTGACAATACCTGCAGCATTATGTCGGCCACAACGGAAAGTATTATATCCAACAATAGTGATAGCAGTTCAACTCCTACTGGTAAGGATGCTGAGGCATCTGATGCCTCATCGCTGACAAATGTAGCTATAGAAGCTGGTGGTAGTTGTAGCAAACGTTTAGAGCGTAGTAATTCGTTTAGTAGACAACCCAGTGAAGACACTTCATGTAAGTCAATATAAATTACATACATATTGTTCAAAGTTATTTGAAATTTCATCTAAAAAATCAATAATCTTATTGTAAAATCCTTAATTTGTAAAAGAGTTGTATATAAACACCCCAATCGAGCTAGTTAAATTTGTGATTCATCGAAAGTATCCCAATAGTAGAAAGGGTATTTGTGGATTCAAATAGCAACAAAGTGTCGACTTTGTGTGCATTTCAAGAAATATTAAAACTTTCAAAACTGAAGGATTATTTTTACTTATATATATATTAATGGCTCGACTATCGATAACAACCGAACTTCAGTTGGGTTGCGAGTTGCTAAAAATCATATTACCGATGGCAACTGACAACTGAAAGTTGTCAATTTCAGTTGATTTTTAGTGCTTTTCTGGCAACCACAAATTTTCAGTTGCCGGCTGGCAACGCAACTGAAGTTCGGTTGCCATCGATAATCGAGCCATAAGTTTCAACTTCCTAGTTTCTAGACCATAGTACTATACCATGCTTAGATTATTGTTTATTGGAGTATCATTAGGTTAGATTTATATAAGTAAAAAATAAACAAAATTTTCATTGAAACCCTATTTAATTCCTACTTTAGCCATAGCCACTTTAACCGCTTTAACTATGGTCAATCCCGATGAGTATCGTGCACCCATCTCAATATTTGCCAGCGGTAATCTTTGCTTGCCTTACCTCTCGTTGCCATATATGGATCTGCTTACTGATCCCTCTGTTCTAAGTTACGTTATTGGTACATCTAATGTCCTATTCCAACAAAAATATCATTTGGCCGAGGTACTAGTGGACATAGAAAATGGCAATCTCGATATACGTGATTCAGAGCTCAGAAAACAACTCGTTTTAACAACGGAAGATCTCAGGTTTATGGATTTTCTGCTAAAACATGTCAACGCTCCCAAAGAGGATGCAGAAGGTAGTGAACACTGGATACGCAACCAATTTCAGGGCTATACTTTAGCTTTATTGCGTACAACAGTGGCCACCGATCCCACCTCAAAAGATGCCGATCATTTTAATATAAATTTTATGAATGCATTTCAAAAGACCTTGTGTTTTCAAGAGTGGTTTGATGTTAAGCCTGAAACGGAATTTTTCGAGCAATTGCCAGCAGGACATCCATTTTCGGGTACTTTGTCGGTGGCTGATATGAAACTAAAACTAGCACAGTAAGTAAAGTGATAAAAAAGCTTTTAATATTTTCTTTATAGAAATGTTATATTTTCCAATTTTCGCAACTTGAAAAGAACTATGCAAAACAGCGAAAGTGGCCGTAAAATAAATCAAGCTGTTAATAACACTAGTCGTGCCGTAGGCGGTGCAATTTCTCAAGCAAAAGGAGCTTTTTCTTATTGGTGGTCTTCGATTACTACCGCTCCTGCAAATTCTTCAACAATTTCTCCAGATATTGGTTCAACAGCAAACTCCACGTCCACTTGTCCTCAAGAAATTTCTGTAACATTCCAAAATAATTCTAATGAA
This sequence comes from Panzeria rudis, assembly GCA_956483635.1. Taxonomy (NCBI): domain Eukaryota; kingdom Metazoa; phylum Arthropoda; class Insecta; order Diptera; family Tachinidae; genus Panzeria; species Panzeria rudis. The sequence continues at coordinate 9,687,375 of OY101448.1, read as the reverse complement.
GATAAAATAGAAGTTGGTATAAGTGTACACACTGAGGAGGGTATTATTTATAAGAAAATAAACGAAGATGAATCTAACCAGGGGACACCAATTCACAAACCCACACCAGCAACTCAAGATGAAAAACTACTTGACAGTGCTGAAGAACTAATGGAAGATAATCAGTTGGATAAAATAAGTCCCACAATAACGACTCCAAATCGAACAGATTTTATAAAAGCCGAGGCTCTGCCAAGACGTGGTATTGTAGAAATTGCTAAAGAGGCTGAGGTACTCGATAAGGAAGACAATAAGAAAAATGAAAAGTCTAACAATTATCCAACAATTGATATGGCTAACATAACAACTACAAATACTAATACTACAGCCTGCACAAATGGGGCAATATTTATAGTGTAATAAAGAAACGGTTTGTTATTTATAATAAAAGAAAAATTGTCAACGTTGACATTGTGTTTGCGCAAGAGGACCTTAATCTTACTGTTCCTCAGTGGATCTCCCCCATTATTATATAAAACAATACGATATATGATATATATACATATAATTTATACTTTTTCTACATTACTATTTTTATATAAGTTCACAAACATTTTCCCTATTTAACACTATGCCAATGGAAGTAGACACATTTACGAAATGGCCTAAGCTTGCCAGTATAATGCAGAACTACACCCAGAACTTTTGATAAGTCAACATGTAATAAGATTTCCCTTAATCTCGCAGCCATTCACCACACATTAAGTAGAACTAAAAGTAAATTCAGAAACAAACTCTTATCATTGACAGCTAATATCAGTTTTTCCCGCTGTCGGATTTAAATATTGGAAGAAAGACAAAAATTAGAAATCCGATTCAGCAGTTATTTATTGTAAGCTTTATACATTACGCTGAATATTTGTTTGATGTTCTTTGAAAAAAGAAAATATTTATTAAAATAAAACAAATTTGTATAATTATTGGAAATGGATTATCTTTTTAAATAACAAGTTTAAATAAAGAAAAGCAAAAAAACCAAAGTTAAAAATTATAAACAGGAAATCAAATTGCTTTTTATTTCCATATGTATGTATGTACATTAGGGCTTGGGATTCCCCGGACTTTTTCGCTTCCCGGGAAACGGAAATAGAAAAATCGCGTTCTCGGGAATTCTCGGGATTGCCGGGAAAAGTTGATTTTCTAAATTAAGTAGATTTATTAAATGAAAATGGGCGAAAAGTTCATTGTTTTATTAATGCAAAAATTCTGCATACCCTAAGCCGCAGTCTTTCCAAATGTCTGATTTTTAATTTGTAAATTTAAGTCGTGACAACTCAAACTTTTGACAGCTTCTATAAGCTTAAAATGTCTACTACACTCTCCAAATGTTTTTATTAACTCTGCAAAAAATCACTCAATGTTCGTTTAAGATCGAATTATTTCCGAATTATTTGATACTTATACATAGTATTCGACCTTGTTCTTATATACTAAACTCATATTTTTATTCAAGCAATAGTTTTTCTCGTAGACGAGTTAGGAAAAATGGAATAACTTCAACTTCATATAATTTTTATGAAATGTCCGAACAAGTTTGAACCGTTCACGTTTTCATTTTGTACAAATTAAAAAACAATTATATGGGCATTTTATAGTTTGAACAGACGATGAAATACGTAGCAACTTTAAAAGAGAACATAAATAAATTCATCGTTTAAATTTAGTCGTACAATCAGTCGAACAAAATTTTGTAATATTTTAAATAAACATCGAAAATTTTATTGATATTAAAGAAAAAACAGGATTATAATGCACGACATTTTATAAATATGTATGTCAAATAAATTCCATATATTTCTGAAATATGTGTACTTTCATTATCCTGTTTTCCCGGGAAAATCTAAAAAACTTCCCAGGAATTCCCGATCCGCAAACCCTAATATACATTAACAAATAATCTATCTGTTGATAGAATCTGATACGGAATTGGACTGAAAACGGAAATCCAATTCCAATTATGATTGCGTTCATGAAAACGTAACGAAATTGCTTTGATCAAAAAGTTTTTATTTAGAAGTTAACAGAAATTTCGCTAATTCAACTGAAAACGGATTTCATAAACGTAATCTACCGGTTTTGTGGAGAAAATGATACCATACCAATCCGTATTGGATTCTGTGAACAGGCTGAATATTATGTGTTATAAATATGTACATATGTATATATTTTTACACTTCGTACAACGAATCTAAAATATTTACAATTAAGTGCATCATTTCAAATTAAATTGGCAGCACTTTCTTACCCGTTTGAGTTTGAAACCCGTTTGTGCTTGAAACAAAAACTAAAATGTAAAATTTTTGTTCAAAAACGAAATTAACTGCCAGAACCACCATGTCGGCACGATTCTTTCTTTCGTACAATTACATTTAAAACAAAAAGAAAATATTTGAATTTGTTTTTGTTTTAAATGTAATTGTGCGAAGGAAAGAATAGTGTCGACATAGTGGGCCTGACAGTAAGAGTCCATGAACCAGAATATTTTCATATCCACCTTGCAGTAGCGCAAAATACAACTTTCAAACCAGAATATAAATAGTATGAAAAAAATTAATAGTCTATTGTTCATATATTTTAGAAACTTATTTTATTTGCTTATTGCAATCACGGAAAAGCAAATTTGGCAAAGAAAGTTGACAAAAACCAACTGAAATATTATTTTCTGCCACTTTTTCCGCACAATTTGCTTCCCTGTCCATTCTTTTAGCAAATAAAGAAAGTTTCATGCCACAAATTTCATGAAATATTTCATCATGTAAATTTAGTCTTACACCAAATTTACACGATGAAATATTTCATGACATTTTCTTCATGAAACTTTTTTTATTTGCTTATTACAAACATTCAGCATAATTTATGTAAAAGTTCCTAAATTGAATGAAAAAAGTTAAAAAAAATATATAATGTTTAGGGATGTAACGATACGCCGTTTTGCCGATCCGATACCGATACCGATATTTAAAAATAAATATCGCCGATACCGATTCCGATACCGATACGAATATTGAAATTGAGTTCAAGTTTAGATTAACAAAACTCAAGCGCAATTTTTTTATTATACAAAATTACATTATAAGAGAGAATATTTAAAATTGATAAAACATTGGAAGTAATTTTTAAGGAGCTACATTTTCTTTGCTTCCAAAATATCTATATTAAAAATATGCAGATAATTAGTAGAAAAGAAAGAAAAAATGTTTAATTCCTTTATAATTTTAAAAAATACTCGCCATGCTTTTTAAAAAATCGATTTTTTTTAAAGGACATTTATCAACTAATATTCTTCTAAATAACTTAATAGTTAATTATTAAAAGACTTCTAAGTTTATATTTATTCACTTAAATTTACATGAAAATACAGTTCTGAGCTTAAATTCGCATAAAAAAATTGTGAAAATGGGTAATTTTGTATCCTTTTTCCTTGAGGAAAAATCATTATAGAATACCGAAAAAGAAATTTATCCTAGCATCGCTTCCACCGAATTGGTAATCGAAAAACAGAACTTCTTGCAATGGCAAGGATATGTAAAACTAATTAGAAATTATCCAAATTTGCAATACTTCCAGATCGCGAATTCTACATTTTCATGCCTTCTTTGGAGTATCTTTTTTTTTGCTAATGGAATTTTCCCCATTGAACTTGAATTCATGGTAAAACTAACAAAAAATAAATAATTTTTTTACAAAATATCAGCATAAAATATTATTAATTTTTAAAATTGATATTAATAAGATATAAAAAATAACGAAGTGAATTTAATTCATGGTAAAATCGAGCAAAAATAAATTATTTGTTAAAAAAAACTCTGAAAAAATTGTTCAAAGTATCGTCGTATCGACAGTAAAATATCGCCGATACCGATGTATCGGAAAATCTGAAGTATCGCCGATATATCGGTATCGGTATCGGTATTCGTTACATCCCTAATAATGTTCATACCATGTATGAAAAAATTCGTTGGATATAAATATTTTTTTTCTGTCTGTCAGAAACAATAAAAATCTATTTTAGAAATTTAATAAAAAAAACAACCCATAGTTTTTGTGTGATGCATGTTCACGCTCTTTTTACAGTTTCATTATATTGTTACGAAATGAAAATGCCAATTCAAATTTAGCGGTCGCAAATTTAATACAACACTGCCTTGAATTTCATCTCACAGTATTGTAATTGGTAGCATTAAAATCACCAAGCTTTCAGCATCCGTTCGATAAGCAACATTTGATAGAATTCAAAATAACGGAACCGGAACCACCGGAACTTTCGGATACCAGACTGATCGCTTGATGAGAAGGACTGTTGTATTGTATTTAGGGATTTCGTATTCCCGGACTTTTTTGTTTCCCGGGAGAGCGGGGAATAAAAAAGAAATTCCCGGGATCCCGGTAATTGAATAATGTAATAATATATTTACCAAAACTTTTAATATCCGGAATGCATTGATTTTTATATGAGCAATATGAATCATTGAATCATTCTTTATTTTAAACTGATGTTTATTTTAAAATTATTTGACAAACAAAAAAGTTAAAGATAAAAAAGCAAAAACAAAAAGATTCAAAATAAATTAGGCAAAAAAGAACAATATAACAATGGTGCCGTTCACGCAACATTCGGTAACTGTTTGCTCGTTAAATTGATAAAATGTTTCATATATGTATTTAGTTTATGTAGAATTTATTTTTAAAATGTTTTGACAATAAAATGTATGGGAAATAACGAGTAAACATTTATCGAATGAGGTGTGAAGTGCACCAATATTTTTATTGAAATTTTAATGAAACTTCGTATATAAAAACGTGGCTGTCAGAAGACGGAAGTGATCCAAGGAGTGATTAAAAAGTTGTCTGGGGAAAATTTTGCTGACAAAGAGCAGTCTTAGAATTTTAAATTCAGTCCTTTACTTCTTGACATGCAATAAAAATTCTCTGTCCTTTGAAAATGTGCATTTTTATATTATTTGTAGCAAGTGGCCTTTTGTCGCAAATAGCCTTTTGGCCTTTTGTCGCAAATGGCCTTGGCAGTCGATAACGAATTTCAATGTGTGATGCAAATGGTCTTGCGAAATGCAAAATTTAGTGTATTTCATGAAATTTAGTGTACTTTCTTCATTTCATAAGAAACCTACGATATTTTGCACTTTCGTTTTGTGCAGAAGTCGAACAGCTTGTATAATAGTCTAAAAACAGCTTCGTTAGCAGTGCAGAGGAAACAAATACAACAACACAAAAACAACAAGCATTTCTAATGCACGATGTAGTCCATCGGACGGCTGTCAAACTCCATATAAAATATGAAGCACAAATGTAAACAAAACTGAACAACACTTTCATATATAGAGTTTGAAATTCATCGTACACCACAAGGTGAATTTAATTCGCGCCTGCTGCCATCTTCTAAAACTAACTCGCCTTGAATAGTATCATAAATATTGAAACCAGTTTCTCTCAAAACCTAAATTTATGTATGTACAACATAGGCACACACATACACGGTGCAGAGCAATAAAGCCATGTGCGATAAGGCCATATGGCTTTATTTCTCAATCTTATGAGAAATAAGATCATATAGTGTTATTTCTCAACACTATTGACAAATAAAGCCATTATGGCATAAATGCACAATTAGATTTTTGTATTTTACTTGGTATATTGAAGAGCAACTTCGGTGAGTAAAGATTGTTTGCATAGCCAGACTTCATTCGGGCTACACCACTTGGTGATATTTGATGAAGAATGTGAATGAAAATATATTTTTTCCGTTATCTATGACTTTCAATACATCTTTAGTACAAAATATTGACATTTTACAGGTGCAGTTACTTGTAATCAGTGAATAAGTGAACACGTGCTATGAAATTCTGCAAAAAGCTATAAGAATAACAGCGAACAAAGCAGTAAATGTTATATTTTTTCTTCAGCGTGTATTTATCATGTGTTTGCGCTGTATATTTACAATAAATCAATAAAGTTGATAAACCTTTACTAGTGAGTGTTTTTAATTACATATGTGCATTGCTGGGACAACATATCCCGAATTTCGAATCAGAACCACCGATTGGGATTATATATCCCCTCTGATGGTGAAATCTGAAATTCTGGGTTGGTAAAAGTTTTTACTTTTTCCTATTCTTTCAGGGTATAGCTAATGCCAATATTGTATCTCCAGCAGTTTTTTTTTGGTTCGAAAGGGTTAAGGGTTTTTTTCTCTAAGTATACGTACCTAAACCCGGCTTCGCCTAACAAAAATTTTTGTATAGCCGTCTTCGGCCGGGCTAAAGCGGGGTTTCCTCTCGTTACATCGAAAAGCGGCCGTCCTTCGGCCGTTTTCTCCTCCTGGTATATCAAAAAGCGACTTCGTTGAGTTAAGATTTTCTCTTTGAGTGGTCTTACGGGTTTCCTTCTTTGTGTTTGCAAATAAAGGCTTCCCAAAGATGAATATCCTTGTGCTCGAACCAGTTAGCTTTAAACAAAAACCACCTTCGTTGAAACAGCCTGACATACATTTGTATACACAAGTCCAAATTATTTGCAGAAAACGGGTTTAAGGTTTTGAATTTACTGCTAACAACTTAACGGTAAAAGAAAATTTTATTCTCCTCTCAAAAGTTGATTTTAAAAGATATTTGTATGAAACTTTTACATAATGTGAAGAACGATTTTTGAGTTATGACTATGTTGCAGCAAAGACTCGATATTACAATAATAGAAAATTTGCATTACCACCCCTGAAGCACCCTTAACAAATTCCTGCACGTGTGTGCGTATAAATATGTATTTTTCTTCCCTGCCAGCTTGTTTTTGTTGAAGATTTTAAATGGCAACATTCTTTTACTCTTCTACTTTTCAGTGGCTTTCCAGTGAGAATGTATATATATCGTCACCTAAAATGCAAAAGAACGTAATATCACTTTCATAAGTTTACAGGAGAAGCAAAAAACTATGTAAAATGGAACATATTTGAGATATAAAAGCAATTTTTTATACATGAGCTAAATATGCGGTAGCGGATATAGTTTTGAAGAAAAATATATGTATTGCTAATATATATTATTATTATATATTAAGCTACATATGTGTGTTACGTTATGATAGTATATTAATATTAAGTGAAACAAACATTTCAAATATGAAAATTTTGTGTCACATTACAGGTTAAATAACATATGAAGAGCCATCACACGATCATAAATGCAGTACTGCGCTGCAACAGTGAATTTATATGTATTTAAATGCAACAATAAAAATAATAAGCACACCATATATAGCATCAATAGGTTTGCGTCGACATAGATAAACAATTTTGCTATTCTGATCCAGCACAAGCAGTACTGCATTTAAGAATGTAGGGGTATTTATAGTTTACTACTCCTACGTAAGTCCGCTTCGTAGTTGAACATTCAACACTACTGGAAACACAAAGTATTTTATAGTCCACTGAGGTATACATAATTATTATTAGCCTTTTCCATATATTTATAACAGACTTATTTAGTGTGTTTAAGAAATCTAAAAATTTTAAAAGCGAAAATGTTGCCGTATTTTGCTTTTCTTTGTTTATTTATCTTTGAATCATATGTTCTTGCTTACTGATTTTTACTGGAAAATGTGTACAGTAAAAAATTTTAAGTCCTCGAACGCACACTAACCAAATGAGCCATTACAAGCAATGAAAAAGACCTATTCTTACTAACTTCGTTAATAATTAATAAAAACGATTACAAAAGTCCGATTATACGTCTTTTTGGTTTATGAAAATCATATACTTGATGATACTTTATTTTGAATTTCTATTATAAAGTCGTTATTGTTCAACACATCGTGCTATAACCGCCAAAAAAGCTTAAGCGCTATAAAGTAAATTTTACAGGAGAAGTATTTTTTATTTATCCTTAGCTTAAATCGAATTAGAGCCCCTATATCGGCTGTATAGGATTGTATTGGATTGTTATATGTAATGTTAATAGTTTTATTGAATTTCCTATAAGAAAACGCATGTTTGTAGGTGTTAAGATATTTTAAGATATTATTGATGCCATAAAAAGTCAATTACAAAAAAATGTAAGCAAATTAAACATTTAAAGGGAAAATGCACTTAACACTGCAGCCACACGGTCAAGTTTTCCTTTCAAGTTTTTCACACACACTGCTTGCCAAAATTCATTTTTGTTAATAGCTGCAACGTAGGCTGCACGCAACTTGAAAGCAATGTTGTAAAAAACAAAACAAAAAAATATGGCGGCAGAATAATTGTACAAGAAAATTTTAATCAGATGTTTTCTTGAACGTAAATTGAAACACTCAACTTGAAAGAGAAATTGAAAGCAAGTTCGTTTCAATTTTTAAAAGTATGAGTGTATTGGTAAAAAAGTGTGAGTGTATTAAAACTTGAAGGGCAAAATTTGATCGTGTGGCTGCTAAGTAAGCTAAAATTTCTTTTGCTGTATTTCCGTAACGGTACGTGGCAGGACTTTGAAACTTTGACAGATAGTCCGATTTATCGCTAATAATCGATTTTCTTCCAAAAACGATTTTCGAAAAGCATTTCGCTTGAGCTTTTTTGGCGGTTATGGCTCGACATATGCATACAATTTTATAAAGACATATAGTTTCATCAAAAGAATCATATCAATAAAAAACGCGATTTTAAGTTTTTTGATGATATGTTGTTTTACATTTTAGGTGACGATATGTGTGTGTGCTATTTACAATGTTATTTTGACAAACAGGCTCTTTTAACGCGAGCAGAGTGGTTTATTCAGTTTAAAATTTAAAGTCAATGAAGTCTGTGGTAAACTTCAAGTTCGCGCTGTTACCGCGACTAAAGTTGTCTGGAAAAGATGTAAGTTCATGTTGTTTGTTAGATAAAAAAAATATTAGTTGAACAAAATTGAGAAAAGTGCAATAGTTTTCACCAAAATTTGATGCTTTTTCCGTTCATTTTTGCTTAAATTTGTGATATTTGAGGCGTTTTTGTGTTAATTCAATAAATACTTGTGCACATATGAAAAGAAAATGTTACGGAAGACAATTTAGTTGCATAATTTTCCAATGCATTTTCTGCTTGAACCTTCGAAAAAAATTTATTTATGTGTGTGTACATATTTTCTAACAGAAGAAAGCTTAATCCGTATGGTATGTATGTACATAAAACAAAATTTATTAGTGAAATTTATTTAAATTGTGAAATTCATTTACATACATAAACGAGAAAAACATAACGTGAAAAAACCTCATGGGCGTTTATTCATTAAAATAAAAGAATCAGTTTCTGCACATGGAGTTTTTCATTTAGGTATTTAATATTCCTGTTTGTGTTTATAATCATTATAATATAATGTCTGATGCGACAACGAAGACGACAATGTCTACATTTGCTTGTTGTTATTGTTGTTTTATTGTAAAATCAATAAAAACACAAACAAATTAGTTTGTTGATATTCATTCATACGACAAACGCAAAAACACATAAAATTAACAGCGTTGCCACTGGAAACAATTCTTTCCTACCAAATTTTCCACAAAAATCTACCAAAACCGTTTAAAACCTGCAAATTTCTTAACATTTATTGATTGCGTTTTTTAAAGGGCAATATACACGGTCAACATGCTTGACAAGCGTGGTAGTAGTATGTGTGAAATTTCGTTAGTATTAGTGACACCGACGACGCTTGATGGAAAATCTACTTGGTTTTGATTTTTCGTCCAGCACACGTACACGAATCTGACATCAAGCTGATTGACCGTGTATATTGCCCTTAAAGCATTCTGGTAGTAAAGTTTGAAATACATCTTTAAAAAATTTTTAGACTTTTATCGGATACACATATTCCGATCGGTGCTCTTAGCTCCGTACTTTTATTCCATCAATCGGCAAACACATACTAATACATTTTGCTTATATTGGTTTTATTTTGCAACTCTCGCTCTTACATAGTTTTTGTTAGTGTATATCAAGCAATAGCAAGAAATCATGTCACACTGATTGATTTTATTTACTTTTAGTTAATATGTGAGAGTAAAAAGTCCCTTTCATATGTTCTGGCGGTTCCTGTTTTATTACTATAGTTTTCGTTTTACCATCTTCATATTAATTCCATTTTGTATTTAATTTTAAAGTTATAAAATAGTCATACCTCAAGAAGATCCTTTAAACTTTTTTATACGCAAAGCTAAAGCGGCCCATCCATTATACAATATTATTGCATATGTTATTGTACATACTATTGTCGTTTTGACCTATACTATGCAACAAATGGTAGAATATTTTCAAAGAAAATGTTGCCCAATTTTAAACAATGTTGCCACCACATTACACAATTTTCATTATTGTACAATAAAAATCAAAAGCCTTTTGATTTTTGCCAATATATTGTGCCACCTTCGAATATGACATACACATTGGCGATATTATTGTACAATACGAAAAATTGCACAATTATATTGCAAGTGGGTGGGCGGCTTAACACTGAGATTTACAATTTGCAGCATGGTTGGTTGGTATACGTGGCTGCCTACTGCACGCAAGCAATCAAGTCTAATCAATAAGATTCCGTTTTGACAGGCCACTCCACTCGTCAGTGTCAACCCATGTAGGTTAGAACCCTGATCTCGGATCCGGTTGTAGGTACTAGATCCAGGTACTAATCAGGTCACCTAGACCAATATCTGATAGCTCTGATTGATCATCTAGTAAATTGCTGCCCTAGAATTTGTGTCTCGAGAGGTACAAGGCCAGGCACTCGCTAAGAAAGTGAAAAACTGTTTCTTCTTTAAGCCCTGTACAGGCGGTTGTCAAATCTTACAATATTGTCAGATCTGCCAATGTGCTGACGATGTACTGATAATAAAAAATTGTCAGCACAAGCTATATTGTTAGAAAAGCTTACAATTTATTGAAAGACAATTGTCTGACAATTTATATTATTATAGAAAAATTGTATATTATAGAAAAATTGTGCGTTTCTTTAAGCTAGTACAGCAACCAAGCCGATTTGAAAACACTAATAAGGGTTATTGGCAATGTTCCATGCTTTTTTGCAAAACAAACATAATAAAAGAAAATATTCGGATGTGTTCTATATTCCATGCGGAATGAAAATGTGCGGAATTACCAAAGCATTGTTGTTATAAATAATAATTTGCAACAACAATGCTTTGCTGATTCCGCACATTTTAATTCCGCATGGAATACAGAACACGCCCGATAGTTTTCGATCGCTGTAGTGCTAACGAGTGGAATTTAAGCAGGTGGTACTCGATTACCGCAAGCCGTAATCGCAAAAAGAAATATTTCGAACAATTTTACTCGTTCACGTATGCGGTAATTCGGCATCGAAACTTATTACAAGTTATATCAACACTTACCAGGGTAAACTTTTATCTTAAAAGAACGTTAATTTGCCATTTTTGCATAAAAAGTTAAAGAGTTTTTACAGTTAGCTTAGAAAAGAAAATGGCATAGTCTAAAGAAAATTTAATATATATTCTGCAAGATCGACAAAACTTTTTTGATTTAATTCATGAAATTGTTTACAAGCTGCATTGAAAAATTTGTATATATAAGAATAAAATCACATTCAACAGAGTTACCTCACAAGTGGTGATAAGCAAATACACGTGAGCACTGACGATGGAAGTGTAGCGACTTCCGAAAGTGGCGCTACTCTGTTCTGCTGTGTACGTTGAAAAATTAAGTTGATGTTAATTTTTCCCTTGTTCCTTGGAATATTAATCATGCCCAATTCATTCTGAATAT